>OZ024726.1:42094902-43294902 GCA_964016875.1 Fallopia convolvulus
AGTTGTTGTTGTTGTTGAATTTGGGAAAATTTGAGAAATTGATAAGTTGTTGTTGTTTAGAAGTTGTTGTTGTAGTTTTTTGTTGTTATTGGTTAGTTGTTGTTGTTGTTTTAGAAGTTGATTGAGCAAAATTTGATTGATTGAGATAGAGTTTGATTTGGAAAAAAATTGGATTAAATTGATTGTTGTTGTTTAATAGACTTTGAATAAATTGATTGTTGTTGGGAAAAATGAAATTGATAGAGTTTGAATGAATTAGAACAAGTTGATTGTTCATTTGTCAAGTTTGAATGAAATTGAATGTTGTTGTGCAAATGTTGTGAAAAATGAATTTGTATTGAATTATTTGTTTTTTAGTTGTGTTATTATGGCCGGAGGATCACGCCGACGTGGACGAGGTCCTCGTCCGGACGAGACGAACGATCACTCGTCCGAGGAAACCCACCCGGACACACCACATTTGTCCGAGGACGACGGGGCCGCCATCCTAGTACAGAGGAGGCGGGCACCCAAGCGGAGGAGTCTCGGACCACTACGTCGCGTCCTCATCGGGATCGAGTCGAGGAGCGCTCGATCCCAGTCGCATTTGGGATCTTTCTATTGCCGACGGATGGTACGTACCATTTCTTGTAAGACAAAATTATTATTTAAAGTCTTTTCTTACTTTTAAATATGTTATAACATGTGTTTTGAAATCTCGCAGCTTGCAGCCGTCGGGAGTGGTGTCGCGGTGGTCGACAAGCATCATACAAAGTCAACCCGACGATAGGGCGTCGGAGTTCGACTTTGCCTTTGCCGCGTCGAAGCAACGTTGGTTTGATACTTGGAAGGTAAATTTTATTTTATTTTGTATTTCTTTTTACAATTTCCACATTAATTAATTACTATTTTTAATTAATTGTTTGTTGGATTTAATTAGACGCACTTTAGATGGGATAACTCCCAGCCGGGTATGGATGTCGAGTCCGTCCGGTTGCTGTGGGAGAAGAAAGCGAAGAAGAGGTACAATGACTTGATCGGGAAGCATCGAAATTCCGGGAAGAGGCTAGACTTCATCGAATCCGCCACTTGGGAGAAGTGGCAGACGACGGATTGGGCCACAGATGAGTTCAAAGCCAAGTGTGCCCGCCAGAAGGCAATCCGGAATGCCAATCCATCGAACCACAGTAGTGGTTCGAGGTCCCACCTCAACACCATGCGTTGCTTGGTAAGTATTTTAACTTAATTTGATTAAATTTAAATTAAGTTAATTTTTTTTAATAGTTCGTAACACCCTTAATGAATTTCGTAGGAGCAACACCTGCAACGCCCCATCACGCCTCTCGAGCTTCTCATCGAGACGCACACGCAGGGTGCCGATCGACATTTTATAGACGAGCGGTCGTCCTTAATCGCTGTAAGTTTTGATTATTTTTCGTCATTTTCCTCAATTTGAAAAGGAGTTGGTGTTGTGTTGGTGTTGTGTTGTTGTTTGATTTGATTGAGAAGTTGTTGTTGTTGTTGTTGTTGTTTGTTTTTGTTGTTGTTGTTTGTTGTTGTTATTGATGTTGATGTTGTTGTTGATGTTGTTGTTTGTTGTTGTTGATGTTGATGTTGTTGTTTGTTGTTGTTGATGTTGTTGTTTGTTGTTGTTGATGTTGATGTTGTTGTTTGTTGTTGTTGTTGATGTTGATGTTGATGTTGATGTTGTTGTTGTTTGTTGTTGATGTTGATGTTGATGTTGTTGTTGTTTGTTGTTGATGTTGATGTTGATGTTGTTGTTGTTTGTTGTTCATGTTGATGTTGTTGTTGTTTGATGTTGTTGTTGTTTGTGCTTGTTGCTTGTTGTCGCTAAATGGTGGTGGTGGTGTTGATTTTTGTTGTTGTTGTTGATGTTGCAAATGATTTAGTTGTTGTTTGTTGTTCTTGTTGTTGATTGATGTTGTTTTTGATTTGTTGTTGTTGTTGTTTTATTTTTATTATTTGCGTGATTAGGCTCGGACCCAGGAGATCCTCACCTAGAGGTCGGCGGAAATGGGCACCCCGCCGTCCTTTCAGGACTACTGTGATGCCTTTCTTACGGCCGCTGGGGGGGGGGGGGGAGGCCCGGGAGGTGTCGTCTTCGGCCTTGGCAACGCCGCCCATGAGTTTTACGGCGACTGATTGAGGGCGCCGCGTCGTCCACCTCCTCGTGTGGCGGAATTATCGCAGGAAAACATCAGCCTTAGGCAAGATGTGGATGAGCTCAAGAGTAAGTTCTCGATGTTCGAGGAGTGGATGTGCCGGTCCCAAGGGGGTGAGGGAACGTTCCACCCATCCGGTCCCAACGGCTCCGGCGACGACGACGGCTCCGGCGAAGCCGTATAGATTAGCGTAGTTTTATTATATTATTGTAAATTATTTGAATTTACGTAAATTATTTGAATTTATGTAAATTAATGAATTTATGTATGTAAATTATTGAAATTTATGGAAATTAATGAATTTCTAGTAATTAATGAATCATTAAATATTAACTATTTATATTAATTAGTAATTATTTATAATATTTCGTAATTATTTTTTTTTAAATTAAAAAAATTTGAGACCATATGGTCGCTAATTTACAACATGATCGTGCACCTTTGTGCACGATCGTGCGCCTTTGAACCAGAGAAAGGCGTCCCCCGTGCGTTTTTTTGGTGCTTTTAGCGACCATATGGTCGCTGTGGTCGCCAGATTGGTCGCTAAATAGCGACCATATGGTCGCTGATTGTAGCGACCATATGGTCGCAATGGTCGCTAAAATTAGAGACCATATGGTCGCCAAGCGGTTAGCGACCGGCCTTTTAGCGACCACAATATGGTCGCTAAATGCATTTAGCGACCATATTTTGCATTTAGCGACCATAAATATGGTCTCTAAATCCACTTTTTTGTAGTGTATTATAATAATAGACTATAAGTATGAAGTAGATATTTTATAAGCCGTGATCATATATTATCAACTATGAGCATAGATAATTTATGAGCCATAGAATATGAAAAGAATTATTGGAATAAAATAAATAAGAATAATTGAATATATGTTAAATGTAGGAAGTTACCTATTAAAGAAAAATAGAAAGTCCTATTTATGGAAACTTTCAAGAAAAGTAGATTATAAGTTTATGAGCCTTATTTTTAGGTGAACTATAGAATTAAATAAAAATCTACTAAAGATATATTATTAATAAAATATTCTTGGAGAGGTATATATCGCTTCAAAATCCTTAAGGAATTTAAAAGTAGTATTTTTAAACTAAGACTAGTACATAGAAAGGTTAAAGTGAATTTCTTATAATTCAAGGAAAACTTATAGTTTATAAGAAAAATACTTCTAAGCAAAGTATAGTATTTTATGAAATTTTACTTGCTTACTTATATTAAAGCAATAGAGAATAAAGTTAAAAGAGATTATTTTAAGTATGGGTTTATGGAATAATAAGGATATTACAAAACCAAAATAATAATGAAGGAACATTATTATTTTAAATCATCTTCTAAATTATTACCATAATAATTTAGATTTCCGCTTCTCTTATAAAAGTATTATAAGAGAAAATCCAAGTTAAGAGGAATCCATATTCATAAGCCGTTCGTAAATCCCGTGTCTTTAGGTAGGGATCCGCATTCGAAGTTGCAAACCGCATCATCCGTCAAGAATCAATAGTATACGTTGTAAGCCAAGGCAAGTGGAATTTCCCCTTGTGACCTTTTACTTTTCGCCTCCGTGAAAATTCTCGCTGTGGGAACAACTTGTATGCTTAAATAAAAATGAACCTAGGAAATATCGATTGCTAGAAATAACGACAATTGTTAGCATAGTACGCTTTATATTCCTTTGTTAGGGTTATTATGCTAGTGTGTTAGTTATCTTGTTTAATTACGATCTCCCTTAGAGATCAATCTCGAATAAGCTAGTGAGGGGCGCGGGTTAGCCGACACCTCTATATAACCTTACTAAGTCGTACGTCCATACGACTTTCGGGATCATGATCTCCATCCGCTCCGATTGCAAGGAGGGATTGTGCGCACTCTAGCTAAGTGCCGGGGAATTGAAGTTCTCCCTCGGGTGGCTCGGATTATCCGTGTCCCACCACTATCCATAAAAAAATCATTAATAAGATTGAATATCTTTCGTCACTATATAAGATAAGTGCGTATGCACATTTAAGATACCAAAACCGGGCCGGTCTCAAATGATCGATCCGGCTCTCGGTCCGTTCAGGGCGCGAGAGGTTTTTACTTGTATGACTTAATAAACGTTCCCAACATACTTTCGAAATCCTTAAGAAGTCTACAATCTAGTAGCTCTTCTATCGCTTATCGAGTTATCTTCGTCTAAGATATACTCTCCTTTGAACCACAAAATCTCCACATAAACAAGTTCTATCGTATAGCCCATCGTAAACACAACCTTATTATCTCTTTCGACAATAATTGAAAATTACCGAAATAACCTCGGGAAGTTCCATTCCCGCTTGCTTAGTCTCTTAGACTAATTCTTCTTTTCCGCATGTTTGCCTGGCATTTTATCGCCCCTCGCGAATTATGTCAGAATCTAGGAATCCCAACAAGGCGTGAAGTGAAGACGAAGGAAGAACAAGGATTTTCAAGATGTACATCTTCTATCATTTTGCCTTAGTTTTATTACGTTTCAAGGACAAACAGGTTTTTCATTTCAAGTCCGAACAACTTTATGTTTGAAAACAATGTAAGATGTTTTGTACGAACCAAGTCTCCCTCGGGAGCATCTTTTCTATTTTATGAATTATGTTTATTTCTTATTGTTCTATATCATTCTAAAAGCCTTGGGTGACTTTGGACGGTAAAGTCTGAGGTCACTGGCGGTAATACCCAATGTTGTAAAATAGGGGTGTTACAATTGTGGTATTAGAGCTAAACATTTTTGTTTTAAAACCGAAAAGTTTTAAAACCGAAAATTTTTGAAAACCGAGAACTTTTAAAACCTTAACTTTTACTTCCGCTATTTAAGACTTTCAATCATAGAAAAATTTCCTTCTATATTCCTTGAAGAAAACTTAGGATTAATAACTTTCCCTCTTGAAACTTCTTAGCTAAGAAAAACCTCTTAAAAATGCTTGAAACTTTAGATACCAAGTACCTAGTTCTAGAACTAACGTTTTTTTTTTATAAAATTCCCTTTCTATCCTTCGAAAACTTAAGTCGTATGAGCATTCCAATTCAAGTAGAATTTCAAACACTTCTTTAGAAATTTATAAAATACTCGCACCTTCACCCTAGGGGACTTGCTAGTAATCCCAACACTTATTTCTTAAAAACTTAAGTAGTATAAGTGTTTCAACTTTTAAACTCTAGACATTTTCGATATAACTTTTTGGTAAACTTAACTTTTACCTTAGTAAACTTGTTGGTAAAGTAAGAAATTTTTGTCTTAAGTAACGTGTTCAAAAAGAATTTCCTAGACTCCTTAATAGGACCAAGAAAATGAAAAGTCTTAAAGTAAACATTTCATATGTGATTTTTATAAACAATGCCTTAACTTCCTTCAACATGTCTTCACCTTATAGAATCAAAGGATATTCTATATAAACGCCATCTTCTCCTCTACAGAAATGGTACTCACTAGAAGCCAAACCCGAATTAGGGAAGAAGCTAAAAAGGCCGCTCAAGAGCTTGATGAGGCTTTCGCTCAATGGCCGTTTTTGCCAAATGCATACCCCGAGGACAACCCCGAGCTAGCACTACAAGTGGAGATGCATGAAAATGCACCCGAGGTGAATCTCGAGGAAGAGAACCTTGGAGAAGCATTCCTCGAGGGAGGAGTTAATAATCCACTTCACGGTCAATCAAGTCCGGAAATCACTGAGCAAGAATTCTCGGAATATCATCCATGGGGACACATGATGGAGACTCCACGTCATCAAATCACAAGTCAAGCTCCAATGACCTATCAAGCGGGTGGATGGGCTAACTGGACTCAGGGAGAGTCATCCCATCACCAAGAAAATAGTCAAGCAAGAAAACCACCTCCAATCAGAGGCCCAGACCCAACAAGAGTTCGTCAACCAAAGTACGACTACTTCATTCAACGCAAGGAAGTATGGTTGGATGAAATGAGGTCATACCAAAACGAGGACGCCCAACTCCATGCTCGTCTTGCAATCAACCGTGGCTATATAGCTGCAACTCGTCGACACATCGAGCAAGCACAATTACTGTTGAACCACGAAGGAGGTGCCCTCGATGAAAGTTTGTTCGATGAAGGATTCTTGGACAACTTTTGTTTCCAAAGCACGCCCTAGGGCTAAAATTCAGTTGTTTATTATTGAGCAGTGTGAAACTCTAAGTAGTCCACTTAACTCGACTATTCATTTTTTCCTTGAATAGTCAGGTCGATAGTAGCTTTGTTTCCATCCCTAGTGTAATGGCTTATTATATAGAGCCTTTTGTAATCCGTTCCATAAAAGTTCTAATAAAATTTTTCTCTCTTCTCTAAACTTGCGCATCATTTCTGGCCTATACTCGGGAGTTAACAAAAACAACTATATCCTACTTCAAATATAGAATTACGGATATTCTATATGAATTGGTAGCCATTTACAGAAAATGGTTATAATAAAAACTAGGTTCATACACACCAAGAATGAGAAGAAGTCATACCAACTACAAATAATACTTATGTTTTCATAAGAGCCAAATTTACTGAGCCAGTGACTCAAGAAGATATGGAATATCTTTAGAAATTAAAAATAACGAGATCTTTTATATATGTAAGATCTTTACAAAATCCTTACAAATAAATGAAATAAAATAAAACGATCGGCTGCTTTCTTTTTCTTTTCTTTTTTAATGCCGAATCTTTCCCTTTTTTTAAATATATTCGACACTCTCTTTTTTTCTAAACACAGCAACTCTTTCTTTTTTTTATTACCGAATCTTTCTCCTAACAAGAAGATATGGACTGCTCTAATAATCTTAAGAAGAAGATGAGAATCAAATAAAATAATTATGAAGTTGTGTCTCCATGGAAAGTTTGGTTGAAAATTGATCTTGTGCAGTGCGTGGGCTAAAGTACGAAATATATGGATTTGGATCAAGAGAAAATCACAGGAATATATCGGCAGATCTGATCAAAGTTCGCACGCACAAAGTTTGTGTGGATCTTCACTAGAACAGAGGCGCAGGCAAGGAAAAACGATCGGAAGAAAATCAATTTTTTTTAAAACAATAAAATCGAATATATCTTACCTTATTTTGGTTTATGATATCCGATTCTTTCCTTTTTTTTGATTAACCGAATACCCCTAGGATTTCTCTTCTAGAGATATTGGCAAGATAACAAGATAATCAACACGAAAGATACTCGAAGATGCAAGCAAGAAATCGGCAAAACAAAACCCTATGTGTATGCAACTAGCAAGACAAAGTGTAATCTTAACCAAAATCAATAGATCAAGTCGAGTATGGTCAAGGCTGATTTTTTTTAACAATTTACGTGAACAAGAAAAAACATTCGGTGCCCTATATGAAGGTTGACGAGTATGGAGGATGAATCTAGGGTTAAAGCAAGTGGAAAGGATCATGTGAGATTGAACAAAAAAGGGTGTAGCGAGACTTACTCAAACCGTGGCTCTGATGCCAGCTGATGCGAACCTAGAATCACAAGGGGCGGATCTAGGCTCGAAACACCCGGATCTACTCCGACACGAGTAATGGGATAAATACGAGATCGCAAAGTGGACTCGCGGGCCTCTAATGATCGTCGGAACGAGGGTGGGGCGAGGCAAAGGGATAGAACGTCAGCCACGTATGGACTCGACAACGGAACCAGGGTGACGTCGGGCCAAATAAGGAGGAATCTCACTCCACTTTAACTTGGCTAAATTTGACGTAAATAATAAAAGGGGGCGTGGCTCCTTTATATAGAGGAGGCCACACAAAACCCTTGTTCTAAATGGGATGGATTAAGGTTAGCAACATACTAGGCCCAACATCCAAGCCCATAATACTAATAATAGTAATTACTAAAAATGGAAAGGTGCAACAAACCCTAATGGGCCTTATTCTAACATAATGGGCCGACCTCTTAAGCATAAGAGAGCACACGCCTAAAATAGTAAAGACGGAATATAAATGACAGAAATAGAAATAATAATATAAATAATACATAAATATACTATGTCCTAAACCAAGAGGGTCTCCAAGGTCTAGGACGTCTCGGGTCCGTAGAAGTTGGGTCCGAGCTAGGGCAGGCTCGCATCATTGAGGTTTATGGTGTCTAATTCCAAGTTCTTCCCTCCCTTTAAATAGGCAAAGAGAGAGGCTTAAGATTGTAGATCATTATGACTTCTAGGAAGAGGCCATTGGCCTAGAGCATTGGGAAGAGAAGGGTGAGGTGATGGAGTTTGGGGGACGAGACGACTGGGCTGGTGCAGGCGGTCTTCCGGCAAGGATCCCATGGGCAAAGCATCGAGCGTGGACAATGGTTGAGACCGGCGGTTTTTGGTTAAAATCCCAAAGGAGGATGGGTTTAAAAGTAAGTAAATGGGATTAGGTGATAGAAAACGAGTGTGGCATGCTGGTTGGGGGAGGCCTTTGGGGAGGATAGGTGAGAGGTCTCGGGTTCAAATTCGAACCCGACCCCTTGCAATCTTTTTCCCATTTATTTTTGTGTAAGCTTAACTTCCCAATTTTCACCATTTGAACTCAATCATCGACTTTAGGGATTTATTTATTTTTATTAAAAAAATTAATATAAAAAATATTCTTTTTAAAATCTATTCTTTATTTAGACTATGTCTTGAGAATACATAGTATAAAAACGAATTTATTATTTCTAAGAAAGAGAAATATTAATTTTCATAATTATTAAAATACATAGCAAAATTAGCGGTTATTACATCAATAACCATAACCGTACTGTTAGTTATCGGTTAACCGTTAACGATTAACCGTGAAACTCAATACAGTTTATCGGTTAACCGACTTGCTTTAAATTTTTCTTATTTTTATCAAAAATTAGATTTTTAATTAAAAAATTACCTTACTTTTTAATAAAATAAAATTTAAATTTAAATTAAATACAAAATACAAGCTAATATCTAATTCAAAATAAATTACAATTTACATCATAAATTCAACTTTCCTATTTTTTTGTTACAAATTACCTCTTAGGCTGAGATCAAACAGGGGGCTACGTACAAACACATCGAAGCTACAACATACAAATGAATTTATGTTATGTGCGTTTGTAACAAAAAAACAATTAGATATATAATTTACATCATCGAATCCAGGAAGCTACAACTACATTGAGGGTTGAAAACAAATTAATAACAAAAACAAAAATGATAGATAGTTTATTGTTTATTAAAATATATTTATTTTTAATTAAAACTAATTAGATATATAATTCCCTTTTTAAAAACATATAATATATATTAAAAATATTATCGGTTAACCGACCGTGAAAATATTAATAACCGTATTCGAACCGTTGAACCGTTAAAAGTATCGGTTGGTTAACCGTAACCGATAAAAAAATATTTCGGTTCGGTTAATTGTAAAAAGTGATCGGTTTGTTGGTTACGGGTTTTTTTTTGCTCAGCCCTACCCTCGGGGTGACATGAGCAATACTCCAACACAAGAAACGGGCAAGAAGACAGTGGATATCAGCACGTAACATCTCGATCCCCCAAGGACAGCGCCAGTCGCCAAGAACGGCCTTGACCAGCTAAAGATTGTTGCCTTCGATTTGGAGGTGTGAAATACCATGTCTGGTGGCCTCAATAATTCCGTTTCACAAGGCGATGGTCTCAGACATAAGAACAGACTCTCGACCAATTAGTCCTCCGTCATACTAGATGGGGTCTCCGCTGCAATCCCCGAGAACAAACCCGAACGACGCCATCCGATCCACATTAACTGCACCATCAAAATTAAGTTTAGAAAAATTAGATATGGCCTTTTTCCATTTACCGTGGTTTTGTGTGTTCTTCGTGGTTTGGTTTCCAAGTGGTGGATCAACGCCAACGTTCTTTTTAATATTGTGCCAATCCTTTATTTGATTGCGAATAAACTCGCATAGTTTATCATGTTGGTCTGTTTGGTTAGAGTCGGATGGTTCAAAAACCGCCTTGTTTCTGAAGAACCATATACTCCACCAAGAGAAAATGAAGTTTTCCGGGTTAGAGTTGGATGACAAAGCCCTTATCTCATCCAGAATCTGTGCAGGTTTTTTATCCTCTGGTTTAATTTGACTGACAATCCAAGCAATTTTAGGGTTGATGGTGTTAAGGGTAGTTTTAGTACGATTTCATTCAAGCAAAATATGTTTGATGTCCTCATTAGGTTTATCGCACACGACACACCCCTGAACAACACTAATGTGGTTTTCGGCGAGTCGGCATTTCGTGGGCAGACCATTTCGAGCAATCTTCCACACGAAATTTTTCATTTTTGGTGGGATATATAGTTTACATATCTAGTTTAAATTAACTTGGGTTTCTCCCTTATTGCTATGAATCCACTGCATAGTCGAGTAGGTGGAGTGCCAACCGTTCTTGCTTGGTTGCCAGTAAAGTCTGTCTAGGATTTTGTTCCTTGGTGTAATGATTTAGGTTATTTGAAGGATATCATTCGGCGACATAACTTGTTTGAGCTTGTCGAGGTTCCAAGAGTTGTCCTCTAAGAGGAATTCCTCCACGAGGACTTCACAATTTGTGTTGTGTACTATGTTTTCTTTCGGGGACAGACGCCCGAAACCAATCTAGTTGTCTTTCCATAACCGGACCATTTTACCATCGCCGATCTGCCAAATGAGACCTTGAAAGAAAAGGTCTTTGAGGCTCATTAGCTTGGCCCGTTGCCATGATGTATTCTGTTTTTTCTAGTAGTTAAACAATCCATCGGATTTCAGGTATTTTTCTATGACTATACAGACCCAGATGTTGTTTGGTTCTGCTAGGATTTTACAGAGGAGTTTCATTTGGAGAGCTTGATTCATCTCTTCTGCCTTTACTATTCCCAAATCACCGTGAGATGGCGGCTGACAGATAGAATTCCAGCTAATTAAAGGTTTGTGGTTTCCTTCCTTATTCCAGAAGAAATTTTTGTTTATTTGGTCTAGTTCTTTTACGGTAGTTTTGGGAAGGAGGAAAGATTGCATAAGGAAGTTTGGTTGTGCTGAAAGGTTTGCCTTTATCAAGGTTTTTCGACCCTCTTGGGAAAGGAGTTGGCTTTCCATTTAGAGAGTTGAGATCTAGTTCTGTGGGTTAATGGTTTGAACGTATTTTTAATAACTCTGCCATTGATTATTGGGCATCTGAGGTACTTATCCAACGCGACAGTAATGCCAATCTAGAGTATTTGTTTGATTTGAATATTGTGGTTTGTGTTTTTAGTCACCTGGAACGCGAATTTGTGGAAGTTAACTTTTTGGCAATAGATTTGGCAATAATCATCGATTATGTTTTTGGCACTGTTACAAGCTTGGCTTTTGGCCTTTGTGAAAATAATGATATCGTCAGTAAATACCAAGAACGGGATTTTCATCCCATTTCATGAAATTTGAATTCCAATTCCACTTTTTAGGTTGGTGCTTTCCAAGAAAAGTTCTCTCGCATGAACCTCAGATGCTAGAATAAACATGTATGGTGACAAAGGGTCACCCTGTCCTAGTCCTCTTTGGGGAATAAATGGTTTGTTGGTCCATTATTCACCAGGACAGAGAAGGACACGGTTTCAATGCATTCTTGGATCCAACTCAAGAATTTAGCATTAAATCCGAACTTGTTAAGGACGGACGCTAGGAATTCCCAGCTTACTCTCTCGTAAGCTTTTTTCATATCAAGTTTGATTGCAATCCATCCATCCTTCCCTTTTTTGTTTTGAAAGGAATGAAAAATCTCATGGGCAATAAGGTTGTTATCATGGATGCTTCGATTTTGGACGAAAGCTCCTTGCATAGAGTGAATAAGCTTCTCCAACACTACTTTTTAAGCGGTTTGTAAGGATTTTTGAGATAAATTTATAGATAGTGTTGAACAGGCTTATAGGCCTATAATGATTCGTGGAGTTGAGGTTGTCACATTTAGGGAGAAGGGTGATGAAGGAGTGGTTAATTTGCTTGAGCAGTTTTCCCGAGTGGAAGAAGCTTTTCAAGCCGAAGATTGTGATATGAGCATAAATAAGCACATGTTTATGTAGAATCTCATATAGGGTCTTATTATCAAGAGGCCCATATGGTGTCCTATTAATTAAATAACATGTCGTTAAGATACACTCATCCTAAAACTGAATTGGTAAGTTGGCGTTGAAACAAAGGGCCCTTGCAACGTTAACAATTTGGCGGTGCTTACGCTCAACTTGATCATTCTACCATGGAGTATATTGAGATTCCTTGTGAGGCAAAGAAGCCTTGTAGGGTTGTAAACTCAACGCCACAATCCGAGAGCACCCATTGGATCATTTTTCGAAATTGAGTCCATGTCATAGCACAAAAATCTATAAGCAAAGTTACAACCTCAAATTTGGATTTCATGAGGAAAACACATGTGGCTCTAGAAAAATCATTCACAATAGTAAAAAATAAGATGCCCAGAAGAAGATTTAACATGGTAAGGACCTCATATATCGTAGTGCATCAATGCAAACAAATTGTCAGTTTTATTCAAACTTAGAGGTAAAACATTACGAGACTGTTTAACTTTGAAACAAAAATACTAAAAGTTTATATAACACTGCAAAAGACGGATGCCCTATTCGTTGATGCCATAATTGAGCAAACATAGAAGAAGAAGACGTCGGAGAGACATGTGCGGCCAATTCGAATGTGAACAAACAATAGACCCTTCCTCGTTGCTCACCCACACCAATCAGCTTCCTCGAATTATGTTCTTATATGACACGCAATTTATCTATTAGAGTCACAACATAACGAGTAGAAATAGCATTTGGCCAATAGAGATCAAATTACAACCTAAGGAAGGTACTAATAACACATTAAGCAATTTAACAAATGAATAAAGTTCAAGTTCGACTTCATGAAGATCTTGAGCAAACGATTTTCTGAGAATTATTTTTAGTAGATGCACTCGTGCTTGTGCGACATTGACAGATCCAACTGAGCCTTTATCCCGACCTTGACCCGAAAAGGTGCTAAAGATTGTTGCTTAGAAGGATTGCCTCGGCTAGAAATTTTTGAAAATGATGCCTTCGAGGAAGCCAATAATGCGGAAGCACTTCGACTTCTAGTGGCTGAGCTTCTCACAATGAGAGCATGTCGACAGTTTCGACGTGACATGATTAGTGTCAGATTTCTATCGCTACCCAGATAGAGCCAAGGAATCAGTTTTAACATCCTGATCTTTGATAATGGTTCAATGGCGCTCCTCCAGAACCACAAGATAATGGACCCGATTAAGAGGTGGAAGTGGGTCCGATGCCATGACTTGAGAGCGAAGAGAAGTGAAGTCAACATCATATAGGCCGATTAGAAATTGATGAGTGTACTCAATCTTGCGCTCTTGACCAAGATGTGTGGATATATTGAAAATACAAAGCCCACAAGAACACGTATGATGCAGAACATATGTTGCTAGTTCGTCCCATAGTTTCTTTACGGTTCCGAAATAAGCCGCCACATATTGTCCTTTTTGTGCACAACGGGAGATATCCACACGTAGTTGAAGAATGTGAGGTCATTTGCAAACCGAAAAACATTGAGGAAGATCATCCAAAGTTCTCTAATGGTCTTCGAATAAGTGATGGAAGAACGAAGCATCAGATCGATAGACTGTACGAATGGTATGATCCAATCAGTCAACATGGAGTTAACACTCCACCAATTGTCAATCTCAGCGAACTAATCGCCAGGATTGGGAATATGACCATCAAGAAAGTCCATCTTGCGCTTGGCATGGAAAGTGTTTTTCATGACGATACTCCATTCTTGACAAGTGTCACTTTTAAGGATCATAGGGCAAATAGATAAGAATAGGTGATCGGAAGGATGAACTTAAAACAGATTTGTCAAGTCTAGAGCAACCCATTTTGATGTCGTGATGGTGGCGGTATGATTGAGAGTGGCCATGGATTCCGAATTAGACACGGTTAGCAAGAACCGAGACTGACTAGAAAAAAGAAGAGAAGAAGACTTGGTGGTGGATAACGATTGGGAGGGGCGATGAAAAATTAGGGTGTTTTGTGAACCTGCTCCGATACCATGAAAGGAGAGATTTTGGTAAATATTTTTTGTATTGATTATGGCCTTTCTAGGGTGAATATAGACAAGAATGTACCCTTGTTTTAATGGGTTACACGGTGTTTTTTAATATTTTACTAATAATTAAGTTTTTTTTGATGTAATTTGGAAATTCATCACCCAATCACGTCTTAGAGGAATATAGGAGAGAGTATATTTAGGGAGTAGAAAATTTGATTTGCCTTATCAATACATAAGATAGAAATAATATAAACAAGATAGGAAAATATCTATAAAGATAAGGAAATAAATATAAGTAGATAATCCCTCAATAAACTTTAATAGAGAAAAATAAAAAAGAACTCTTAAAATTAGCTTACACCTATAAAACAATGGTTTTGATGCAGGCAATAAAGCTTTTATTAATTAGAGGAGATATGTAGGATATTGGGGAGAGATTGAAGGCGTGATGGTTATGTTTGCTGGTTTTATGATTAATCTAGATCTCATGGACAAATAGTTGGCTATGTAGAATAATAGTGAAATTTTGTAAACTTGAGGAATTAGTTGAAATTGGCAGCTAAAACATTGCTTCCTAGCAAGTTTTAACTTGATTTCAGCTGTTGGGTTTGTATGTGAATTGGCTTTGTTAACATTGGTATATACAAGAGTGGAAAAATTAGATACAAGGAACATTTATTAAAATGTGTATCATCTTTCTCATCCCTCTCTATAATTATAATGCTTGTGTTTAATTTTAGGATATATTTACAACAAGTGTGTACAACTATTTCCTTGATTTCTATGTAGTTGTTCTTACACACAAGGCATATGACATACTACATAAGTTTCACTTTCAAGCTATAATACAAAAAATGATCGAAAGCGCTTTACATTTATTAATGAATTGAATTCTCATTCCGTGTACACCTACATACATATTCACAAAACTTAGTTATAAGAACATAAATGATGGCTCTAATATCCGTAGGTGACTTCTTATTGTCCATCATAATGTAGGATATGATCAAAGTTCAAAGGTTCTCTCATCTTGTACTTTGAGGTTGTTTCTGTGCAAGATTGCAATTGCTTTGTGCAAGTGATACACATAGTTAATGGTTTTATTAAGTTTACGTTTTTTATTTATTTTCAACGGTGTTGGCAAGTAAACATATATATGATTTTTTTTTGGGTAAGATGATTTATAAATGTCTTGACTTGACCTAATATAAAGCAACAACATTAGACACTCAAATCTGATTCAAAGTTGAAAGGGAAGTATATTAGCCTGTCTTTTGACATAATACAAAGTCATATATGTATGATATGTAGTTTAAGTTTTATGATTTGGAAATAAACATTTATAAAGTTACAAATAACAGTTGATGCAATGAAAGAAATGGTACATAATGAAAAGTATCCAAGCTTTGGTATTTAGTCCTTGCACTTATGTTTGGATTCGTGATTTGATCCGTAAAATTCGAAAATTCTAGTTAACATTTGTTTAAGTACCTTAAAATACATAAGACAATTGTTTTGGGAGTGACAAGATCTCAGCTAATGCCAAAAACTTGATATAGCGATCATTTATTTTAACAAATGTAATTACTGCTTTTGAAATAGTATAAGTGTTCATCTTACGTTGTCTTATTACTAAAATTTAACCAACTATTTCTCAACGAAATCCCGCGCTTCTTCAACCAACGCGCTCGCCAGTTACCGAACTTTCATACGCAAGCAAGAAATGGGGGTTTTGAAGCGAAGGCTCTTCCGAAATTCACATTAAACTCAACGAACACGCAACAAGTCTGATTTTCGACAAGTTGCACTTCATTACCAAATATCTTTGTCATTCCTTAACGTTATCGCGCGACTAAATAGTCATTAGAAAGCTTAAGTCTTAAACTTCATTACCGTTGAAACTTGAAGAAAATCTACCCAGTATATCTCATGTTACACCCGATTTAAATCAAGTGAAAAACACACCTCTAACAACCTATCTTTTGAAACCTTCTAAAATGCCTGCCATCCACTCATAAGCCTTCAAAGAAAGGAGGCCCTCTCTTAGCCGTCGATGACGCCAAAATCGAACGTCCTATATTTAAAAATTTTAGATGGAGTGAATCCGTGTGTAAAGGTTTCAACCAATCACAAAGCGCCTTTGCTTCCGCTGTAGTCGTCTTCTTCCAATATAAAACCTCTGGAATTCATCTCGTATCTCTGCGCAATTAAAAAACATCCCAAATACAAAAGATCGAATTCGATTCCTTCTCTCCATTGATCCATCGATCGACCAATTCTCTCTCCGAAGAGCTTAGTTATGGCGACAATTGAAGTTGAGACAGTTACCGACGTTGCTATTGAGCAGCCCCCGCCGGCCGTGGAGGAAAAGCCGGAGGAAGTGGCCGCCGACGAGGCCAAGCCGGAGAAGGCGAAGCCTAAGAAGAGATCTGCTCCTCGGAAGCCTGCATCCCATCCACCATTCTATGAGGTATGGATCTGATTTGTGTTAATGCAATTCACTTGGTGCTGTGATTGATTTGATGTAGATCTTATCAAAATGCTGATTTGATTGGTTGATTGATTAGTTTCTGATCTGGAATTCGGTTTCTGTTTTCAGATGGTGAGCGACGCGATTGTGACACTGAAGGAGAAGAGCGGATCGAGCCAGTACGCGATCCAGAAATACGCCGAGGACAAGCACAAGAGCTTGCCTCAGAATTTCAGGAAGCTTCTGCTAGTTCAGCTCAAGAGATTGGTCGCTACTGGAAAGCTCACGAAGGTCAAGAATTCCTACAAGCTCCCTGCTGCCAAGTCCCCCGCTGCTCCTAAACCGGTGGCCAAGAAGCCTGCCGCCGCCGCCAAACGTAAACCTGCCGCCGCCGCTAAGAAGCCAGCGGCAAAGAAGGCTGTTTCTAAGGCGCCAGTGAAGTCCAAGTCAAAGGCCGTAGCCAAGCCGAAGCCTAAGACCGCCGCCAAGGCGAAGCCAGCAGCGAAACCTAAAGCTGCGGCCGCTAAGCCCAAGGCCGTCGCCGCCAAGCGTAAGGCGGTAGAGAAGCCCAAGGCGAAGCCGGCGAAGGTTGCTAAGAGATCCGCGGCGGCGTCACCTTCGGCAAAGAAGGTTGCCGCGGCGGCGAAGACAAAGAAGAAGGTAGCAGCTCCGGCGAAGAAGGCGGCTGTTCCGGCGAAGAAGGCGGCACCGGCAAAGAAGGCGGCTGTTAAGGCGAAGACTACACCTAAGAAGGCGAAGAGTGTGAGGCCAGCGGCGAAGAGAACGTCGGCAAGGACAGCTAAGTGAAGAAGAAGCATCTTCACTTGTTCTAGGATTCGTGTTGTAGAAGTCTAGCTTTCCGATCTTCCGGAGGAGGGGTAGTTTCTGTAAATTCGGAGTGAAAGGAAGGGCATTATCGAGCAATTTAGTCCTTTACATGTTTTTATGATATCTTTAATTTTTAGTCTTACTCAGGGGTAATTTCGAATTGAAATGTACTGTATAACATAGTGTTTGTATTGAAAAGTTTGCAACCGCTGGTTTCAAATCCGATGTTATCTATTTCTACCGTTGTTCGTTGGTTCTTCTCCGATATTCCGTAAAACGTAACCTAAACGCCAACGGAATTGCTTATGCGCTCAGTTTTTCGGTTACGCGAAAGGCCTCGTTGTAACGCGTTTCTAATAATTTATTTATTATTGAGCGAATTTCACGCATTCTTACGCAATCACATTCAGCATAAATAAAGCAATTTATTTATTAAAACTTGTTCAATTTTTATTTTAGGAAAAAATCCAACCACCTTTAATTTTGTGCAATCACATTCAGTGCAAAAGCAGTGCGTTAGATACCATTTAATTTTGTGCACTAACTCGAACAAGGGTTTGTTTGGTTGAATACAGCATACATTGAAGTGATTGAACACGAGTAAAGGAACAAAAAAAAAAAGAAGGCTAATAAATGTAAGAAGTTCCATACAAGTCGCACGATTTTGCTTGAAGAACTAAGCACAAGAGTGAATCACGTAAATGGGGGAAGAATTAATTTGCTGGTTCCAACTAATCTCAAAATTGAACCAAAACTTTTGGGTGAAAGCCAACTTAATCCTCCAAGTTCCTGCAAAAGAGAATTTACAGGTTAAAACAGAGATACTGTCACAGAAAGTATAGTGCCTAACATCCAAATTGGAACCAGTAAAGCTCCACATGCATCTTTTCCATAAATAAGATTAATTGCAAACTCAACAGTGTCTGTTAACCTAAAATCTATCATCAATTGGAGAAGCCAGTGATGCATATTCGGAATGCATAATTCAATTGCAAGAGAATAAGATAATGAGGAACAAAAAGTAATAAATCACATGAACAAACCTTCAAAGACAAAGGCCTCGAAGTGGTTGAAATGATCGAAGAGCTATTAACTCTTGATTTCCTTCATCAAGGAGATCATGCAGTTTGACAACAACCGAGTCCTCGTTTCAAATTACATATATTCAATCTCTGCTTCTCCGGCGTGTATAATAACCTGGCAAACTCACATTATGCTGCCACCTCAGATAATAAGCGTTCCCCAGATTTAGCCACATCCTGACTTTGATCCAATCCAGGAAATTGTCCAATATCATGTCCTTGTAATTGAAAGAACTCGTTGTTTAAGCCAACAGCAAATTCATCTGGATCCGAGCCTCCACTTTGAAAGTAATCAGCAACCTACATTTTCGTTTTCCAGCTCATGTTAGCATCCTGAAGCTTCTTAAAAGTATTCAAACCCTAAGTGCTTGCATGATAGCACCAAGACAAACCCGAGAAGAAGAATTAAAACTGAGATGACTCATAAGTTGCATATTGTTTCTAGACATTATGACCATGCTATGTTTGCATCACACACATGTCAAATTTAGGAAACGACAAAAAAATCCAACTAATGATAGAGTTTTACCTGATTTGCCATTGCTATACCGCTGATGGCTGCTGCCTCTAAGCTAGAACCCAAGAGCCAATCACCACAAATGCCAGCTCTTCCTTGTGGATCAAAAATGCATGGAATTCCCGGGGTATTGGTGGGTAGGGCTGCACCCCTGCACATTTTTTCAGTCATTTATTAGTTACAATAATCATCTCAAAGTAAATTTTGCAATATGATACTAATCATGGATTTGAGTTGACCCAACTAGAGCAATAGCTCATTACCAAAGTTGTAGTTTGGTATAAAAGGGTTTTGGAAGCGATCCTTTTGTTAACCCTAAAGCAATTTCAACCCCTTCTAGCATGCTACTCTTGACTCTCTCTGCTGTGGCATTTGGTATATTTTCCTGGTTTTAGAACATGCAAAGAAAGTTGTTGAGAAGCACGGATAACAAAAGCAGGAAGTTACAGGTTCAAGATAAAGATATCAATGGAAACAATATAATTAACAATTGCAGCAATTTTGGCATAATTGTTTGCTAATGTCAACCCAGCTCTTTAATCCATAAACCAGTAAAAAATCATAGTGGAATTGGGAGGAAGCACATTGGCACTTGCATACTTAAACCTATATCACCAAGTGTATCAAAGGAGGAAGCTAAGAAAGAACGGGGCAAAATTGTCTAAACTACAATCTAATATCATACCGAATGAAACATGCATGCATGAGTATATAGTATAGTATGCCTTGCCCCGCACACCAGATCCAGAGGATTAAAATACCTTATTTATAGAAACAAGTCAATCATTCATTTATAGAAATGAAAGAAAGCATTAGTTATACAAATTATATTCCATTTAGAATATTCATAGGCAAGCAGTTTTCAAGCTTCAATACTAACCAACCTGAGGAACCTTGTTCTTCTTCCCGAAAGCTGCGGTACTAAAAAAGGTCCAGCACTGGGGACCGCCAATCTGGGTGGGCGATAGTTTCATGGAGTTGTTAGCCATCCACGATAGAGAGTCAATTCCCTTTACAAACGCTCCTTCAAAGGGGAAGGTCAATGAGCTGCTTGGAGAAGGAAAAGGGTCCTCAAAAGCAGCTAGAAGAGCCCATATTGAACTGAGTTCCAACCTCTGGTGAGAAGTTGAAAACCTATTAGCTTTACTAGAAGAGAATTATTCACATGCTTCAAACTTTTATGCCGGTAATAATATAACGGTGCACATTGAAGTGATACTAGGTGAGAAGAAACACAAGAATTGAAAGTGAAAAAAATTAAGATTATCAAATCTAGATGGTAACTGGAGTATCTACCTTCATCTGTTTGGCAATAAGCGGCAATCCTGAAGTGGCTAGCAAGCGATTGGCACATTTTCCTGATCATAGGGTAAACAAATTTTTACTTACATTATTAAACATGGCTATCAAAAGCTAAAAAGAGATGAAGAAAGACATTGTGAATTTTACTTAGCACAAAGAAGTTCCTAATCTAATACTTGGTTCTATCCACACCACATCCAAGAATAACACCTTTATACCATCGTGAGAAATACTTTACAGCCTTTCCATTTTAGCAAGAAATCTAGAAAACATACTATTATCTCAACTATAAGCAATATCAGACTAGTTATTAATGAAGATAGATAGGATTAGGAATGTTCACTATTTTAAATTTAAAGCAGGGATTGAAGGAACATATTACCATTATGCGTAATAATAATTGTGTCAAACTTTCCACGCGGCTTTCCGTTTTCACTTACATGCCACATGCCATTAAATGGCTCAAGTGTGCTGATCCAACAAGGCCTAATAACTTCAACCTTATTTGTCTGCACACAACTAACATTTACTTTATAAAACTTAAAAGCAATGTATAGCAGGTGAATTTAATAGGTGAACTCAATCAAAAAATTGTACATAGAGTCCCATTTCACTGTGTGGATCCTTATAAAACATAACAAGATGGAAACAAAGGAATGCCATTAAGATGCAAACAGTGCATTCTTTTTCATTATAGTTTAAAAAGCATACACTAAAGAAAATCGATAAGAGAATACAAAATTATCAAGTCACCCTTTAACTTAGTTAATAAGATTTCATTCTAATTTCCTAGATACACCTATTAAGGCTTTAGTGTTCCTTTGGTGATAATTGACGTTGAATAGAAAAACTTATTTCAACATTGTTCCTACAACTAGGATTCTACCTATACAGACAATATAAGGATGAGGATGTACCTCTGATAATATGGAATCAGCAAGAGGACGCATTCCATTAACACCAATATATCGTGGAGGAGAAGAAGGGAAAGGAGCAAATTGACCACCAGCTTCAAGCTCTCCAACTCTTCCTTGCCACTCTCGTACTAATCCTTGCTTAATCCATCCATTAACAAGCTCAGCAAACCGAGGATCACTTACAGTGAAGAACTGTGCAGCATGATCAAAAGTCAAGTGCTCAGGTTCAATGGTTCTTGTCCCCATCCTTCCTCCCAAACCATGCATTCCCTACAAAAGAAAATAAATAACTTCTATAAAAATTCCAACTCAATCATGAAAGGTATGCAATACCCATAAAATGACGTCAAAAGCCAAATTCTAAAGCTCCTGAATCTTTGTCCAACGAAACTTCCTAAACATAATTCCCTCCATCTGGAGATGTTTGATGGTTTAGGATGTATATTTTGATCTAAAATGTTTGCAATTTACCTTTTCAAAGGTTTGCATACCAAATTTGTTAGCAGTAATCAATATATGAGGCATGAGTCGGTAGTAGTAATAATTGAGAGCGGAAAAGGATAAAGCATAGGAACATTTGTGCTAACATATAAAATCAAAAATATATGCAATCACTCAGTCAGAGGTAGGAATTTAAGTTAGGTTGCTGTTGGTTGGAAGAAATGGGGATTTAAGCTTGGTTTGTATGGCACATTGCCCATTATTCATTATAACGACTTTATCTGCACAAATAAGTAAAAAATGAGCTAACATAGGTACCTTATAAGCAATTAGAGTTTAGTTGGAGAAAACCAGCAATCAGGAATAAGTTTTAGGAATCACAGCATGATACTTGTTGTTTTGCAAACTATGACTATTCAACCTGGTTTCTGATACTGTCCATGATTCTGCTCCTGAAACCTACTACACGTGATGGTGGATTTCACCACATCGGCACATCCGGCAATGAAGACTAGTCCTATATATCCCGTAGCAATTTACCAACTTTCCAAATTGCTCCGAAGCCAAAATCAAACAGAAATTATAACCCAATCCCACACATTATGGTCATGTGAACTGGGGATTTGAAGAGTATGAGAATGTTAAGTAAACATGAGAACAAACAAGTATTGGTTTGGAATCTAATTGCACAAATTCATCAATCAAACGCCACCTAAGCCAAATTCACATTCTTTTTTTCAGTCCAACTTCTAAAAAAAACCAATTCCTTTGTCAGCAGCATAATTAGGCGAAAAAAATGAGCAACAAACAACGCAACCAACCGTGTCAAAAACAGTAGACTTTATCCCTCTCTTCTCCAAGTAGAGAGCGCAGAGAAGACCCGCCATACCGCCGCCGATAATCCCGACGGTAGGGTCATCCGAGGGCGGCGCAGAAAACACGACCTGCTCTTGTTTAAACGCTTTCTTCAATTTTGACCTCCTAGAGGTCCCATACTTGGGTCTTCCGGGACTCTTCTTCCCACCTGAAGATGTTCGTTTCGGAGATTCCATTCTGAGTCGAAAATTCCGCGGGCGATTTGGGGCAGTGATGCCGGAATTAGGGTTTTGGAGAAACTGGGTTAGGGTTTTAGAGTGAGATGTTTGGAGTGGGAGAAGAGGGTGCAGTCGGAGAGGTGAGAGCAGAAGATGATGATACTGGGTAGCCATGGCCATGCTGAATTCCGATTTCCGATTGTCTGAGGACCTTATCCGTCACTCTGTCACAGAAGATACTGAAGAGAGTACTATATTTCTCTCCTTATTTTCAGAATTTGAATTTTCAGGTCAAGTGTAATGAAATTCCTATAATTTTTAGTGACTGGCTGACTGCCAAAATTAGAAATAAACAACTCAACTTACAACACCGACAGTTTATACTTGGAAATGTTGTTAACTACTAAAATTGGCAACTAATCAGAAGTTTTATGTTTACATTGAAATATGTTGACATCATTCTATTTTATGATGTTATTTTTATCTATTTGCCCCGCAAATTCCACGTGTTTAAACAAAAACTAAAATGTGCTAAGCTGCTGCTGATGATATCGGTAATTACAGAAGTACATATCCAAACTAGTAGAAGAAGAAATCAAAGCATTTGGTTGAATTGACACATTCTATTTAAAATGTAAAATAACATCCTACAAACAAGCAATTAGCTTCCCACAAGTTACTTGTATACAACCCTTCAACTGATTTCCTGTCTGGGTTTGCAAATTGCAATACATTCCACAATTCATCAAAACCCCACCCACCACCATCATTACCAAACCCATCAAATCCTGCACACTAAGATTCATCTCCATACCAATTGTTCTTGGCCTTAGGACCAGTGGGCCCATCCTCTCCCAACACTTCAGGAGGCAAATCCTTCAATAACTTGAGCAAATCTGACTTCAACTTCCCAGGCAACCATTTAGCCACTTTACCAATCTCCTCCCCATCATCATAATTAATCCTAGGCCCCCACTTCCTCATATACCTCAACCAATCTGGCTCCACAACACCCAAATCATACTCAGCTGAAACCACCTCAAATCTTTCCCCTACATCCAACACAAAATCACTTTTCGCCGTCTCATCCATAATGCCCACCGTATCGCCTCCTTGCATAACCAGCCCCTCCTTGGGGTACAACGCGTGCCCATGTAGGGACGCGTACCCTACAACTCTATTCCCATTTTGGAACTTAATACCAGGTGAATCCAACCAAGCCCCTTTGCTATGTTGTGAGAAGTACACACTCCTTAGTTCACCATTGAAGTTGCTAATCCTTAGCGTCACATGCTCCCAATCGCCTACATGCTCGCCTATCTTACCTAAAGAGATGGACTTTATTGCTCCAATCTTTGCTTTTGCTCCCCCATTAAAAGGGTAAAAAACCCATATGGATATGTCTGTAAAAGTGGCTCCTAGCATTGGTTTTATATGAAGGTAACCCACACCGGTTTGAAGATCACCTTTTTTTACCCTTTCTTTGTCCTTGTCATTCTTAGGTAAGTCTAAGAAATACAATCCGTCGTTCACCCCATCTAATGGAAGATTAGTACCATTTGGTTGAATTGGAATTGGGTTTGCCTCATCTCCTTGCTTGTATAACAATGCTCCATTGGCGAAAAACCAATTGACATCTGATGGATGATACACCTCATTTGGGTGGAGGTAGATGTAAGGGAAATAGGCTTGAGCCAAGGCTTGGACTTGGGGAAAATTGGGCATGTAAGATAAGTTAGCCTTGGCATTCTTTAAACAAGTTGTGATAGAATTCACACCATTTTGAGTTATGGCTGTGAATGTGCCTAGGCTAACTCCCATATCTTGGACTCCTACATTGACAGGCTTTGTTGCATAAACATTGATTCCACTAGACCCCCAAATCAAACCACTTGTTTGGGAATTGTCAGTGAAATCGGATCGGACACATCGGATTTTATCGAGCCCCGGCTTCTCGGGTGACATGGTGATGACGTGGCCCATGGCCTTATACCCATTTGGTGGAGTAGGGAGCCAAATGAAGACAGGGCCATCTTGTTTTATGGTCAAGGATTGGCTTGTCCAAACAAGAGTGTAGTCTGTTGGCTTGGCTAAGGTTCCCTTAAGTGGGTCATTTGTAAGATCTTTACCCACAAGAAGAAATCCATAGAGAGGCTTATTGTTAGGTTGGCCATAACAACCAAGTAAAAAGAACCCATTTGGTATTGTAGAAGGCTCATAAAAGGTCACTCCTTGATTGTTTGGACCCCCTTCTTGGCTAGACCAGATTTTTGTGAAGGATGTGATTTGGGTCACCTGTAATCCGCCAAGATTGATGGCTCCGGAGGCAAACCCATTTCCTGCAAATAAAATAAAAAACATATAAAAAATCAGAAACATTAATGGGTAGAAGGAGAAAGTGAAAAGAGTTATAAATGAGCAAGTCTTAATTGCCTGGAGGGAAATTTGGCATTGGAGAAGGGAGATTGAAGACAGAATCAATGGGCAAAGGGAGTTTTATTGAAGTATCAGAGTGAGGTGAAGGTTTGTGGTGTTTGTGAAAGGGAAAAGGAATGGAGAATGCCATGGATGATTTGTGAGAGGAAGAACACAACAGAAAGAAGTATATAAGGAGGCCATGATGTATAAGAGACAGCATATTATTATACTTGTGTGTCTATATTGTGAGAGGATGATGAAAAAGAAAATGCAATAAAAATGGTGGGTGTTTAGTAATTGGAAGCTAAGGAATGAGGCGTGTAAGAAACCAAGAAGAAGCTTGAAGATAAGCTCAAGGCTTCTGTTTTGCTTTTCTTGTTTGTATTGTGAAAGGCCAGGATTTCAAGGGAAGATAATAATGGTGTAAATGCTGGATTTCTGGTCTTTTTTTAAGGGAAAGGGAAAGGGAAAGGATATGGTTTAGAGACAGTTAGACATAATTACTACATTGCCCCTAACAGACCTGAAATTGTGGCTTTTTTCAGAGATGCTTTTGAAGATAATTTCAAACCAAACTCACACCTACTGTTGTTGAATTTTTTGATAATTTATTGTAAATCAAGCTGCCTAGAATGTGGTGGTTAATGATGAAAAGGAATTTAGCAGAAGGGATAAATTGCCAAATAAATAAATGTTAAGCTGCTGCAATCTTGGATTCCACTTACAGGCCAGAATGCAGTATAGAGGAGAATACCAATGTTCTTTAGCAGTGACTCATATAATGCTAGTGGGTGTAACATCATTAGAATTTTAGTTAAATCCCCTCAAAAAAAATATAAAATATACTGCATTAGTGCTTTTTTACCTGGAATATTTGGTTCAGATTTTGTGTTAGTGGTTAATTCACACAGTCAAAACTTAAATTATTGTTCTACAACTCCGGTTGCCAAATTAAGCATTACATCTTACATGATATCAAAGCATTCATGACATTTTTTCTCTTAAAAAAAAAGGCTTTCTTGCTTTTACTCTTTCTTAGGTATGATCTCATCTATTTTTTGAGGCAAGATAAAGAAAGAGCAAGGATAGATCGGATGAATAAAGCAATCTGTATTTTGCTGACATGAGAAGACTATAGAATTGTAGATTAGAAAGAAAAAAAAAGAGTACAGACAAACTTGTGAACCACCACCAGAAAGAACATGTCGCGCAAAGCCAAGAAAGTGCCAAAAGGAACCCATACATAAACATGTGAAAAACAATGGCCGGCCGGCTACTATAATCATAATTAATTAATTCCATCAGGCAAGCCTAATTGCTCAAACAAATATAATAAAAAATCAGACAAAACTGAAATCCAGTATATCTTATTATGAGCCTATTTATAAATTAATGATAATTCGAGAGAAAAATTATAATAAAAAAGCACCCGATCCAGATTAATGAGGTGCTTATTTCCTTTTTGCATTTGGCATGATATGTTGTTATACAAAACTGGATCGGTCGGGTGCGGCAAATAATACTATTAATTTGGCCCAATCGGCCTATCCTGTTCGAATTACTAGTCTCGGCTTTTCCGGTCCAGGCCACATTTGCACAGCCCTACAGATTAGAGTGATCTGGCCAATCAAATCGGGTGGGAAACCGAGGGAAAATACAAGGCACTAGTTGTGAACTTGTTGTAATCAGATGTGCAAAGCCTGATAGTATGTCAGAAGGAATCAACCAAGCATAAAAACTCTGGAAAAAAAAACAATGGCATTCTTTTCAAATCTCACATTGGTTAATACAACTGGAGACTCTCACACCACAACCCATCATGACCTCTCTGAGAAAACTAAAATTGTATGCACTATTATATAACTTACAGACAAAATATACAACTCACCATCACACATTTCACAACAGTTGATCAGTCAGCCAGATAAAAAAGAAAATCGAAGAAGCTGGTCTTACTTCTTTCCGTTCCAAGTGCCCCATAAATTCTTCATGCAACACCAAGAAAGTATCTTCTACACCCTACGATTTCATGATTGAACGGCAATGTTCGTGTTCTCAGAAACTGTTACTGATTCTTTTGCTGGCGCGGGCGGTGAAACTGAAGCCTTCTTTTTCAAACTACTCTTACCATTTTGTTCAGAAACTGGAGCCTTCTTTTTGGGAGTGCTAGTGGAGGCAACAGAGGATTGCTTTTGATTGTTAGTGTAAGTTCCTAGGCTATACCGAGCAGCCCTGGCACAGACTGCCTTTTGCTCTGCTGAAGAACTTGTTGCATCTCCACAGCTCCTTCGGCGACCAATTTTTGGTGATACAGCCCGTGTAGTTGGAAGCTATAAGTTAATTAATGCCATTATGTTATTTACATGTTCAAATGGCAAAATCAAGTCAAAAGGATTCACATTCGATGGTGCCGGAAAGAAGCTATCCACTTGTTTGCCTATATAAGGCATTTTTTTTTTCAAAACCAGATCACGTGCAAATCTTGAACCTATAGCAAAGTAATTCTGAATAGCAGAAAACTTGATGCTACCATGTCAAATTTGACTACCAATGAATATACCAGGGATAAACATGAATGAGGTGTGTTGTGGCAATCAGATGGCAGATGCCAACACCTCAAATTAGCTAGCGTGTGTATGAATCAAGGGATGAATGAATGACATACCTCATACATGTACCAAGAAAAACTAGACTTTAGCAGTAGGCAGTAGTAATCAGTTACAAGAAAGGAGACAAAGTGAAGAGGAGAGAGTAGATCCGAAAAGGTAAAATTTTTAAATACTGTACTGAATGAGCGTGTAATTGTAAACACATATTACTCAATGAAATTGCAGTATGCCCCCTTTAATTAAAACTATCAAATATCAACGACAAAAAATATATAATTTTTTAATAAAAATAATGAAAATAGAGCTCAATACTGATATCGGAACTGTTTGAACCAATAAAAAGAAAACGCTAGTCATTGGTGTCAATATTACCTTCTTAAGCTCTTTCTTGGGTGGAGGTCCCTCATAATAAAAGTTGGGAACTGGGTTAGCCTTGTACACCATCGTCTTCCTTAGCTGTTTTATGGCTGCTTGTTCCTCTTCCTAAGAATTCATGGTTTTAAACACAAAAGTTAATCAGATGGATGGCAGAAGAAAATAAAAATCTTTAACAGTGATACCATGGAACACTAATGATTCCAATATCCATAGTAAAAATATACCTTGTTCCTTGCTTCATATTCGAGCTTCTCAACCTCCAATGCCTTGTGCTTCTCTTCCAATTTTGTGTAATACTAGGATTAAGAAACCAGAGGGATGAATAAAAATAAGATAACATGATGATCCATAATCAGAGGTGCTAGAGTAGTCAAATCGTTTGCGTAACAGTAGATCGGGTTTAGGTCAAGTAGATTTCTTCTCAACTCTCAAGTCATTTCAGGGTCAGATAGTTCCAGGTTTGGTGCTCCACCTTGAACATAAAACTTTTGAATGTTTAAGATTGGGTAATGGGTCAAGACTCAAGAGGGCATTGGCAGTTTAAAATCTAATTCATTTGAGGCATTGTATCAGGTTCTTTGGGGTTACATTTAGTTATGATTATTTAAGGTTTTTAACTGTTCAGGTTTTCGAGTTTCAGGTTTTTTAAATTTCATTTCTTTATTTCTTTTAAGGTTGAAAATTTACTACCAAAACCAGCATTCTCGGTCAATCCAGGTCAACTTTATATTCAGGTCATAGATCACCATAATTTGAAAGGCATACAGCTACCGCAGAGCAATCCATTAACAAAATTTGACTAATATATTACCTCCTTTCTCTTCTCCAAACGCTGAGTGACAGAAAATTTGGGAGCTACTGGAACAGTTGTCTTGAATCTCGCAGCCCTGACTGATGTTGTAGTTCTATGCATGACCAAGTTAAGAAGATTGACAATTTTATCACCGAGCAAAAAGCAAAAGTATACATAAAAGTCCTTGATAATACTAAGCAAGAGATTGCCTCAAGCAAACTACACAATACTCCGTACTATACTATGAGAAGCTCCTGTTCTTATTCCAGCCATTAGCATTATAAAATTGATGTTTAACCACAAAAGCATTAATCATCCAAAAAAGGAAGGACAACTATCACAGACATGTATTGAATAAAATAATTACAAACAGCACTAGTTCAGTTCTATAATGGGACAACTATCACAGACATGTATCAATACCAAAAAAGGATACGAAGAACCCGTAGACCAATTATCTTCATCATCCAAAAGCTTCTTCGATACAAATGGAGTGTTTGTCTGCAAAATTTGTAGAAGTAATACATGTCAGTAAAAAGTACAAACTCAATCAAAATAAATAGTATACTCTTGAAGAATTTTTCTTCTCACACCTTGGACTATAACTAGCCTAACATAATTTATGAATAATCCATGCCATTTGAAATTTAAAAAATGTTTAATAAAAGCCAATAATGGAGGCAGTGCTATTTCTCCTTAATGAGTAGCTTTCTTTTCCTTTGCTATGGAAGGAAACAAATGTAATACTGTAACCTGTTACTGTCCTTGGCCAAAAATAGAAAAAAACTTTTAACAGCATCAAATCCATTCTTGGGAGCGGAAAAAATAGATGCATATTCCTTCAGAATATAAATATAATATATTTGCAAGGAAGACAATCAAAAGTAGCTTTGCTTATGCGGCCAGTGGCAATACATGCAGGTTGTAGACTGGCCACTTTTAAATTAAAATTAAAATTGTTTTTAAGTGCATAAAGATGCATTTTCCACATGGTAAATATGCTGACATCAAGGATTACAGCAAGACTATCCTAGAATATAGTCAAAGATTTTATCACATTTAATAAGTAAAACCTTTTTTTCTAAAGCCACAGTGCAGAACATCTTGACATCACCAAATTCTATACACATGCCATACTGTTTTGTATAAATAATTTGGCAACTCCACAGCATGATGATGATGAATTTAGGTGAAGAGGCTGATCAAGGTTGGGGTTCAATATTTGAGCTTTTAGAATAAGGTCACTTAAAAATCTCTTCAAATTACCTGTGATTTCTTGGAGGAGCTAGGTGATGGTAGAACATTTATCCTTGGAGAGGTATTCCTGCACAAACCAGGGGTCTCTGCTTGTGTAGGACTAGCACTTCCATGTTGGTCACCAGTTGCATCCAAAGCTTTTTTAACACTGTGCTTAGGTTGCACATTTTCAACAGACGTCATCCCTACTCCAGCTTTATCAGGAGAGTTTGACTTTGCTTCTTCAATGTTGGATGATTTGATATCATTATTTTTATCTTCAAGATTTGGGCTTTTGACTCCCAAGACATCATGCTTTGCATTAGAATTTTCATTAGGTGAAACCACAACCACACCTTCCTTCACTAAAGCAGCCTTTTCTTCAGAAATTTCTGTGGAAGTTTTGGAAACACCAGCAGGCTTTGCCTTCACAGAAGACACACGTAAGCCAGTAACGTCTCGCCCCATCACTCTGGCAAGCAGAAAAATGCTTGAGAAATATAGAACCAGCATAAATGAACAAACAAGGACATATACAAGTTATATCTTAAAAAAGTAGAATGGAAATTTCCCACTAAGACTACCAACCAACCCTGTATAAATGCACTGCTTTACTAAAAACAAATGAAGTAGCAAATAATTAAGCTCCATATATGTGCATCCTTCATGCTAGTTCCCCGTAAGAAATTCATTCAAGTTTAAGCATGTGATTGAGTTCATGAAGCATAGGCCTAAGGTAAAGGGCTACGAATTGACAAATTATTGAATAAAAACCCTAAAGCAAGTACATATTTGATGGCTACTATGATTGCAGGGTGAAATATGTTTCAAGAAGATGCAAGTAAGCAATAAACAAGAACTACACCGGGTTAATTGCAAAAATTGTGGTAAAGGCAAAAGCACCCTTCAATAATCCACATGCACGAGACAAATGAAACAAACGGATGCACAAGGGTGTGAACTCCTACACACATCAATCACAGCAAGGGGTAAAATTAAGGAAATTACCAAGGAAAGACTGCAAACTGAAAATCAGGCAAGAGAGAGACGGAGGATTAGGGGTCGAATTTGTTGAAGAATTGAACTAATGAAGGATATTTCTTGCATCTTTCCTTCGCTTTTTTGAGTTTTTCCCGCCATCTACGCGAGAAAGTAAGGCCCAAAGGGAGGCAAAAGGAAAGTCAAGATGATTAGTGGTGACCACACACAGAAACATGCCGAAAGGTGGTGGTGAATTAAATAACAAAACGCTTTATTCTCTCAACATAACAAAATCCAAAACTTTGAAGCGCAATAAGTCCTATACGCTTTACCTAACCTACGGAGAAGAATTAAGAGATGGGAGAAAATCGTGCTAACAGCGGTCAAACCACGGCACCCGTCGATTTCTGAACCCCAGCAAAGCTAACGCATCAACCTAGTCTTCATACAAAACGTTTTCGCGTAGAATCGGGGATAAATTAAGCCTGTTCAGAAACAAGTGCGAGATCGAGGTAGGGAAAGGGAATGGCAAAAATGAGAAATTCAGGAAATCTAGAAGGTCATAAAGAACGCAGAAGAGGCTCGTGTTGGTAGGATAAACCGGATTAAACCAGTTAATTCGAAGGAGCACCTGAGAAAATTTGTCAATCCCAGGCAAATCGCCAAAAATCAATCAATGAAGAAAAAACGGCAGACGGAAAAATCGGACCAGCAAAGCCTAATTCAGGATTAAAAACACGATAGAAATACACAGCTGAGAAATCAAGCGGCATTGCCAGCCATGGCTCTCGAAAAGAATAATCAATCAAACAAAACAACCGCTCGCACACAAAATAGCAACAAAAACCTCGAAAGTGTAAATGAAACGGCAGAGAAGAATTGTACTTGAGACTTTCAGCCAAGATCTGTGAAGAAAATCGCTGCGAAAAGCTTCGAAACTCTCCCTCTTGAACCTGTATTCACCAAAATTTCTCCGTCTGGAAGGAGAAATGGTCGTGCACAGATTATTCTTCAGATAGCGCTGCTTTTCTCCTTGTCGACTGTTTTGTGAAGAGGGTAGAAAAAGACGGGGGAGAACAGAGAGCGCAATATATGGAGGATTAAATTTGTTTCAAGTCTTGCCGTCTATTATTTATAGTCTGAAAAACGGATCTCTCCTTAAAAATTATTAATCCTTTGATAAATTAAAATTTTATGGATTTCATTTTATTTTTTATTTTTTTTGCTTCCGACGCCGTTGTCTAACGGCGTCAGTCACCCATTTCACTCCCCTAGGATTTACCAGGGTAGGGGCCCGTCGTCGCATTCAATATTTTGACGGGGCCAATGTGAACTTTTTTGGGGGCATGGTAAATGTGAACTTTTTAATACGAAGACTTGAAGATCATTTTGGATTTTTTTTTTATAAAATCAAAACATCTTGAATAATGTATTACCTAGCTAAGCGGCCCTAAGCTAGTAAGCTCAGAGTTGCAAAATGAAATCTTAATTTAATATTTTTGGATTGAAATGAATATAATAGTATGGTGAACAAATAATAATTACTCAATTAGCTTGTTCTACGTAATTAAGATTGGAGGTAAGGAGATGAGTATAGATGATATTGATGACACCTAGCTTAATACCGCCCCTCTTTAATTTAGTTACGTCCCTTGCATTCAATTTGATGGTACTTAAACGAACTAAATTAGGTAGAAGTGTATCAAGATTCAAAATCTTATATAATTTGATGGGTCATCAAAATCTACAACTAAACTATTTTATTTTTCAAATCGATATGTTATATGTATTGGAAAATCGACATAGGCATATATGATATATTCCATTTCAGCCGGACCCGGCCATCCAATACGATCGAGTACAAGCTACAAATCAGCCAACCCCAATCAATCAAATAATAATGAAGAATTCCAATAAAAGCAAAGGATTCAAATTAGTGGTCAGTGATGATCCGATTAATAGAAATTAATAAAGGTCACTTTCATTATGGCATCGTCTCTATGAATCTATGATCTTATCCACTCTGAAGAAGACGAGAGTTGCAGTTGCTTGATCTATATACATGGAAAAGGATTTGTTTTTGTCTCCCAATTAAATTTAATTCCCTCCGACTTTTATTATTTTGGTTATGTATTAGGTCCTTCTATATATAATTTGTGTTGGTCTGAAGAATTGAACTTTAGTAATTGGCAATGTTACCAATATTCTTAATCACAAAGGGTCCAAATAGGTTGTATTATTTCTTTTTTATATCTATACATCTAATATGTTTTTCTTTCTTTCCAAGTATATGTCAATTAATTGGTAAGGGAAAATGCATTTTGGCCGGTAGACCCACGTGCAATTTCGAAAATCCTGTTTTTTTTTTGTTGGTCGAAAAAAAAGTACTCCTACATAGTATTATGTTTACCTGAATTAATATGGCAATAGTGTAAATTTAAACACGCAAACAAGGCCAACGTACGCTCAACAGCCACAGCTGGTTGAAAATTGGAGTATTAATTCTTTATATTTCCGGCCACCAAATCGATCATAATGATAATGTACAACGTGGGAGCAAAAAAATGCCAAATTGTACGTGTGAAATAAAAGGAGTAGGTGGTGCTGAAATCCGGGTCAAATTTCAAACAAACGGTTTCAGGTTGCACGTGTTACGTGTCAAAACGCAGCACCCAACAAGCGAAACGACAAAGCTGCCGCCCTGCCTCCATTAGGGGATGGAGAAACCATCCTTGCCGTTTCTTGCTGCACCTCTTCAATTCTCTCTTTTCTTTTCTTTTCTTTTCTTTCCTGTTTTTTTAATCTCGGTAAACCTTTAAAAAGTAAAGTTGTTGTATTTTTAAATTATTGCACCTCGTGCATTACAAAATCTTAATAAATCTGACTATATATATATATATTGACTTTTAAAAAGGCCGTGAAATGATCGATGGAGGAGGAACCTGGTCCCCTTCCTTTCGATGGTTCGATCACATAACATTCTATATCCACTATAACTTTATCGTCTTTGACTTGTTTTCTTATATTGTAACGCGTACAAATAGTCTGCTTTATACCTTTTTTTTCATCATCATAACTATATACTAAATCGGAGGTTAAAAAAATTATTAAACGACACATGTTGTTTTTAGATTGGACCACACCATTTATTAAAACCAATCTTTGACAAAATAATTAAATTTAATATAAAGATAGTGTAATGTACGTGTAATCTTATATCACTATAATCAATGGATAGAAAATCCTTTTCTTAATTTTAAAAAAAAAAATTATTTTTGGATATGATAAATAGGAAGATTATTAAAATATTTTTTATTCTATATATTACAAAAATATTAGAATTTTATTTTATTTTTAGATAAAATGCATATGCTAGGTTTAGATAATTAAGTTTAATATAAATAGAAGATTATACTAAAGCGGATGTTAAAAAAATTATTAAACGACGCATGTCGCTTTTAGATTGGAGCACAACATCCCTTTTATTAAAATCAATCTGATTGATTGAAATTTAATTGAGTATCTTTTTATTGTTGAAAAATAATTATAGACCCCACATTTAATAAAATTATTATTTATATCCATGTGTGAAATATTGTATAAGATTTATTTGGCAACTATTACGTAAAAAATATCCAATTTTACAAATCTATAATTTTTCACAAGATTATAAAGAATATAAGAAATATTTCATAATATTTAAATTTAACAATCTTTCATATATATATATATATATCATTGTTCAAAATTATAACTATAAAACAAAACAAAAAAGAAAATTATCCAATTCTAAGAATTATTTCATTTTTTGAACTAATAAAAAAAGAAAATTACCCTAATTACTATATACTAAAGAGATAGTAAATTATGTCACCATATTGCGCCACAACACCCCTTTTGTGGATATAATAATTCAATTTTTTTCCTACCATATTAAAATTCCAAAAAATATTAGTAAGAAGATGACATGTTCCCTACAAGATTGAAAAATATTCACATGACTCAATATTAAAATATTTAATTAAAATAAAAAAAATTGGATATGGTCAATGATAATAAAATAAATATTTACATTATTTTTTTGCCTTTTATCTATTTATGGAAAATATTTATTAAAATAGAATTTTAATAAAAAAAAAGATAGAAATTTACATTATGTGTTACAAAATTGACAATGATCTATTTATGTAAAATTTCTTTTAAAAATTGACTTTTGATATAAAAAAAGATAGAATTTTACACTATCTTTTAAATGATTGACATTGATCTATTTATATAAAATTTCTTTTAAAAATTGAATTTTGATTTAAAAAAGATAGAATCATACACTATCTTTTAAAAGATTTACAATTATCTATTTTTGTAAAATCTATTTTAAAAACGAATTATGATTAAAAAATTGATAAAAACTTTGCTTAAATCAAATTTTAGTAAAATATTTTTTAAAGAATCTTTTACAAAAATGATATGAATCTAAATTAGTCTTAGAATTAAATAAATATTTACATTATCTTTGCCTTTAATCTATTTATGAAAAATATTTTAAAAAGATCATTAGGATATTTTTTATGCTATCATACAAATTTTAGAATATTTATTTTATTTTTAGATGAAATCGTTTTTTAACTAAGATATCTTAATTGAATAGTTATTTTGTAACCGTCTGTATATTACTAGCAATCTCCTTGCTCTTCAATTTCAAAAAAAAAAAAACTTCGGTTCAATACAAAATATATATATACAAAAAAAAAAGCTTGACACATAAGATTAGAATATTAGCCATATATCTATGAATATAATTATTTTAACAAGATTTTACATCTATATACATAGGCTAGGTCCCACATTGAACCACATCATTCATTTCATTAAATCAATCTAAGAGTAAGGTTCAAATAAAACAACTCCTTATCCTATAAAATGAGGAGCGTTTAGAGCCATTGGATCACCTTGATCCAAGGGTTGATATTCTATCCCTTTTAAGGACGCGATGACATTTTGGTAATTTCTCAGAAATTACAAAAGTCTATCGCTATCGTGAAAAAGTGCATTGCTAAATCCAAAAAGTGCATTACTAAGCAGACAAAGTGCAAGAAAAAATGAAGCCAGCGGGGCACGCGCTCCATGTTCGGTTTACTGTAAAAGTCCTTTGTTTTGGTGGAAAAGTGCATTGCGAACACCAAAAAGTGCATTACTAAACCAAAAAATGCATCATCCTGAGCGTCCAATTGACTTGATTCCAATTGAACTCAATCACCAAAATATTTGGGTTTAGTAATGCACTTTTTGGTATATCATAATGTATTTTTTCACCATAACGATGCACTTTTGTAATTTTTGAGAAATTACAAAAATGCCACCACATCCCTAAATTTCGAGAATATCAGCCCTTAGATCAAGGAGATCCAAGGGTACTAAATGCTCCTTATTTTATAGGATAAGGAGTTGTTTTATTTGAACCAAACTCATCTATCTAATTGGTTGAAGTTTAATTATATTATTTTTAATTAGTTGTATTTATATATTAAAAAAATTAATGCATTAGTTTTATTTTTGGATATTATAGATAAAATATGTTCTTATAGTTTTATAAAAAAATATCCTTAACTATATCAATTTAATAAAAATTAAAAAATATAAATAAATAATAGATGATGTTTAATTTTTAGTATTTACACACTAAATTAGTTCATGATATCTCTACTATTTATCTTTATGAACAAAATTTGAGAAACTTTAATATTATATAATTATATTAGTACGTGAGATATATGTACCGTAATTTTTTCTATGGTAAATATGAAACTATGAATAAGTGAGATCGCTATGATTTTATTTTTATGGACATAAATTTTAATAGGGCTTTGCTATTCGTCGCCCCTTATGTGTAAGGTGTCATTTTTATAATATTAAAGTATATGTATAAATCTATATATGCATAATATTAATTTATAATGAGATTAGTGGTTAGTTTACACCTCATATATTTTTTTTAAAATAGGAGGTTTACCACCACTTATTTAATTTTTAATAATTATTGATTTAATATATTGTTTCTACATAAAAAAAAATCTCAAGTCATAGTCGTGCATGGCATGACCCGGTCTTGCTAGTATACATACTAAAGAAGAAGCCTCGTGACACATGTCATCCTCTGGTTTATTTTGTATCTATCCACAAGTCCATTCCCAAAGGCCAAAACCCTAGCATATTCTTGTATCCATCTTCTTAAGTGGAAACCCGGCTAGATTGATTTGAAACCTCTTGCCGACATATTGTGTTGATCTAATCATTCTTCTCGTCTAATTAATTAAGCGCATCTGGAAATTTGCAGGTTTTTCCGGATCAGTTTCGTTTGTGTTTTAATTTAGTGGTTTTGTAGTGTATATATGTACTCTATTATATTACATGGTTTTGTGAATATGGATTGGTGGTTGGCCTATAAATTTCGTGCTTCTGTTTTGTTAATCTTGCAGATCTAGATTCGATAATTAGGGTGGGTGAAATATGAAACACGAAGAGAAGAGGTTGGTTAGGAAAGGAGGCGGACTACCCGATGACATTATATGTGAAATCCTTGTGAGGCTGCCAACTGATTCAGTACTCAAATGTAGGGTGGTATGCAAGTTGTGGAATTCTTTGGTCCCCACTCGCGCTTTCGTCGTGAAATTCTTTAGGCAAACTAAATTAAATACCCTTTGTTTTAGGTAGATGAGTAAAAACTACCATAATCTTTGGGTTGTTTAAAAACATCCTATACTATGAAATATGTACAACAATCTACATGTAAAATTTTTAATATATTGTTTAATTTATATCGACTTTGTTTTATGGTGTATGGAATTTTAATTTTAAGGATTATTGGTCGAGTATTTTCATTTACGTTTCAACATTAATTTAGCATTATTTTTAAGTTTCATCTAAGGCCACGAGAGAATCAGAAAAGTTAATCGTCTTGCCAACAACTTTATTCTAGGAAAATTGTTGGAGAAGATTTTGAAAAGCCTTCAGTATTATGATAAAATGTATGAGGACTTGTTTGCGACATTATAAAACCTCTCAACCATTTGATTGATTTATGTCTTTAAAGATCTCAAATCATAGCTTCCAAATTTCCAATAATGAAAATCCAAATGGCATTTGAAGCTATCAAATTCCAACTTTATTTTCCCATCATTAGAGCTCAAGAACAAGGTAGGGATGGAGAGGAAAGTTTTTCACATATATTTAAAAGAATATGATATATTTTGCACAACCTAAAAATTAAGATATTTTTACTCGCCTATCAAAAATTTAGGATACCAAATATAATTTTACCAAATTTTTTTTAAAGGGTACAAATGAACTATCATGTACAAGACCAACAAACCACACTACCTCGACCTTTCAAATAATGTTTAACCAAACTATTAATTAATTGATAATTATTCACATGATAGCGTAATGTTTAAGAAAAAAATGGTGCTAATCATGTTTGTAGGGAGAGAATATGAAGATAATGAATCCTTTTATCAAAGGATTAGGAAAACATTCTTTCGGATCTCTTGCGGAAATTATTTGAAATATACATAAGAAAAAATAGTAGTATACCTTAGAAACAACATAATGATGATAATCAATCAATATATATTGATGCGAAATATTATTCAAATCCAATATAGCAATTTTGGGTACATAAGTGATTGCAACATTTAACACATCATATTAATTTATAAAAATGATGATTCTGAAACACGAGACATAAGGTTGAGGAATCTAAAGCACAAGTACTATTATTAATAATATTACATATATAAAGATTAAAATAACTTGTGCATACACGTAGGAGTTATCTTAGACGCATGTCGCCAAGCAGCTCCTGAAGCAGTCTGTGTAGTTCGGTTTTCCTTTGCACGATTCTGTGCATATTTCTTCACACTGCTTTGGTAAAAAGGCACTCGCCATGTTCACAATAAAGAGCAAATTCACAATCAAATACACCAATGTTATCATCATCTTCATTGCGGTCATCGACATTTTTCAATCTCTTTTTTTCTCTTCTCCTTAACTAATGGATTGGTTGTGTGTGCTTCTTCTTTATTTAACAACTCAGTACATTACGTATATATAGTTGGCCTAAGAATGGATTTGAAAATTTCCTCTATAATGGACATAACGTGCGATCTCCTAATTTGGTAACATGAATAATTAACTATACAATGAATATATGATTTTATTATTGGTGTGATCTTATGACCAATTTATATTCCAATTGTTCTTTGCCTTTGGTCTTCTAATTGTAAAATTCTCCTAATTTGGTAACATGAATAATTAAATATACAATGAATATATGATTTTATTATTGTTGTGATTTTGTGACCAATTTATTTTTCGAATTGTTCTTTGACTTTGGTCTTCTAATTGTAAAAAAAGAATCCCTCCTTATAAGGGAAAAAAATATATGTAATGAACTTTCTACCCTTTTTTAACTTAGAAAATGATTTTTTTTCTCTAAAAGAAAATGGTGGATTTGGGCTTACAATTACTGAAAATGCAATTAGAGGTTTGACAACTTTCTACCCTTTTTTAAGTTTGACAACTTTTAACTCAGCTTTGTAATATGTGGCTTCGAGTTGTTAAAGATAATATTTAAGTTCTAACTTTTTACACCAGGGCGCTACACGATAGTAGACCTCATCGGGTACTACTTAGGCTAGTTTAACAACAAATTCCCACAGATCTTACAATTCGAGCACAACAAGAAAACAACGGAAAACATCCAACTTAGAATTTATAAAATACGAATTACAAAAAAATTCATGAACCCAAACACAATACATTGAATAACAGTCAATTCCCAATACCCAAAAAAAATCTTCAATGAACCCATACAAACACTAGTAAAAATCTACGATAAAACAAGACACTAACAACCTTTCCAAACCAGTTCCAACCTAATGACAAGTGATGACTACGCACCACCTTCCTGATGAGGATCCATCACGGCTCCTAATTCGTACCTGAAATTTCAACTAAAAATATAGTCTCCAAGGGGTCAGTTTCTATCCCAATCAAAGTTAAAAATTGCACGACACCGGTAAGACGTTTTAAAACCATTTAAATCTAATCACGACACAAACAATGTAGCACACAAGACACACAACTACACAAATCTAATACCAAAGTTTAATAAGTCACACATACACACTTCTATACATCCACACAGTGACGGACGCAGAACGAATTTTAAGGGGGGAGGGGGGCACGATTTCTCCTATGAAGTTAATAATTAGGGAATTATCGACTAGTTTAGTTAGTCAATATTCTTAAATATGAAAAAATTATACTTATTTAATTATAAAAGGGAGTAAAGTATTAAATGTGAATGAAAAAAATTAAAATAGAACTATTATTTGAGAATTGTCGACGAGTTTAGTTAGTCAATATTCTTAAATATGAAAAATTTATACTTATTAAATAATATATTTTTTTGAGGAAAGTATTAAAATGTGAATTGAACCTTGTTGCATTGCATATAAGGTTAAATAATAAACCATTTTAACTAGTTAATTTTCCTGTTTTTAAAACAAATTATTTTAAATTTACCCATATTCAAATCTAAAATTTACATACATATTATTAACAAGTCCGACCGAAGGAGGGGCACGGGCCCACCCATGCCCACCCCTCGGTCCGTCAATGCATCCACACATACACATTCTTATGCGGCAATGCAACTCTTCTCCATTATTGTATTTCTATGTGATAACGCAATACTAATTTATTTAAAAGTTATTTTGAATGGTCCCATACTCCCATGTATATAATAAATTGATAAGTTTTTATCTTATTACTTATCTATTTTCATAATTAAATAAATTATCATGTTTTGAATATTAATTCAATTCGTAATACTAATAAAATATTATTGTTTCAAATAAACAATTTTTATAGTTTATTGATTTTAAATATTTATTCAAAATTTATATTTAAGCATTTACAAAATTATTTTTCTCGGATAATAAATATATTTGAAAATATTTTATTATTAATATTTTATTTAAGAAAAACCCGTACAAGGTACGGGAATACATACTAGTATTTAAAATAAAGCAAGCAGTTGTGTTTTGTGTGTGTATATTAAAAAATTTCTTTCTAACCATAATTTCTAGGGTTCCGCTCCATGAGTCGTTGCTGATTCCCCTTTGTTTAGGTCGTCGGCGACTCGGCGGCGCTGGTTAAGCGTACTACCATCTGGGCGACTTATGGGTCCATCCGAGATGAACATTGATGACCCTAGGGATGTCTCCTCCTCAGTCTCAGGTGGGGCCCCGACCCATCAAGAGGTGTAGGACGTTACTAGTCTGATTGATGTGAGTGGAAATAGTTCTTCGCCGGTTCCACAAACTTCATTGATGGTGGAAATGCAGACATATGGGACAGATCCTAGCGGCCATAAAGTCAAGTTGCCACCCCTTCCTTCAAGGATGCTCTAATCAAAGGCACGATTAATAACACGGTCCAAACAACTGGTGACCAAGATGATACAATCAATGGCGGATCCGGGATCGATTGTATGGGGGGGCGGATTTTAAACAAGCTTAATAGTAATTTTTTTCAGACAATTCAAATTAGTTTAAATATTAATGTAACGATTTGACATAGGTTAAGAGTATTAATTTTGGGAACTAAAACTCTAATAGGAAACTAATAAACCCTATTGAAAAAATAATTAAATCTAAATAAATACAATTTTAAAATATATTACCATTTTTGAGCTCTTAACCTATGCCCTTAGGACATAGATTAGAAAAATCATTAATGTAATATAAAATAATAACACTAAAAATAACTTTAACATAAAAAAAATGTAAATAATGAGACTTTACTATTTCTATTTGTATAACATAAAAAATAATTTAAGACAGTGACTTATTGTTAAATATTCCTTGTAACATTTATTAGATCAACCTATTAGATCTTAATGACTAAATGAAAACGTATAATATCTGGAGATACACATAGGCAATATTTACGGGCCTTTATGATCACTGACTAACACATAACCCTAAACCAACCTAACAATAAAACAGACACAACTCCTAGACCGACGCGGCGACGATGTCGTTTCCAGACTACTGTAGTTACTTTCTTCTTCCTCCTCCTTTTTTGTAAGTTAGGTCAGCCGCCGACTTGCCTCCTCCAATTCCGGCTAGGGCGCTTCGTCCTCGTCATTTGCTCCTCACCCCGCCTCAATCTCCGCCCCACCCTGTCCCTAAGTGCCGCCCCGTCCCGCCCCGCAACACCACTACTTCTCGTTACAACCTACTACAAACTCCGGCGAAAGGGGGGCACCCACCCATGCCCCTGGATCCGCCACTGGATGCAATATGGCATGAAAGGCTAGATTTGTATTGGACTGATGATGACGCTAATGAGGGTGATGATGATCCCCTTTGTACGACTGTGAGACTTACCACTACTGAAAAAAGAGAAATCCGCCGTCCTTGGGCAAAATCTCTCAGTATCCATATTTTTAACCGTGGTCTAGTGTATACTGCATTAAAAAAGAAGTTCGAGAAAAAGTGGGAGTTAAAGGGAAACCTAACCTTAGTCGACATCGGGAATGCTCGTTACATTGAAAAATTTGCAAATGATGAGGACTACTATCATATGTTAACATGGGGATCATGGATGATTGGGGATAATTAACTGATTATTCAACGATGGAAACAAACTTTGACTTATTCACGAACAACCAACCATTTCTCTCAACTTGGGTGCACATTCCTTGACTATGTTTGGATTACTTCAATGGAACATTTATCAAAAGGGTTGGTCAACTCATTATTGGTCAAGTCATAAGAATAGACCGAACTACGGTTGTTGCTGATCGCGATCAGTTTGTACGTTTTGGAGTGGAACTCGACCTCTCCAAAAGTCTACTTTCAAAGTTCTACTATAAAGGGCGTACTTGGCCAGTTCAATACGAGGATATTTGCATGCTATGCTTTGAATATGGGTGTATCGGTCATGTTCGGGAAAACTGTCCTGAATTAGTAGCATTGGCGATTGAGGAAAATGATGACATCCAACAAGTTGTAGCAGATGGTCCCTCAAATGTTTTGGAATCTCAGTTGGTTACAAATACATTTGGTCCATGGATGAAGGTGGTGAAACCCGTACGCAAGCCAAATGTAACACCCCGTTTTTACACCAGGCGCTACTCGATAGTAGACCTCACTAGGTACTACCTAGGCTAGTTTGACAACGAGTTCACTTGGATCTTGCAACTCGGCACGACGAGAAAACATGAATAAAACATCCAACCGATATTTATAAAATCCAAGTACAGAAAACATGCATGAAACCCTAACAACATAACTTACAACACCACCTAGAAACATTTCATTAACATACCACTACCCTTTCTTTATCAAAACTACACATTATATAAAAGATACCAAAAAGTAACCACCATTTCTCCCAACTGAACCCAACCTAATGAAACGGCCTTCAACGACCTGTTCCATCATCCGGTTGAGGTTCCATCATGGGTCCCTTGTCTTTACCTGAAATTAAAAGAAAAACAAGTCCCCGAAGGGTCAGCTACCATTCTAATACAATCTAGAATCCATACGGTACTAGTAAGACGTTTAAAAACCAATCAAGTACCTAACACACACACAAGCACGATTCACATGAATACAACACATATTAGTTCTAAATCCATACATTAACTTCCCATAGATCATAAGCACAAACCACATATCAAACTTCCATACACAGTCATACATACAAGTCCAAGCAGAACAATACAACCATTCTCTCACCGTTCCATTCCATGGCGCTTATCAATCCTACGCCCCAGGTGCCGAGGCACGACCTCCCACCCTGCACAATTCCATCCTCCTAACCCCGGGTCAAGCCTCCTCGGGAGCACTTGCCCAAAACACAGATAACTTTTCTTTTGAAGGGGCAGGATTCTCTGTCACATAACCATACGTAGCCGTCACTTCAACCCAGAGGACTACGCACATGGCCATGCCGAGAACGGTACCAACATAGAGAAAATATTCGAAAACTTCACATTCGATGAAAGTCCAATGAAATCCTTTTCACACATATCATGCACAAGTAAACCTTTTTCTTAAAACAATCACTTAGGGACTAGTTTCCCCAAAACCAATCCTACAAGTACCACATGAAGACTACAAGTATTGAACAACAACTGAGCAAGTCGTAAACGACTTACTTGAAAGGCGAAAGAATTTCTCTACAAACGAGGGATGACTACGGTCCAGAAAAGTCGATCGCCTAGAAACAATAATTACTTTTATTAAATGCATTTTTTTTAATTAAATGATTATTATTAATAGAATTTTTCAGGATCCGAATACCCCAGAACCAAACCCGAGTTAACCCGATCGGGCCAAAACCACTTATCCCTTATAAAACCACCTTTTGACTTTTAATTTGACTTGATTCTTAACTCCTCCTTCCACAAACCCCAACTGCCTTTCACCAACCTCCTACACGGCCAAAATCCTCCATTTCAAAGACCCCACTGCGCACAAACACCAATTCGCTCCTCTAAACTCCGACCCCGCTCGCTTCTTTGCTCGACGACCCCGACTGCACCGACGCTCTACAACATCCCCTAATGCTTCCCGTTGCTCGTCGGCCAATCCGCCCTCAATCCTGACCACTCCCCACCTTATCGACCTCTCGGCTTCCTTCCCTAAACCCCCCGACGACTTACCGACGACGGTGCAAAGAAACAAACGAAAAAGAAACTAGGAACTCACCAACGCTCGGGACGACACGGGCTGGAAAGTCGGCGACTTGGACGACTCCTCGAGGCTTAACGGCGACGACGAACGGTGTCTGGAGACGGCGACAACGAACGATGGCTACTACGGTTGACAAGAAGGATGAAGAAGAAGGCGTTAGCATGGGTTGGGTACGAAGAAGGGCATTGCTTCGAGAGTAAGGAAGTTGTTTCGTGAAGATACACCAGAGGCCATGCGTTGAAGATATATATGAATGAATTGATCGCTAACTCACACTTAAAGAAATCTCTTGGTACATATCATCAGTACACATATAGATATATACGTATATGTATACATTTATTTGTTTCCCTATTTTTTTTTCATTTTTGGTTAACACTTTGATACAACTTAATGTAACATATATTTATTAATTATTTTACTATGATCCCTTAACAAGAAATTAGTAATAGGATTAACAGACGAGGTTAACTAGAAAGATCTTAATTAGACAATAGCTAACTAAAGCGGTTTAACAATCTTGATTCCGATCCTAAAGAATAAAATACTATCGGACCAGATATTAAACGAGACCCGAGTTCTCACAACCTCTCCCCCTTAGAGAGGTTCGTCCTCGAACCTAAATCTAGTGACAATGATAGATGCTAATACTAGTATCACATACACACACATGAACACACAAACTCGTATAATACGAGGGTCAAACGAGTCAACCAAAGTCAACAACACGTAATTCACATCATCAGAACACTACAAGCACTCGTCAAACAAGTCAAGCAAAACAAAGCACACAAATATTTACTACTACCTTTAACTATAACCCTCGATCCCCCTAACTCCTATTCTCAAATGCCTCAACTAAAACCGGGTACAACTCAGGATAGCTCTCACTTATTCTTGTCTCAGTCTCCCATGTTGCCTCCTCAACTCCTCTTCGGGACCACTGAATCAACATGAGTTGTATCTCTTTAATTCGCAACTTTTTTAACTGTCTACCTAAGATTGCTATTGGCTGTTCTTGGAAAGTATGATCTGGCTCAATTTCCAACTCTTCATAGTTGAGCCTATGACTAGGATCAGGCACATACTGCCTCAATTGCGACACATGAAAAACAAAATGAACTCCTTCTAGAGTTGGTGGTAGTGCCAACTTGTAGGCTACCTCGCCTACTCTATCGAGAATTTCAAATGGCCCGATGTACCGAGGACTTAACTTTCCTTTCACTCCAAATCTTCTAACCCCACGAGTCGGCGATACTCTCACCCAAACATGTGCTCCTACCTCGAATTCCAATGGTCGTCGCCTCTTATCTGCATAAGATTTTTGACGACTCTGTGTTGTCAACATACGTTCTCGAATCAATGCCACCTTTTCAACTGTTTCTTGAATCATCTGAGGCATTCCTTCTACAACATCTGATGGATCATCCCAACATAGAGGTGTCCTACATCTTCTCCCATATAAAGCCTCATATGGTGCCATCTGAATCGAAGAGTGCCAACTATTATTATATGCAAACTCAACTAACTCCAAGTGATCAGACCAGTTTCCTCCCCAATCCAGTACACATGATCTCAGCATATCTTCTAGTGTTTGAATTGTCCTCTCAGATTGGCCATCTGATTGCGGGTGGTAAGCAGTCGTGAAATGTAACTTGGTGCCTAAAGCTTTATGCACTTTTTGCCAAAAATTGGAGGTAAACCGCCCATCATGATCAGAAACAATCGTTTTGGGCACTCCATGCAATCTCACTATTTGTTTCATGAACACCTCTACTAGTTTATTCACTAGCCAAGTCTCTCTAATGGGCAGAAAACGAGCAGTCTTAGTCAATCTGTCCACGACAACCCATATTGTATCATGTCCTTTACTAATCCGCAGTCCGGTAACAAAATCCATGGAAATGTCCTCCCACTTCCATTCTGGAACTGGAAGTGGTTCGAGTATTCCACCTGGTCTTTGGTGCTCTATTTTTATTTGCTGGCACACCTGACACTTTGCTACAAATTTCGCTACATCAGGCTTCATTCCATCCCACCAGTAATATTGCTTCAAGTCCTTGTACATCTTACTAGCTCCCGGGTGGATTGAATAAGGAATAGCGTGAGCCTCTTGTAATATCTTTTGTCTCAACTCCTCATCTCGAGGTACACATAATCGACCATTCAATCTCAAAGCACCATCAACATGTTCTACAAGAGCAAATGTCTCTCCACGGCTTACTTTCTGCCTTAACTCTTGAATCATCAAACAAGTCTCCTGCTTATGTCGTATTTCCTCGATTAAGGTTGGCTGACAATCCATACGGCCTAGTCTACCTTGATAGCGCTGAATCTGTACCTCAATCTCATACCTTATCAGTTCTCTTTGTAACTCTGGTTGGGTAGTCAAGTGACACAACACATGCTCTTGCGGCGTTTTTCTGCTAAGAGCATCAACAACTACATTCGCCTTTCCGGGATGATACAAGATCTCTAAATCATAATCTTTCAGTAATTCAAGCCATCTCCGTTGTCTCATGTTCAATTCTCTTTGAGTAAAAATGTACTTAAGGCTCTTATGGTCTGTCATCACTTTACATGTACTTCCATACAAGTAATGACGCCATATCTTTAGAGCATGAATCACTGCTGCCAACTCTAAATCATGGGTTGGATAATTCAACTCGTTTGGTTTCAACTGCCTGGAAGCATATGCAATCACCCTGTCATTCTGCATTAATACACAACCTAAGCCTAACTTTGAGGCATCACTGTAAATCACAAAGCCTTCATTCCCTTGAGGAAAAGCAAGTATTGGAGCTGAAGTCAACTTCTCCTTCAACTCATCGAAGCCCCTTTGACAAGCATCATTCCAGTCAAAACGAGTGGTCTTTTTCAGTAAGTTGGTAAGTGGTTGGGCTATTCGTGAAAACCCATCCACAAACCTCCTGTAGTACCCTGCCAATCCTAAGAAACTCCGTACCTCCTTTACATTCTTCGGGGGTTCCCAAACCTTCACAACTTCAATCTTTAAGGGGTCTACCATGACTCCCTTAGCGGATACAACATGACCTAGGAAAGCAACTTCTGGTAGCCAGAACTCACATTTGGACAGTTTAGCAAATAGTCGGTGGTGTCTTAACACTTCCAAAACTAATCTAAGGTGTTTTGCATGCTTCTCAGTGCTTTGAGAATAAATCAGTATATCATCAATAAAGACAACCACAAATTTATCCAAATAGTCTATAAACACCCGATTCATTAACTCCATGAACACCGCAGGTGCATTAGTCAATCCAAACGGCATTACTACAAACTCATAGTGCCCGTATCTTGTTCAGAAAGCCGTCTTGGGAATATCCCCTTCCCGAATCCTCAATTGATGATAGCCCGATCTGAGGTCCACATTTGAGAACACAATAGCCCCTTGCAACCGGTCTAACAAGTCATCAATACGAGGCAAAGGGTACTTATTCTTAATAGTAACTCGGTTTAGCTCCCGGTAATCAATACATAAACGCAGTGAACCATCCTTCTTTCTCATAAACAATACTAGAGCTCCCCATGGTGATGCACTTGGACGTATATATCCCTTCTCTAGTAACTCCTCCAACTGAGCCTTCAGCTCTTGCATCTCCATTGGAGCCTTACGGTACAGGGCTTTTGAGATTGGTCTTGTTCTTGGCTCTAATTCAATATTAAAGTCCAACTCTCGTTGAGGAGGCAGCCCTAGAAGTTCATCTGGAAAAACGTCTTCAAACTCATAAACTACTGGTATATCTTGAATACACGGTCCTTTCTTGTCTCCTTCTAGAACATAACACCAATAACCCACACACCCATCATTAAGCAACTTAGCGACTTTCACCATGCTGATCACTGATCCTGGACCCTCCTGCTCTAGATCTTGACATACATGTATTGTCCCATCATCTGCAGTCACAGTGACTGTACCCTTATGTGCATCTAATACTGCTTTATAACGTCTCATCCAGTCCATCCCCAAAATAACATCATCACGAGGCGACAACTGAATCACAATAAAGTCTGCAAACCAATCCCTACCACCAATCCTAATAGGGCAACGAAGTATTTCTCTATTTCCTCTCACCTTACTACCATCGGGCAATCCCACCATAAAGGATGTACCCTCCGAGCAAGTCAACCCTAGTCTATCAACGCATGCAGAGGACACAAAAGAGTGCGTATCACCCGTATCAAACAAGATATGCATAGGTTTAGACTTAATCCAAATCATACATGTGGCAGTCGAAGCATTCAAGGCATCAGGCCTTCTCATCTCAAATACCCGAGGTTAGTTGCCCCCGATAGTGCTAGCTCCCGCACCACGGCCCCTACTCTGGCTTGGTGCATGTTGAGTCTGTTGGAACTGACGACGAATCCCTTTGTTCACCGACCCCGGCGAAGATCCCTGTGAGGGTGTTCCAACCCTATAATATTTTTGTAAGTGGCCTGGCTTCCCACATATGAAACAATTACGAACTGGTTTCCGACATTGATTCCTCATATGACTAGTGTCTCCACAGTTGAAGCACTCCCTCAACCCTCCAGTAAACTGACTTTGTTGAGGTTGGTCTTGACGACCTTGTGACTGAAATCCATATCGGTTTTGTTGAGACACACCCGAATGATTATCTCTCCTAGAGTTTGATGGAGCAAACAACCTCTGCTTCTTATTTCTACTAGCTTGTACATTCAATTGTTCCGGACCTAAGGTGGACGTAGAATAAGCTAAAACAGAATCTTGAACCTCCTTCAAAGTCTTGATTCGAAGTCCAGATACGTATGCACGCAGTTGGGGTTGCAACCGCTTAAGAAAGGTTGCAATCCGTAGATTCTCTATAGGAGCGGCATTGGGCACCGTTGCCAAACCTCGTTGAAACTTTTGGATAGTCTCACCCACGGTAATGTTCTCGGGCCCTACATCCCGAAAAGTAGTCTCATGAGCCGTTCTCACGACCTCAGGACAATAGTTATCTCGAATCCTCTCTTGAAATTCCTCAAAAGTAACATTTACCTGATGATCACGACTCAACTCCCACCAATCAAATGCATCCTCATGTAACAAACTCTGAACTAGAGACATCCTTCTTTCCTCCGGTGCTTGGATAGAGTCGAGAGCAGATGCCACTTTCCTTAACCACTGCTCAACATCAGCTTCTTGAGCCCCAGTAAAGTTCGGTACCCCAGTCTTCCTAAATTCTGCAAGCCACTTATCAGGAAGAGGCTCGCGATATCCCCTTCCTTGCTCAGCCATGCCATCAGCCGCTACTGGCCTTGGAATACGTGGTGGTCTCCCTGACTGAACCGGTTGTGCAAAAACTGGTCTTGGTGCCCTCACCTCAGCCCCTTGATAGCCAGAATTGGTTGCATTATGATTAGGCAAAAATCCAGTACCTACCAGATTTTGTAATAGCTCGGCAAGTGTAGCTCAGATACAGCAGTCGTCTCTGGTGGTAACTCAACTGGTGGCACCTGAGCTGGCCCACGTACTTCCCCATCTGCCCTATCGTTGACTCCATTAGCAGGGAGCCCATTCTCAACAACCGAAACATTTCCCCTTTGATGATCAGTCACTGCAGGTCCAACATTCTCAACAACCTCCTCTTGAGGAGGAAGGTTGTGTGGCTCTCCCACGGCAGGAGCCTCTTCTCTGTTTCCAACACGGCCCCTACCACATCCTCTACCACCACCTTTCCTTCCTGCTTTAGTTGCTCCAGCTCTAGTTTGTGGAGCCATCTGTAAACGGATGTTTTACTATTTAAACTATCTTTAACTGAAGTTAACAAAATAACTTAGTAGTCTACATGAGGCCCTTCGGTTGATGACGACAGAGTCGAGGCGTGTCATCTACCCTGTAAATGCAATATGACTACCCCATTGAAATAAATTGAAATAACCGGCCGGTTTTAGTTTTAGGTTGGACCTCGAGTACACTCGTTGTTCAGTTCCATGTGCCCTTGTTGTCAGCCTCGCTCTGATACCAATTTGTAACACCCCGTCTTTACACCGGGCGCTACTCGGTAGTAAACCTTACTAGGTACTACCTAGGCTAGTTTGACAACGAGTTCACTTGGATCTTGCAACTCGGGCACGACGAGAAAACATGAATAAAACATCCAACCGATATTTATAGAATCCAAGTACAGAAAACATGCATGAAACCCAAACAACATAACTTACAACACCACCTAGAAACATTTCATTAACATAACACTACCCTTTCTTTATCAAAACTACACATTATATAAAAGATACCAAAAAGTAACCACCATTTCTCCCAACTGAACCCAACCTAATGACACGGCCTTCAACGACCTGTTCCATCATCCGGCCGAGGTTCCATCATGGGTCCCTTGTCTTTACCTGAAACTAAAAGAAAAACAAGTCCCCGAAGGGTCAACTACCATTCTAATACAAGCTAGAATCCATACGGTACTAGTAAGACGTTTAAAAACCAATCAAGTACCTAACACACACACAAGCACGATTCACATGAATACAACACATATCAGTTCTAAATCCATACATTAACTTCCCATAGATCATAAGCACAAACCACATATCAAACTTCCATACACAGTCATACATACAAGTCCAAGCAGAACAATACAACCATTCTCTCACCGTTCCATTCCATGGCGCTTATCAATCCTACGCCCCAGGTGCCGAGGCACGACCTCCCACCCTGCACAATTCCATCCTCCTAACCCCGGGTCAAGCCTCCTCGGGAGCACTTGCCCAAAACACAGATAACTTTTCTTTTGAAGGGGCAGGATTCTCTGTCACATAACCATACGTAGTCGTCACTTCAACCCAGAGGATCCGAATACCCCAGAACCAAACCCGAGTTAACCCGATCGGGCCAAAACCACTTATCCCTTCTAAAACCACCTTTTGACTTTTACTTTGACTTGATTCTTAACTCCTCCTTCCACAAACCCCAGCTGCTTTTCACCAACCTCCTACACGGCCAAACTCCTCCATTTCAAAGACCCCACTGCGCACAAACACCAATTCACTTCTCTAAAATCCGACCCCGCTCGCTTCTTTGCTCGGCGACCCCGACTGCACCGACGCTCTACAGCATCCCCTAACGCTTCCCGTCGCTCGTCGGCCAATCCGCCCTCAATCCTGACCACTCCCCACCTTATCAACCTCTCGGCTTCCTTCCCTAAACCCCCCGACGACTTATCGACGACGGTACAAAGAAACAAACGAAAAAGAAACTAGGAACTCACCAACGCTCGGGACGACACGGGCTGGAAAGTCGGTGACTTGGACGACTCCTCGAGGCTTAACGACGACGACGAACGGTGTCTGGAGACGGCGACAACGAACGATGGCTACTACGGTTGACAAGAAGGATGAAGAAGAAGGCGTTAGCGTGGGCTGGGTACGAAGAAGGGCATTGCTTCGAGAGTAAGGAAGTTGTTTCGTGAAGATACACCAGAGGCTATACGGTTAAGATATATATGAATGAATTGATCGCTAACTTACACTTAAAGAAATCTCTTGGTACATATCATTAGTACACATATAGATATATACGTATATGTATCCATTTATTTGTTTCCCTATTTTTTTCATTTTTGGTTAACACTTTGATACAACTTAATGTAACATATATTTATTAATTATTTTACTATGATCCCTTAACAAGAAATTAGTACTAGGATTAACAGACGAGGTTAACTAGAAAGATCTTAATTAGACAATAGCTAACTAAAGCGGTTTAACAATCTCGATTCCGATCCTAAAGAATAAAATACTATCGGACCGGATATTAAACGAGACCCGAGTTCTCACACCAAATCCTGCTACGGTCCATCAACAATAGCGTGAAATTACTCCAGGGAACCCTAATGCCACTAACTCGGCCTCTCCCAAGAAAGTTATCAATGAACCGGTGCGCGGTCATCGGTCGTGAATTCAAAAGGGAAGCGTGTGGCGCGGTCATCGGTTGTGAACCATGCCCCTCACTCATGATTGTTAATTCACTTAACAATCTTGCTAAAGCCGTAGTAGCTTACATGATGAAGGTGAAAATATTTTTTATCATCAAAAAATTGATTATACTTTTTGTAATCAAAAAATTGTGATGACAGTGATGATGATGATGAAAGTGATGACGGTGAAAAAAATATGTGTCATCAAATGCCTTGATGACACTAAAAAATTATATGCGATGACACATATTTGATAACACTAAAAAAATTAAACATAATGATAAATATTTGAAGACAACTTTATTTTTATGTGTGATGGCATCAGTCCTTTCTTTTTTGGTGTTTGGGATTCTTAATGTTTTTTTTTGTCATAAGGGATTCCTAATGTTTTTGGGTTAAGAAACGGAGCGGAGCCCCTGCGGATACTTATATTAAGACTTTAAAAAGGTAACAACCCCTAAGGAGGGGAAACATCCATGTCCAAAACATCAGCAAAACATCTATGAATATGAAAAAATTCTGCTAAAGGAGTAGTTAAGCTTAAAGAAAAATTTGCAAGGCAATCTGCGACTTTATTTGCTGATCGTGGCACGTAAACAAGCTCAGTAGACCAATTACGATCCGTAAGCAGCTCTCTATAATCCATTAGAAGATAGAAATCCTTGTGAGGAAGCAAAGTAGGTTGATTGAGGAGTTGCACAACAGATAAGCAATCTGTTTGAATTTGAAGCTGCTTGAAGCCCATGCGTTTGCCAATCAAAAGACCCTTGTAAATATCACATAACTCAGCATGTAGTGCATCACAAGAGTCAAGAGGAAAGGAGAAGGCTTGAGTGAATTGATCGGTGTGAGTATGAAACACCCCACCACCACCCGCTTTTCTCGGGTTGCCTTTGGAAATAGCATCGGTATTAAGAGCACACCAATCCAACGGTGGAGGAGGCCAAGTTGTCATAGTGCTGGGCTGAACATTAGCAAAAGCATGGGAAGCTGGAATTGCTGTTAAGGCTCGGGAATAATCACTCACATTGGCAACAACTTTAGAACTAAGGCGTCCAATATCATCAACTTGCTCAAAGACAAGTCTGTTGCGAGTTTTCCATGTGAGCCACAACATAGTCGCGAATATGGAGCTCCAAGAATCCAGTTTGCTGATGTTAGAGTAAATCCAACTCTGAATATTTATCTCAGTAAAGAAATTTGGCATGAGAGAGTTGCTCGAGAGAGCCAACCAAACCAGCTGCACATTAGAACAGTCACGAAGCAAATGAAGATCTGATTTCGATTCACCACAGCAAGGGCAACCAGCAGTAGGACTCAAATGTCGTCGTTCCCAATTCTCATTACAAAGTATCACATCGTGTGCTACTAAGTAAAGGAAGTAGTGAGCTCTTTGCTAAACTGGAGTTTTCCAAATCTTGGTCCAAATGGGACCATCAAATCTCGCCTCAGTGTCAAGAAGCATCGCATAAGTAGAGCTGGAAGTAAACAAACCAGACTTCGATTATTTCCAATAGATTTTATCAACTGCAGCAGCATCATCACGAAGACAAATACACGACAGTTTGTTTAAAATATCAGCATGAAGATAATTTGAAAGCACTGACCAATTCCATCCAGAGCTCACATAATAATCAGCAACATAATTGTTCTGCTCATTAAGAGGGATAGTAGTCAGAGCAACGTCCATTAGAGGCCCATCAATAAGCCCTAGGATTCCCTTTTTATATTTTGATTTAACTCATTGAATTGCATCGGTTTCGACCTTACCAAGGCCGTGTTCGATCCTAGCCCTCGTTTGTGTTCGTGTGTGTTTGTGCCTCCCCTGCGTGTTTGTTTTGCTTTTCTTAGTTTATCAACTAATCTTTGGCCCTAATCTCATTCCCGTGGACGAACCTGACTCCGCTATACTCAGCGGCGTCTTGAATATAAATTTATTTGTTCAAGAAACCCTTCAACATTGGGTTACTCCTCCTATCGCCAACATGGTTTTAGAATGAAACCCCATCGGGTTTGTGTGCTGAGCTTACCTATACACGACCCCCTGTTATATGTGGCTCACATACTTTCACAGTAATTATATATATATATATATAAGCTGATTTTTTAAAAATATGGTTCAATTATGATATTCGATCATTGGTGAGGAATTAAGAAAAATAATTTGAATCGTTCTCCATCCGTTTTTTATGACAAAAAAAATCACCTTTGGTGTGAACCTTGGGCTTATAATCCAATCGGTAAAATCAAATAAATTGACTTGCGTTTATCTCAATAAGAAAACAATATACTGAAATTTAAATTTCACCCAAGTAAAAGACGGAAAAGGACGGAAAGTAGTATCAACTATCAAACCCAAAATCTTTTAACACCTCTCATATCTTCTACTATTATGTCACCCCTTTAAATTTGCCTCCAACCTATACATGTGTAGCTAATATAATATTTGTTGAGATTTAATTATAAATATTGTATTAAATAATTAAAAAATAATAAACTAAGTAGTATAGAAGGTTATAACTTATATGTTTGGCTTGATGATGGGACGTATCGCTCGTGTAAGAATGTTTGAATTCGATTTTCATGAGCATAATTTGTCCCACGTCCTCAAACCCCGGATGAGTAGTTTACGAATCTCCGACGCTACTAAGAAAATTATTTAATGCTTTAGAGTTTTAAATGTATCAAAGTTTATACCATTTTCTCTCAAAAAAAAGAGCTTATATCATTTTACGTTGAGCTATGTAAAAATTGTTTATAGAATTTTCAAGTAAAGCTTTTAAGGTGGGCTATATTTTGATAGGTGGAGATCCATCCATAGGCAAAATAAGACAAGAGTTGTTGGTATTGGTATTGGTATTGGTATTGAAGCGTCGGTGTTGTTGAGAAGTTTCCCACTTTAATATTCGCTTTCGGCGTCTCCGAATTGTACGTACGTGTGATATTAATTTGGCTACGAGCTACCCAGTACCCACCCTTCAATTATATAGGGTGCCTTTTACATTGTTATACTCGTGTTCGTGTGTGTATAAATAAATCAATATACAAAGACATCTCGTTAACGCACGAACGTCGTTGTGTCTATCTCACTCGTTATGTCCTTGTTGATTTAATGTCATCCAATAATCCAATTCCTCCTCGGTACGTCTTTGTTATGAATCCTCATTCCTCAACGTCGACTTTATTATACCTTTACTTTTTTTCTTTCAAGAACACTACTTATAAATATTAAACTAGAAATTTTATGATATTATCATACAAGCCTAATCGCTTGACTAAATGTCTGAAAACTTATCTTTACCTTCCTCTTTACATAATGTGTACGTGTATAGATGAGTATACCTGTATAGGTCCCTACATGTGTTTTGCATTTTCACGTAATTGCTTTCTTTTTTTCCCTTTCTGGTATAAATAAGCTCAAGTTAAAAGTCGGTCGAACATCATAATTAGTTGATGGTTAACCAAATAATACCAATGATTTGTTTGGTAAAACTATCCGTATCGACGCATCATCATCGTCACCATTTATGATTATTGTATCAATAGTGAATTCAATGTCTGTCAAACTTGGATCAAAAAAAAAAATGTCTGTCAAACATATCATGTAGGGTTGTCCAACAGGTGGGTTTGACCGGTAACCCGACCCGACCTATCCGTAAATTTACGGGTTATGGGTCAAGTTTTTTCATATATATATATATATATTACATTAATACATTATAAGTTTATAATTTGGGGCTTGGGCCAAAAGCCCAAAACCAATGCCAAAGGGTAACTCGTAATTACGCTAATTTTATTATGTCCAATACTCCAATCTCATTCTCATCTCCACCTCTTGCCTCCTTCTTTTATGCGAGATTCAGAGAATGAGAACCTGAGATCTCGTCTTCTCGATCACCACCATTGCCCAAATTGAGTTCTCGTCGGTTTAGAGATGAGTTGATCTGTCCACCTCACTTCGCCGGCCATCGCCAGGAGCCCCCATCGGAAAGAACGACTTGATAGTTTCCAGCCGCGTCACCATTCGCCCTCGCCCACCAGTCGCCAGCCGCGGAGCTTCCCGCCTGAAAACTTGAGTTCTCGCCGAATTTTGCGGTCTTTGTTCTTTCTCAACCGTTGACAGTCGCTAGATTTTGCGATCTCTGAAAACTTGAGTTCTCACGGGTCAACCGGGTTGACCCGTACACGTTGTGGGTCGGGTCAGGGGTCAACATTATTTTTTCACGGGTCGGGTCGGGTCAACCCGTTGGACAACCCTATATCCTGGTTCAACATATTATATGATTATTTTTTATATAGTAAGATATTGCAAAGTATATTATTTTTATGTTAACCTAAAATGCTTTTCCAATAGAGGTTTCTTATAACAAGAATTTAACTTCCTAATTAAATTTATGTGTTTTGTTGAAAAAAATAAAATAGACCATCACAAGAACCTAACTTCATTTTACACAAAGTAGACTTACCTATAGGTAAGTTCTATTAATTTCCCCATTGCTCATTAAAATCTCAACTTTTTTATTTTAAATTTTCGTAAATTATACCAAACACATTCTTCTTAGATTCCTATAATTTTGAATCATGGAAAGTTTGATAGAGGAAAGCCCTGAATTTAAAACGGTACATTACTATAGAAGATTGAGCCAGCCCAATACGATTCAGCCCAGAGGCAACTTTCACCAAGATAAGCCCAATCACCCACGATCTAACCCCTTGACTTGGTTGGTTGAACCAACGCGGGAAGTTAATTTTCTAAAATTGAAAATTTTGAAAAATAAAGAACTTGAATTCATTGATTTTGTATTAAATAAAAAATTAAGAAATTTAGCATTTGAAATCAAAGAGAAATAGAATTTGGGTGAGGAGCCTAGTCTAGCGGATAAGACCTCAAGGGAGATCTAGAGGTATTCGCTTCGACACACACGGACGATGAAGTCCTAAATTTAATCATTTAGAACTGTTTCGGTTCTCATCCGTTCACGGATGCTCAGTCTAGTCCCAAGTAGTACTTGGGCTACCCTAAATCTTACACGATAAAAAAAAGCCGTAAAGGGGATAGACGAAACGCCTCTCCTCACTCTACTTTCTAGAGAGATGAGGGGGTGGTTTAGATCGAGAAGGCCATCACCAAATGGGTATGAGATCTCGCTAGAAGGCTTGTTTTAGACACAAACTATTTAGAATGAAAATCTATACTTGCAATCAAATTTTTAATATGAAATCTAGATTCCCATTGCAAAAGTATATAGAAAAATTTGTCAAAAGTAATTTCTATTTTGTTTTCTTCTCTACTGTTGAGAAAATTGACCCCCGATTTTGTGACCAATCATGAGAAATTCTACTATGAGAGCTTGGAAGATTTGTGTTTGTTGATTTTTCTGGTGAGGTTTTCGAAGTTTCGACCCTCCTCTCAAACCAATTTCTAATTTTTACGCTTCTATGTTGCTTTTAAGATCTAGTTCTACTATTCTCGACATGGATCGTCATCGAACGCTTTTCTTTCAATATACAGACCTCCGCTTTCTTTCAATTGTAGTCTACATCTTTGTTTCGCTTTGATTATTATCTCTATCTGGTTTTTTAGAATTTTCTTCTGATGTTTGTCGTCAATCGATTTCATACTGTTGGTGGTCGGTGTATTTTTGATCGATGCTTGCGGCTTGGTCTACTATCTTCTAATCTCTGTCTAACCTTTTTGAATGTTATCTTACATATTGAGTTTATTATGTATTTTATGTATTTGTTTATATGAGTAAATATTTTAGGGTTTCATGTAAGTGTAAATACTTTCATGTTGCCCCACATGGGGTGACCTAGTAGAAAGAGGCATGGGGATATTGGGAGGTATCATGTTCGATCCTCGCCTCCGTCCCTTCACTTGGGTGAAAAACCAAGTCTCACCATTCTCCCTACTGCTAGGTCGAGCCAGTCGGTGCAAGTCGTCTTACTTGATCCGTGCGCTTTGTCGGCTAGTTCACGGACCTGGGGTTTACCACCAAAGGTGGGTTCGTCGTTACTAAAAAAATACTTTCTTGTTAATGAGAAAAGTTAGAGTTTTGGCCCCAAAATATTCTTTGTGGTATCAGAGCAAAACACGAAAACCTAGACCTAATTTTTCCTTTGTGTCGCCCCAACTACAATCCTACTGCCGCCATCATGCCCGACTCCGACAATGAAAAAAATGCCTCTTTAAAGCCCAACTCTCCATACTACCTACATCCCTCGGATCATCCTGAGATGAAAATTTGCCCCGTTGTTCTTAGAGGGAACAATTATCAGGAATGTGAACTTTGCTTGTGTAACACTCTTCATTCCAAATGCAAGTTAGGTTTCATTGATGGAACTATTACGCAACCGGACGATAATACTCTTATGGATGACTAGTATAACATGAATTTGATGCTTGTCGGATGGATTGTTCAATCCATGGAGGATTCCATTTGATCTATAATAACCTATTTAAACACCGCAAGGGAATTGTGGGACAATATTAGGCAACGGTTCTCCATTGAGAATGGACCCCGAGTCCAACAATTGCGTTATGATATGAGTTGATGTACGCAGAAAGGGCAGCCGATTGTTGTCTATTATGGCGCGTTAAAAAAATCTGGATGATTTGAGTAATTACATTCGTCCTCGTGCGTGTTCATGCGGCAAGTGTGTGTAACTTGGGCAAGAACATAACCTGTGATCGGGAAGAAGAGAAACTCCATCATTTTTTATGGGTTTGGACGACACATTCAGGACTGTTCGATTGAACATCCTCTCGTAAGAACCGATGCCTGGATTGAAAAAAGCATATGCTTTGTTGGTTTAGGAGGAGCGCTAGAAGATGGTCATTAAATCCCGAGAAGGAAAATCTGAAAGGGGTGCGTTTGCTGCTCAGGGGAATCGTGGACAACAATGTACCAAGAAACGTGATTCTGAGCGTCGTGAAGTACCCAACAACAACACCTATGATCGACGAGATTCTTATCACGTAGGTTGGGGTCCAGGGCGCAAAGACCGATGCGATGGAGATCATCAAATTTGTACTCACTACGGTCGGCCGAGACATGAGGCTTGATCGTGTTTCAAAGTGATTGGTTACCCGGACTAGTGGTTGGGCAATCGTGACGGCGAACAACAATTGCAGCAGTCGTCGAAATCTAATTTAGTGCCGGAATAGAAGTGACATGTGGGCGCAGGCGAGGGCTTGCTAACATCGTACAATCATGAAGCGATTTCGGTCTGCAAGTGGCTCCCTCACTGGTGATGGCCGTGCTGGTACATGTTTCAATGAGACCCAATTCTCAACCTTGGTAAATTTATTTATATTGGTTAATGCCGAGGGCTCCAACACTTGTCGGGTAAGTCTCGATCCCGTTGGATATTAGATATTGGCACGTCATTTCATATGACATGTGATTCATCTTTATTGACTAATTTAATAGATGTGATTTCGTCTATGATATTGTTTCTTGACGGATTATCTACAACTGCTAATGTTTGCAGGAACATTGAAATAAATGGTTATGCATTTTACATGACTAGACTTGGATGATCTTGATTAGAGCGGGTGAAGAGCAAAATGGAGTCTATTGGTTTCGTGCAGCGATATCGATTACGCATATTTCACGGTTGGAGACTGATCCGTACGCCCTTTGGCATCTTTGAGTTGGTCATCCTTCATTACCTATTCTTCAAAGTTTACCTAATATTAAAATAAATGGTTACCTAGAACCATGTGACAGTTGTCATAGGGCAAAACAAGCTCGTACGTCTTTTCATGTTAGTAACTCGCATGCTTTAGAAATTTATTCTCTTGTTCATTGTGATGTTTGGGGACCTTATCGCACTCCGTCTATTTCGGGTGCTCGTTATTTTTTAACTCTTGTTAATCATTGTTCTCGTGGTGTTTGGATAATATTGATGCATAATAAAGCCGAGGTTGCTCATCATATTTCTAATTTTTGAAACTTCGTGTGTTTGGACTCCTCAATAAAATGGTTGGGCCGAGCAAAAAGATCGTTATATTTTAAATGTCACTCGTGCCTTGCGTTTTCATGCCAACTTGCCTATAAAATTTTAGAGTCATTGTGTGATATTTAATTAACAAAGCACCTACACCACTCATGAAAAATCGGTCTCCATATGAAATTTTGTTTGGTCATGCGCCTAGGTACACACATTTACATGTCTTTGGGTGTTTGTGCTATGTGTTTGTGATTCCCCGTTTTGCTAATAAGATCCACGAACTAAAAAAATGTATGTTTATCGGTTACCCAAAAGGTCAAAAAGGTTGGCTTGTTACTAATTTGGAAACAAATGAACGGTTTGTGTCATGTGACGTTGTCTTTTATAAAACCCATTTTCCTTTTAAAACCTCCCAAATCCAAGCTAGTATTGAGCCACATACTCCTGAAACTGAGTTACATCCCTCTGTTTTTGATGATATACCTAACCCTCTAGCTCCAATGCAAATAGAGGACAAGGGGTGGGGTTTAATCCCATCTTGTGTCAGCCTAAGAACCGGTGCCAAACTCCACAAATAACCAATTGCAACCAGTTGATGGGGGGAGTGGGGTTAAATCTCCTACTACAAATGGTCAAGACTCCTCCTTACCGAGCGCCTCAAATTACCATTCGCTAATGGCTAGCGGGGAGCATGGGGTTCAATCTCCTCTTGCTTCCATCCAAGGCAATGCCCGTTGTCGTTCTACCCCCGATAAGATTCCTTCCATGAAATTGCGTGGATCTATCTGTAATACAGTGCAAAAACAAGATGGCTCCTTGTCTCTCTCGCCTTCTCGACTAGTGTCATCTAGTACCTCCTATCCCAAAGCTAATTATGTTAAGTGTGCTCGGTTCCCCTAGACATACTGCTTTTCTTGCTGCTATTGAGTCTTCTAGAGAGCCTACTTCTTTTACTAAGGTTGTGCACAGTCCACAATGGCGTGAGGCTTTGAAAGTCGAGATTGATGCTTTAGAACATAATGGCACCTGGACTTTGGCTCCTCTCCCTCTCGGGAAGAAGCCCATTGGGTATAAATGTGTGTTTAAGATTAAGTATCACTCAGATGGCTTTATTGAGCGCTACAAAGTGCGTTTGTTGGTTTTAGGCAACAATTAAAAAGCCGACATTGATTATAATGAGATGTTTGCACCAGTTGCTAAGATGGTTTATGTTCGTACCTTCTTAGCTATTGTAGTGGCCCGTAATTGAGAGCTTCATCGGATGGATGTTAATAATGCTTTCCTTCATGGCGATCTGCATGAGGAAATGTATATGAAGCCTCCTCTTGGGTTCTCTAGAGGTGTCCATGGACGTTTCTTTCTTCTTAATCGTTCTTTATATGGGTTACGACAGGCTCATGTAAGTATAAATATTGTCCTATTAATGAGAAAAGGTAGAGTTTTGGCCCAGAAATATTCTTTACTACAACTTATGTATTCCACAAACATTGAATTTGGTTAGAAGTTCTTTCGTCATTAGTTAGACACTTAGAGTGTGCTTTTGAAAGCTTCGAAGTTCTTTCGTTTTTAATCTTTGTTGTTGGTTTGCACATAATTCGTTTGGTGTTTTTTGCCTTGCATGTTTGGTTTGGTTGTTTTGATCGGGTATTTTAGTACTTCTCCATTCAATTGGGCTTGAGTTTTGGTTTTGAATAGAGTCGTTTGGGGGCCAGGTCTTTCTTGTGCTTCGGGACGTTTGAAGATCTTTTATTTCGGTGAAGGGAACGTTAGTTGTCCTTTTTCGCACATCCCAAGTTTGGGCTGACCATTATGTCGGGTGTTTTTTTTGTAGTGCTTTCTCACCCCGAGCCTAAATTCATTGTCAGTCTTTCTTTTTTGGCTATTTGTACTTATAGCTCAGTCTTTAGCTTGTTTTGTCAGTGTCGTTACCTAGCCTATTTCAGTTGTCGCCTCGTGCGACTTCTTGGTTTACCAGATTTGTCTGGTTACCGAATTCTTACCTTATTCAAAAAAGAAGAAGTAGAATTTACTTGACCAAAAAAAAGAGTAGATTTTATTCCATCATTATAAGTACAATTTTATCTAGAACGACTAACCTCTATTGAGGCGTGTCCCATATATCTCTTTTCGCATTAAAAAAAGTACAACTTTATAATTTGGAGAAAACTCAAAAAAAATTAAAATTAAATTCTCATAATCATTTTATAAACCAAGGATAAGAATTACCTTCGATCAACAGTTGGTAAATTTGAGATGAGAATAATTAAGGGTGCTTTTTTTTTTATAAGGAAAGAGATTAGGGTGGCCACTAACAAACTAGTGGTCGCCCTAAGGCATCCTGCCGAATGAGAGTATGAAAACTCGAGTCAACTGCAAGTTGGATAGAGGAGACTCGTCGGAAAGAACCAGCGATGAAGTCCTCCACAGAATTGCACCCACAGAAGACATGAGAAATACTCTAATCCTAGAACCGGGCAAGCAAACAGTGGATGTCTGACCACAACAACTCAATCTCCCACGGACAACGCTAGTCACCTAGAACGACCTTGACCAGTTGCAAAATATCACCTTCAATCTAGATCCAAGAAATGCCACAACGAATAGCCTCGAGAAGTCCCTAGCACAAGGCGATGGTCTCGGAGATCAGAACAAACTGCTGACCAACTAGTCCTCCGTCAAAATGGATGGGGCAGCCACCAGAGTCCCTAAGGATGAATCCGAAAGAGGCCACGCCATCCGAACAAACTACACCATCAAAATTAAACTTAATAAAGCCCCTTTTGGGTTTTGCCTACTTAGCAAGCTTTCTCCCTTCCCTAGCTCTCGCGGTGTAAGTGCGAGAGGTGTTAGTTTTGGGATGTCCTGCAAGTTTTCATCATTAACTTGGTTACCAGTAAACTCGCTTAGGTTCATGGCATGATTCAAGTTTTGGCCGTTATCATTGTCAAAAATTCTTTTGTTTCTAGAGAACAATAGACTCCACTAAGTGTTTGTGAGGAGTTCCATCTCCTCCTTTATTGTTGTTGCCCTAATTTCATCAAGGACTTGGTGCGGTTTTTTGTAACACCCGATCGACAATCCAAAGTAGTTTTGGCATTAAATAATTAAGGGTCGCCCTAGTAAGTGGGCATGATAGTAAGATGTGGTTGGTGTCTTCAAACTGGTTGTTGCAGGCTTCACAACCTTGTGGTACCGGGATATGGTTGGCAACAAGCCTCATTCTAGTTGAAAGGTCGTTTCGCGCCACTTTCCATAAGAAATTCTTCATTTGGGGTGGGGATGTTGAGCTTATTGTTCCATTCCGGGTTAATTCTGGGTTCCCATTTGGACAGGTGGAGCCAAAGTATGGTAGAGTGGGTAGAGTACCACCCATTTTTGCTTGGTTGCTAATACATTCTATCCGGAGTTTTGTTAATAGGGTTAATGATTTTGGTAATTTTTCCGAGGTCCTCATGATTAACAACCTCTCTTAATTTTGGAGGTTCCACGAATTGTCCTCCAAGAGGTATGCACCAACAAGTTTGTTGAGGGAGGGTTTCTTGACAACAAATAAATTTATAAGTCAAGACCCCGCTGTGTATAGCGAAGTAAGGATCGTTCCACGAGAAGCAAGGTTGTTTGTTTATCGACTACTAAAAATCAAATAAAAGCAAGCAAAACACTCACAAGCAGCCTTGTTAACGACGTTGTCAGGGTCGTTAACGAACCACCGTAGAAAAAAAACCAAAACTAACGACCTAAACAGTTCGGTACCGAGCCTACAAACTCAGCAACGAATATCACTTCAAAAGAATTCAAATAAAACAAAGATCTAGGACAAGGGATACCACAACATAGTCATGCATATAAACTCATAAGAAGATAAGATCATGCCTTTAAATAGATAAATTCATCAACTTTCGTCGACTATCGAGTAAATTAACCTATTTTCATAAACCAATCCACTCAATTGCTTGTTTTGGATCTACAACTTGAAACTTTCGTATTCAAACAATATCAACCTTCAAGTCTATAACTTTCTCTCTCAATCAAGTTAAAAACTCAAATTACCTTGACTTTCATCTAGGTCTAAGCACAACAAACAATCTCAAAAATAGATAAAAGGCAATCAACACATATTCTTACTCCTCAAACATGCATAACTATGCCGGGTTTAACCCCGATCCTAGAAAAGAAGACTACTCACTACTCATAACTATGAAACAAATAAATTCAACAAAAGAAATCATTGAAAACAAAACACTACTCAAATTAATAAGAAATATCGTCTTACAGAAATTCAGAAGAAACCTAAAAAGAATACAAGCACCGAACCAAAATCACGATCAACGACCTCGGTAACTCTCGTCCACCGAACCTTCAATCTCGACTCCAATCCTCTCTCTCTATTCTCGGCTCTTCCTCCTCTCTTCAATCGATCTCCCCCCTCCTAGGCTAATAAGAGGGCTATTTATACTAATAAGGCTAAAAACTAATAAGGCTAAAAGATAAAAACTTTCCTAAAAAGATAGAATTAAAATCCTAAAAGATAGAAATAAAATCTAGAAAGATAACAAGACCTAAAATACATAATATAATAACCCTAAAATCATAAAAAGATACTCTACCGACACGGAAATAAATTCCCGTACAGGATCGGTGAGTTACAGAATCAAACACTCGAAATCTTCATCTCGTGGCCTCGTTAACAACCCCTTACAACCTCGTTAACGAGCCTGGGTTTGGCTTTCTTCAACACTTTATCTCCAGAAACTTAGGCTTCGACTTCTTCATTTTGCATTCTTCCATCTTTCATCATAACACTCCAAATTCAGCTCCAAATAGCATCTTTTCCTCGCTAAAACCTACAAAAAGACACAAAACGGAGTAGCTTCCATACTTTTCACAAAATATGCAAAACTATCCAAAACCACACAAAACTAATCCTAAAGCTACTAAAACTAAGCCTAACAAACCAAGAAAACATACTAAAAACTATACTAAAAATACGAACATCAAAATACCCCATACTTAGACTTGCTTGTCCTCAAGCAATCACTAAACAATAACCAAAACCAAGCTACATACTCATCAAGACATATCCATCATCTAAAAAGCAACATCAACACATAGAAAAATAACAAACGATTATAAACATCATCATACATATATGCACCAAATAGACATAAGAAAATACAATCCAATCTCACAAGGATAATGTGTTTCTCTCAACTCTCAAGTGTTTAAGCTTATAGATTCAATCTCTCAACTCATCTTATATACAAAAACTCATATAAATTGGAACTTATATCACCAAACTCTCCACCCAAGATTTTGTCAAAACAAGCAAAAATCATCAAAAGAACTTAGGCTCAATGAAAAACTTCATAGAAGTTTCCATTCGACCGGGTTGTAATAAGGCTTGGTAAAGACAAATAGGCGTGAAAATATTTTGGCTATGTGGTGCTAATAATATCCGGGAATCAAAGACTCCTAAAAACTCACACATCTCCAAAAACTCTCATAAACATATACCAAACTCACTCTCATTATGCATTTTCTCTTTCACTCACCCATTATACCCTAGAAAGCCTCATACAAATAAAAAGAATCTCTGATATTATCTCTATAAACACATGCACTTCAAACTTCTTTTCTTTCTTCTTTTTCGCTGCCTCGTTAACGAACCACTTCAGGGTCGTTAACGAGCTTCATCATGTACTCCTCCTTTTCCTTAACAACTTCCTTTCAACCATCAACCTTATTTCGTGCATCTTTTGCTATCAAGAGATCTTTCTTTTACAACTATTAAAAACAAGAGACTTCCAATCTACCCTTCCCAATAATTCCTCAATTTCAAACCAAAACATAAATATTGCACTCAACAAAACATACCTCTCCAATCTAAGTCCTAATCCCCGGATAGGGTCAAGCTTATCTCGGCTAGGGAACAATTTTGTGGAGTTAAAAGTAAAAGGCTTCAGGCTCAAATTGGCTTTAAAAAAAGAGGAATCATGTAAGGTAGGATACGGATAATAGGGCTATAAAAATAAGTTCTCTATCATCTGATTTTCACAAGTAATGAACTATAAATCTTATACGGGTCTCAAGTAATAGATAACCATCACAATTCCAAGAGATAATATGCATATAGAGAGTAAATCACACTAAAAACAAGAGGGAAATTTGATGTTCTCCCTATAAGGCCAAAAATAATTCACAAGGTCAATTTAGTTGGATTGCATCACTTATGCTATAAAGTATATGTGCTCAATTTCATCAAATGCTATTCCTTCTAAAAACACAATTTTCATATTAAGAATCCGGCTATACTATCAAAGACATGCTTGCAAGGAATTACATGATCATGCTAGCAATTACCATCATAGAACCTAAGAAAGGGATATCTATCAATTCTAAACTCTCATCATCTTTTTTTGATTTTTTTTCAAATTTTTCAATTTTTTCGATTTTTTATATAGAACGAAACTACTTAAAACAAATCAATAGTACTGTTTTACATCGTGGAGGAACTTCTTCTTCTTTTGTGGGGTCAGTCCTTCGGGAATTTTGCCTCCTACAAGATAGTTAGCAAAATCCGCGAACCAAGGGGCTTTTGACCCTCTAACATCATGAAATGATGTAGAAGAAGTAGAGGTAGAAGGAGAAGAAGGGATTGAATTGAATTGGCTTAGTTGTGGTTCAGAAATCTTACCTGAGTGGATCGTTATTAGACCGGTGTGGGTCGTTAATGAGCCTGGAGCTATTGTTATATCCTCGGTAACGACGTCCCGTGGCTTAGTAACGATCTGCTCAACTGTTGTGTCGATGCTCCTTGGACTTTTGCCCGCATGGTTAATGCATTCCAGCCTCGGTGCCTCGTTAACGAACCTGAAGGGGTCGGTGACGAGGGTTTTGTTGAGTTCAACCTCGTTCTGCAGGAGGTGTTCGTCAGGTCTGGAGTCATTTATTGGCACCTCGTTGTTGGAATCAGTGATGTGTTCAACCGGTAATCTGGATAAGTGATCCAACACTAGGTTCTCTGCTTCCTTTTTGTCTCTTATTTCGTGGTCAAATTCCTGCAGCAAGAGCATCCAACGAAGCAACCTAGGCTTGGCATCCTTTTTGGCCATTAAGTATCTAACGGCCTCATGGTCAGTGTAAACAATCACTTTTGATCCAACTAGGTAGGACCAGAATTTTTCAAAGGTAAATACCACAACAAGGAATTCTTTCTCCATTGTGGTATACTTACTCTGCGCCTCATCTAGCGTCTTACTGGCGTAATAGATGGCGTGGAGTTTCTTGTCCTTCCGTTGTCCTAAGACTGCGCCAACTGCATAGTCACTGGCATCGCACATAATCTCAAAAGGTAGTGTCCAATCCGGGGATTGCATGATGGGGGCGGTCACGAGGGCAGCTCTTAACCTGTAAAATGCTTCAAGACATTCTGGAGACAGCTCAAACACTACATCTTTCATTAGTAGGTTAGTCAAAGGTTTAGCTATCTTAGAAAAATCCTGGATAAATCGTCTGTAAAAGCCAGCATGCCCTAGGAAACTCCTAATGTCTCTTACAGAAGAAGGAGGAGGTAATTTTTCGATAAGCTCAATCTTTGCTTTATCTACCTCTATTCCTTTCTTAGAGACAAGATGCCCTAATACTATCCCCTCTTGGACCATGAAATGACACTTTTCCCAATTTAACACAAGATTGTTTTCTTCACATCTCTTAAGCACTCGTGCAAGGTTAGCAAGACAAGAATCAAATAAAGAACCATAAACAGAAAAGTCATCCATGAAAACCTCTACAATCTCCTCTATCATATCCGAAAAAATGGCCATCATACACCTTTGAAAGGTGGCAGGGGCGTTGCAAAGCCCAAATGGCATTCTTTTATAGGCAAAGGTTCCATAAGGACATGTAAAGGTTGTCTTCTCCTAATCATCGGGATGAATGGGAGTCTGCCAAAAACCGCTATAGCCATCTAAGTAACAGAAATAATCATGCTGGGCTAAGCGTTATAACACCTGGTCAATAAAAGGAAGCGGAAAATGATCTTTTCTAGTAGCACTATTAAGCTTTCTATAATCTATGCACAACCTCCAACTAGTGGTGGTCCTAGTCGGAATAAGCTCTCCCTTTTCGTTTTCTATGACAGTCATCCCCCCTTTCTTTGGAACTACATGGACCGGACTCACCCATTGGCTGTCCGATATAGGAAATATGATCCCAGCATCAAGTAATTTAATGATTTCCTTTTTAGCCACATCTTTCATGTTAGGATCTAACCTACGTTGATGCTCTATGGTGGGTTTATGATTATCCTCCATGTATATCCTATGCATGCAAAGGGAAGGAGATATGCCAGTTATATCATCTAGGGAGTAGCCTATGGCTTTCCTATGCATCCTAAGCACATTTAGTAGTTTTCCTACTTCCTCATCTTTTAATTTAGCATTAATGATGACCGGCAAAGTAGAATTAGGACCAAGGAATTCATACCTGAGGGAGTTTGGAAGGGGTTTAAGTGTTGTGGACGGTTCAGCTGGGATTAGAATCGGTTCTTATGGTTCCGTCTTCAACACCTCCTCGAGGTATTCAAATGTTGAAATTTCATTGTCTTCGGCCAAGGTCGTTAACGATGCTGGTGGGATCGTTAACGAGCCTGCTTCGTCTGCCAGTAGAGTCGGTACGGAAGCTGGTGAACTTGTTACCGAACTGCAGGAGCTATTTCCGCCTATCTTTGCCCTGAAACTTCATCATCTGATGCCAACCTTCCAATAGGGTCACCACATTCAATGATCTCCTTGTGGGTGTAGAGCATCTTGACTTCGGCTCTATCAGTCTCCTTAGTTGCCTGTTTGAATCGGAATTCCGTCACCTCATCCCCAATTTCGAAAGTTAGGAGTCCCCTCCTAACATCAATTATGGCTCCAACTGTGGCGAGGAACGGTCTTCCCAAAATAATAGGCACCACCAGATCTTCGGGCATTGCCATAACGATGAAGTCGTTTGGAACAAAGAACTTGCCCACTTGAACTGGAAAGTCTTCTATCACCCCTGTTGGTTTGATGCAGGATCCGTCTGCCATGTAAAGCCGCATGTTGTTGGGCTCTAATGGTCCCATATTGGCTTTAGACCAGATTGAGAGATGGAGTAAACTGGCACTGGCTCCCAGATCACATAAAGCTTTGAACTTGTGGTCACCTATTCCAATAGTTATTGCAAATCTCCCTGGATCTCCTAGCTTTTCTGGTAGAGCTATAGATCTGACTTCATCTTTCAGCTCTGTAATGGATTGTTTCCTGCTAAGAATATCTTTCAAGAATTTTGTGTAAGCCGACATTTCGCTTAGGGCCTCAGCGAATGGGATGGAAATATTAATGCCCTGAAGAATCTTTACGAAACGCTTGAACTTACTCTCAGTAGAGTCCACGGATTTCTTAGTGGGAAATGGAAGAGACTTCACCATCCTTGGAACCAAGTTAGGCTTGAGGGGTGATGCTACCGGGTCGACACTCGGGTCGTTAGGTACGCTCGACGGGTCGTTACCAACCCTGATGGGGTCGTTAACTACCCTGGGATTGAGAGGAAGGCTCGGTTTAGAAAACTTACCTGGGGTAGGGTCGTTAGGTACCCTCGGAGCCTCGTCACCATGGTAAGTTGGTTCGGTAATTTCCCTTGCTGGCTCGTTATCGAGGGTATCCGTGGTGTCCTCTTCCTTCTTGTCCTCAGCTTGGACACGCTTCGACAATGTCTTTCCGCTCCTAAGGTGCACTGCTGCTATTTGTCCTTTAGGGTTTTCTTCGGGACGTCCCGGAAGTTGCCCTTGTGGTCTCGGAATCTGTGCAACAAGGTTCCCTAGTTGGGAATCAACATTCTTCTTCCATATATCGAACTCTCCCCATCTTTTATTTTGGTGGTTAAGGTTAACTTGAACTTCGTTGACCTTGTTGTGGACCCCATTGATGCTTTCCCGTAACCCTTGTACCCAAGATGGCGGCTCCTAATGGCCTGGAGGTCGATAAGGCGCAGGTCGTCTATCTGGTCGAGGCGCTGCATAGCCTGGATTTGGATTCTGATTGCCCCACGTCCGATAGTTGTTCGTCCTGTCAAAATTACTAGGCTGGTTCCTGTATGGGCCTCTCATGTAATTCATCTCAGCAATTATCTCAACGGCTCTTACCTGCTCTATGTTAGTGCAAGCAGAAGTACTATGGGCAGCAGAACGACACTCTTGACAAGATTGAGAGGATTTCAGAAAATTTACCTGCTTTTTCATGCGGTTGACCTCATCTTGTAGAAATTGATTTTTAACATCTGGGTCAACTTCTTCTCGGTTAGGCACGTAGAGACGTTTCTGAGGCTGGGGAGTCTGCTGGGTTCCATACATGACATCGTAATTGGACAGCTTATCCAACAATTCCCACGCAGCTGTAGGGTCCATCTCTATGAAACCGCACGCTGTATGCGTGTTGATGCGGTTCTTGGTCTCCGCGTTGATACCCTGGAAAAAGATTTATTGCAGAACATATAAAGGTTGCCCATGAGTGGGGCACTGTCTAAGCATCTCTTTGAATCTTTCCCATGTTTCAACAAAGGTCTCATTAGGCAGCTGGTGATAGGAGGTGATGCGTTTCCTCAACTCCGTTGTTTTAGCAGGAGGGAAAATTTTTGTAAGAAATTGATCATACAAGTTCTTCCAAGTCTTGATAGACTTAGGAAGTAGGCTCTCCAACCAGCTCAGGGCCTTTCCAGCAAGAGACCATTTGAAAGCTTTTAACAGAACATATTCTAGTGAGACACCTTCAGCAGCTATGGTATCACATAAATCAAGAAAATTTCTAATATGCTCCATAGGGCACTCAGTGGGTTTCCCTTCAAACTGAGCCCGTTTAATTAGGGATATAAATTGAGACTTGATCTCAAAGGCTTTCTCTATCTCCGGAAGCACGATTGGGGACTCTGGCACCCTCAGTTCTGGATGCATGTACTGTTTAGCATTCCTCGGATAGGCATTCAGCTCTTCTTGTAGACGAGCATTGGCAGCTCGTTGACGCTCAGCCTCGGCGGCAACGCCTTCCTTCTCAGTTTTTAACGCCTCCATCTGTGTTGGGAGGACTTCTAACTGACGAGCCATCTCTTCAGGTGTGGCCATGGCTCGGTTTTCTCGACGTCTATAGTGCAGGGAACGTTCAGGTTCAGAATAATAACCAGCGTTATCAAATTCGAGCCTTCGACGTCCTACCGACATGCGCTGAGAAAACAGACAAAGAGAACAAAAATTAAAAACAAAACGGGGTCGGGCTATTCCCGGACCCACAGATAAACAAACAAACTCATTGTTTCCCCGACAACGGCGCCAATTTGTTGAGGGAGGGTTTCCTGACAACAAATAAATTTATAAGTCAAGACCCCGCTGTGTATAGCGAAGTCAGGATCGTTCCACGAGAAGCAAGGTTGTTTGTTTATCGACTACTAAAAATCAAATAAAAGCAAGCAAAACACTCACAAGCAGCCTTGTTAACGACGTTGTCAGGGTCGTTAACGAACCACCGTAGAAAAAAAACCAAAACTAACGACCTAAACAGTTCGGTACCGAGCCTACAAACTCAGCAACGAATATCACTTCAAAAGAATTCAAATAAAACAAAGATCTAGGACAAGGGATACCACAACATAGTCATGCATATAAACTCATAAGAAGATAAGATCATGCCTTTAAATAGATAAATTCATCAACTTTCGTCGACTATCGAGTAAATTAACCTATTTTCATAAACCAATCCACTCAATTGCTTGTTTTGGATCTACAGCTTGAAACTTTCGTATTCAAACAATATCAACCTTCAAGTCTATAACTTTCTCTCTCAATCAAGTTAAAAACTCAAATCACCTTGACTTTCATCTAGGTCTAAGCACAACAAACAATCTCAAAAATAGATAAAAGGCAATCAACACATATTCTTACTCCTCAAACATGCATAACTATGCCGGGTTTAACCCCGATCCTAGAAAAGAAGACTACTCACTACTCATAACTAAGAAACAAATAAATTCAACAAAAGAAATCATTGAAAACAAAACACTACTCAAATTAATAAGAAATATCGTCTTATAGAAATTCAGAAGAAACTTGAAAAGAATACAAGCACCGAACCAAAATCACGATCAACGACCTCGGTAACTCTCGTCCACCGAACCTTCAATCTCGACTCCGATCCTCTCTCTCTATTCTCGGCTCTTCCTCCTCTCTTCAATCGATCTCCCCCCTCCTAGGCTAATAAGAGGGCTATTTATACTAATAAGGCTAAAAACTAATAAGGCTAAAAGATAAAAACTTTCCTAAAAAGATAGAATTAAAATCCTAAAAGATAGAAATAAAATCTAGAAAGATAACAAGACCTAAAATACATAATATAATAACCCTAAAATCATAAAAAGATACTCTACCGACACGGAAATAAATTCCCGCACAGGATCGGTGAGTTACAGAATCAAACTCTCGAAATCTTCATCTCGTGGCCTCGTTAACGACCCCTTACAACCTCGTTAATGAGCCTGGGTTTGGCTTTCTTCAACACTTTATCTCCAGAAACTTAGGCTTCGACTTCTTCATCTTGCATTCTTCCGTCTTTCATCATAGCACTCTAAATTCAGCTCCAAATAGCATCTTTTCCTCGCTAAAACCTACAAAAAGACACAAAACGGAGTAGCTTCCATACTTTTCACAAAATATGCAAAACTATCCAAAAACACACAAAACCAATCCTAAAACTACTAAAACTAAGCCTAACAAACCAAGAAAACATACTAAAAACTATACTAAAAATACGAACATCAAAGTTCCTCCCAATTATTGAGGGTTTTGACCTTTATTTTTGGGATAAGAGGGCCATTGCGGGTCTAGTTATCTTTCCAAAAGCGAATAGTTTTTCCATCCCCTACTTTCCAGATGAGCCCTTTTGAGAATAGGTCTCTTAGGCTTAGCAGTTTGGACCACTTCCATGATGTGTTTTGTTTTTTCCTTTAGTTTAGGATACTTTCCATTTTGAGGTATTTTCTGTCACTGTTCTGATTCAGAGGTTATGTGGTTCTAGTAGAATTTTCCACAACAATTTCATTTGGAGTGCTTGGTTCATCTCTTCCGCCTTGACGATTCCAATCCCACCATGAACGGGTGGTCGGCAAATAGAATTTCAGCTTGTAAGAGGTTTATAGTTGTTCTCCTTGTTCCAGAAAAAGTTCTTGTTAATTTGGTCTAGTTCTTTCAAGGTTGCCTGAGGTAGCAAGAACGATTGCATGATATCGTTTGGTTGTGTTGAGAGGTTTGCTCTGATGAGAGTTTTACTTCCTTCCTGGGACGGAGTGTTGGCTTTTCATTTTTATAATTGGGATATGGTTCGCAGGATCAGGGTTTTAAAGGTGTTTTGTGTCACTCTCCCGTTGATAATCAGACATCCTGGATATTTGTCCAACACAATTGTGTTCGCAATCTAAAGAATCTGTTTTATTTGCTCTTTCATGTTGTTGCTTGTGTTTTTGGTAACCTAAAAGGCGGACTTATGGAAGTTATCTTTTTGGCCAGAGATCTGGCAATAGTCATCAACGATGTCTTTAATGTTTTTGCAAGCCTAACCATTAGCTTTTACAAAGATTATGATGTCATCTGCAAACACTAGGAATGGAATTTTTGTTCCATTTCTTGATATTTGGATACCTATGCCACTTTTCGGGTTAGTGCTCGAGAGGTGGAGGATTCTCGCCTCTCAACGGCTAGTATGAAGAGGTATGGTGACAGGGGGTCTCCTTGTCTGAGATCTTATTGAGGGTAGAATTGTTCTATTGGTCCATTATTAACAATGACTGAAAAGGAGACAATTTCAACACATTCTCGGATCCAGCCCAAGAATTTGTCGTGAAACCCAAATTTGTGAAGGATTGACGTCAAGAATTCCCAACTGATTCGATCATAAGCCTTTTTCATGTCGAGTTTGACGACAATCCAATCCTCCCACCCTCGTTTATTGTGAAAAGAATCGAAAATCTCGTGTGCAACGAGCGTGTTGTTGTGGTTACTGCGGTTCTGTACGAACGCCCCTTGCATCGGGTGGATGAGTTTAGCCATGATGTTTTAGGCGGTTCGTCAAGATCTTTGAGATTACTTTATAGACGGTGTTGCATAGGCTAATTGGCCTATAATGATTGGTTGAATTGGGGTTATCACATTTGGGCAATAGGGTTATTGTGTGGTTGATTTGTTTTAAATAATTTCATGTGTGAAAAAAGCTTTTAACAACTTTGATAACATCAAAGCTGTTAAAAGTGTGGTTGATTTTGATGTCCGCCTTTTTAGTCATGTTTTTAGGGTGTGTTTGAGTCTTTTTCTTTAGTTTTGTGTTTTGTTTTGAGTCGTTTGTGTAGGATTTCGTATTTTCTTCAAATATGGAGTCTACATAAGCTTTGGTGGTGTTTTATAGGTTTCTAGAAGCTATTTGGAGCACTTTTGAGGAAAAGAGCGAAACCAAAGAGAAGATGAGGATTAAGCGCTCAGGTAAAATCATTGAATATCAAGTTTGAGCTTGTAAATAGATAGAGAAATTCGTTACAAGAACATAGGAAAAAGAATCGAGTCAAATGGAGTGGTAATGAATCCACTACGTAAGTTTTACTCAAGACTATTCGAAGCGCTGAACAGGGTCGTTAACGAGGCATCCCGAGGAGCAGCGTGTCCGAGTCGGTGCAATTAATTGGGCTTTTATTCTATTTCCTTTTATGTTTTTAGATAGATAGAAGGGATATATCTTATTAGAAGATTTATTTCCTTAGAGATAGATTTAAGATAGAATAGTTTCTCTATAAATACACTCGTCCCCTCTTTAGTTTTCTTATCATTCAAGTTAGAGGAGGAGGAGGAGGAGGAGAGACGATAGAGAGGACGAAGAGAGGTGGACGAGTAGGGAATTCTGGAGAAGAACTATTGTTTGGATTGAAAGTTGTAAGCTTTCTCTCTTATTTAATATAGTTGTTTGTTTTTAATTATGATTTGTGAGTAGTCTTCTCTTTTTAAGGTTGGGGTTAAACCCAACAATGGTTGTGCATGCTTGTTTATGATCATGTTTTGATTGATTTTATTGCATAAATCTATTCTCTTGTTCTTAATCCTTGAGACGAAAGTTGAAAGGAATTTCTCATTCATAGTTAAAGCGAAAGCGAAAACCTTGAATCAGAATAGTCAAATTAGGGTTTTGAAGCAAAAGCAGATCAATCCTAGTTGAAGTAGAAGAGATAGATAGTAAGTTTGTTAATTGAACGAAAGTTGATTGATTTACTTTCTTTAGTTGACGAAAGTTGACACCTTTATGTGATAAAAGCATGATCTTTATGTTTCATAGCGTTTGGCATGCATAATTGTTGTTGTGGTGGTACCTTTACCTTAGAATTCCTCTTTCTCTTGCTAAATTTTCTATATTTAATTGATTGCTTGTGTGACAAGTAACAAAACTTAGCACATACTTTCTCCCTGCGGACGAACCTGACTCTACTATACAACAGCGGGGTCTTGATATAAATTTATTTGTTGTCAAGAATACCCTCTCAACAAATTGGCGCCGTTGCCGGGGAGATTTCAATAGTGCCAAATTTTGTTCTTTTTACGTTATTTGGGACTCGGCCGAGTCGGTAACGACCCCCTAGGGTCGGTACCGACCCTGCTGTGCAACCCAGTTTTTGTGCTTTCTTTTGTTTATTTTCTAGGTCACTGTTGAGTCGGTAACGACCCTGTCGACAGGTAGTTGTTTCTTTCTTTTCAGTTTCTGTTTTACGGGATCACTCCAGGCTCATTACCGACCCTATCCAAGGTCGTTACCGACCCTCGCCGAGAACCCGTTTTGCTTTTTGCTTTCGTTTTTTGTTTTTGTTTTTGCTTACAGAATAGGACAGTTGAAGGACGTCGAGTTGTCTCTAATCCAATAAAGTAGACCCTGAACTCGAGCGTTCCCTCCATAGGAGATTAAGAGAACGTAAAGCCATGGCTACATGTGAAGAACTAGCTAAGCAGATTGCTGAACTCTGTTTAGAGATAGAGGAGATCCAGAGAGAGAGGGAAACCATAGTTGCTGAGGCATATGCAAAAGCCAATTACATGAGGGGTCCATATAGGAACCAAGGTGATACTTTTTCTGCAGGGAGGAATTACAATCAGCCCACCTGGGGCAATTATGCATACGGCCAAGGGAGCCAACTTCCTCAGCAAGAACAGAGAATTCCACCCTACAGACCCCCGGGCTATCAAGAGCCACCATCCTGGGTACAAGGTTTACAAGAGGGCATTAATGGAGTTCAAGCCAACCTTAACAATCAAATGAAATGGTGGGAAGAGTTCGAGAACTGGAAGAAGAGTGTTAACTCACAACTTTGTAACCTAGATGCACGGATTCCAAGACCTCAAGGGCAACTTCCAGGCCGACCCGAAGAGAACCCTAGAGGACAAATTGCTGCCATACACCTCAGAAGTGGCAAGGAGTTGCCAAATCGAGCCAAGCCTGCAGATATAGAGCACGACAACGAAGATGATGCCCCCTTCAGGCTCGTTACCGACCCCAACAGGGTCGATACCGAGGCTCCTCAGCTCGATAACGCGCCATCCATGTCAAGTAAGTCTTTTGAACCGAACTCTGAGTTCGTTACCGACCCCATCAGGGTCGGTACCGACCCCTTATCTACACCGATCGACCCTCTTGTCGGTTCGGTAGGGCCTCGAACCGGGTCTCTCTCTATTCCGAGTCCATCTAAAACTCTTCCTTTCCCGATTAAGAAGTCTAATGATGTCACGGAAGAAAAGTTTAGACGTTTTGTCAAGATTCTTCAAGGGTTAAATATTTCAATTCCATTTACTGACGCCCTTAATGAAATGCCTGCCTATGCTAAATTTTTGGAAGAGATTTTGAGCAGGAAAAGATATATCTCAGAGCTGCATAATGAGGTTCATTCCATAAAGCTCCCTGAAAAACTCGGTGATCCAGGTATGTTTGCAATTTCAATTGGTATTAAAACTCACCGTTTTAAAGCTCTATGTGATCTAGGTGCCAATGTTAGTTTATTACCATTGTCTATCTGGACCAAAGCTAACATGGGGCCACTAGAGCCTGTTAATATGAAACTCTACATGGCGGATGGATCTTCTGTAAAAGAAACTGGAGTCGTGGACGACGTTCCTATCCAAGTTGGAAATTTTTTTGTTCCCAACGACTTTATTGTTTTAGACATGCCAGAAGACCCTGTGGTGCCGATCATTCTAGGCAGACCATTGTTACCCATCGCAGGAGCACGTGTAGATGTCAGGAAGGGACTTCTCACGTTTGATATTGGAGAAGAGAAGGTCGAATTTCATTTCAATTCGCCGGTGAGCGAAGTGGCTAGTTGTAGTATTGAAGAGTCTACCGACCCACCTTGGCTCGGTAACGACCCTTCTCTGAGTACAACAACGAGCAAAATCAAGGATGTCACATCTACCGAGGAGCCTACCGACCCCCCATGGGTCGGTAACGACCCTTATCTGAAGGAAAATGAAATGGGAGATGGATCCAGGCATGACATCGAGCCACTTCCAGATCCAACATGGTCGTTAACGACCCACATAACCTCGGTAACGAGCTCATCTTCGAACAATCCAGGTGAGTTTTCTTGTTCTTATCTAATCAATTCTGTTCATGATCCTTTTTCCCATCATTCTTCTACATTACATCCTACTGTTAGTACTTTGAAGGAGTAAAAACCTCCTTGGTTTTCGGATTTTACTAACCCTGTTGTAGGATTGCCAAGTATACTTATTGATGATAGAGGGCCAAATATTTTGGAGAGAAGCTATGATGTTTTTCAGGCTAAGTATGGGGTTTCTCTTGATCCCAAGAAAGCTGGATGGAAGCCGCCTTGATTAGAGGCAAGGTAAGTTCGTCGGGCTGACGACGTTAAAAATAGCACTTACGGGAGGCAACCCGCTTTTTGTTTTCGTTTTAAGTTTTCAGTTTCCTAGATCTTTTTGCTAGCTTTCTTTTGAGTTGTTTTTTAGGTTAGATTAGTGTAGTAGGATAGAAGTTGTTCTAAAATGACTCAGGTACAAGAATTTAAGAAGTGCTAAAATCAAGAAGAATCGGTACAAGCATACATCGTATTCGGTAACGACGCTCTCCTGGTCTGTACCGACCTCTACCGAACCGAGAAAGTTCAAACCTCCTCAATGCTCAATGGTTCCAAGTATCTTCAGTTTTATTTTGTGAGTTCTCTTTTCTTATCCTCTTTATTCTTTCTATGTTTTAAACAGTGAGGACACTGTTTGGTTTAAGTATGGGGTATGGGAAAAGGAAACTCAGTTTTGTGTCAGTTTTTGTGTCTTTGTTTGTGTTTTTAGGATTGATAATATTCCACTTAGATGTCCTATGATATGCTTTAACTTGCTTAATCATGTAATTCCATAGCATGTTTGGATAGCTTTGCCTGAATCATGTTGAAAGTTGTTTTTATGTGGATATTTAGCATGTGATATAATTGAGCACATATGATCTTGAGTAGGAGTAACTGAAATCCAACAAAAATTGCTACCTTGTGAGTTATTTTTGACCTTATAGGGAGAACATCAAAAATCGCTCTTCTTTTCTTGTGTGATTTACTCTCCTTATGCATATTATCTCTTGTCATTGATATGGTTATCTATTTCTTGAGACCTATATGAGATATTATTTCATTGCATGTGAAATCATATGATGGAGAACTTATTTCTTTAAACCACTTTTTATCCTCTCTTTTTACCTACCTTATCATTATCCTCTTTTTGAAGCCAATTTGAGCCTGAAGCTTTTTATTTGTTGCTCCACAAAAATGTTCCTTAGCCGAGATAAGCTTGACCCTATCCGAGGATTAGGACTTAGTGTTGGTTGTTGTGATGATTTTGTTGAGTGAGATGTATTGGTTCAAGTGTGGGGTAATATGGGTTGGGTGAAGAGAAAGTCTTGCAGTTTTTTTATGTAAAAGAAGTTTGGTTCCCTGTATGCACTTACAAAAGAAGTGGAAAGAAGTGGAAAAAGAGTTTGTTATAAGAAGCAGAATTTGAACTCGTTATCGACCTGGTAGGGTCGGTACCGAGCTTCCCGCAGAGAAGAAAAAAATGAAAAATCAGAAGGGAAGAGAAGAGAAGAAGAAAAAAAAGAGTTGAATAGTGAAAAGTGTGCATGAGCCAAATTTCCTTGTTGTTTGTAAGCAAGATTAAGTTGGGATATTGATGGGTGAGTGAAAGAAAAAGTGCATAATGTTGAGTGAGTTTGGTATATTGTTTGAGAGTTTTGGTGAGTTATGTGTGAGTTTTTAGGAGTCTTTGATTTCCGGATATTATTAGCACCACATGGCCAAAATATTTTCCATGCCTTATTGTCTTTACCAAGCCCCGTTACAACCCGGCCGAATGGAAACTTCTATGAAGTTTTTCATTGAGCCTAAGTTCTCTTGATGATTTTTGCTTGTTTTGACAAATCTTAGGTGGAGAGTTTGGTGATATAAGTAACAATGACTATGTTGATTTTTGCATATTGGATTGAGTTGAGAGTTGTTATTATAAGCCAAAACACTTGAGAGTTGAGAGAAACACATTACCCTTGTGAGGTTGGATTTATGGTTACTTTTGCTTGAGGTTGCTCATATATGTGTGATGATGTTAGATTCACTTGTCTATTTATTTCTAATTGAGCTTTGATGTTGTTTTTGAGAAGGGCATTGACTTGATATATGTGATGATGGTTTTGGTTGATGTCTTGTTGATTGCTTGAGGACAAGCAAGTCTAAGTATGGGGTATTTTGATGTCCGCCTTTTTAGTCATGTTTTTAGGGTGTGTTTTTAGTGTGTTTGAGTCTTTTTCTTTAGTTTTGTGTTTTGTTTTGAGTCGTTTGTGTAGGATTTCGTATTTTCTTAAGATATGGAGTCTACATAAGCTTTGGTGGTGTTTTCTAGGTTTTTAGAAGCTATTTGGAGCACTTTTGAGGAAAAGAGCGAAACCGAAGAGAAGATGAGGATTAAGCGCTCAAGTAAAATCATTGAAGATCAAGTTTGAGCTTGGAAAGAGATTGAGAAATTCGTTACAAAAACATAGGAAAAAGAATCGAGTCAAACGAAGTTGTAACGAATCCACTACGTAAGTTTTACTCAAGACTGTTCGAAGTGCTGAACAGGGTCGTTAACGAGGCATCCCGAGGAGCAGCGTGTCCGAGTCGGTGCAATTAATTGGGCTTTTATTCTATTTCCTTTTATGTTTTTAGATAGATAGAAGGGATATATCTTATTAGAAGATTTATTTTCTTAGAGATAGATTTAAGATAGAATAGTTTCTCTATAAATACACTTGTCCCCTCTTTAGTTTTCTTATCTTTCAAGTTAGAGGAGGAGGATGAGGGGAGAAGATAGAGGGGCGTGTGGATAGAGTAGAGAGACGAGCTTGTGGTGTTGCTTGGAAGACAAGTTTTGTGTGGATTCAAAGTTGTAAGCTTTCTTTTTAATTTAATATAGTTGTTTGTTTTCAATTATGATGATTAGTGAGTAGTTCTCTCTCTAAGGTTGGGGTTTAAACCCAACAATGGTTGTGCATACTTGTTTATGATCATGTCTTGATTGTTTTTATTGCATGAATCTTCTCTCTTGTTCTTAATCCTTGAAACGAAAGTTGAAAGGAATTTCTCATTCACAGTTGAAGCGAAAGCGAAAACCTTGAATCAGAATAGTCAATTTAAGGTTTTGAAGCGAAAGCAGATCAATCCTAGTTAAAGTAGAAGAGATTAGATAGTAAGTTTATTGATTTAGCAAAAGTTAGTTGATTTACTTGCTTAGGTTGACAAAAGTTGACACCTTTATGTTATAAAAGCATGATCTTTATGTTTCATAAGCATTTGTGTGCATGATTATTGTTGTGGTGATACCTTTACCTTAAATTTTTTCTCTTATTTGATAAAAACCCTTGCTTTGTTTGATTGCTTGCGTTCTAAGTTATAAAACTTGATACTGACTATCTCCCGTGGACGAACCTGACTTCGCTATACACAACGGGGTCTTGATTATAAATTTATTTGTAGTCAAGAAACCCTCTCAACAATAACATCAAGGCTGACAATGTGCCAATATTTTTTTTATAAAAACATGTCGGGATTCCGTCCGGGCTAGGGGATTTATCATCCCCGATATCGCACATATCATTCTTAATTTCGTTGTTCGATACTCATTTTGTGACCTTTGTGTTGTCTACTTCAGTTATTTCTTTTTAGATGGTTTGAATCATGTTATGAAGTTTTCCACAATTTATTTCCAAGGCCCGAAAATGGTTTTGGAAGTCTCGCTTAATTTCCGTTTTCTGGTCTTGTGATTTGTGTGCCATCCGTTCTTCGGATTTCTTTGATATTAGTTTTGTTCCTTCTAGCACTTGCAATCCGGTGTAAGTATTTGGTGTTTTTTTCATTTAGTTTAATGTGGGTGTTTGTAGCCCTTTGTTTCCAATAAGAGTTGTGGAAGTTAATGAAGCATGATCGTTTCTTCGACAATCTTTCTTGCTTTTGAATTACCTACGTGTTTTTGTGTTCAATGATATTTTTTTGAATGTGAAGCAGATCTTCATCAAGTTTTATAATTTGTTCAAAAATATTTCCAAATGTTTGTTTATTCCATGCTTCCGCTTTTGATTTTAGTAGTTGTGTTTATTTGTAAGATTAAACATGTGGGATCCACTCGCGTTGAGACGCCAGACTTGCTTGATGATGTTTTGGAAATCCTTTCTAGAAGTCCACATCATATGAAATTTGAACGGTTGTGCTTTGAATGGAACTCTGGTAAGGAGGTCGCACGAGATTGGGCAATGATCAAATGATGAGAATGCATGGTCCTTGGTCGCAATAGAGGGTACCATTGGATAATCTGGTTGTTTATGAGGGTGCGATCCAATTTCTCGAACGTAGTGTTTTCGAGGTTTTTGGATCTTCTCTAGGTAAATTTATTTCCAAAAGTAGGAATATCATATACATCAAAATCATTTTTAAAGTTGATAAGTCGTTCAAAGCAGGAATGGTTTGGGTTTACACCCCTTTTTTCGTCAGGATGTTGAATTTTGTTGAGGTCTCCCATGAGGATGCAGGGGAGGTTACAGGTTTGGATAAAAGCTTTTAGCTTTATCTAGAAGGGTTCTTTATCTCGTGCCCTTGGTGGCGCATAAGCAAAAATAATGATCATCTCATTATTGGTTTCCAGGTTCGCATAATGGATACCGATAAAATGATCATCTTTGTGGATTGTAGATAGTGTTTCAATTGAGAGGAGTGAAACCTTCCAAAGAACACAAATCCCACCATAAAATTCGTTTGCCGGAATAAACTCTATAGAGTCAAACCCTGCTTTTTGCCACCTTTACAGTCAGGAGGGTCTTGGGCTTTTGTTTCCATTAGGGTGATAAGATTAATATGTTCAAGGAGGCATAACATATTGACTTCAGTCCAAAAGACCTACGTTTAATGCCCGTGTAGTTCCACATACAAATCTTCATAGGAAACCCGTAATGGTGTTGCTTTTGGCCATGGGAGGATAGAAAGTCTTCCGTGATTTTGGTTTTATCATGTTGTAACTATGATCTTAGTTCTCATTAGGCAGTAAGTCTATGAGTTGTTTATTATTTTTCCGCATTGAGTGGGAGACGTTATTGAATTAGTCTCTATTTTGTTTATTGTTTTTCTGCAATGGGTGGGCGGGCGGCCTCCCCATATGTTGATTTACATATCTTTGTTTGTTTTGAGGTTGTTAACCTGGTGTTGATTTTGATTTTGATTTTGATTTTGATAGGAAAACATCTCCTCGTATAAAAGAAGAGACTTCCATTTAGCATTAAAAATTACACTGCTATTAAGCAATTGTGTTTGTTCTACAAACTCGCAATAGTACACAACACCACAAAAAGTTTGTAATTCCACGCTTGTGAAGACTTCTCTATTCAAAAAGCTCACATATGTTGTTATGAAACTGTTTGGAACTTCCTTTTTACGGATCCTTGATAGACCTGGCCACTTTTTACTACTTGGTTGTTAAGCCTATGGAGGCTATGGTTTGGTGACTCATTGAAAGGGTCAAAATCTTGCAGGAATTGGTACACATTTTGTCGAGACTGTCGACTAATGGTGTTTGTAAGTGTCGCTTGAAGCACCAACATCCCACAAACAACCATTGCTAGTGTTGATTTGTTAGGTTTGGTATAGAAGGCCAACTCCCTTCTCTTACATAAGTAAGAGAGAAGACCCAACTAGTTATTGATTACTTTGCTTTTGATCGTTGTTGACATAGCATAATTATTTTCAACCAAGCCACTCCTAGCTATTGAGTGTTTTAACTATCGATATCATTGTTGAATTTCTTTTGATGTTGGCTAACGAAAGATCCCGCTGTGACAACCAATTGGTAAAGAGCAATTTAACAATCCAGACAAACCTGAAAGGAGAGCTTGTTAATGGCACCACAAAAATTCTTGAAGAGGCAGTACAAAGCCATGAGTTTGTAACACTTGAAATTCATAATAATAAGCCCAGGATTACAAACAACAATCAACCTGTGTAAGCAAGTGCAAGACAAATTCAACAACGTTTTACGCAAGCAAGAGTAAGCAACCTGATACATTCTGAGCGGGCTTTCAATTTTAATGGCTTCAGTAGCCGCAATTTTGGTAATAGATTGTTCACAAATCCCAAAACAATTAGGAGTAAGTTTGAAATCAGAAAATTCCTCAACAACAGGAATAATGGGGAGGTTGGATACCGAATCTAAGGTAAACAAGGTAATTGATAACACAAGCTTGCTAGAAACATTGAAAAATCCGGGCGAGCAATGCCCACACAAAGGCAGAGAGGATGGGTGTAAAAGGGCAAGAAGCGGAATTGAGGAGATGAACATAGGGAAAGACTGGCCGGAAGAACAAGGTTGAGCGGCACCACGGGGGAACGAATGGCCGGTCGAGGCAGATCCAAAACCGCACCACCACCCCCACCGCTGAAAGCAAGGCCTGCAACCATCGGGCCCCTGTGGGGGATACCAGCGATGTTGTCGCTGCCAACGCGTCGATTTACGCACCGTCCTTTAAATGTTGAATTCATCACCGGGGTGGAGGAAATATAGTCATAATCGAAGTCATGTTTGTTGCATAAGCTTAATAAACAATTAATTGTAGCAAAAATCGAAATAGTCAATACTCCCTAAAATAGTACATAACACGGGACACTTGTTATGATTTTGTTTATTGTAACAAGACTTTCATACATGAACTTAGGGCCCGTTTGGTACCGGTCCGGATCCTCTGTCCCCAACTTATGTCCCCTTTTTGTGTCCCTTGTAATTCCTTTGTATTTGTTGATCAAGTGGACTAAAACTCAATTATTTTTTAATTTTTATTTAGAAAATCCACACCCATCAAGGAAATTGTGTATTCATAAATACAAAGGGGCACAAGAGGGGACATAGAGTTTGGGATAGAGGATCTGATGGCGGTACCATACCTAGATATAAGGTATGGGTATCGGGCTATACCTGTTGTTTGGTACACAAGTATATGGATATCAGCCCATACCTTGATATCTCCAAACCCTTGATTTATGTGGGATCTGATATACCTAAAAAATGGGCGGTATAACCCATTTCTTTTTTTTATGATCTTGGACTTCTTCAATCTAGTGCCTGCTCCGACCTACTCTTCATCTTCTTCGATTGGGTGCCTGCTCTGACCGGCAACCGGCGATTTCGTTCGTTCAAGACCGGCGACCGACAGATCTGCTCCAATTTCGTTCAGACCACTTGGATCTTCTTCTCCCTTTCACGAATTCATCCTTAATTCAGTGGAATTTTGAATGCACAATCAATCCGGTGGTGTATCGTTCACGACTGAATTTTTTGTTTCTTACTGGAATTTTGAATTTGGATCTTAAAGAGGATGCATACCTGACTGAATTTTTGATTGCACAATCTTACTGGAATTTTTTGTTTTTTATTTGGATCTTCTTCTCCCTTTGAGTTTTAGATTTTTTGAATAATTAATTGATTAACTGAGTAGATATGGAACGATATCTTGTATTGTATATAACAAACAAGGATATGGATATCCCATACCGATACCGATATCGATACCGATATATGATATACTTGGGATATCGATACCAAAGAGCCCTTAGATTTAGATATATATTCTCAAAAAAAAAAAAAAAAAGATATATACGGAGTATATCACAATTTAACATTGTATACTTCATCATGCAAGTATTTCATCAAATAAATTTGAAAAAATCATCCCATCTGTGGAAGGAATCCAATCCGGGGAAGTAAAGGCCCAACTTTCCTCACACTCACTCTCACTCACAGTGACAGTCGATCCACCATGAAAAGTATCCGTTACAAACTCGAACGTTAAGGTGACCGTTGCAAACTATAGCTCACTTTAAATACATGCCCCCAATTATTTCTCCATCTCTTCTCTATATATAACCTAAAACCGAATAAACCATACTTGCTCATCTTGCCTCTCTCTCAGGAATTGGTGCATCACCCATAAGATCAAACTACTAATTGAAATTGAAGATGGGATTAGTGGTGGTGATATCCTTGCCCTTCATTCTGTTCTGCATCTTCCTAGGATCCGGATGTTATTTCCTGGGGAGACACAGAGGCAAGCAAGAAGCTCGTGCCCAGGTCTACGGAGCTCCCATTCCGCCTCCCGGCGCCGCCACCGCTTCCCCGCCCTATCCTTCTTCCCCAGCTCCATCGCACCTGAAGCCGCCGCCGTCGTCGGGGAATTACTCCTCCAACGTTTAAACCGGGACACGATTTTGAACAAGGATTCGAATCTAGTCTTTTTGAGCAATTTGGGGTTTTTTTTTCTTTCGGTGTGAAATAGCGCGGGGTTGATTTGAGTTTTGGTTATGCGTTTGATATGGTGTATCAGATATGTGTGTGCGTGTTATCAGTCGGTATATATGTCATATGTGATGTAAGGATTTAAAGTGAGATTGGAAGAACTATTATATTCTTCCTAATTTGTTGTAACTTGTAAGACGAACGAAACAAATTAAATAAGATGTGTGTGTGTGTTCTCGTTGTTTTGACGAATTGAACTGGCTTTCTGCACTCTACATAAATTCAAATCTCATATCTATTCACACACACAAAAAAAAACTTCATCATCCCGTATACGATTAAATTTCATAGCTAATCAATATTTCACACAAATGATTAGATAATGTGACAAATTGGATTATAAAATTAACCTTTTAATATAATACTACTTTTTTTTAATAAATTTAATATAAATTACCAAACTCCGGAGGATAGCTCGAATTACCCTAAATTCGTGTGTGTAGTGACTGCTTCTCAATTCTCGCTGGTGCGTCAGTGATTTTCATCCTTGAAGCTCGGCTCAATCAGTCAATCGGCTCTAATAGCAATGACGAACTCTACTCCAAGAACAAGCACTCTGATTATGAGGTAACCAATTACTACCCCCAACAATTTCGAAATCCCTAATTTCTCGCAACTTCGGATATTGCTACCTCGCCGGAATAAAATGTCCTGGAGCTTGAGAAGAAGGCTTAATCTGTTAAATTTATCATATATTCTCGATGTCCGTCTCAATTCGCCGGTTTCTAGGATCCCGAATTCGGCCAATACCATGTTTGCTTTAAGCTCAACCCCCGCTGTTGTTGAAAAACTCTCCCGGTTATGGACCTGTAGTTACCAAATCCCGATTTCTAGGTTTACAACATCCAGTAATTCCTCGGTTTCTAACCTCTCCATGGCAAAGGGGGTTGATTTAAGTGATAAAGATGATGCTATTGATAGTGATGAGGATGGTGATTGTGTTACTAGTGAAGATGATGATAATGAGGAGGAGGCTGAAACGGGGCAATTGGGCGTTAGAGACGAAAACCTGGATCGTGATATTGGAGTTCTCTTGGATATTTTGAAAAGCAAAGAAGGAAAAGAGTCTTCTTCTCCAAGCCCTGCAGAAGTTAAGAACAAGCTTGATCAATGTGGGATTAGTGCTTCTTCGGAGTTAGTCATCGAGGTTCTCTCCAGAACACGCAATGACTGGGAGATGGCCTTCATGTTTTTCTTGTGGGCTGGCAAACAACCAGGGTACGTGCATTCGTTGAGAGTGTACCATTCTATGATATCTATCCTGGCAAAGAGGAGGAAATTCGACACTGCCTGGGGTTTAATTGATGAGATGAGAAAGGGTAGAGATGGAAAGAGTCTTGTAACACTTAATACCCTCTTGATCATGATTAGAAGGTACTGTGCTGTTCATGATGTAGGGAGCGCGATAAACGCTTTCCATGCTATGAAGCGGTTTGGTTTTCAGGTCGGCGTTGAGGAGTTTCAGAAGCTTCTTTCTGCTCTTTGCCGGTATAAGAACGTGCAGGATGCTGAGCACTTGCTCTTCAGCAACAGGAACACGTTTCCCTTACAGACTAAGAGCTTTAATATCATTTTAAACGGGTGGTGTAATGTCATTGGGAGTCCACGTGAGGGAATGAGATTCTGGAAGGTGATGACTGAGAGAAGAATCAAACTTGATGTTGTGTCTTATTCAAGTATTATTTCTAGCTACTCAAAGTCCAACAAGCTCAAGGATGTGCTGAGGCTGTATGACAGGATGAAAGGGATGGGTATTGCTCCAGATAGGAAGGTTTACAATGCTGTTATTCATGCCCTAGCCAAAGGTGGACTGATAAAAGAGTCTCTGAACCTTTTGAAAGCTATGGAAAATGATGGTATAGCTCCAAACACAGTTACATATAATTCGTTGATAAAGCCTCTTTCTAGGGCCCGAAAGAGGGATGATGCTCAGATAGTGTTTAACGAAATGTTACAAAGGAAATTGCAGCCTACTATTCGGACTTTCCATGCATTATTGCGTGTGCAAAGGACTGGGGAAGATATATTTATGGTATTGGATAAAATGAAAGAGACTGGCTGTCAACCAACGAAAGATACGTATATCATGTTGATCAGGAAGTTTTGCAGATGGGGGCAGCTAGATAGTGTGTTTAAATTGTGGGGTCAAATGAATGATGATGGATTAAATGATGATAGTACTTCATATATTGTTTTGATCCATGGCTTGTTTCTGAATGGTAAATTGGAAGAAGCACACAAAGTATATTTAGAAATGAAAGAGAGGTCACTGATTCCAGATGTGAAGACAGATGAGCTGATCCAGATGTGGTTGGCTAATAAGGAAATGGCAGAGATACCAGCTGTGGATCCTGGTGGTGGTTTTTTTGACATTGGTGCGGAAACCATGAAGCCAAGGGCCAAAATCCATCATTTAGACAAAGAAAGATATTTTCAGAAACGGCCTGAAACACGAAAGGTAGTTAAGGAGCGTGGCTTTTCCTTCTGGGAGTAGAAAATGTTGTTGAGCAAAATTGTATTGTGGATTTCAGTATCTGATAAGTTAGAACTCTGCTCAACATACCTTTCTTCCTTGACCCATAATAGATGGGAACTTCTCTTTTTGGTAGATATCCATATCGACCTGATAAACAACAGGCATGACCTTCCTTGACACCATTAATCTGGAGAAAGCAACACTGTCATCCTTGCCATGTTCTGTCCTCTTCTAAATTATACATCAGGTTAGTCTTCACAATTTAAGTAGTTGAGGATTGATATAGTGTGTGATGCTGCTGTATAACGTGGCAACTGTTGTAAGACTGAAATAGTAATAATTTTGGGTTTCTTTCTTGATTCAATCCCACGTTTTACATACTGCTACATATGTTTCTCATAAAATCTTTTGTTCTCTGGTTTTAGTTTTAATAGAGTGACAAGCAGAATCTGTAAGATAATGGGGTTGCAGAGTGACTAGCATTGACTGATCAATAGTTGGGGTGTTATTTTTTAAAGATCTGCGTTATTTGTTGATTACCCCAAATGCTTTGTGATTCCTCACTTATAATTTGCCCATTACAAACAAGGGTGGAGCTAGGGGCGAATCTCCAGACCAACTTCATGCAATCTGTCCACCCAGACCCACTTATATCTATACTAGTGCATATGAGCTTAATTTTTCTTTGTTATACAAGGTTGTGCAATAAAATTCTTTAGAAAATGTTTGCCTAGTTGGTAGTTGACAATAGAGGGACGAAGGCCACTAATTATACTCCTGCATATGGCTTCGCCACTAATTACAAATGGTCACTTCCTTTTTTTTACCCCTTTCATCATATGAGCTTATTCAAAAAGGCAGTTGCTACTTGTAAACAGTAAATTACTTGGATGGGAAAAAAAATTCTGTAATAAATTGATCAACACGATTGAAGGTCAGGGAAGCTAATTAATTAATCTGATTGCTTGAGCACCACTCCAAGTTACAATCCTAGATGGGATTGACTTATTCAAAGAAGCCCCCCCGGGTAATATGGAATTAAAATCGATCAGGCAATATACTTTTCCACAAAAATGGACTCAACCGCTTTTATCGGCCGCGTGGCGTTCATAATTGGTTTTGGAGTCTTTGGACTTCTTCTCTTCCTTCTTCTAAATTTTACCAAGTCAACCCCCACCCTCTCTACTATATATAAGCAATTCAAAGCATCCTCCTATCAACAGCAGCTCCCAAAACAATTACCTCTTAAAAAATCTGATCATAACCCATAATTATTAATCAAAAACCCTTTCTGGGTTTATCTTTTGAAGTTCTACATTAACTGAAATAATAGAGATATGGGGGCCCAAAGATCTCAGCAAGGTCTTACAACAAGTGTTGTTTGTTGGGTAATTTTAGTTGCCATTGTTTCACAAGGAGTTGTGGAGGCAATAAGGCCCTTTGAAGGAGACCTTCTTCTCCTCACGCAAGCGCTCCCACGTGGCAGGTCGCCTTTGTCGATGGCTTCGTCGTGCACTTTCGTCCCGACTCCCGGAAAACGCCGCTGCACCGCCGAAGTAGACGCTTCTGCTTCCGTCGGCGCCATTGGAAAGAGAGTTCAAAGCTCCTCCTGAAGAAGCTCAATGTACGTTATGTGAATCCAGAGCTTAGGAGTTAGAAGGATTCTTTTAGGGCTGATTCAGATTGGTTGTTTATTTAGAAAATGTACCTTGTTTATGTTTGCCAGTAATACAGATACGAATACACTTTTCTAATCTGGTTTTGGTTATTGTCTTTTGGGAGTTTATACATTTACTTTGTTCGTTACATGTAATTAAACATGAAACTTTCATCTGTTAACAAAATACAATTATACCCTTTTAACAAATATATCTACATATAACATTAAAAAATTGTGTACTAAGTGTATTTACTACACATATTAAATGCATATACACAATCTTATATTTCTGTATAATCCTCATTTAAAATCAAAATTAAGCACAATGGTTAGAATGTGTGATATGGTGTAAGATGTTTAAGGTTCAAGTCTCATGAAGATTATTATGACCATTTTTACTCATTGTGTATTCATGTATTAAGTTCATTACATCCTTTTATACAATAATAATCTTTTTTTAAGGAAAATTTCTTTTAGTACCTGATGCAACCCTGCTTAGGCTCGGACCTGGCTCCTACCATCCTGAGATGGCCTAGACCTTGGAGACCTCCTTGGGTTAGGACATAGTCTCTTTATATTTTATTATATTATTATTTATATTTTTGTTATTTATATTCTGTCTTTACTATTTTAGGTGTGTGCTCTCTTATGTTTAAGAGACCGACCCATTTTGGTAGAATAAGACCCATTAGGGTTTATTGCACCTTTCTATTTATACTAGCTACTATATTAGGTTTATGGGCTTTTCGGATGTGGGCCTTGATTGCATGCTAGGCCCAATCTGATCCCCTTCTTTGTACCTAGGGTTTCGAGCTTGCTCTCTATATAAGAGGCACTCGAGACTCCTTTCAATCTACGTCAAAATGAATAGCCAAGTTTAAGTAGAGTCGAGATTCGTCCTTATTTGGCCCGACGTCACCAAACCTTCCAAACCCCTTTCCGTCTCGTCGGTCCTCCCTTGGGCCGACATCTCTTATCTCTGCCTCGCCCCACCCTCGTTCCGACGAGTATTAGAGAGGCCGTGAGTCCACTTTGTGGTCTCGTACTTATCCCGATTACTTGTGTCGGAGAAGATCTGGGCGTTTCAAGCCTAGATCCGCCCTTCGTGGACCGAAGCCGAGTTGGTTCACATCAATTGTAATCAGAGCTTAGGCGGTTCGAACGGTTCCTTCTCCATCTTCACAAAAAAAAACAACTTCGATTTCTACCCAGATTTCGACCACAAAAAATTCTTTTTTCTGCAATTTCTTCCATAATAGTGTAGGTCGTTTCGACACGAGTCCGGGCATATAAAGTTCGCCCAAATCGGACTTCGTTTGCCCCTCCAAAGGGCCAAAACATCACGACCGCGCGCTAGGATCGAGTCCCAGCATGCCAGGATCCGAGTCCTAGCACAGTTTCGACACAGCAGCAGCGTGCCGCCAGTGTGCCAAGGTTGCAGCCTCCGTGTGCCAGCCCGCGCCGAAGATCTTGCCAAATCAAATGCGAGATTTTTTCTCCTTTTTGGTTAGGCTATTTCGAGGCATATCTTTATATAATTTTAACTTGATTTTATTTTGTTTGATTTGTTCCTTTATTGTAAAGGATCTTAACCATATAAAAGATCTCATTTTATTTGTTTGTAGGTTAGTTTTATTACTTTCCTATTATAGGAGAATCTTTCGAATTATGAAAGATCTCCTAGTAAAAAAAACAAAAAGAAGAAGAAGAAGAAAAAATATCCCGAGGGGCCGAGCCATGTCTTGGACCTGCTCGGAAATATGGGACGATTCGGACTCTTGGTATCAGCCACATCGACAAGTCAACATTCGTCCCTATAAATCGCTTCCAAGTGACCACCCGGATTGGATCCCACCGTACCGACTTCTCGAGAATCGGGCCCACTACTATGGAGAAACTCCCAAACCTCGGCATCGTTCCTACGACAAGCGGGATTGGAGTCCGCCTCCAAGGCGCCAATAGGGCTGTCCAAAATTAACCGAAACCAAAAAACCGAAACCGAAAAACCGGAAAACCGACATTTTTTCGGTTTGGTTAACCGAACCGAAAATAATTTCGGTTTTTCGGTTTCGGTTCGGGGTATTGATATTGTCGGTTAACCGGGGAACCGAAATATATTTTATAATTTTTTAAAATCTTTATACAACTACTTATATTCTAATGGGAATGTGAGATTGAATATCTTTATGTATACTAAAAGCCCCGAAGTTCGATCCTCCACCTGCACAATGCCCATGTTCTCACTTTATATTTTCATTTATATTTTTAACTAATAAATCTAATATTTTAAGTTGGTGGGTGGTGGGCATTGGTAGACGAGAGTTGAGAGAATATGAGATCGTACAAACTAGGGGTGTCCATAAAAAAACCGAAACCAAACCGAAAAATCGATTATTTTTTAGGTTAACCTAACTGACTTTTTTTGAAATTTCGGTTTGGTTAACGACTTTACATATAACAGTTAACCGAAAAACCAAAAATATATTAATATTTTTTCAAATATTAGTTATCTTTGATTATTAGTGGTTAAACTCTATGCTATTCAAGGTGTTAAAATAGTTTGAGTCTTCACTTCTTCAGTTTTAACAATTTACCCACTATATTTCCACTTCTCGATTATATAAGAGTCGCTTATTAAATTTCATGGGATAAAAATCAACACATAATGTTTGATTCCACACAATATAGTATATACTCTCGATATTTGTTTACAACCACCAAAACAATATGATATAAGTACATATTTAAAATAAAAGTCTTTCTTGATCGCTTTTTTTTATTCAAATTTTATTATTTTAGTCTTAATTATTTAAGAGAAAACTACATAAACGGTACGGTTATCGGTTAACCGAGAAAAGCGAATCAAAAAATGGGTTAACCGAACTACGGTTAACCGGGATTCACGGTTCGGTTTCGGTTCATGATTTTAACTAAACGAAATCATGGTTAACCGGGTTTGGACACCCCTAGGCTCCAACACAAAACTCCCAAACTCCGACATCGTTCTTACGATGAGCGGGATCGGAGTCCGCCTCCTCAGCGCCCACACAACCGAATTCACGAATCGGACCCACGACACCGACCTAGGCCACGGCCAGCCTGGACACACCATGTGCCAAGATCGTCCCCTTCGGATGAGCTCTCGCCCTCTCCCGGGGCCGAGAGTCCTAGAATCGTGGACGGGTTCGCAGCCTTAGAGCGCCAGTTTGTCGAATACATGGCTTGTTACCACCCCGCGCATGTCCCGATACTCGTCCCGACACCCCAACCATTATTTGTGCCGATGCCGATTGAGCCCATCATCGAGACCGTCATGGCGCCTCAACCACAGTCGGCACCTGTGCCGAGCGAGCTAGTCCTCACCGAGAGTTCCACACCCACGACGCCAACGCCCACGGTCAAGGTCCCGCCTCAACTCGACCCCAAGCCCTCACCTACGACGGTGCCTTCTTTGATTGAGCCTACGACGTCGAACAAGCTGATCACCATGACCTTGTCTTTACTATTCAACGCCGAACTCGAGCCCAAACTCAAGCCTGCGCTTGTGTCGACACCATACATTCTACTCTTTGAGATGACCCACGTCGATGGCAAGGCTTTGATGAAACCGACATCGTCTTCCCTAGCCCCCACCATGTAGGGAGGATGATGCGACCCTGCCTAGGCTTGGACCCGGCTCCTACCATCCCGAGACGGCCTAGACCTTAGAGACCTCCTTGGGTTAGGACATAGTCTCTTTATGTATTTATTATATTATTATTTATATTTCTATTTTTTATATTTTCTCTTTACTATTTTAGGCGTGTGCTCTCTTATTCTTAAGAGACCGACCCATTATGGTAGAATAAGGCCCATTAGGGTTTATTGCACATTTCTATTTATATTAGCTACTATATTAGGTTTATGGGCTTTTTGGATGTGGGTCTTGATTGCATGTTAGGCCCAATCCGATCCCCTTTTTTGTACCTAGGGTTTCAAGCTTGCTCTCTATATAAGAGGCACTCGGGACTCCTTTCAATCTACGTCAAAATGAATAGCCAAGTTTAAGTAGAGTCGAGATTACTTATTTGGCCCGACATCACCAAACCTTCCAAACCCCTTTTCGTCTCGTCGGTCCTCCCTTGGGCCGACATCTCTTATCTCTGCCTCGCCCCATCCTCGTTCCGACGAGCATTAGAGGCCCGTGAGTCCACTTTGTGGTCTTGTATTTATCCCGGTTACTTGTTTCAGAGAAGATCCGGGTGTTTCGAGCCTAGATCCGTCCTTCGTGGACCGAAGCCGAGTAGGTTCACTTCAGTACCCCTGAGTTAATGTCTTTTCCTTTTGGTGTCAAAAAAATTATTTCTTTTGATACCCTTCGGAAATTTATTCCTGTTGATACCCTTGGGATTTAGAATTAGTTCTTTTCGTAACCTAGTATTAAAAAAAGAAATTTTTGTTAAGATTTTTCGCGCAAATAAATAAAATGAAGACAGAAGAGGTCGACTTTCGTTTTAATTTGAACCCATTTCTTCTGCTCACACATAGTAGTAGGTGGTTTATTACGCGGAGCATCAACTTTCTTCTCTTCCTTGGCCTGTCGGTACAATCGAGAGAATATCGACTTTCCCGACCTTCTTCGGCTTCTTCACCACCGCCACTGCGTCCATCTGCCCTATCACTGTTAGCTCCTACTCCTTCAGATCTGCTGCCATTGAATCCATGCCTTATATCGAATTTCCCCACCAAATTGGATACATAGAAGGAAGGAAAGAAAACCCGTCAAAATTTCATATTATGGCGTAAATGGGATAATTAAGGAGTGGGTAATTGGTAATTTACCATGGATACCAGCAACTACTTATAAATTTGGAGCAAATTAGAAAAAAGGAAGAAGGATTAATTTAGGATTTGTGAAGCAGATAGAGGGATTGATTGTTACATGCACCATTGGATTTAAAAAAAACTCAAGGATTGATTAAAAATAGACATGTCAATCAGGTCGGGTCGGGCGAGTTCGGGTTCGGGTTAAATCGGGTTCGGTTTCGTTATGGGTCACGGGTCAATCGGGTTGGGTTGTAGCGGGTTTTCGGTCGGGTCGGGTTGACCAGCGAGTTTAAAATATCTTTTTTTTATGATTATTAAAATCAATTTTTAATTATAATATATTATTTTCATTTATTTTAATAATAAAATATATTATAATTTTAAAAATAAATTTAAAATTTTTTATAAATATACTAAATCGGTCAACCCAATGAGTTTCGGGTTCTATCGGGTTCTGTTGATTTGGGTTTCGGGTTCAAATTTTCGGGTCTTGACCCTAAAATTATCGGGCGGTTTGGGTTGGTGGGTTCGGTCATCTTTTAACAGCTTTGATTAAAAAGGATCCCATTTAATTTGCAAACTCGCAGATGGTGTATTGGCTTATAAGTGAATAGTCAATTGTGTATCTGGACGACGTTCGATTTATTCCGTGTCTATTTATTATTTTAACGAAAAATCTAATGGAAATTTCTTTTCTCTTTAATAATTAGTCTACGAAAAGAACTAATTCTAAACATGAGGAGTACCAAAAGAAATAAATTTTTTTTCTAGGACACGAAAAGGAAAAGATAAAAACTCAAGAATACCTAGAGGAATTTTCCTTTTTCTAAAGGAATAACAATAATGATCTATCTAATTTATCGATATAAAATTTTGTATACAAGAAGAAGGTCATCTTTTTCTCAGTGTGCAAATGTGCATTCATGTTCTAATTTCATTAAATCCTTTTATAAGATAATAATCTCTTTTGTTGTTGAAGGAATAGTAATAATGATCTAATTCTAATACATCTATTTATATAAAATTATGTATATGAGAAGAATTAATTACAAATATTACTTTATTTATTTTATATAAAAGTTTAAGGTTCAAGTCTCTTGGCGAGCATTATGTCTAATTATTTTGTTCCTATTTAAATTGCTCAAATTATATTTTTTGTCAATATTATTGTCTAAATGTTATAAGATTTCAATGTATAATATAGATGTATAGGCGTATAGCTACATATAGAGATACTCTTAGGATACTTATCCTCTTAAAGGTGTGCTTATTGTCCACATTTACCACCCCTAATTACACTCTATTTATTTCAATTTATAATATAGATGTATACTTACACATAGAGATATTCTTAGTATATTTATCCTCTTATATGTGTACTTGTTCACATTTACCACCCTTAATTACACGAGTTTGGTTCAAATGAAACAAACTCTTATCTTGAAACGAGCTTTTATCGTGAAAAGAATGCACTTTTCCTAGTTAGTAGTGCATTTTTCCTACTTCGGAGAGCACTTTTTCGGATTTGCACTTTTCGTACTTTCCACTACACTTTTCGTACTTTTTGTAGTGCAATTTTTTGGATTAGACTTTTTTTGTATTGTGCAATGCACTTTTGTATGAAAAATGCACTACGAACTAAGAAAAGTGCATTCGTTTCACGTTTCAGGATAAGAGTTTGTTTCATTTGAACCAAACTCTTAAATACACCATTATTTATTTGTATATACTTATGACCAATTGTATTCCATGGTTCACCAAATATATACATTATTGTACAAAAAAATCATTGTTATGCACCTTTCTCTCTTTCTTGTGTCTACAAATTTCTACATGGTTATAATTCTAAACATAAATAGCTCAAGGTATGTATACATTATTTTTTCTCTATGCATTGCATGTTATTGGAATCTTAATTTTATTATATATATTTGTGCAAATCTCTGCTTCGATATTATATTTGAAGCCTATTTTTATTTAAAATTTAAAATAATATATTAAATGATTTCTATCTAATATTACTATTTTTAACACTATATTATACTTGATCTTTATTCTCTAAACTAAATAGTTGTCAATTTAGATCAATTTTTTTTTTTGTTATATATACAAGAATATTATTTCAAGAGAAAATATTTTTGAGGATTAAGTCTGTAAATTGATTTTAAACTTTTCGAAAGAATATATAGTCAATGTGATTCTTTTACTGTGAATTTATTTTAAGAAACATTACTTCTAAAAATATATAATCAATTGAATCATATGATTTGACTAATTATAATTCATTACGTCCTAAATTGGTTGAAATTTAAAATATAAATAGATTGTGCGTGAAATAATCGCTAAATAATCAATGGGTAATTAGCAAAAATAGAGAAGAAAATAGATAAACGTCGCGTTACGTGTACGAGTTAGGTTGTGTGTCTCATGCGTGGCTTGCATGGACCAATAGCTCTAAACACATGAGGCTGGTGGAAAGTGAAAGTGCAAATGGGCCAAGCCCATGGGCTAATTAAACAATCTCGACCTAAGTTCAAAATCAACAAAATAATTCCACATCAGCAAAATGCAAGTGAATAGCTTTGATATGGTACATCCCACATCCGCAAAATAAGGCTAAGTAAGGAGCTCTATTGTGTTATATATAGAAAGGATGCAAGACCAAAGTAGGGATCGAAAAACCTCTCCGAGTCGGGATCTTTTCCTTTACCTAGATTCGATGTGTTCGATCTCTAAGTAGATTGTTGAATAGGGTTTCTTGACAATAAATAAATTTATAATCAAGACCCCGCTGAGTATAGGGAGGTCAGGATCGTTCCACAGGAAGCAAGGTTGTTCGTTTATCAACTACTAAAAACAACAAACAAAATAAAACAAACACACTCACGAGCAGCCTCGTTAACGACGTTGTCAGGGTCGTTAACGAACCACCATACACAAAAGACTCAATCTAACGACCTAAATAAGTTCGGTACCGAGCCAACTAACTTAGCAACGAATATTTCTTAAGATGATTCAAATAAAAAAACAAAGATCTAGGACTAGGGACACCACAACATAGTCATGCATATAAACTTGTAAGAAGAATAGATCATGCCTTTAAATAGATAGAGTCATCAACTTTCGTTGACTATCAAGTAAATTAACCTACTTTCGTAACCCAATTCACTTAATTGCTTGTTTTGGATCTAAAGCTCGAAACTTTCGTATTCAAACATTATCAACCTTCAAGTTACTAACTTTCTCTTTCAATCAAGTTAAAAACTCAAATTACCTCAACTTTCATCTTGGTATAAGCTCAACAAACAATCTCAATAATGGATAAAAGGCATTCAACACACAATCTTACTCATCAAACATGCTTATTATGCCGGGCTTAACCCCGATCCTAGAAAAGAAGACTACTCACTAATCATAACTAAGAAAATAGATTCAACAAAAGAAATCATTGAAAACAAAACACTACTCAAGTTAATAAGAAATATCGTCTTACAGAAAATCAGAAGAAATCGAAAAAATACAAAGCACCGAACCAAAATCTCGATCAACGAACTCGATAACTCTCGTTCACCGACCTCCGACTCGACTCCGATCCTCTCTCGACTCTCTCGGCTCTCCCTCTTCTCTCTATGTCGATCTCTTCAAAAATCCCCCCTTCTAGGCTAAACAAAAGGGCTATTTATACTAAAAAGGCTAAAAACTAATAAGGCTAAAAGATAAAAACTTTCCTAAAAGATAGAAATAAAATCTAGAAAGATAGAAAGACCTAAAATACATAATATAAAAACCCTAAAAATTATAAAAAGATAGTCTACCGACACGGAAATAATTTCCCGCACAGGATCGATGAGTTACAAAGTCAACCCTCGAAATTTCTATCACGTGGCCTCGTTAACGAGCCCTCACAACCTCGTTAACGAGCCTGGGCTTGGTTTTTTCCACACTTCATCTTGTAAAACCTGGACTCTGACTTCTCCATACTTGTATCCTCTGTCTTTCATTGTAGCGCTCCAAATTCAGCTCCATATAGCACCTTTTCCTTGCTAAAACCTACAAAATACACAAAATAGAGTAGCTTCCATACTTTCTATGAAAATATGCAAAACCATCCAAAAACACACAAAACTAAACCTAATTTTATCAAAACTAAACCTAATAAACAAAGAAAACCTACTAAAAAACTATACTAAAAACACGAATATCAAAATACCCCATACTTAGATTTGCTTGTCCTCAAGCAATCACTAAACAATAACCAAAACCAAACTAACATACTCATCAAGATATAGCCATCCTCTAAAAAGCAACATCTACACATGAGAAAAATATAGCAAAAGACTATTAATGTCATCACACATATATGCACCAAATAGACATAAGAAAATACAATCCAACCTCACAAGGGATATAATGTGTTTCACTCAACTCTCAAACGTTTAGGCTTATAAATTCAATCTCTCAACTCATCTTATATACAAAAACTCATAGAAATTGGAACTTATATCACCAATACTCTCCACCCAAGATTTGTCAAAACAAGCAAAAATCATCAAGAGCAACTTAGGGGGCTCAATGAAAAACTTCATAGAAGCTTCCATTCGGCCGGGTTGTAATGGGGCTTAGTAAAAACAATAAGGCATGGAAAATATTCTGGCTATGTGGTGCTAATAATATCCGGGAATCAAAGACTCCTAAAAACTCACACATAAACAAAAACTCTCAGAAAAACATATACCAAACTCACTCTCTCATTATGCACACTCTCTTTACTTACCCAACATATCCTAGAAAGTCTCATAAGAACTAAAAGAATCTCTGATATTATCTATAAACACCTATGCACTTCAAACTTCTTTCTTCTCTTCTTCACTTTATATTTATCTAACTCTTTCTTCTTTCTTTTTCGCTTTTCGCTGCCTCGTTAACGAGCCCACTTCATGGTCGTTAACGAGCTTCATCGTGTATTCTTCCATCATTTCTTTCTCCTTATCTCCAACAAATAACTTTATTTTGTGCATCTTTTGCTCATCAAGAGATCTTTCTTATTACAAGTAAAACAAGAGACTTCCAATCTACCCTTCCCAATAATCCCTCAATCACAGCAAACAGTATAAGTCACTCCCTTTTTTACACTCAACAAAAATACCTCTCCAATCTAAGTCCTAATCCCCGGATAGGGTCAAGCTTATCTCGGCTAGGGAAATTTTTGTGGAGCTAAAAATAAAAGGCTTCAGGCTAGAATTAGCTATCAAAAGAAGGATCATGTAAAGGTGGATAAGGAATAATAGGGCTTATAAAAATAAGTTCTCCATCATATGATTCTCACAAGTAATGAACTATAAATCCCATACGGGTCTCAAGAAATAGATAACCATCACAATTCCAAGAGATAATATGCATATAGAGAGTAAATCACACAAGAAAAGAAGAGGGATTTATTGATGTTCTCCCTATAAGGCCAAAAATTCCTCACTAGGTAATTATTTTTGTTGGATTGCATCACTTATGCTATAAAGTATATGTGCTCAATTTCATCAAGTGCTATCTTCTTCTAAAAAAAACAATTTCAAGTTAAAGATTCCGGCTATACTTTTAAAGACATGTTTGCAAGGAATTATATGATTAAGCTAGCAATTACTATCATAGAACCTAAGAAAGAGATATCTATCAATTCTAAAACTCTTTTTTTTTTTGAATTTTCTCTCTAATTTTCCGATTTTTTTTTTCATTTTTTAGAGAATAGAGAACTACTCAAAACACATAAAACACTACGACAACAAGTTTCCTATTTTCTCCCACCCCATACTTAAAATTACAGTGTCCCTACTGTAAGAAAAATAAGAAGAAGGAAAAGAAATAGAAAAGAAAACAAACAAAGATAAAAGAAGAAAAAGAAAAAAAATAAACATAAAAACTTACAAAGTCTCAAAAGTGGAAAACAAGGAAAAACTTCATCTTCAGGCTGAATCACTGGTTTGGTGGAAGAAAGTAGTGCTCAAAGGTACCCATGAAGTCATACATCGTCCTCCAATTCTCAGCATCATCCGCCTCTCTCTGACGATGCCTCTCATCCTCCATCGACATGCGAGCAGAATAGACAGTCTCCCATCTGTCCATCCTCCGATGAATATGGTCCTGCTGGAGGTGAAGCTGCTGCATCTGAGCAGAAAGATCCTCGGCCCACGGTGATGGCATACTCGATCCTGAGGAGGTGGTGGATAGTGAGGCTGGAAATGATCTTGGTACAATACCGAGTTGTATGGCATGAGTCCATAGGAATGAGGGTCGGTAGGAGCTGGCGGTGGGTCGGTAGTGGTCCTCGGGGCCTCGTTAACGAAGCTGGGTGCCTCGTTAGAAGTATAGGAAGGTGGCTGGAAATGGTCGTTAACGAACCTCGTAGGCTCGTCAACGAGGACGTTGGTGCCCAAAACTTCCGTGTCGAGGTCTTCATCCTCGAGGTTAAGCTCCTTAGTACCTCCCTCGGTATCGGCTTCTTCAGTGTCATCGCCAACTACCTCGGTATCCTCATCTTCATCTTCATCTTCATCTTCATCCATTGCTTCACCTTCTCGCTCAAATCTTGTCTCACACGGCCGAAGTGATATCTCATCCTCCGGCTTGGGCTCTAACGGGTAAACATGCCCCGTCCACGCCTCGTACCAATTTGGTACGTAGAGTAGCTCCAACTTGTCGAGGGTGGGTCTAACGAGGTGATCTTGAACTTTTACTTTGAATCCTCCTTCGGCTTGAATGAAAATACCGGAGCTATACCAATAGTTCTTGTTGAGGAGTTGAGCGTGAGCCGGTGTGTATCGAGTAAGGTCGATGTCGAGGTTTTTAGCCAAAAGGCTAACCAAGTTGCCACACCAAACTTCGTTGGACTTGGTTGATTTCTCGACGTAGTAGAGCCATTCATACCCTAAATTCAAGGGGCCGGGCTCCTCGAAAAGGATGGTGCGGAGACAAGCAACTTCCGTCCTCGTTGGCCTGTTCAACTCTCTCTTTGGCCAAAACATAGCGGCTAGGACTTGGAGAATGATCCTGAAGATGGGGTTGATGATGCTTGCCCTAGATAATGCCGCTGTGGAGGATTGTTCTTCCCCAGTGATGTAGCTCCATGTCCTAGTCACCCTGTAGTCTTTCAAGCTGTAGTCTCTAGACGGATTTGGAAGCTCTAGGATTGCGTTGAACTCTGCCATGGTGAACTCACAGCTCACATTACCGAGCCGAAACCGGATTCGTCCCGCCGAAGTCTTCGACGGAAAGCTAGTCTCTAGAGTGGCCAAAAACTTGGATGTGAGGGGCGGATAGTGTGGTAAATTCTCCTTCTTCAGGAGATGGGATGCACCAAGGATAAGGAAGGCCTCCTTGACGTCCGTGTAGATCCCCGTGTTTATAGCACTGGACTTCGAGAACCAACGGGTGTTGTGGTCCTTCTCTAGAATGGCACGGTATCGATGCACTTGGCCTTGAGTACTCAAAATCACGTTGTCCATGCGAGGTGGAGATGGGGACCTCTGGTTCCTTCTCTTCTTCTGAGCTCGGGTAGCGGGTCTGCTTGAACTTGCCATGAGATCTATAAAATAATATAGAATTTTCCAAGATAAGATCCACTCAAAATAGATAGGCAAGAGACCCCATACTTGGTCTCGAAATACCCTCGGAATTATTCGTTAACTACCCAATTGGGTCGTTTACGAATCTGGACTGGATTGATCTTTGAGGCCATGCAGGGTCGTTAAAGAGCCTGGGTGGGTCGTTAACGAGCCTGGGTGATCAAAATTACAGAATTCCGAGTTTTAATCTATCTTAAAAATCAAGCCAAAATCAAGCATGCAATCCTCTACACTCCTTCACTTAGTCACACAATCGGAAATACACACCCCATACTTGCTCAATTACCCATCCCGCTCATGCTAAATTTACCCGAAATTTTGACATGCTAAGTTTGTAGCTTGATACTAGAACAAGAAAAAATTCATGCTTTTCACAATCAACTTTTCTCAATGAGATATCTAACATGAATATCCTTCTCTAGATCTAGAATTACTAAGCAAAATCAAACTTTCTTGGGCAAAATCGAATAATGACATCTATCCTCTATATGAACTCAATTCTAGACATGAAATTTCTACCCTAAAAACCATGAATCATGCAATTTTGAGTTAGGGTTTAGAAATCATACCGGAGAATCGAGAAATTGAAGAATAAGGGGTCGGAATTTGGGTGATTAACGAGCTCGGTGAAAGCGGGCTAACGAAAACTCGGATCTTCGTCGGTGGGAGGAAGGGTTTCCGGGCTTCGGTAACGACGGCTACTCGGTGGTTGGTGAGGGATTCCGATCGGTGGTGGGGGTCTTCAAGATCTTTGGTTGTGTTTTGGAGAAGTTTGGATTTTGGATGATTTGAGAGTGAAAGAGTTTTGGGAGGGGTAGAAGGGTTATATAGGAGAGGGTACGGATAGGAAGGGGTAGAGGGGGGCGGCGGCTAGGGTAGTAAAAAGATAGATTAGGTTAAAAAAACTTACCTGCCCGTTTTGCCGAATCGGGTCGTTCGGACCGGGTCGTTAACGACCCTGGGTGGGTCGTTAACGAGCCACCGTAGCCTCTTGAAGTGATTCTTCGATCCCTTCTCCTGCGTTTTGTTAGCTTAAAAGTTAATCCTAATTTCTATCCTAAAAACTACTAAAAAGAACTCAAAATAAAGCTAAGAAAAAGAGTCTAAAAAGAAAAGAATAATAAAAAATCTAATTCTATACTAAAAAGCGGGTTGCCTCCCGTAAGCGCTATTTTTAACGTCGTCAGCCCGACGTACTCCTTTGATTCAAGGGGGCTCCCGTGTAGCTATGTTGGGGTCTTGAGGTACCCTATAATTAGCCTTGCAACTTTTGTGTGCTTGAGTTGCTAAATTAGGTCCCTTTTCTTTTATCAGTATGCCCGATATTCCTATATGATGGTTAGTGAAATCCGAAAACCAAGGTGGTTTGGACTCCTCTGCAGTGCATATGATGGGGCATGGTGTAGAAACAAAAGATAAGGAATGACCATCTTTAGCAGATTCATAGTTAGAGTACTTACCTTGGTTGTATTCTTGTATGTGGGACTTGGTGATTGGCCAATGAGGCTTGGTAGAGACGGCTGAATCGAGTTCTGGTTGAGTCAACTCGATTTGTGCGACTGCAATTGGGTCATTGGCATTCTGATCCAAGTTGAATTCTACCCGTTCCCCTCCAATATCAAAAGTGAGGAGTCCTTTCCGCACTTCAACTCTTGCACCTGCTGTGGCTAAAAATGGTCTGCCAAGAATTATGGGGACATGAGGGTCTTCAGGCATATCGAGGACGATGAAATCATTCGGTATAAAGAATTTCCCGACTTGAATAGGATAGTCGTCCACGACTCCTGTGGCCTTAACACATGATCCATATGCCATGTACAGATTCATATCTACCGGCTCTAGTTGTCCCATATTAGCTTTAGACCAGATTGAGAGAGGAACTAAACTAGCACTGGCGCCCAGATCACATAAAGCCTTGAACTTGTGATTGCCTATGCCGATTGTTATTGCAAATCTCCCTGGGTCTCCTAGCTTTTCTGGTAGAGCTATTGATCTGACTTTATCCTGCAGCTCTGTAATGGATCTTTTCCTGCTAAGAATATCTTTCAAAAATTTTGTGTAAGCCGGCATTTCGCTTAGGGCTTCAGCGAATGGGATGGAAATATTAATGCCCTGAAAATTTTTTACGAAACGCTTGAACTTATTCTCAGTAGAGTCCATAGATTTCTTAGTTGGAAATGGAAGAGATTTCACCATTCTCGGAACCAAGTTAGGCTCGAGAGGTGAGAGTACCGGGTCGATACTAGGATCGTCAGGTATGCTCGGTGGGTCGTTGCCGACCCTGATGGGGTCGTTAACTACCCTGGAGTTTAGAGGAAGGCTCGATTTAGGAGACTTACCTAGGGTAGGGTCGTCAGGAACCCTCGGAACCTCGTCACCTTGGTATATGGGCTCGTTATTTGCCCTCGCTGGCTCGTTAACGAGCTGTTTGGTGACGTCCTCTTCCTCCTTTTCCTCAGCTTGGACTCGCTCCGACAATGTGTTCCCGCTCCTAAGGTGCACCGTTGCTATTTGTCCTAGGGGTGCTCACGGGTCGGGTCGGGTCGACCCGCGACCCGAACTTGCGGGTCGCGGGTCGACCCACTGACCCGCAAATTTTTTTACCGACCCGCGACCCAACCCGCGGGTTGCGGGTTTTGCGGGTCGGGTCGCGGGTCGACTCGCGACCCGCGTGTATTTCACTAGATTGCGTTTTTTGCCATTTTCTGAGGCTCCGAGCAGGCGAGCAGACGTCTATGCTCCAGCGAAGGTCAGCGCCTCAGCGGCCTTCCAGGCTCAGTGAGGGACAACGAGGCGGCGTCTGTGCAAGTCGGGCTTCACTTGGAGGAATACCAGGTCCGAGCGAGTCGTGCATTTCAAGTCCGACTATCCAAGCGAGTCGAGGAATTCCAGGCTCCCGCAAGTCAGCGACTGTGCGACAGAGTCGGGCTTCACTGTGAGTCGGAATTCCAGGTTTGAGCGAGCTTCACTCCGAGGTGGCGAGGTCCGAGGCTCCGAGCAGTAAAGGTTGTCCGACGGAGATCTGGAGAAGAGGCGGAAACCACTCGCTGGCCCTAGGGTTTTTTCTAGACTGGAGAAGAGGCGTATCTCAGAGAAAAATAGGCAAGGGAGGCCCAAAACTGAAAACTCCCAAAAGCCCAAAACCATATCACTGATATCAGACTTTCAATATTTTTAATTTTTGGATTTTTTTTTTAAAAAGGGCGCGGGTCTGCGGGTCGACCCGCAACCCGTCGGGTTTGACCTGACCCGACAGGACAAATTTTGTCCCCTAGGGTTCTCCTCGGGGCGGCCCGGGAGATGCCCTTGTGGTCTCGGAATTTGGGCAGCGAGGTTCCCTAGTTGGGAATCAACACTCTTCTTCCATATATCGAACTCTCCCCATCTTTTATTTTGTTGGTTTAGGTTGGCTTGAACTTCGTTAACCTTGTTGGTCACTCTGTTAATGCCTTCCTGTAATCCTTGAACCCATGATGGTGGCTCCTGATGGCCTGGAGGTCGATAAGGTGCAGGTCGTCTATCTGGTGGAGGCATTGCATAGTTTTGATTGGTATTCTGATTGCCCCATGCCTGATAGTTGTTTGACCTGTCATGATAGCTAGACTGGTTCCTGTATGGTCCTCTAATATAATTCATCTCAGCTATCGTCTCCGCAGCTCTAACCTGCTCTATGTTAGTGCAAGCAGATGTACTATGTGCAGAAGAACCACATTCTTGACATGATTGAGAGGATTTCAGAAAACTTACCTGCTTTTTCAGACGGTTGACCTCATCTTGCAAGAATTGATTTTTAACATCCGGGTCAACTTCGTCTCGGTTAGGCATGTAGAGACGTTTCTGGGGCTGTGGGGTCTGCTGGGTTCCATACATGGCATCATAATTGGACAACTTATCCAGTAGTTCCCATGCAGCCGTAGGATCCATCTCTATAAAACTGCACGCAGTATGCGTGTTGATGCGGTTCTTGGTCTCTGTGTTGATACCTTGGAAAAAGATTTCTTGCAAAACATATAAGGGTTGCCCATGAGTGGGGCATTGTCTAAGCATCTCTTTGAATCTTTCCCATGTTTCAACAAAGGTTTCATTAGGCAGCTGGTGATAGGAGGTGATGCGTTTCCTCAACTCCGTTGTCTTGGCAGGAGGGAAGAATTTTGTAAGAAATTGATCATACAAGTTCTTCCAAGTCCTGATAGACTTAGGAGGTAGGCTCTCCAACCAGCTCAGGGCCTTCCCAGCAAGAGACCACCTGAAAGCTTTTAACAGAACATATTCAAGTGAGACACCTTCAGCAGCTATGGTGTCACATAAATCAAGAAAATTTCTAATATGCTTCATAGGGCACTCAGTAGGTTTCCCTTCAAACTGAGCCCGTTTAATTAAGGATATGAATTGAGACTTGATCTCAAAGGATTTCTCTATCTCCGGAAGCACAATCGGGGACTCTGGCACCCTCAGTTCTGGATGCATGTACTGTTTGGCATTCATCGGATAGGCATTAACATCCTCTTGTAGAGGAGCATTAGCAGCTCGGTGACGCTCAGCCTCAGCAGCAGCGCCTTCTTTCTCAGTTTTTAACGCCTCCATCTGATTTCGGAGGTCTTCCATTTGACGAGCCATCTCTTCAGGTGTGGCCATGGCTCGGTTTTCTCGGAGTCTACGGTGCAAGGAACGTTCGGGTTCTGAGTAATAACCAGTGTTGTCAAACTCGAGCCTTCGTCGTCCTACCGGCATACGCTGAGAAATTTAGATGTCATGCATTCAATCATATAAGCAGCCTTGACAAAAAGTCATAACGCAAGTTCTAGAGCTAGATAATCATGGTGATACACTCAAGAAATTTAGAGAACAAATATATCATGAAAGGCCAAAAATATCTCACAAGGCTAATTTTTGTCTAGAACTTCAGAATGAATCAAATACTCAAGCTAAATACATGCTCCATCCTATAATCAAGGTAATTAATCAATGATCATGCTCATATCATATCAACTTCAGCAAATCATGCAAATCATGGGTTAGAATTTACACTTAGCATTGAAAAACAAGAGGAATCAAACAATGGGGAAATAAGAACCTAAATGCAATATTTTTGTATTTTTTTCAAATTTTTCTGATTTTTTTTTCATTTTTCAGAATTTTAATCAATGCATGCAAAAATTTTAAATATGACCTAAACTAATGCAAGTACATGCAATGCAAACAAGTAATTCCCTTCCCCCATGCTTAAAACATACTTTGTCCCCAAAGTATAGTAAAAAGTAAAGAGAAAGAGAAAAACTCACAAAACTCTAGTGATCCGGGTAATGCGGTGGGAAATCCGACGGTGGAGGTGAAGGCTTCTTCGGGTTATCAATCTTTGGACCTGGGATATCTAGCACACAAACAAAACTACCTACAAAGCAAAAGATTATAACTGAAAAACAAAACTACTCTAAACCTTGGGTTGCCTCCCAAGAAGCGCTTGTTTAATGCCATTAGCTTGACCCTTAGAATGGGTTGACAAGATTAGACATTGTCAATGCCCTTAATAACCTCTCAAAGCCCTGTGCACACATCTTAGAAAAGCATAAGTAACACATTGATAAATCAATTAAGCATAATATAACATTCAAAGACCGTTTTAATTTATCAAACATGTGTGCCCAATTTTCATGAGGTGGCATTTGTTCAAAGAAATTCAGCACAAGTGGTGGCTTTAGAAAATACTTACAGTATGAATCAAAGCACTTGTCAGCAATACCACTTTTATCCAGCATGAACTCCATATATTCTCCATCTTTCACCTTGTGTTGTAGACTTGGCTCCTCATCTTGGAACTCCATAAGCTCCTGATGTGAGAAGGTGGGGAAACTGAAGCATGGGATGTCAAGGCCTAACATCGGGTACACCATGACAACGGAAGATTTAACAGGTGTATCATGTTGATTTTCTCCCTCATGGCTGTCTACTTCATCAGCAAAGAAGTCATCTTGGTCGACAAAAGAGTCTTCTTCCAAAACCGTAAAACCCTCAAGCAATTTACTCCACGTGAGTGAAGATGACTCAAGCTCCCTAGGCTTTGTAAGAATTTCTATGCCAGCACAAACTTCCTTTGGCTTTGTGAAGATCTGCTCAACTTGCCTTATAGGTGTGACTTCATATTAGGCATCAAATTCATCCTCATAACCCACATCAAGTGTCTTAGATTGCTCCTCAACTTGCATCTGGGTGTTTGACTCATGATTGTTTAACTCCAATGTGATTCCACCACCCTTTCCACACAACTCAAAAGGACATGAGATTGTGGAATGAAAACTTGAAGAACATGACTCACAGTGCTCCATGATTATAGCATCCGCCCCTATTGAGATATCCCTGATTATATCCTCAAGAGACTTATCAACCGGTTGGGGTGGTTGAGAAGATGACTCAACCAGAAAGCTTTGATGGCTCATGAAACACAAGAAATCCCAGCATTCCTCAGGTCCCATAAATAAAAGCCTCTCATTGCTCATGTAGTCGGCCAACCCTCTTGTCTCAAGATTCATACCATGGATAACTCCCATGTTCACCTCTCTATCACTGTATCGTAATCCCCAAGCACCAAGTTCAAACACATGGTCTTGAAATCTAGAAAAATAATGATGGAAGTATTCATCCTATAGCTGTCTACATTCAAACAAAGCCATGAATTAGTAGCACTGGTGTTATGAACCATAAGATAGGTTCACAACACCAAGAATAGCACAAAAGTAAAAACACAAATAGCGACGAGTCCCCGACAACGGCGCCAAATTTGATGAGGTATTTTCGGTGGTCGTTATACCTATCAAAGAAACCTTAGCTTAACCAACTCAATAGAGCGGTAAGTAAGGGTCGATCCCACAGAGACTCGGGTAAATGTGTTATTGCTTAAGTGCCAAGTAACTAGTAGGGGGGTTTTCAGAATATTTAATCTAAACTAATATGCAAGAATAAAACTAACTATGAATGCAGAGATGATTGAGTTTGACAAATATGAGAAAAATATGTTCAACTAGTTAAATCCATCATAGATATGCTTATTGATCATTGATTCTTTCGATTCTCAATTCCCTTGAATAATCTATTGTGAATTATACTCCTACTAAGGATTATGATTCAAACTTCATAAATAGTTGAAAGAACTAAAAGTCTAAACAACCCTAATCATTTAACAACCTAAAACAACGTCTAGATTCAATTAAACGACAGCTTTACGAATCAAGTTATCAATAGAAACAAACACTTAGAGCAAACAGACATCTAAGTTATTCGTGGTTTATTCCCTTCTACAATTGAATAGCCCAAACGGGTCTAAACAATTATAGATGCTACTTTATCTAATCAACCCCGAACGAGCATTAATCAGATTAGTTGTAAATTAACCTAGAAATTCTATTAGGTGATCAATCTAACAAAACCCTAGATAAATTCTGATTCAATTAAGCACAGGGAATAAAACCTATTCAAGTTGTTGAGAATCAATCAAACCTCACAATAATATGCAATCTATGATTTCAATAACTAGTCAAACACAAGGGAAATTAGCAATGCATAATTGAATTAAAATCAAACTTACAAAGGTTCAAAGGTTCTTCCTTCAGAGAAAACCCTAGCCTCCAAAAGTATGATCTAAGTTGTATGAGAAAAATAAACTAACATAAGGTTTATATATGTCTTCCAAATAATCCTTCAAAACCCTACAATTAAGCTTAAAAGTCGGACAAGATATAATATAAGCCCAAAAAGGTCAAGCCCAATTCTCGGCCCAAGACATCTCCGCTGAAAATCTCAGATTGCTCGGTCTTGCACAATGCGCGGCCGCGCAATTATACCATCCCGCGCAATTAGCCTCGATTCAGCATTCAGGCGACACTTCATAGGCTGTTTTGACCCCCTTCGAGTTGGAATTTGGACTCGGAGTAATAATATGAATTGTATCTATTTGAATTAGCTTTCCAGTGATAACAAATTCAGCTCCATCCGAGCACTATAGCTCCCAAACCAAGCATTGCAAGATAGAGGTGTCGAAACAAGAACTCCAATGCATAGCCCGGGTTTAAGCGTTCTTTTCACACAAGCTCTTAGGCGTTAACTCTTCTAATCTTCACTTGTATCACTCTAAGCTTCCTCAAACTTCACCATAGTCCTATAAGATCCATCCCGTCCATGCTTGTTTACCTAAAGATCTGCAAAACCGAACAAAACAAGCGTAAAACCCGAATTTCCTAGAAAACCTAAAAACCTAAGAACTAGACTAAACTAAGCTAAAACCATGCAAAATAAACATAAATATGCATCCTAAACACTACCTAAATGCAAGTTATCAAATTCCCCCATGCTTAATCCTTGCTTGTCCTCAAGCAAGACATAAATCCAAATCACACCATAGAAATGCAATCATACATCCATATCAAGTCAAACAAACATTTCACATGTAATCGAAAACCCAACCAAGACTTCCTAGCATGCATTATGGTAAGCAACAAGTAAAGACCATCCATTCATTCTAGACCTCACCAAGGTATATGTGTTTGCACTCCAACTCTCAAGTGTTTAAGGACGTGTTTCACTCAAAATCAACCATGAAAACTAGACTACCATATGCTTGCATCAGAGTTCTAAATCTCCACCGTTGGGAATCAAATACATAACAAAAATCAAGAGGTCTTTTTAAGGCTTGTAATGGGGCCAAGGTAAAGACAAATTTGGAAGGAATCATATTTGGCCTGTGGTGCTAAATCCGGGATAAAGAACTAATCCTAAACACAAACTTTACACTTTCTCATAGTACTTCCCAACTTCACTCTACCAACTTCTTACATTTACACTTAAGCACTTTGCTTTTTTTTTTCTTCTGCCTCTTCAACTCTTCTCTTGCTTTGCTAATGAAGACTATACACAATTCAAGCAAAAAAAAAATTTCTTTTGCTTTGCAACATAATTCATCTCCATTTTTTTCACTTTGAAACCCAAGAGTTGTATTTCCTCTTTTTCCACCTTTTTCTCCAACTCCCCCATACTTGTACATAACTCACACAAAACCAAAAACAAAACCTAAAGTCCTAAATCCCGGATCCTGGGTCAAGCTTATTAGGCTAGGAAAATTTTATGGAGCTATCAAAAATAGGCTTAAAGCTTAAAAGAAATGGGGTATCAAAAACATGGATCTTGTAAGGTAGGAATGGAAATAATAGGTTTATAAAAAACATTGCCTCAATCATTTTAATGTCATGCATTCAATCATATAAGCAGCCTTGACAAAGAGTCATAACGCAAGTTCTAGAGCTAGATAATCATGGTGATACACTCAAGAAATTTAGAGAACAAATATATCATGAAAAGCCAAAAATATCTCACAAGGCTAATTTTTGTCTAGAACTTCAGAATGAATTAAATACTCAAGATAAATACATGCTCCATCCTATAATCAAGGTAATTAATCAATGATCATGCTCATATCATATCAACTTCAGCAAATCATGCAAATCATGGGTTAGAATTTACACTTAGCATTGAAAAACAAGAGGAATCAAACAATGGGGAAATAAGAACCTAAATGCAATATTTTTGTATTTTTTTCAAATTTTTTTGATTTTTTTTTCATTTTTCAGAATTTTAATCAATGCATGCAAAAATTTTAAATATGACCTAAACTAATGCAAGTACATGCAATGCAAACAAGTAATTCCCTTCCCCCATGCTTAAAACATACTTTGTCCCCAAAGTATAGTAAAAAGTAAAGAGAAAGAGAAAAACTCACAAAACTCTAGTGATTCGGGTAATGCGGTGGGAAATCCGACGGTGGAGGTGAAGGCTTCTTCGGGTTATCAATCTTTGGACCTGGGATATCTAACACACAAACAAAACTACCTAAAAAGCAAAAGATTATAACTAAAAAACAAAACTACTCTAAACCTTGGGTTACCTCCCAAGAAGCGCTTGTTTAATGCCATTAGCTTGACCCTTAGAATGGGTTGACAAGATTAGACATTGTCAATGCCCTTAATAACCTCTCAAAGTCCTGTACACACATCTTAGAAAAGCATAAGTAACACATTGATAAATCAATTAAGCATAATATAACATTCAAAGACCGTTTTAATTTATCAAACATGTGTGCCCAATTTTCATGAGGTGGCATTTGTTCAATGAAATTCAGCACAAGTGGTGGCTTTAGAAAATACTTACAGTATGAATCAAAGCACTTGTCAGCAATACCACTTTTATCCAGCATGAACTCCATATATTCTCCATCTTTCACCTTGTGTTGTAGACTTGGCTCCTCATCTTGGAACTCCATAAGCTCCTGATGTGAGAAGGTGGGGAAACTGAAGCATAGGATGTCAAGGCCTAACATCGGGTACACCATGACAACGGGAGATTTAACAGGTGTATCATGTTGATTTTCTCCCTCATGGCTGTCTACTTCATCAGCAAAGAAGTCATCTTGGTCGACAAAAGAGTCTTCTTCCAAAACCGTAAAACCCTCAAGCAATTTACTCCACGTGAGTGAAGATGACTCAGGCTCCCTAGGCTTTGTAAGAATTTCTATGCCAGCACAAACATCCTTTGGCTTTGTGAAGATCTGCTCAACTTGCCTTATAGGTGTGACTTCATATTAGGCATCAAATTCATCCTCATAACCCACATCAAGTGTCTTAGATTGCTCCTCAACTTGCATCTGGGTGTTTGACTCATGATTGTTTAACTCCAATGTGATTCCACCACCCTTTCCACACAACTCAAAAGGACATGAGATTGTGGAATGAAAACTTGAAGAACATGACTCACAGTGCTCCATGATTATAGCATCCGCCCCTTTTGAGATATCCCTGATTATATCCTCAAGAGACTTATCAACCGGTTGGGGTGGTTGAGAAGATGACTCAACCAGAAAGCTTTGATGGCTCATGAAACACAAGAAATCCCAGCATTCCTCAGGTCCCATAAATAAAAGCCTCTCATTGCTCATGTAGTCGGCCAACCCTCTTGTCTCAAGATTCATACCATGGATAACTCCCATGTTCACCTCTCTATCACTGTATCGTAATCCCCAAGCACCAAGTTCAAACACATGGTCTTGAAATCTAGAAAAATAATGATGGAAGTATTCATCCTGTAGTTGTCTACATTCAAACAAAGCCATGAATTAGTAGCACTGGTGTTATGAACCGTAAGATAGGTTCACAACACCAAGAATAGCACAAAAGTAAAAACACAAATAGCGACGAGTCCCCGGCAACGGCGCCAAATTTGATGAGGTATTTTCGGTGGTCGTTATACCTATCAAAGAAACCTTAGCTTAACCAACTCAGTAGAGCGGTAAGTAAGGGTCGATCCCACAGAGACTCGTGTAAATGTGTTATTGCTTAAGTGCCAAGTAACTAGTAGGGGGGTTTTCAGAATATTTAATCTAAACTAATATGCAAGAATAAAACTAACTATGAATGCAGAGATGATTGAGTTTGACAAATATGAGAAAAATATGTTCAACTAGTTAAATCCATCATAGATATGCTTATTGATCATTGATTCTTTCGATTCTCAATTCCCTTGAATAATTTATTGTGAATTATACTCCTACTAAGGATTATGATTCAAACTTCATAAATAGTTGAAAGAACTAACAGTCTAAACAACCCTAATCATTTAACAACCTAAAACAACGTCTAGATTCAATTAAACGACAGCTTTACGAATCAAGTTATCAATAGAAACAAACACTTAGAGCAAACAGACATCTAAGTTATTCGTGGTTTATTCCCTTCTACAATTGAATAGCCCAAACGGGTCTAAACAATTATAGATGCTACTTTATCTAATCAACCCCGAACGAGCATTAATCAGATTAGTTGTAAATTAACCTAGAAATTCTATTAGGTGATCAATCTAACAAAACCCTAGATAAATTCTGATTCAATTAAGCACAGGGAATAAAACCTATTCAAGTTGTTGAGAATCAATCAAACCTCACAATAATATGCAATCTATGATTTCAATAACTAGTCAAACACAAGGGAAATTAGCAATGCATAATTGAATTAAAATCAAACTTACAAAGGTTCAATGGTTCTTCCTTGAGAGAAAACCCTAACCTCCAAAAGTATGATCCAAGTTGTATGAGAAAAATAAACTAACATAAGGTTTATATATGTCTTCCAAATAATCCTTCAAAACCCTACAATTAAGCTTAAAAGTCAGACAAGATATAATATAAGCCCAAAAAGGTCAAGCCCAATTCTCGGCCCAAGACATCTCCGCTGAAAATCTCAGATTGCTCGGTCTTGCACAATGCGCGGCCGCGCAATTATACCATCCCGCGCAATTAGCCTCGATTCAGCATTCAGGCGACACTTCAGAGGCTGTTTTGACCCCCTTCGAGTTGGAATTTGGACTCGGAGTAAAAATATGAATTGTAGCTCTTTGAATTAGCTTTCCAGTGATTACAAATTCAACTCCATCCGAGCACTATAGCTCCCAAACCAAGCATTGCAAGATAGAGGTGTCGAAACAAGAACTCCAATGCATAGCCCGGGTTTAAGCGTTCTTTTCACACAAGCTCTTAGGCGTTAACTCTTCTAATCTTCACTTGTATCACTCTAAGCTTCCTCAAACTTCACCATAGTCCTATAAGATCCATCCCGTCCATGCTTGTTTACCTAAAGATCTACAAAACCGAACAAAACAAGCGCAAAACCCGAATTTCCTAGAAAACCTAAAAACCTAAGAACTAGACTAAACTAAGCTAAAACCATGCAAAATAAACATAAATATGCATCCTAAACACTACCTAAATGCAAGTTATCAACCTCCGACTTGACTCCGATCCTCTCTCGACTCTCTCGGCTCTCCCTCTTCTCTCTATGTCGATCTCTTCAAAAATCCCCCCCTTCTAGGCTAAACAAAAGGGCTATTTATACTAAAAAGGCTAAAAACTAATAAGGCTAGAAGATAAAAACTTTCCTAAAAGATAGAAGCAAGATGCGAGACCTCTCCCCTCCAATAGTTAGCGGTGTATAAAACTCGCTAGCTAGTTTTATCTTAAAGTTGTGCCAAATTTTATTCACATGTTTGCTTTTTTTGGTCGCGTCTAATGACTTGTATGGTTTGATCGATCAGTTTTATTATACTAGGCTAGGCTTGAGAGTGAGAGTACGGTTTAGGCAAAGGGTAGACGTGGATTGAACTATACAGATGTGTAATAGTTGGTATCGGGTTACCTTTGTAAACATAATCAAGAAATCAATAAAGCAAGCCAGAGAGCTTTTTGAAGTCTGACCCAGCGAGAAGCTTGGAAGAGAGTGGTTTTCACTTTGTTAAGCGGTTGGTTCGTTAACGGTTTTTAATATACATCAACGAGTTTGGTATGTTCTTTTTGCAAAAGTAATTTCTGTTGCTTAAAGGTCGTGGACTTCTAAGTCCTAACGATCCTACAACATGCAATATTAAATATTTGCACAAACAAGAAAAATCATGTACAAATGTTTTCATGTGTATCAGTGCATGTATGAAAAATTACGCATGTCTATATATCTTTACAACTCAAAAAGTTCTCCCTCAAGAGATAAGTAAATGCTATATTCCCCCAATTCGATCCATTTTTCTTAAATAAAAAAATGCACTATTCTCCATATTCAATCCATCATTTAAAAGATGGAGATAAAATTAATAAGAACATTAACGGATTTGGCCTTTCCGACTTCTATGATCATCATTTTATATTCCAGATCAATCCTTTAGCCTTTCAAATTCCTCCATCAATGTTGTGATCATTCTCCATTCAGCTTCCTTCCTCAATGTTGTAACAACACAATAAACACTTACCCTTTCCCCTTCCCAAAAGCTAGCATCCCTTGCATTGTATAAATAGTCATAGCCTTAGAGCCTTTACCTTTCATCCACTCAGTCATCGATTGCCTTTCGAATTCCGCTTGTAGACCCATTTCAAGATACAATATATGTTGCCTCTTCTTCCCGTTTTGGTTTCATACTGCAATCTTGCAAATATTAGGAACAAACATTACCTTTTTGTTTTATATTTTGCAAGGAAAATGGTTGCAGGTCCATCCATGGAGACCCAAAAGATGTCACCCTTCGCTAACAAAACACAAGAACAATCTAGAATTTGCACACTTGATGAACTACCTAATGGTATCATCATGAGCTTGAAGTGATGGTATATAGAAAGTGGGATGCAACTAATTCATATGGGAAATATCTAAGTACGAAATCTCTGGTTTCTGTGAGTAAGGTAAGACATGACACATTTGGAGGCCCAATTGTAAAAAACTTTCCTCTTAAGATAGTTTTATTTATTTATGATTATAGGGGAATCTTATGCAATGCACTACGTGGAGCAATATTGCTCATTGTTTTGCTCATATTAAGATTCATAATACATATCTCCCATAGTAAATCAATAATTCAAAAAAAGATGTTTAAATGCATTTTCTCTTCATTATTTATTTTCAACAACTAACACATATAATTTGTATTTATATTCTAATTTAAAAACAGATGTAATTATCTATGTCCAATTATAAAATTAATAACTATAGACCGTCCAACGGACGGGCGAAGCCATCTAGTAACATTAAAAAGTTGTGTACATGTTGCATTTATTGCACATATTAAATCCATATACTTTCTTATATTTTTTGTTTGCCTTTCATTTCAAATCAACACTACTCTTCTAGCACAATGGTTAACATAGTTAGAATGTACTAAGAGGTTTACGGTCCAAATCTCACGGGACATGATATTTGTTTTCATATGCAGAATATAACACGTTCATGAAAAATCAACATGTTTATATTATATTATACTTTTTATTTTGTATCAAGTATCAAGTATTTTCATAGACTAAATTAGTAATTATTATACCACATTTCCCTTGATATACTAATAATATTTTTAAGTTTGAGAAATTTGTTGTAATAGATGTTATGATAAAATATATTTAAATGTCTATAATGACTAAATAAATTAATTGTAAATCATATTTAAATTAATTGTTTAGATTACACTTATTTCCCTTGACTCTTGAATTTGAGATTATACTATAATAAAATTGTAACTTCATATCTACTTATTTTTATGCCACAATTTACCTAATTAATTAAAAAAAAATCAACAACTATATTACTCCTTCAATATATAATATAGATGAACACCTACACATAGATTCTCCTCCTAGGATTCTTATCCTCTTGTATATACTTATTACATACATTTATCACCCCTAATTACACTCACATTTATGTGTATCTTTGACCCATTATATTCCTTGTAATGGTCTATATATGTCTTGGACAAGAGGAAAAATGAATGAATAAAAATAGATTTATTTGTGTGCACACTCTTTCCTCTCTTGTCTTTACAATACTCTTTACAATTTTGATTGGTTTATAACATGTGATCAAAATGAATTACTCAAGGTGTAGAGTTTTGTCTCAATCATCCGATATCATGTTTCTCTTTCTTTTAGCGTGATGCGCATTTCCTTTGATATTCTTTGCTATTATTTAAAAGTTGATTTTTTTATTTTTGGTCTCTTATTCATTGTTATTTTGCATATACTTCTTGTATAAATAATCTAACCTAAATTAGAGTTAATTTATTGTAAAGTTAATGCCAGGAGCTGATATCAATTTCTATTATTCGTAGGCAAAATAATAGCGAATTGTCATGTGGTCATTTTTCTATTGATTTTCTTTCGTAATGTTATTTTAAAGCTTATGTAATTATTTTATTTTGAACTCATACCTTCATGTGATGGAATATTTAGTTCAACATATAAACATAGAAGTAGTGTAGTACCGAATGGTGTCAAGTCCTACAATTCTAACAATTTCACGATCCATAATTGGCGAAATGATCCACAATTAATTAATTATGACATAAAAATGATCAACCTTTATTATATGAGAAAAAATAATTTAGGCTTAATATAGAAAGAATGTGAAATGATATATAAGCCATGCATAAGAATTACCGAGTTTTAATTTTTTTCAGCTTTCTTTTTCCTATTTTGAGCAATGATATATATGCCATGCATACAAATTACACCAAACTTTTACATAGACATAAACAATGCTATAATCATACTCAAATATAACATATAACAAATTGAAAAATTATCATATGGGTTAATCTCAACGGTTCAAACTTAATGGAATCGACTAAATTCACATACTCCAATTGAATGGATAATTAATTGTGTGATCAATAGCTAAACACCTAATATGATGCTCAAATTTAGTGAATTTAAAAAGTTTGTTCAATGGAAAAGTATTATATATTACTGTGATATGAACTTGTGCAACTAATGGCATCCCATGGCCAACACATGTAAGTGATTTCATGGAAACAAAACCTTAATACTTAATAGCAATTATATTTATTAATATACAATAAATGTGAAATTTAACTCTACGTATTGATTCACTATATGTAGTTGTCACAAAACAAAGCACATATATCAATCTCAATTCAAGCACTTTCAAATGAACTCCACGTATTGATTCACTATATTTTGGATGGTCAAAATTATTTTTGGTTATATATATATATATATATATATATATATATATATATATATATATATATATAGAGAGAGAGAGAGAGAGAGAGAGAGAGAGAGAGAGGTGGGTTCTATAGAGAACAAGATCCTATAGAGAACAAGAGAACAAATCTCATCCATTGTATGAGATTGGGATGGATGGTGAGATTAGTATCTACAATATACAAAAATAGAAAAATAGCAAAAAAAATCAAAAATAGGAGAGATCTTCTCCCCATGATTTACTCCTTGTAACTACCATAATTAAGATTTTAGTAAAATCAAAAATTGTTTTAACGTGTTAAATCTCACATTGTGGGGATAAGATCTCTGGAGACAAACCAACGCCATAAAACCTCCATTGAAAAATTCCGGCCACCGCTGTAACCACAGATCGCCTCTCATAGTCGCGATCGCCCACAATTTCCAGCCACCACCTAACCACCAATTTCCGGCAACCACCGCAACCTCCATTGCGATGGAAGTGTCAATGGAACCACCCCATCAAACCACCATGTCGCCAAAGCCACCACGAACCACCACGTTGAACTACTCGGAACTGCATGCTGAACGCCGGAATTGCTCCAAAATCATTAATCGTAGAAATATGGCGTCAGGTAATTTTGTATATAAATATCTTCATTGTGTATATATATACTGATCTACTGTATATAACAACGTATTAAATGTATATACGAAAATTGTTGTGACTGTATAATATTTGCATTATTGTATGTACAATTAATAAAAACATGTCTTTTACATGTACAATTTGAATTATGAATAAATTCGATATTAGTGTATATACATGTAATTCACAATTAATATACATGACTTATATTTTAACTATTTTTAATTCTACTTGGAATAAAAAAAACTGTACAAAGGTTGAGCATATACAACGTTTAAATATGTGTACAATTATTAGAAATTAATATACAAATTATACACGAATTAGTATGATGTGTTTCTATTGATCTTAGTATACAATAGTTGAGCATATACATCGTTTAAATATGTGTACAATTATTAGAAATTAATATACCAATTATACACGAATGAGTATGATGTGTCTATATTGATCTCAGTATACAATAGTTGTAATGTTATATACAATTATTATAATTTATATACACTTATTTTACATACACCTGTGATCCATAAACGTTGATGTGTATATACATGTCCTAAATATGTATAAAACATCTTTATTAATGTATAAAATATATGTATTACGTAAACATGTATAAATGTTCTCTATATACACCGTATTTAATGTCTATATACATTTATTGTTACCTTATATACAATCGGTATTCTTGAATATACATGACGTATTTTGTAATATAATTTCAGATTTCGAGGGAGATGAATTCAGTCATTTGAATGAAGAGAATTTATACACATCATATGTTGACGATGATGATGGTGAAGAGGAAAATGAGGAAGAATTAGTAGATGAGGAGTCAGCGTATGGGTCAGACTGTATACAAACTGAAGGAGATGACGATCACAAGATGTGGAAACCACGATGTCCAAGAAAATTCAACCATCGAAAGGTATGATATGGAAAACGGTTGGTGATGCTGAAGAATTCTATCGTGAGTATGCCAACCGATCTGGGTTTGATGCTAAATCGAGTAACAGTAGAAAGCTGCCCAAATCTGATGTTCTTAAGGAGAAGTATTATCAATGCACAAAGGAAGGTTGGAATACATCGGATAATGGATCGGGTGTACGTAATACTTCTTCTAACAAAATTGGTTGTGACGCACGCTTCGTGATCAAAATAACAACATATGGCTTGTATAAGGTGCATTGTTTTGAAGAACGCCATAATCATGAGTTGATTCCGTATTATGCCCGCCATTTTTTAAAAGCAAACAGAAAGTTAAACATTGGGCACCAGAAGCTCATGATGAGTTGTGCAAAGGCGAATTTAGGACATGTCAAGTCCTACAAGATATTGAAAGAGCTGGTGGATGGATATTGTCATGTTGGAGCGATGCAGTCCGATTTCAAGAATTTCAAGCGTGATCTAATGTCATATATAAATGTTGTTGATGCTCAGATGGTGATAGATAGATTCAAGATTAAAAAGGATTTGTGCAGTTCTTTTTACTTTGAATACGATGTGAATGAGGCCGAACAGCTAAAAAGGCTATTTTGGTGTGATCTGATTGCAAGAAGGAACTATGCAGCCTTTGGCGATGTGGTTTCATTTGATTCCACTTATCGGACGAATAACTATTTCTATATACATTATTTTATTTGGTTGTGTACATTAACTTTATCCCTAATTACAATTTTTATGTGTGCAGATATTGTATGGTTCTTGCTCCCTTCACAGGGATGGATAACCACAGGAAAAGTGTCACGTTTGCATGTGGATTACTCATGAAGGAAGATGTTGAGTCATATACGTGGTTGTTCGAAAATTTTCAGCGTGCAATGCAACATCAAGATCCAACTATTCTGGTCACTGATCAAGATCCCGCAATGAAAATTGCAATAGAAAAGGTGTGTATACCATGCTACTCATATGTATATATTAACTATATTTTTGTATATGATCGTTTGGTTAATGTATAATCAAACTTATGTTCAGTTTACAGTTGTTTTAGCGAATGTATGTATTAGAATTGATGAATATTTTATTGTGTATATATAGTATCAAAGTATGTATAAGTTTTGAAAATCACTGATATTTTCGTTTTAAAAATTATTTACTATTTTATTATGTATATATGAAATCAATATATGTATACGTTTTGATAACGATTGTTTATAACGCAGGTCTTTCCAAGGACGATACACAGACTATGCATGTGGCATATAATGGAGAAGGTGTCAGTAAAGGTGGGATTGAAAAAGATAAATTCTGGTAGATTCAAATCACATTTGGCGGCGTTGGTTTGGTCTGACAACCTAACAATAAGGGAATTTGAGGATGGATGGAAGACGTTCATAAGAGATTATAAACTTGGCAAGAACCAGTGGTTTACAGACATGTACACTCTTAGAAAATCTTCGATACCTGCATACTTCAGAGAAACACAACAAGGAGGATTAATTAGAACAACGTCAATCTCTGAATCACATAATAGTTTCTTTGGAAGGTATTCAAGCAGAAAATTCAGTCTTGTTGAGTTGTTGATGCAATTCGATACTGCAATGGATAGCCATCGACATGTACAACTCAAGAATGATATCGAATCAGACACAAAAAAGCCAGAATTCAAAACTCCGCTTGGTATTGAAAGGCATGCATCTGAGTATTACACACTTGCGGTGATGACTGAAGTTCAAAAAGAGATATATGCCTCGTCTTGGGTTTGCAATGTCAAGTCTGAGACAGAAGGTATTACTTAATCAAACCTAATACACGTGTCATATACAAGAATTATACTTTTACTTGTTTTTGAACTTGTACTTCTTAAACATGAAATGTTGTACAGGTGTTGATGTAATGTACTACACAATATGCGAAGGTCGTGATGATCTCTTCAATGTAGAGTACGACGTCATTGATGAACTGACCAAATGTGATTGCTTGATGTTCAACAAAGTTGGTATTCCTTGCAGACATATATTCACCGCCCTTAAATCATTGGGGAAAGATAAAATTCCAGATTTTGTTTTGCTACCACGTTGGATGAAGGGTGCCGCAAGGATGGTTAGTGGGCCAGGTTTGGATGATGTGTTGACACAAAGTAATATACAAGAAAGCAATCAAGCTTTGGTAGGGCAAGTTTGGTCTGTTGTGTTAAATTGCATTGTGTTAGCACAAGATGACAAAAACATGTTGACAGATCTGCTGGGTAAATTGGTTGAAATCGAGAATACATACAAATCAGGAAAAAGCAATGATGTTACAGATGCAAACATGTTGGATAAGATGATCGATAATTTTGCAGGTATATACATGTTTATATGTTATATATACTATTTATGTACATTACATATACATTACATGTTCTGCGTGTGCTAAGTAATGACGTATGACAAAATTATACCATTGTAGGTGTCCCAAGACCTAAAGAAATTATTGTCAAGCCACCTTCAAAAGCTAAAAACAAGGGCAGCGAAATAGGTGGTAAGAGGATACTTGGTGGAAAAGAAGATGCAATTGCAAAACAAGGAAAAAAGGCAAAGAGAAAATGCAAGACATGTGGGGAGTATGCTGGGCATGATAGTAGAAATTGCAAAATGAATAAGCCGTTGTCTGAATCTGATTCTGAATAACATTTAAAATTGAAATTGATGTATTATGTAGCAACATTTTGTTAATGAGATGGAATCATTTGAGTTTAGATGGATATGACTTGTCCAACATCGACAAAACATGACTGAATTGATGTCAATACATCACTTACCAATTTGTATACATATGTTAAATCGTTCTACCAATTCTGTCGGAATACTGTAATATAGTGTACATAATGATCCCATGATGTATACACAATGCTATGAAATGTATATGTAGTTAATAATTCGTACAAGACGTTTGGATATCCAATAATGGTCATATACATAATGACATGTTGCATGTACATAATTCATATTTGAATATACTTGGTTGTCATACTAACAATTTGTGGTATCGGTGTGTTATTTGGTATATACATGAAATTAAAGTATATATTCATACACACTCATCATGTAAACTAGTTATAATGAAACAAAACGGGATGAAGTGTTATATCAATACCAAACTTGAGTAACAAGTGTTTCAAAACATAACAAAAAACTGACGGTGTTCAATAATTGAGTGTATCAATGCTAATAATAAAAAGAAACGACAGATGTTCAAATCTATATTATTTTTCTTTATTCGACTTCTTTCTAACAGCCATCTCAATAGCATTTCTACGCGCACTTTTCTTCAGTTCAGGCCACCTTTGATTAAGGTCGCATGAGAGAATTGCATGACTGTATTTCCAACGTAATGCAAACACTGTGGTCTTAGCGCCATGATTGAATCCAGCATCTCATCTCCTCAACTCTTCCCCCTTTTATGTTTCCAAATGACGCATCAAGAATACACCACAATCTGTCTTATTCTTGTCAGTTCGCCACTTCATCTTTAATACAGTTGCGTCCATCCTCTCGAATATACTAGCACGTGCATGTATACCCATTTCTCGCATATACTCGACAAACATGCTAGTATGTGTATAAAGGCATTGTAAATCATTACATTCGTTTGTATATAATAAATTAATTTATTTAAAATTCAATATCATGTCCATAATCACTTAAAAATCATTACATACCAGTGTAGGGACGACGCCACCATATTTTGCATTCGGTTCAACATATCCCTGTAACGAATTGTCTATGATTTCAATAGACTCGTTCATGAAGTTATAGCAAACTGCGTAGTAATGGTTGTGGACAAGCATGGGGAAGAAGACCTAGGTTTTCATGCAGGTTAAAATGGGACATATCAGGAGTATGTACATGTGTGTATATCAGATAAAAATACAACATTGATATGATGAAGGATGCTTACAAGATCTGCATCGACGAGTGTAACGGTAGTGTATTCAGAAGACAACACCGTGTCCATTCCTTCTTTGAACTGGACATATGAATCTTGGAACTCTTTGTCACCACGATTGACTACAGAATAAACCTGCAATGAAATTCACTAGTCACTTTAACATGTCAAAATCTAAACACTGTCGTAATGTATATACACGGTGAATTGAAGTATATATATATCATCTATACTTGTATATTGTAATAAGATACTCACAGTTGTCAATGGATACACGAATAGCCTATTAGGAGACGATGAACACCTTTTCCCTTCACCCCTGTTCAAGAGGGTACACCACAGGTCGATTATTGAAATCGTCACATGTTGGTCTTTGTAATACAGGGATTTGAATTCTTCTCCAATATATGGTATGTCATTGTTGAAATATACAATCTCACTGTTATTGCACATGGAAACAATTATAATATGCAACAATTAATATAACATATAATCAATTAAAATATAATTATATACTTACTTGTCCGTACACTTGACGTTAAGGTACAACATTAAATTATTCTGTTCTGTGTTCGGCCTCCCCGTACGATCTATTATTCTCTCATAAAAAGGGCTTTTATCAAAATCGGATGGTTTTGATACCCTTTTACCCAAATCTTTATCTCTATGCAACGTGGTAACGAAATCGTGAGAGTCGTCTATTCCCTGTTAAAATAAGAGGAATATATAATATAGTTTAATATATTAATTAATTAAAAATAACGTAACCATATGTATACACTCTATCAATCATGTATATGTAAGCTGCCATAACTGATACGTGTATATAATTATGTTATGTATATGTATGCCACGACTGTGTATATTACGAGTAAAGTAATGTATATTACGACCAAAGTAATGTATAACCCTGCTGAGATGAATAATGAACTTAGATATTGAATTAAAAGGTTTAACAATTAGTCTACGATCCATGAATTAAAAGGTCTAGTGTACGAGACACATATTTGTAATTAAGTGGCGATTATAGACGGTTTTACCATGGAATGTGAAATAACATATTAAAGTCGATTACAACTTATAGTCAAAAACAATAACTTTGATGTCCATTACTTCTTAATTCTTTCGCTTCTCCTGACGCTTAACAGTTTTTCAACGACTTTGGGATCCTTTCCCTTGGCCTTGGAAGGAGCAGCTGCGACCTTGGGTGGCTCGACCCTGGAAGGAGCAGTTGCGACCTTGGGTGGCTCCTTTGGATATTCATCCAACTTCTCTGATTATTCTCTATCCTTGGTCGTTGGGACGTCTTTGCTAGCCACCACGTCTTGAACAATGTTCTCAACGATCTGATTCACCTGCACACATGAACAATATCATAATGCATCATAAAAATTGAACTTAAATACGTGAGTTCATGTATACATGAGTATAACATACATCGACATCATCGTGGTGAACGACCTCTTGCATCACCTGGTCAGCCACATTAATGCCCTCTGCACGAGAAGAGGTGTGTTGTGTATACAAAAAAATAAAACATTGTTATACTGTTAATAAGGTCCAACGTTACAAAACACATTAGTTCTAAACATGTATATATGCATTCAAAATATGTATATATGCATTACAAAAATGTATATATGCATTCCAAACATGTATATAAAGCATTCCAAACCAATGATGCACAAAAGCTAACAGATCTGAATCCTGTGAACAATTCATGTATATATGCAATTCAAACATGTATATGGAACTAACAAACTTGTATACTTGAATATATAATGAGAGTAAAGATTATAAGATACCTCTTTGTTTTTCTCGTGCAAGCTCATCTCACCACCACTGACATCAGGGTTTTCTCGTTCAATCCCATCCAAATTGTCAAGATTTTCCTGAATAATCCAATCAAAACAACAACTTTATTTCTCTAAAAAAAATAACAACTTTATTGTATGTAATGAAACTAACATGAATAATTCAATATTAGAAATGTAGACTTAACTTGAATATCATCTTGATTACCACCGTCTTCTTTATGTACTGGTTTTGGAAAGACAACACGTGGAGTTGGAGGGAGATCAGCTGTGATAAGTCCAAACAGGTCCGGGAAACTTGTGTCCACCAGAGTCTCTCGTCGCTTTAAAGCATTCTCGTAGTCCACCATGACCTGCTCGAGCTCTGCATCAGTCCAAGAGTTATCAACGTCACCCTGGCAAGCCTTTTGAAACTGGGTTGGAGCATCGACCTGTATACACAAACACAAATCATGTATATGTATGTGTGAAAAATGTATCTACAACAAAAAAATCAGAATTATGTTGACCTGAGTCAATGCTCCAAAAGTTGCTCCCAACACACTCTTAGTGGCTTCCGATATGGCAACGGAGAACCTATTCTGACGGACCTTCATAGACTTGTCGGCTATACGAACCACAAGATGTAAAAAATGTTTGAAATCTTGCCCAAGCGATTTGTACAAGTCCTGATTATAAATAACATACAAAACCATTGTATATGTCAAACAATTATTGTATATATAGCATAATTACGTGTATATATGCATTCCAATCATGTATATAATGCAATTCAGACATGTATATATGCATTCAGAAATGTATATATGCATTTCAAACCTGTATATAATGCATTCCAGACATGTATTTAGTGCACGTAAGCTAACAGATCAGAATTCTGGGCACATTTCATGTATATAAGCATTATAAACATGTATATATGACTGAAAATCGTGTGTATAATAATGTTGTGTATGATGTATCCGTGAGTAAAGTTTATAAGATACCTCATCATCATCTCCATCAGGCAGGATGTCCTATGCAGCATCAGTTTATTCATTGGGTTTAGTCATGCTTGGACCGAAGGTGACATCCACCGAGCTGACTTCTTGCCTTTCTTCAACCTCTCCACTCCCAAAGCCGCCATGAGCCATTTCAAACTTCTCTCGCATCTTCACCCCATTGTCCGTCCAACCAATGAACGCAGGGATAGACCTCTTCTCAACATCTCTGGCACTGTAGTTGACAACTCGGTCTAAGTATAAAATTTGCACAAAACCAACAAACAACATTATGATTGAAATTTAGTAAAAATAAGACAAAATAAATATGAACTAAATACTAACTGTCAGAAATATGAGAGGTCCTCGAAAGTATGCTTTGGATGGATTCTGCTCCCACTTCGCTTTAGCTTTTACCAGACAGTCAATGACGAAACCACTCCAGTTGTAGTTTCCCAAATCATCCACAACCTCCAGCGGTAAAATCAGATTCTGGTTGACGGCTCCACACTGATGAGGCACGAATATGCAAGAATGGACCAGAATAACATAATCCTGAAGAAAGACCCGCATGTCTCTATATCTTCTCTTTCGAGCATTAATTACATTAGGATCCTCTTCTTCTCCATCATTAGGCTTTATGAAGAACATTGCCGGAAACAGCTGAGAAGGCCTCAAGCTGAAGTCACGGCTTTCCTTTCCAATATGTGCCCTCCAATCCTTTATCATCTCCTTGTTTTTATCGGTCGCGATCCTGCTGATCTTCTTTCCACCGCAAGGAAGCCCCAAGCATATGTGTACATCAACTTCACGAGCTTCGATCTTGCTTCCGTCATCCATAAAAATGGCGGCTTTCCTCGCATCGTAGTTCTTGACCAGCCAAAGTCCAAGGCGCCTATACATCGAAATCACATTAAGTTTTAATCTAAAACAGTGTATATGTACATTTAAACCATGTATATGTAACACACAAATTCAGTATATACAACCCTCTAAAATGCATATAACCACACAGTCATTATATAGCCTTTAAAAATGTATATATATGTGTAACATGTGTATATGTATATGTAATGCATGTATGTACTGCAAGTATTACGACAATGATTTATTTGAATCACATCAATGTATATGCAGTTACAACACATGTATGATGGGGCTTTGTCACTAATGTTATGCTAATAATAGGTGTATATTAATATTACTTATCAGTATATAACACATGAAATTTATTATAACGTATATACTAACCGTGGAATCTCAGCAAAGGATAGATCTAGTAGGCTGCCCAAGCCAATCCTACGAACAACAGCTTTCTAAGCATCAGTCATATACTTCGATGCATTGATAATAAAGGATTCTGAAGATCTGTACTTTATGGCCTCAAATGCAGGTGCTTGTCTCTTTGCCTTTGGCTTGACCTCTTCAGTCACATCTTGTCTAGCCTTCCCCTTCCCCTTGTCAATCTTGTTCTTGCTCAGCCTTTTGATCCGACTGGCAAAAGTTTCATCCTCCTCATCATCCAAATCATCCCGATACTTCCTTTTCTTGCTAACGGTGGAAGGAGCTGGATGAGCTGCAGGAGCTGCATTGAAACAAATATTCCTCAAAAAATTAGGACATCAAAAAATAATGAATAAATTGATAATAGAATTCAATATGATCGCCTCAACTAACCATTGTTTGAATTCTCAGATATGCTTGCTGATTTGTCAGAGTCAGATGACTTTGACTCGGACTCGTACGTCTCGGTTCTTCTTGGAGGTCCTTATATAAATAATGTATATATAAGAAATACGAATGTATATACAGGTTTAGTATATGTATATATAGAAATCAAATTTGTACAATATGTGAATGTATATCCAATAAGGGTGTACATACGTGTTCTATATGTGCAACCTAACTCTATAAGTGTGTATACAAATGATGATAAATGTGCAAACCATACAAATAGTTTTCATGTATACATAACACAAATATATGTATATCTACAAATTTGACCACCAACTACTATATTGTTAAATTTTCAGCGCCAAAATATTTTAAATCATTCAAATCATATCATACTTGCTATAGAGTTTATTTGAATATTTCAGAATCTGTATATACTACTTATATATGTTGTATATATCGCCTAAACGGACTTTATCAGTTCTCAAGAGGAGTTTCCACTGACGTTTTACCAATGTCTTTCTTCTCGATGCCATTCCGATTGAAAACTTTCTGAAACATCAACCGAAAATTAGTCAATACATGAAGAAATCAAGTCAAAATCGGGAGTATCAAGTACAAGTTCAGAAAAAAAATCAAAATTTCGGATCTGGAACAACATCAGCAAAAACCGGTGCTTTCAATCTTGCTTAAACAAATCAACACAAACAATATCTCAAATCTGAGACAAAACAATCCGGAAAGGGGTAAAAAATTTATCGTTTAGGGTTTTAATGCCGGCGTGGTACAATCAGGGCGATTGAGGGCAAGCGCGGTTGGGGCCGAGCGCGACTGTGAGGGGCGATTCCGGTGGTGGCTGGCAATTGGGGGCGGTGGGCAAGCAGCGATGAATGAAGTCGAGGGCGATTTGGCTGTTCGAGAGGAGTCGGATGTTCTTGCTTGAGACAGGGTGAGAATGATGACGGTTGGGGCCGAGCGCGACTGTGATGGGCGATTCCGGTGGTGGCCGGAAATTGGGGGCAGTGGGCGAGCGACGATGAATGAAGGTGAGGGCGGTTTCCCTGTTCGAGAGGCGTCGGGCGTCGGTTTCTCTTGTTTGAGAAAGGGGGAGGATAGTGACGAGATCCCTTTTGTGAATTATGGAGTAAAAAAAATTGTAAAATAAGTTAAAAATCCAAGATATCCAAAAACCACCGAGATCCCTTTTGTGATTTTTCTGTAAAATCCCAAAATTAATAAACACTTGCTATAATTAAGGGATTGGGTTTAAATTTAAAATTGGGTCATGTAATCTCAGCCATCCAATGGAATATCATCCAAAGGTTTACAATTGCTCTCTTGTTCTCTCATATTTAATTGTTCTCTATTGAACCTCAATATATATATATATATATATATGTTTTGGTTCAAGTGAGGACCACTATTGTGGTAAGGACTTTTGGTTAAAATGAGGACTAGTCTCAACCATTAGATTTACATCATCGCTATATATTGGATGGTCAAGATTATTTTTTTTATTTTTTTATTTTTTTATATTTTGTTCTTTGATTAAAAAAGCTTTTAAAATGCTAAATATGACAGTTCAATTTTTAAATACTACGAGTTCAATTTTTTATGTTAGGAGTTCAATTATCTATATTGTATGAGTTCAATTTTTATATTCTACGAGTTCATTTTTTTTTATCGATGATAAGTTAAATTTTTATGTGCTTGGAGTTCATTTTTCAAATAATTCGCTTTTCACATAACTGAAAAAATATTTAAAAAAATAAATGATTTTTTTTCAAAAATTTTTTATTTTTTAATTTATTTTTTTACCTTTTTAAATTATTTTCTCATTTAAAAAAAGCTTTAAAATTGTTAAATATGACAGTTCGTTTTTTATATACTATGAGTTCATTTTTATACATTAGAACTTTAATTTTTTTATGTTAGGAGTGTAATACTCGATTTGGTTTCTTTCGTTGAGGTCGGGAATTGAGAATTCTTATCTAGCAAGTAAACTCATTTTTAACCGAGGTTCTCATTTATAAAGATAGGTACAACTTTATTGACCAAATATTGTAGTATTTATGGCTTTTATCTATCTTTTCCGTTATTGGTTTACATGAACAAAATCATCTATTCTTATAAGAATATAATTAAACAATATTAATTAATTTTTGCTTTTATCCTAACTTCTATCTAACTAACCTAATTAATCCCTAGATTAAACCTAGCAAGTACCAACTCATTAAATCTACGTACACCACCGCCGCGCACCCTGCTTCTTCTAATTCTTCTCTTAGCTCTTGACCCTCTTCACATCGCCTTCCCACACCACCGCTTGTCATCGTGCCTTGTCGTCGTCACCTAGTGTTTCCTCTGGTGTCGGAGCCCTGCTGTTGATAAGAGTAGGAGGCGCTACTGGAATCTGACGTACCTGATGCTCGCCGATAACAGGAGGCCGTTGTTCGTTGTTCGCCGTCGTCGTTCGCCGCGTCGGTTAGTGCTATCTCGCGTTTTCATTCTTCTATCGGTTTAAGTTAGGATCAATGTTATGGTTCGGGTTGGGGCCTTTGTCTGGTTCTTCCGTTGGGTTCCGGACGGAGTCAGAAGGCAGAGTGGGCTCGGTTGGGGGCGATCGCGGGCTGAGTTTCAAGGTTTCCGGTTGTAGTCAAATGGGCGTGGGTCTTTTGGCTGACTTGAATAGAAATTAAGTATGGAAATAGATGTTATTAGATGTTATTAGAGGATCGTAGTTTATACACGTTACTACACATTTTTGTATGTTAGATTTTGTTTTCCTTAGGTGGTGTTTTGATCGCTAGTTAGTAGCTATGTGTTAATTAATTAGTAGTAATTATGGCTTTTGTTTTATTCTTATTTTAGTTAGAGTAGAGGGTTATGTATTTGGTGTTGTTAGATGGGTCTCTTAGAGTTAGTGGTGTCTTGGGATATGTTGACTTATTTAAGGTTATAGTGTTGTTCCTTGCACTAGGGACTAGCTAGATAAGTTTAGATACATATGTTACAAGGTGACGAGTTAAAACTAGTTAATTATATTAGAAGAGAGAGGTGGTTTGATCATAGCTTAATAAAGGGAGTTAGCGGTGGAAATTAACTAGTACGTAGTAAGAATTTGGGCTAAACTCAGTGAGTTGGAAATGTGATAAGAGGTCTAGTTTGATAGCATCGGGTTCGGTCAATGTTTAGTAATCCTTTTAAAGCTCTCCGCCTTACTGAAATTAACGTTAACGTGTTTAGGAGTTCCTGTTTGTTCCGATTCTTGGCTTCACATGTTTTCCAAAGCTAAGACTCAAGTGTTGAGGTAAGTCGTTTTCGACTTGCTCGGTTCTTCTCTATCTTGTTAGATTGTATACCGTTATTGTAGGGCGGGTTTTGGGAACTAGTCCCGAATACCTTTTAAAATTGTTTTGAGCTTCTTGGATTGTAGTGTGCGTAAAATAGTTTTGAATGTATTTTATCGGAAAGATATTTTAGAACGTTTTCTCTGTGTTGGTACCGTTTCCGACACGGCCCATCGTAGCCGGCGTTGAGGAAGAGTTGGCTACGTTGATCCGCGTGACAGGGAAATTGTGCCCCTTCAAAACGAAAATTATTATCTGTGTGTTTTGGCAAGTGCTCCAGTGGAGGCTTAGCCGGGGTTAGAAGGGAGATTGTGAAGTGGAGGGAGAGGGCCTGCCTCTGCACTCGGCGCGGTGATGAGCGCCTTGGAAGTCGGATTGTGGAAAAGGAGGATTTGCATTATTATGAGATTGTGATTGTAAATGTGTATGTGGCTATGTGTGACTGGTTATAACTAATTTAGGTATTGGCCTTTAGAGTTATGATTGCGATTGTGGATTTGTATGCTGACTTTAGAAATGCTTTCAAAATGTTCTGCAATTTCCGTATTCTCCCTAGCTTGGTAGATTAGAAGCTGACCCTTCGGGGAATATTTTTCAGTTCCAGGTATGAATCAGGGAGCCGTGCAGGAACCGAGGCTAGATGGCGGGTCGGAGCGGTAAAGAGCGCGTGTCATAGTGGGATGGGTTTTTACGTTAGTTTATTGATGATTTTTCTAGGATGTTGTTTTGTTTTATTACGTTAGAGTTGGTATTATGATTTGTCTTCTGTTTTCATCGAATGATTTTATTGTTGGTGATGATTCGTCGGATTCAGGATATTTATATTTAGGCTTTCGGGAATTCATGCATAACTACGTTTTCTATATTTTTATTAAAATAAAGGTTGGATGTTTTTACTTTGTTTTCTCGTCGTGCCTGTGTTGCAAGATCCTAAGGTGTAGTTGTCAGCCTACTTAATAGTACCTAGTAAGGTCTATTTCTTAGTAGCGCCCCGTCAGAAGTCGGGGTGTTACAAATTGGTATCAGAGCGAGGTTGACAACAGGGCACATGGAACTGACCAACGAGTGTACCCGAGGTCCAACTTAAAACCAAAACCGGCCGGTGTTTTCAAAATGTTTTTACTGGGGTAGTCATGTTGCATATAGAGGGTAGGTGACATGTCGCGACTCCGCCACCATCAGCTAAAGGACCTCCGATAGTTTAGTAATTTTAAGATTCTAATTCTAAGTGTCAGTTGGACAAAATTTAATTCCGTTCGTAGTGTTATAATTATTAGGCAAGTGTGAGGAAGCAAAAAGAGTAAGATTGAAGTGTTGGATTATATGGTCTCCAAGAGCTTCGTAATACTATTCATTGAGTAGTTGAATCTAGTACAAGAGGAGGCAGAAGTGGTCGACATAGAAGGAAATGGAGCAAGCTGGAGCAAATCTAACCTAAAGCATCTAAGTTATCGGATTGCAAGTAGTCGAACCCAAACTAGGAATGTTTGTTTTGTTTAACGTGGAGTTCGCAGTAGAGGACAGTAAAGGAATGTAGTTATGCACCATTGATCTCCTTTACACGGAGTTATTCACCATTGTTTAGCGTGGAGTTCAGAGTAGATGACAGTAAAGGTAGGCCGAGATCAACTTGTTGACGAGGCAAGTCCATACTTTGCGAATCCATGCGAACCATATTGAAGAATGTGTGTGAGACAGCGTGAAGGGTAACCCCCATGTTGAGGGTTGTGAGATTAAGTAGGGTGAAGGTAGGGAATGAAGGACTCAACAGAGACTATAACATGAATTCTAATGGAAATCACCATTGGCAAAGTTATCGGAAAACGAGACACAAATGCCTCACGGATACCTTTGGCTAAAGAATACCATGGTTCATGCTTGCTTGAGGAGAGGAAGATTGGGAAGTGCCACATGAAAAACATGCATAGCTAGTAAGATATTGATGGATGGTGGAGTTAGAGTCAGGTAATAAGGAAGTTTTGCAAATGATTCTTGAGAAAGTAGTAGCCATAGCATTGCACTATCAAGTAAGGGAAGACAGAGTTATGACAAAAATAGTCACAACAAGTAAACCCAGTTTGTTGATGGGAGATGCAATTGAACTAAGACCATGACTTGGAAACATGTAGTTGAGAAATTGCCTTCATTAAGTGCATATGATGATTGGAATACGAGTTAGCCTCATAAAGAGAGAATGAATTGTTTAGATCTAGTTTGAGTTGAACATGGATGTAGACTCTATTTTGTTGTGGGTCATCAAATTTTAACAAGTATTTACCTAGAGGGAGAAATTAACAATGTCTAGTCCTTGAAAGGAGGTCTAGACTGGTAACTAAACCAAACGAAGCATAGGGGTCAAGCAATAATGAGATTTAGGAGCGAATTGGACAACGGAGGATAAAGGACGTTTTGGGTACTGACAATAATACAAGGATAATGGAGTGAAAGGGAAGCTGAGTCCCTGCTATATCGGTCCATTTGAGATTCTGGAGCAAGTAGGCGAGGTGGCCTACAGGCTAGCTTTGCCGCCCGCTTTAGACGGAGTTCATCCTGTATTTCACGTCTCGCAGCTAAGACAGTATGTCCCGGATCCTAGTCATAGACTAAATTATGAGGAGTTAGAGGTGGAACCAGATCACACTTTCCGGGAACAACCATTGAAAATTCTAGATCGACGAATGAAGAAGCTGCGAAACAAGGAAATTCCTTTGGTATTGATTCAGTGGTCTTGACGGGGAGTCGAGGAGGCCACTTGGGAGACTGAGTCCAGGATGAGTGAGAATTACCCACAAATTTACCCGGGTTTAGTAGATGCTTTGAGGGGAGGGTTAGCATTTAGAAATAGCGCAGATTCAATTTTTGTTTGTGCCAATATCTTTTTCCTTCTGACATAAGTGTATGATTGTTTGGTTGTCGTGTCGTGTGTATTGAAACTTTGTGTTTTTACTTTATCGATCAATCTCGATTCGGGGACGAACCGTTCTCTTAGAGGGAGGTAATTGTAGAATCTCGCAATAGGCCTAGTAATCCTTAAGTATTCCGCAGTTACGTTAGCTTTGTTCATTCCTAAGTTTCGGGACGAAACTTTCTTAAGGGGGTAGTTTGTAATACTCGATTTGGTTTCTTTCGTTGAGGTCGGGAATTGAGAATTCTTATCTAGCAAGTAAACTCATTTTTAACCGAGGTTCTCGTTTATAAAGATAGGTACAACTTTATTGACCAAATATTGTAGTATTTATGGCTTTTATCTATCTTTTCCGTTATTGGATTACATGAATAAAATCATCTATTCTTATAAGAATATAATTAAACAATATTAATTAATTTTTGCTTCTATCCTAACTTCTATCTAACTAACCTAATTAATCCCTAGATTAAACCTAGCAAGTACCAACTCATTAAATCTACGTACACCACCGCCGCGCACCTTGCTTCTTCTAATTCTTCTCTTAGCTCTTGACCCTCTTCACATCGCCTTCCCACACCACCTCTTGTCATCGTGCCTTGTCGTCGTCACCTAGTGTTTCCTCTGGTGTCGGAGCCCTGCTGTTGATAAGAGTAGGAGGCGCTACTGGAATCCGACGTACCTGATGCTCGCCGATAACAGGAGGCCGTTGTTCGTTGTTCGCCGTCGTCGTTCGCCGCGTCGGTTAGTGCTCTCTCGCGTTTTCATTCTTCTATCGGTTTAAGTTAGGATCAATGTTATGGTTCGGGTTGGGGCCTTTGTCTGGTTCTTCCGTTGGGTTCCGGACGGAGTCAGAAGGCAGAGTGGGCTCGGTTGGGGGCGATCGCGGGCTGAGTTTCAAGGTTTCCGGTTGTAGTCAAATGGGCGTGGGTCTTTTGGCTGACTTGAATAGAAATTAAGTATGGAAATAGATGTTATTAGATGTTATTAGAGGATCGTAGTTTATACACGTTACTACACATTTTTGTATGTTAGATTTTGTTTTCTTTAGGTGGTGTTTTGATCGCTAGTTAGTAGCTATGTGTTAATTAATTAGTAGTAATTATGGCTTTTGTTTTATTCTTATTTTAGTTAGAGTAGAGGGTTACGTATTTGGTGTTGTTAGATGGGTCTCTTAGAGTTAGTGGTGTCTTGGGATATGTTGACTTATTTAAGGTTATAATGTTGTTCCTTGCACTAGGGACTAGCTAGATAAGTTTAGATACATATGTTACAAGGTGACGAGTTAAAACTAGTTAATTATATTAGAAGAGAGAGGTGGTTTGATCATAGCTTAATAAAGGGAGTTAGCGGTGGAAATTAACTAGTACGTAGTAAGAATTTGGGCTAAACTCAGTGGGTTGGAAATGTGATAAGAGGTCTAGTTTGATAGCATCGGGTTCGGTCAATGTTTAGTAATCCTTTTAAAGCTCTCCGCCTTACTGAAATTAACGTTAATGTGTTTAGGAGTTCTTGTTTGTTTCGATTCTTGGCTTCACATGTTTTCCAAAGCTAAGACTCAAGTGTTGAGGTAAGTCGTTTTCGACTTGCTCGGTTCTTCTCTATCTTGTTAGATTGTATACCGTTATTGTAGGGCGGGTTTTGGGAACTAGTCCCGAATACCTTTTAAAATTGTTTTGAGCTTCTTGGATTGTGGTGTGCGTAAAATAGTTTTGAATGTATTTTATCGGAAAGATATTTTAGAACTTTTTCTCTGTGTTGGTACCGTTTCCGACACGGCCCATCGTAGCCGGCGTTGAGGAAGAGTTGGCTACGTTGACCCGCGTGACAGGGAAACTGTGCCCCTTCAAAACGAAAATTATTATCTGTGTGTTTTGGCAAGTGCTCCAGTGGAGGCTTAGCCGGGGTTAGAAGGGAGATTGTGAAGTGGAGTGAGAGGGCCTGCCTCTGCACTCGGCGCAGTGATGAGCGCCTTGGAAGTCGGATTGTGGAAAAGGAGGATTTGCATTATTATGAGATTGTGATTGTAAATGTGTATGTGGCTATGTGTGACTGGTTATAACTAATTTAGGTATTGGCCTTTAGAGTTATGATTGCGATTGTGGATTTGTATGCTGACTTTAGAAATGCTTTCAAAACGTTCTGCAATTTCCGTATTCTCCCTAGCTTGGTAGATTAAAAGCTGACCCTTTGGGGAATATTTTTCAGTTCCAGGTATGAATCAGGGAGCCGTGTAGGAACCGAGGCTAGATGGCGGGCCGGAGCGGTAAAGAGCGCGTGTCATAGTGGGATGGGTTTTTACGTTAGTTTATTGATGATTTTTCTAGGATGTTGTTTTGTTTTATTACGTTAGAGTTTGTATTATGATTTGTCTTCTATTTTCATCGAATGATTTTATTGTTGGTGATGATTCGTCGGATTCAGGATATTTATATTTAGGCTTTCGGGAATTCATGCATAACTACGTTTTCTATATTTTTATTAAAATAAAGGTTGGATGTTTTTACTTTGTTTTCTCGTCGTGCCTGCGTTGCAAGATCCTAAGGTGTAGTTGTCAGCCTACTTAATAGTACCTAGTAAGGTCTATTTCTTAGTAGCGCCCCGTCGGAAGTCGGGGTGTTAGTCCTCATTTTAAAGTTGTAAATCCAATGATTGAGATTAGTCCTCATTTTAAGCCTAGTCCTTACAACAAGAGTGGTCCTCGCCGGAACCATGCCCTTGGGCATGGTTCCGGTAAGGACTACTCTTCCGGTGAGATTAGTCCTCATTTTTATTTTTTTATTTTATTTTCGTTTTTATTTTATTTATTTTTTAGTTTTGTGAAAATCGAATTATTTGAGAAATGAACTGAAAGCACATAAAAATTAAACTTATCATCGATAAAAAAAAATAAACTCGTAGAATAAAAATTGAACTCATACAATATAGAAAATTGAACTCCTAACATATATAAAAAATTGAACTGTCATATTTAGCATTTTTAAAGTTTTTTAAAAAAAATTTAAAAAATTTAAAAAATTTAAAAAATTTAAAAAATTTAAAAAATTTAAAAAATTTAAAAAATTTAAAAAATTTAAAAAATTTAAAAAATTTAAAAAATTTAAAAAATTTAAAAAATTTAAAAAATTTAAAAAATTTAAAAAATTTAAAAAATTTAAAAAATTTAAAAAATTTAAAAAATTTAAAAAATTTAAAAAATTTAAAAAATTTAAAAAAATTAAAAAATTAAAAAAATTAAAAAAATTAAAATTGTTTTTAAAAAAAACAAAAAAAACTGGAGCATCCAATATATAGTTACGAGGTAATCTAATGGTTGAGATTAGTCCTCTTTTTAAGCAAAAGCCTTTACTACAATAGTGGTACTCACTTGAACCAAAACACACACACATACACACACACACACACACATATATATATATATATAGGATTGAGATCAGGTGAGGAGGGCTCTTACCGTAGATAATTAGGAGGATCCTCAGCCTTTGAATTTAAAAAAAATTAATGGATAAGATTTTTTGAATTAAAAGAAAAACTAATAAATCTATCCATATCTTTTCTCTCTCCTATAATATCTCCCACATCTATATATACGCTCATGCTAAACTTGCCTCTCATCTAATACGTATTGAACAATTGAGGTATTGCAAATGAACAAGTAAGGTATTTATCATGAACAAGTATTATTATATTATGGATGAAAAATAATTTACACAAATAATTATGTCGCTCTACAGGTGAACAACTACTCATTAACAATTGAACAACAACAACAACAACAATTAACAACAAATTCCTAACAATGAACAATTCATTTCCCGCGTCTATATAAGCGTTGATACTAAACTTTCTCTCTCATCTACATATTGAACAATTAAGAGATTGCAAATGAACAAGTAATATATTTATCATGAACAAGTACTGTCTAATATTATGATGAACAATATTCTAAATGCTAAACCCTAAAACCCAAAATAATAAACCCTAAACCATAAATAATAAACCTTAACCCCTAAACTAAACCCTACCATCCTAAATACTAAACCCTAAACCCTAAACAATAAACCCTAAACCACACACTACTAAACCCTAAACCCAAAACTAAACCCTAAAACATAAACCCTAAACCCTAACCTATAAATAATGAACCCTAAACCCTAAACACTAAACCCTAAATATTAAGCCATAAACTCTACCCTAGGGTGTATGGTTTAGAGTTTAATATTTATGATGTAAGGTTTAGGGTTTAGGGTTAAGGGTTTAGTATTTAGGGTTTATAGTTTAGGTTTTAGGGTTTACTATTTAGGGTTTAGGGTTTAGTATTTTAGGGTTTAGGGTTTAGGGTTTACTATTTATGGTTTAGGGTTTATGGTTTTAGGGTTTTAAGGTTTATTATTTAAGGTTTAGTATATTGTGTTTAGGGTTTAGTATATAGGGTTTATAGTTTAGGTTCTAGGGTTTGGGGTTTACTATTTAGGGTTTATTATTTTGGGTTTAGGGTTTAGGGTTTACTATTAAGGGTTTAGGGTTTAGTATTTTGTGTTTAGGGTTTAGTGTGTGTAGTTGTTCATTTATGAATAAGTAGTTGTAATTGTTCATGATCATTACGTTACTTGTTCATTTACAATATCTTAGTTGTTCAATTTATATTAGAGGAGAGAGAAAGTTTAGCATCGGCTCTTATATAGACGTGAATGATATTAAGGAGAAAGAAAATTAGATATGAATTGTTCATTATTATGTATTAGTTGTTCATTGTTGTAGTTGTTCAATTGTAAATGAGTAGTTTTTGAGATGTAGAGAGACGAAATTATTCAATATAATAGTAATTCTTCATGATAAATACATTACTTGTTCATTTGCAATCTCTTAATTGTTCAATATGTATTAGATTAGAGAGAAAGTTTAGGATTAGTGCTTATATAGACGCGAGATATGAATTGTTCATTGTTAGGTATTAGTTGTTCATTGTTGTAGTTGTTCACTTGTTAATAAGTAGTTGTTCACTTGTAGAGTGACGTAATTATTTGCGTAAATTATTGTTCATCCATAATATAGTAATACTTGTTCATGATAAATACCTTAGTTGTTCATTTGCAATCTCTTAATTGTTCAATACGTATTAGATGAGGGGGAAGTTTAGCATCAACGTATATATATATGCGAGAGATATTATAGGAGAGAGAAAAGATATGGATAGATTTATTAGTTTTTCTTTTAATTCAAGAAAATCTTATCCATTAATTTTTTTAAATCCAAAGGCTGAGGATCCTCTTAATTATCTACGGTAAGAGCCTTCCTCACCTGATCTCAATCCTATATCTATATATCTATATCTATATCTATATCTATATATATATATATATATATATATATATATATATATACATATATATAGGCAAAATGTTGGGATTTTTTCACCCAAACATTCTCAAAAAATTGGGCATTATATTACATATCCATATAATTTTCTATTAAAAACACTTAATGGTTTGATTTTCATTAAAAGTTAAGGCAATTTGTTATTCTTTTTTTTCTATTATTGTTTATCTAATTAATTTCTTCAATTTTAGAGTTTTTTATGTTTGTTTTGTTGTTATATGGATTAAAATCTAAAATATATTTTGTGATTTGAATTTTTTTTCTACTTTAATTTTAGGGTTTCAAGATTTATGGGTTTGTCATTGAAGGACTTTTCAATTTGAGGGCTCACTATAAGATTTCTAATTTGAGAAATATTTGATGGTATGGTATTGTCTTAAAGATCAAAAAAAAGGGAAAACCCCTGCATTTTTTTTTAAAGAAAAAAATTGCATATTATGCAAGGCCGAATTAAAAATTTATCGTCTCGAGATGCAAATTTTAAAATTTATATTGTATAAGTAAATTATAGGGATGTAAAAGATATTATCATGTTGTTTAGTGTGTTTTTGACAAGTATTGTTGAGTATTACACTTATTTGGCGAAAATAAGTTAATTGACCAAGGTCGCTCATAATATATACATATGGAGATTCCGATTGTGAAAAACAACTCTCAAAGATAACATTACGACGATCAAAATCATTTACATCAAAGAGAGTAATAAGTGAAGAATGATAATTACAATGAAAACTGTATATATAAAATCTACCCGATGACAGCTAAATATGAATAATGAATAACAAAAAACTTAGTTTATATTTTTTTATAAATTATTTATTTTTCAAAGTAGCAATTCATTAATTAATATTATTATATCAATTATTTCTTTGTAACTCTAAATGTAATCGTCGTTATTTATGATATGTACATTTGATATATTTATTGCATATTAATTCCTAGATAATTGAATGTCCCGAATTTTTTAACTTTTACGAACTTAACTCGAAAAAATACATTGTAGAAAACATTAAAAATACTATGAAAATAATCAAGTGTAAAATACATGTCATGTCCCGTGCGTACGTTGATACAAATTGGATTTGGAAGAAGAAAAGCGAAAGAGAGATTTGGAGAGGCCAAGTTAGTTTCGTATTTCTCTCAATCGTGAATCAGTACAGAGTTTGTTACATGCCTTTTATATGAAGGCTCAGAAACAGAAATAGAGAACCAAAAAGGGGGTACAGGCAAAACGCACCGTTTGGTGCCAACAATACAGAAATCTGTTAACAACAAATTAATTAACAGATATAATATACACTTGACCTCTATAAGACTGTTTAGTAAACTAATAGCCCCCTCAAACTGAAGGATGGGATCGATCAGTGAGCATACCCAGTTTGAAGAGTAACTCATGGTGTTGACTAGAAGGAAGGATCTTAGTCGTTTGAAGTTGGGAGATACGACAACTGCATGAGACCATCCATAACCTTCTCCCTTGTGAAATGGCAGTCAATTTCAAGATGCTTAATTCTCTCATGGAACACGGGATTGTGAGCAATATGCATGGCAAATTTATTATCACAAAATGTGACAGGTTTCAAATTTCTTTCTCCTAATTCTTGCAACAAATTGACCAACCAGGTTACTTCAGCTGCAACATGAAACATTGCTCTATATTCTGCTTCGGATGAACTTCGGGACACAATAGCTTGTTTCTTTGATCTCCAAGAGATTGGATTAGTGCCATGGAGAACCACATAGCCAGTGACAGAATGTCTTCTTATGGAACAACTTGCCTAATCAGAATCTGTGTAAGCTTCAAGTCTGATCTGACTTCCTGGTTTAAAGAGAATGCCAAAATGATTGGTACCTTTTACATAGCAGAGAAGATGAGTGAGGGAAGTCATGTGAGATTGACCAGGTTTTTGGAGAAATTGACTGAGTAGTTGTACAACAAAAGATATGTCTGGTCTTGTATTTGTGAGATAATTGAGCTTGCCTACAAGACTTTTGTACATGGAAGGATCAGGTAAGAGATCATCACCCGAAGCCTCTTCTAACTTGTAATGAAGGGGAAGTGGTGTAGCTCTGGAATGAAGATCCTTGACTTTAGCTTCTTGAAGCAATTCATAAGCAAATTTTGATTGATTGAGCACTAGATTCTCTCCTTGCTTGGTGACTTCAATACCAAGGAAATAGTGGAGCTCTCCTAGATCCTTGATACTGAACATAGTATCTAGTGCTTGTTTTAGATTAACAATGATTGTAGAGTCTGAACCAGTAATTAGGATGTCATCAACATATATGGCAACTATTGTCATTGCTTTGTCAATATGTTGAAGAAATAAAGATGAGTCATACTTGGACTGGACAAAATTCAGTATTGTGAAGGTCAAAGTCAGCTTATGAAACCATTGTTGGGATGCTTGTTTGAGCCCATATAATCTCTTTTTGAGGAGACAAACCTTGTTAGAAGAATTTGGAATCCCTTCAGGCATTTGCATATAAACTTCTTCCAACAAATCTCCATGCAAGAATGCATTATTGACGTCTAATTGATGAATCTTCCAATTTCTCTGCAAAGCTACTATAATAATAACTCTCACAGTTGTCGTGCGTACAAAAGGTGACAATGTTTCTTCAAATTCAAAGCCAAATTGTTGAGTGTATCCCTTTGCAACCAGTCTCGCCTTATATCTCTCGATTGAGCCATCATTTTTAAGCTTGATTTTGAAGATCCATTCGCATCCAATTGCCCTTTTTCCTGCAGGTAAGTCTACAACAGTCCATGTTTTGTTAGTAGATAAAGCCTCTAGTTCCCTATTCATGGCATTTACCCAATTTGGATCCCTAGAAGCTTGAAGATATGTTTTAGGTTCAAAAAGGGGTTTGGATGAAATGGTGGAGCAAATTGAAAGGGCATAAAAGGATCCAACAAAGCCATCAATTAAGGGAAACTGGTTTGCTGCATCAGAAAAGTTACAAATATAGTCCTATAAATAAGAGGGAGGAGGATGGGTCCGAGTTGACCTTCTTTGAAGTGTAGGTGGATTAACAGGGAGTTCAAGTGGAATGTTAGTTGTGGTTCAACAGTGGAAGGTGAGAATATAGAAGTGTCTGATGCAGAGGTTTCCATGGGTGATGATAAGACACCATCTAAAGTGGATGGAAAATAATGAAGAGGGTCGGGCGATGCAGGGTCTGCCGATCTGGTGAATATGGCTCAATAAATGGAGTATGGCTAGGATAAAAAATAGGATTAGAAACAAGATCTGGATTGGGTAAAGGAGAGAAATCAGAGGCAAGTTTTATGTGTGGAAGGTGGAGAGGGAATGTTTGCTCATGGAAATGAACATCCCTGGATACGAAAACTCTTTTGGTAGAAATGTCAAGGACTTTGTATCCTTTGACTCCATTAGGGTAGCCCAAAAAGACACAAGCTAAGCTTCTTGGATCTAGTTTGGATCTGTCTCATTTGAGAGTAACAACAAAGCAAAGACATCCAAAAGGTCTCAAGTGGTCATAGCTAGGTGGTTTTCCATACAACTTTTCAAAAGGTGACAAGAAGTTCAAGCTACTGAGAGGAAACCTATTGATTAAATAACAAGCTGTCAAGATACATTCCCCCCAGTATTGGTTAGGTAAATTGGATTGAAAGATAAGGGCCCTAACAGTTTCAAGGAGGTGTTTGTGTTTTCGCTCCACAACACCATTTTGTTGTGGAGTGTCTACACATGAGGTCTGGTGTAGCATACCCTAAGAATCAAAAAACTGTTTTGCATCAAGACTACAAAATTCACTCACATTGTCAGACCTTATAGTCTTGACTGTTTGGCCAAATTGATTAGATATAAATGAGATGAAAGTTTTGAGGGCAGGGAAGGCATTTGATTTGTGGGAGAGTAAATGAACCCAAGAGATTCTTGTGAAATCATCAACAACACTGAGAAAGTAGCTAAAACCATTATAAGTTTTGACCTTATATGGCCCCCATATGTCTATATGAAGCAATTGAAATGGGGATGAACTTTGTATTTGGCTTATAGGAAAAGATGTTCTATGTTGTCTTGCTTAAGGACAAATAGTACAAATCTGATGTTGCTTAGAAGACATAATAGATTTCATTCCAGGAAATTTAGACAAAGTTTCAAAGGGTACATGCCCTAAACGCAAATGTAGCAACTCAGGAGTCAAAACACTAAAGCATTCAGCAAAACAACTATGGTTTGTGCCATTATTACAACTTGGAAAAGAAAAACTAGAAGGATAATTTGAAGAGGTTGTAGTTTCTAGAGACTGCTGGGTAGGCTGAACATTGGACGAGGTGGTTAGGTACATGCCTCTAGAAGCATTACCAAGCACTTTATGAGTTTTCATTGAATGGTCCTGGAGAAGGCAATGAGAATGAGTAAACAGGACATTAGTTTGGAGATCAACAATAAGTTTATGGACAGATAAGAGGTTGAAGGAAAATTCTAGTACATGAAGAACTTCCTTGAGGAGAATTTTTGGTGTTAGTTGTATTGTGCCCATGTGAGTAATATGAGCTTGTTTATTATTAGGCATGGTTATCAAGTTAGGCTGAGAAAGTGGTTCATAGCTAGTGAACAGGTTTAGATTAGGACAAATGTGATGAGTTGCTCCACTATCTATGACCCAAATTTGAGAAGTACCACAAATAGAGAAACAAAGAGACTTACCAGCCAACATGCAGGACTTGTTGGTGTCTACGGAGGACCTCCTTGGTTGTTGCTGATCAAGCAAAGCAAGCAACCTCTCAAATTGACCCTTAGTGAAAGTCTGGTTTCCCTCGGAATTCTCTTTGTTGTCACTGCCCACTGAAGCATTTCCAACAAATTTCTTGCCCCAGTCCTTAGGATACCCAATAATCTTCAAGCACCGACTTATAAAATGACCTGGAATTTTGCAATTCTCACAAAAATAGTGTGCTTTTCCCTTCTGTCTAGAGTTAGTACTACCATTGTTGCTTTGGTTCTGCCTTGTATTTTGATTTCCTGAATTTTTTGAACCTTGTTTTGGATTGAAATTCCCACCAGCATGTTGTTGAGAATTGCTAGAGCTTTGTGTGTTTTTAGGGAACACATTCAGTGCAGTTGAATCAGCAGCAATGGTAGAATTATATTGTTGGTCAACAACGAACGTTGCTTCTCCTCGTGTAAAACAAGCTGAAAAACCTCTTCTATAGCAGGAGTGGGTTTCATCATCATGATATTCGCACGCACAACGTTGTACGACTCATTTAATCCTACAAAAAACTGCAAAATTTGCTAATTCATCACCATTTGAGGAATCGGATTGAGTATTCCACAGGATCTACACTTTGGCAACTCATACAACAAAAGATATTCTTCCCAGATTTTCTTAAACTTTGTATAATAAGAAGAAATGGAGAGATTACCTTGTGAAATATTGAAAAGCTCCTTCTAAATCTGGTAAGTTCTGTCCAGATTTGCTTGACCAAAACGAAGCCTGAGATCGGTCCAGATTGCTGATGCGTTGTTGCAATAGAGAAGTGTCTCAGCGATTTCCTTCTCCACCGAGTGCAACAACCACGCGATCACCATGCTATCACATCTTCTCCACTGCATCTCTAGTGGAGAATCTTGACCTGGTCGCTCAATTTTTCCAGTAACAAACACCGGCTTGTTCTTCACTGTGAGTGAGACTTCTAGCGATCGTCTCCATTGATGATAGTTTGAATCACTAAGTAGCTATGTTGCAAGGGAATAATTAGGATGATCTGAATGATGGAGGTATAGAAAGTGATTTGGATCTGAAATCATCGAGCTCAAATTTCCTCCATCATCGACAATCTTCTTCTTCATCTCATCATCAGGATTGGAATCATCGTTCTTCGTCATCGCAAAAAGAATCGATCGATTAGGGTTTGGTTTACTTGATCACGCACTATGATACCATGATACAAATTGGATTTGGAAGAAGAAAAGCGAAAGAGAGATTTGGAGAGGCCAAGTCAGTTTCGTATTTCTCTCAATCGTGAATCAATACAGAGTTTGTTACATGCCTTTTATATGAAGGCTCAGAAACAGAAAGAGAGAACCCAAAAAGGGTGTACAGGCAAAACGCACCGTTTGGTGCCAACAATACACAAATTTGTTAACAACAAATTAATTAACAGATATAACAGACACTTGACCTCTATAAGACTGTTTAGTAAGCTAATATACGCATGGACCTGTCCACCTAGTTTTATATAAATTTGACCACACTAAATTATTTTAAATTTTCATATATGCATGAATTAGACTGTAACACCCCGACTTCCGACGGGACACTACTTAGAAATAGACCTTACTAGGTACTATTTAAGTAGCTTGACAACTACCCTTTAGGATCTTGCAATGCGGGCACGACGAGAAAACATAACAAAAACATCCAACCTTTCATTTTATAAAAATATAGAAAAACGTAGTTATGCATGTATTCCCGAAAACATAAATATTTAAATCCGACGAATCACTGCTAGCAATAAATTATTCGAGGAAACAAAGACAAGTAATAAATGCCAACTCCATCATAATAGTAAAACCAATATCCTAGAAAATCATAATAAACTAATGTAAAGCCGACCCTACTATGACACGCGCTCTTCACCGCTCCGCCCCGCCATCTGGCCTCGGTTCCTACACGGTTCCCTGATTCATACCTGGAATTGAAAAATATTTCCCGAAGGGTCAGCTACTAATCTATCAAGTTAGAAAGAATACGGAAATTGCAAGACGTTTTAAAAGTATTTCTAAAGTCAGAATTCAAGTCCACAATCGCAATCATAACTTTAAAGGCCAATGCCTAAATTAGTTATAATCAGCCACACATAGCCACATACACATTTACAAACACAACCTTATACATTGCAATTCCTCCATCTCACAATCCGACTTCCAAGGCGCTCATCACCGCGCCGAGTGCAGACGCAGGCCCTCTCACTCCACTTCACAATCTCCCTTCTAACCCCGGCTAAGCCTCCACTGGAGCACTTGCCAAAACACATAGATGATAAGTTTCGTTTTGAAGGGGCACGGTTTCCCTGTCACACGGGTCATACATAGCCAACTCTTCCTCTACGCCAGCTACGATGGGCCGTGTCGGAAACGGTACCAACACAGAGAAAACGTTCCACAAATATCTTGCCAATAAAATACATTGAAAACCACTTTACGCACACAACCATTCCAGAAGTTCAAAACAATTTAAAAAGATATTCGAGACTAGTTCCCAAAACCCGCCCTACAATAACGGTATGCAATCTAACAGGGTAGAGAAGAACCGAGCAAGTCGAAAAACGACTTACCTCGAAACTAGGGATCCATTGAAGAAGACGGAATTATGACCTCAAGCGGAAACGATTCCCGGTTGCGAGGAAGACCTTCGGCGTTGCTTGCGTGGTGGTCGGAACCACTGTCGCTGGTGGCTGGAGAGAACGGCAGGGACGTGCGTTCCTTGCTGTTGTGATCGCCGCCTCGCACGAGAACGCTTCAATCTTTGTAGATGGAATGTGGTGAGGGTTCGGCTAAATAGGTTTAATTAGGGTAAAGTTAATTAATTAATTAGATTAATTTATGTTATAGGATAGATTTCTCAGAAAAAGTTAATTTTTGGAAAATAAATAAAGAAAGAAGATTAAGTTGGAGGGCAAGGTTACTTTCCTATTGACCGCTAGATTTTACTCGAGGTTAAATTATGGGTCAAGATTTCGACTACTTGTAATCCGAGAAATTTACTTTTCCACTCTAGACGGAAACGGAATGCGAATATTACATACTACCCCCCTTAAGTAAGTTTCGTCCCGAAACTTTATAGAAAGTAAACTATATATCGAGGTTTCACATAGACTGTTAAATATTTGAGATCTAATAATTGTAATAACTGCGGTTTTTAAGGATATTTTTGAATTTTTCTCGGATATCCTTTTTAACCTCTTTGTTCGTTTTAACGCTTAATTCAATATTTTGGTTGGAGATTAAATCCTAGAAAATTCTTGGTGATATCCTAAAATCACAAAGAAATGATTTTATGGATCGGTGTGAATTCTAGGATTTTTCAGTGGAAAAAGAATATTTATTTAATAAGCCGTCTTTTTAATTATGTACCGGAAAGGATTTAAAATGCGAAACGGAAGCCATAAAAATTAAATGTAGCATGATAAAATCATGGAAAATTGATTTTATTGGTCTACATAATTTACGGGACGTTTTTCGTTTAGTAAGTTTTTCCACCCGAGGTACATAATATTACCGCTTTAACGCGAGTCCCGTTCCGAGACGGATTTTGGATTCAAAACCAATGTTTTCTCCACCTCGTTAAGTAAAGTGAAGTAAAAGGAGGGGGGTGAGGATAGAATTTCCCACGGCATATCTCTTAGCCTAGTCAAAGTCTACAAATTCGGTCTCCAAAAGTGAGCTTGGACGAGAACGACGGACTCGGGAATTCCTTCACCGTCGGCATCCTCTTCTTCCTACTCCTTCACTTCTTGCTCAACCACCTTCCACCTCTTCCCTTCTTCCATTTTGTGGCTTCTTGCTACAGCCGAACCAGCCAAAGAATCAGGCGGAGCGACGGGCTCGGGCGAGAGAAAGACGTCTTCACTGCCGGTCTTCTTTGCCTCGCCAAAGTGACGCCGCCGGCAACCACCAGGTTGTCCGACCATCACCCACCGCAAGGGCTACTGTCGGGCAACGCCCAACCACCCTCGGGCTCTTGGTTCGAGCCACCATCGAGCCGAAGGAGCCAAGGCTTTAATTGAAGGTATATATACGATCGAAATTAAATAGCGGGTTGATTGCGGAGCCAACGTAAGGACCTTTCGGTTCCGCTTTACTAATTAAATTTATGGATTTTATAATCTTGACGTTGATACGGTCCCACAGGTTCAAATCGCTCGAGAAACGGACGTCAGGATCTTCAGTTATAGTGAATACAAGTTTTTGATATCGATTGGCAGGTAAGGGACTTCGGATAATTACTCAGAGTTCGTTGTTAATCCGTTTGGTCCGAGAATCTTTGAGAAATGTTGCTAATGAACAATTTTTATTTAGAAAATTGTTTCAAAAGTGAAGCGGATAATTAGTTATAATTTCGCCAAGATGGCTCCTTGAAGCATGTTAACTAAGGATTGGTTATATATCGACATTCGAAAATTAAATTGTTTATCAATTAGGAAATTGTAGAATTTGAGTATACAACTAAGAAGTGTTTCCGTGAGCTCGTGGTTGAGAAATCTTTTGTTATATTTGACAACAGGGGACCACTTTGCGTCTTAGTTACTGTTTGTTGGCCTAGAGAATTCGTCTTTAAGGTAAGTCGTCTAGACTTATTTAGCTTGCGATCATGTTATGTGTTAAACTAGTAAATTGAATGTGTGGAACTCTATTTTGAAATATTATTACATACTATATTTTCATATTGGAAAGCTATTGGAATAGTTCAATAATTTTTATTGTGTGCAACTTGATCTCTGCGGGTGTGATTATGGACACGGACAAGTCAGTGGAGAAGAGACCCAGGACATAGTCATGCGGCGTGTGGAGATCACCTTCAAAAATTGATTGTTTTGGCGAGTGCTCTAGTAGAGGCTTAGCCGGGGAAAGAAGGGTGATGGGAAAGAAAATGGGCATGAGTTTAGCGTGCGCGCTAGCCGTGTACCATGTTTCAAAGGCAGGTTCGGGTTGCCTGAATTGGAGAATGATATGGCTTGGATTATGGATGAATTGTTGCTGGTTGTTGTGGTATATATGGTATGAGCGATTTATTGATTAACTTTGTGCTTATTGATTATTGTGGAATTGAAGGTTGGTTTGGAAATTGATATGCTAGTTTATATAATTATATAATGTGTATTGGATGTACACATTAGTTTGGTATGTATATGAATGATTGATTGTATTATCTTAATAATCTATGTTTTATTCTACATGTTTGATTTGCCCGTTTGGCCCATACCAGGATCGTTAGCTAATGTGTTTATATTCCAATGTTTTTAGGTAAAGATTCTGGTGTGGGAGATGTGTCGGGAGATAAATTTCTGGATGGCGATGTTCGTTCTCGACGTAACGTGTCTTAGGGGAAGGATGTTGGTTTAAGTCTTTTTGTTGTCTAAGCTAGTTGGTTTTTGTGGTAAGAAGGTCTAAGGCAATTTTGTATAGAAACTCGGTAGTATAGTCAGTTTAGTATGTGGGTTAGTTTTCTTCCTAGTCGCATGCATAATGTTTTGTTAAATCGATTGTAAATATAAGTTGGATGTTTTCTTGGCTTTTCTTACTGTGCCTTTGTTGCAAGGTCCAATATTCGTGAATTTGTTGTCAGGCTTGTTTTGGTGGACCCAGGTGTGGTCCACAACCAGGTAACAACCCGGATTAGAAGATGGGGTGTTGCAGATTGGTATCAGAGCCAAGGTGGACAACAAGGGAACAAGGTCCTAACAATAGAGCACGTGAGGTCCAACTTAGAGTTCCTTTTACACAAAAACTTGATTTTGGGGCATTAAGCATTTGCGATAGAAAGACACGTCGAGACGTCATCATCATACAGGAAGATCTCCTTAAACATTTTTCTTGTTTAGTAGAATATATATTTATAGTAACTTAAGTGATTTATTATATTTTAACGTGCTTCAGTCATGATAAGAGGTAGAGGAAGACCTAGAGGTAGAGGAAGAGGAATTGCTATCGAGCCTCTAGTTGAGGAAACTGCTGAAAGCCGAGGACCAGTTGGAAGTGTTCCTTTAGGACAAAATGACAATCGTTCTAACGTTGGAAGTATTAGATCAGTAGGTCAAGGTGTAGCTAGATCAAGGCCTCTTGGTAATAATGAAGCTCAGGGGCAACCTCCCGCTCTTGTGCCTGCTGGATTACCTGAGATATGGACCTTGGTTGAAGAAAGGGTTATGTCCTTTTTGCAAAATCTTTTTAGGAGTGATCAAGCACCAAATTCTGCTGCTGCTGTTTCTCAACCATCTGGTTCAAGGGCGCGAAATTTCCAAGGATCCGCTGCTAGAATGTCATCACCACCCCCTAATAGGGCGCCAGATGTTCCAAGACCGCCACAAGTAGTTAAAGAAGCATCTGAAGGATCAATACAAGCTGAGAGGGGTCATCAAGATTCAGGGCCTTACAAGTGGCTTCGTGAGTTCAGCTACATGAAACTTCCCTTCTTTACGGGAGATTATGAGAAGGATGCGGATTTGTGGTTGAGACAAGTTACTTTTGCTCTCAATACGATTAAGGCACCTAATCATAGAAAGGTATCACTAGCTTAAAGCTTGCTTAGAGATAATGCTTTTAACTGGTGGTCTCTGCAGATTCTCGATCATGAGGCGAGTTTTGAGGAATTTTCTCAAATGATAAGAAACCAGTTTTGTCCAGCTGCTGTTAGAAATGCTCGAGCTCAAGAGTTCATCAATGCAAAGCCTGAAAATATTTATGTAGCAGAAGTTGCTCAGAAGTTTCAAAGAGATCTAACTTATGGTGAAGATACGGTGACCACAGAGAAGCAACGCATTCAAGCTTTCTCCCAAAGAATGAAACCTGAGATTCGACAGTATGTGGCCGGATTTCAATGTCCTACTTTGAGGGAATATCAGAATGTTGCTATGGCATATGAGATGGCAAATCCAGCTTTTAGATGTTCTGAGGTCACCCAGGGAAGTGGCAAGAGGCAAAAGACCCCAATAGGATTCAAGGATGATAAGAGGCCAAGCTTTACACCTCAAGGAGGTACTAACTTTGGTGTAAGGCAAGGACAACCATATGCCCAACAAGGTCAAAAAGGTCAATTTCAAAAGTCTGGAGTTTCAGCTGGGCCAAGGAAATGTTATAATTGTGGGAGTACTGACCATCTGAGAAATACTTGCAACAAACCACCGATAACTTGCTATAATTGTGGACAAAAAGGTCATCTTAGGACTTTTTGTCCAAACAAAGGGTTTGCTCCTTTTCAAGGTTCGTCACTTGCTTTTGGGTCAACTGGAGGATCTCAATCCATATTACCTCCTCAGACTTACAGCTCAGTAGGACAGGGTCGAGGTAGAGGTCGCGGTAGTGCAGTTGGGAGTTCAAGGACTAATCCACCTCGAGCATTTGAGATGAGAAAGGCTGAAGAACCAAATGCGCCGACTGCTACAGGTACGATCTGGATCCAATCTGAGCCTTAAGATTCTATTTGATACTGGTGCTACCCACTCTTTTATTACTACTGCATGCGTAGATAGGTTATATTTGATTTGTTCTATTTGTATTCCTTTTGTGGTTGGATTACCGGATGGTAGTAAAGTCAGTGGGGAGAAAGAAATCCTTCGATGTCCAATTCGCAAAGGGGATCGAGATTGGTTAACAGATTTTATTGTAATGGCTCTACCAAATGATGACGTAATCTTGGGGTTGGACTGGATGAAGCGATACCGAGCAGTGTTGGATATTCATAGGGGAACTATGACATTAACTGCCGATGATGGTTCCAAACATGTATGGAAAGATTCAAGAAAGGAGAAGGAGGGAGCAATAATTAGCGCAATGAAGGCGGCTAAGTTGATAAAAGATGGTTGTGTAGGCTACTGGTGTTATATCTTGCAAGAAGATAAACAAGTTCTAAATTTTAGTGAGATTCCTGTAGTGCAAGAATTTGAAGATGTTTTTCCTGAGGAGTTGCACGGGCTACCACCTCAACATGAGGTAGACTTCAGTATTGACCTAGAACCAGGTACCCGACCAATATCACGAGCTCCTTATCGTATGGATCCAATGGAAATGCAAGAGTTGAAGACTCAATTGGAGGAGTTGTTAGAAAAGGGATATGTACGCCCCAGTGCGTCACCTTGGGGAGCTCCAGTTTTGTTTGTAAGGAAGAAAGACGGGTCGTTGAGACTGTGTATCGACTATCGAGAATTGAATCGGGTTACTATCAAAAACAAGTACCCGTTGCCCAGAATTGATGACCTACTAGATCAATTACAAGGAGTTGTGGTATTCTCTAAGATTGATTTACGATCTGGATATCACCAGTTGAGAATCCGAGATGAAGATATTCCAAAGACAGCATTTCGTACTAGATATGGGCACTATGAATTTGTGGTGATGCCCTTCGGGCTGACAAATGCCCCAGTCATATTCATGGAATTGATGAACCGAATCTTTATTAATTATTTAGATCGGTTTATAGTAGTGTTCATAGATGATATATTAGTATATTCACAAAGCCACGAGGAGCATGTTGATCATCTGAGAACAGTTTTAGGAGTTTTGAGACACCACCAATTGTTTGCTAAGTCATCAAAGTGTGAATTCTGGATGCCAGAGGCAACATTTCTGGGTCATGTTGTATCTTCTAGAGGAGTGATGGTTGATCCAACAAAGATCGAAGCTGTGGCAGCCTGGGAGCCTCCAAGGAATGTGAAGGAGGTACGTAGTTTCTTGGGTTTGGCTGGGTATTACAGATGGTTTGTAGAAGGATTTTCTTCTATAGCCCAACCATTAACCAATCTGTTACGTAAAACAACAAAATTTGAGTGGTCAAATGTCTGTCAGAAAAGTTTTGATGAATTGAAGAACAGATTGACTTCAGCTCCAGTCTTAGCTCTTCCTCAAGGGAATGGAAGGTATGTTATATATAGTGATGCTTCGAAACTTGGATTAGGTTGTGTTCTAATGTAGAATGGTAGAGTAATTGCTTATGCTTCAAGGCAATTAAAACTGAATGAGCAGAATTACCCGACACATGATCTAGAGTTAGTTGTTGTGGTTCATGCGTTGAAGATTTGGCGTCATTATCTGTATGGAGCAACTTGTCAGATTCTAACAGATCATAAGAGTCTTAAGTATATCTTCACCCAACGAGAGCTCAATATGAGACAACGTAGGTGGCTCGAACTGATTAAGGATTATGACCTAGAGATCCTTTATCATCCAAGCAAGGCAAATGTTGTTGCTGATGCACTTAGTCGAAAATCTTCCCAGGAACGAATGTTGTCACACTTGACTGCTCAACCGTCTCTGCAAAAGGATTTGATAAGGAATGAAATTGAAGTATGTATTCAGAGATATCAAGGTTAGTTACGTACTTTAGAATACCAACCTAGTTTAATAGAGGAGATCCACTAAAAGCAAGAGAATTGCTCGATGATTCGAAATATTTGTCAGAAGGTGCACCAAGGAGAAGCACAAGAATTTCAAATTCGAGAAGATGGAATTTTGAGAATTCATGGAAGAGTATGTGTGCCCCGAGATCAGGAGCTAAGACAGAAAATACTTCAAGAGGCTCACTCTACACTCTATTCAATACATCCAAGAGCTAGCAAGATGTATAAAGACCTTAAGCAGCATTATTGGTGGGAAGGTCTAAAGTCTGATGTAGCTGAGTTTGTGGCACGATGTCGGGTTTGTCAACAGGTCAAGATTTAACACCAAAGACCAGCAGGAGAACTTCAACCACTCTCCATACCGGAATGGAAATGGGAAGACATATCGATGGATTTTGTTACAAGATTACGTAACAGCCGTGGACATGATGCTATCTGGGTTGTAGTTGATAGACTGAAAAAGACAGCACGTTTCCTTCCAATTAGAGAGTCTTGGCCAATGAATAGATTAGTAGATGTGTTTATAAAGCAGATAGTCAGACTGCATGGTGTGCCAAAGACCATTGTTTCTGATAGAGATGGTCGTTTCACATCGAGATATTGGCAAAAGGTGAATGAAGCCTTGGGCACAAAACTTCATTTCACTACTGCTTACCACCCACAGTTAGATGGACAAACAGAGAGAACAATTCAAACCCTTGAAGACATGCTAAGAGCTTGTGTTCTAGACTGGGGTGGAGGTTGGTGTGAGCATCTAGAGCTGATTGAGTTTGCATATAACAATAGTTGGCATTCATCGATTCAGATGGCTCCCTATGAGGCTTTGTATGGTCGAAAGTGCAGAACACCACTATGTTGGAATGATCCGTCGGACATGGTGGGGGAAACACCTCAGATGATGCAAGATACTATTCAGAAGGTAGCGCTGATTAGAGAACGTATGCTAGCTGCACAAAGTCGTCAAAAGTCTTATGCTGATAGACGACGGCGGCCTTTGGAATTTGAAGTTGGAGCACATGTATGGTTAAGGATATCTCCTACCCGAGGAGTAAGGAGATTTGGTATCAAGGGGAAATTAAGTCCTCGATACATTGGTCCATTTGAAATCCTATATACCAGATCCTAATCATAAGCTCAGTTATGAAGAACTGAAGATTGAGCCTGACCATACCTTTGTAGAGCAACCAATAGCAATTTTGGATCGTCGTATGAAGAATTTGCGGAACAAAGAGATTCCGTTAGTATTGATCCAATGGTCTCGACGAGGAGTCAAGGAAGCCACTTGGGAGACGAAAGCTAGTATACAGCAAAATTATCCTGATCTTTACCCTAGCTTGATAGCAAGGATGAATTAGGGGTTTAGCAGGTCAGTTAGTGTTCATCACTTACCTTTGCTTGTAGATTATTTAATCTTGATGAATTTGTTGAAATGTTTGGTCATACGTAAGTTGCAAGATTTGGTGATGAGAAGAAGTTTCGTAATTAAGCAGTGATTGTTTTGTACTTTGTGCAGAAGTAACAACATGTTTTTTTAAGGGAATACTACAAACTTCTGTATAGGTTTGTAGTGGTTGTGAGTATGTGTGCTTATGCTAACCTTCCTTGTGATCCGAGTTCTCCTTGGTTTCGAGGACGAAACCATTTTTAAGGGGGTACTAATGTAATAACTGTGGTTTTTAAGAATATTTTTGAATTTTTCTCGGATATCCTTTTTAACCTCTTTGTTCGTTTTAACGCTTAATTCAATATTTTGGTTGGAGATTAAATTCTAGAAAATTCTTGGTGATATCCTAAAATCACAAAGAAATGATTTTATGGATCGGTGTGAATTCTAGGATTTTTCAGTGGAAAAAGAATATTTATTTGATAAGCCGTCTTTTAATTATGTACCGGAAAGGATTTAAAATGCGAAACGGAAGCCATAAAAATTAAATGTAGCATGATAAAATCATGGAAAATTGATTTTATTGGTCTACATAATTTACGGGACATTTTTCGTTTAGTAAGTTTTTCCACCCGAGGTACATAATATTACCGCTTTAACGCGAGTCCCGTTCCGAGACGGATTTTGGATTCAAAACCAATGTTTTCTCCACCTCGTTAAGTAAAGTGAAGTAAAAGGAGGGGGATGAGGATAGAATTTCCCACGGCATATCTCTTAGCCTAGTCAAAGTCTACAAATTCGGTCTCTAAAAGTGAGCTTGGACGAGAACGACGGACTCGGGAATTCCTTCACCGCCGGCATCCTCTTCTTCCTCCTCCTTCACTTCTTGCTCAGCCACCTTCCACCTCTTCCCTTCTTCCATTCTGTGGCTTCTTGCTGCAGCCGAACCAGCCAAAGAATCAGGCGGAGCGACGGGCTCGGGCGAGAGAAAGATGTCTTCACCGCCGGTCTTCTTTGCCTCGCCAAAGTGACGCCGCCGGCGACCACCAGGCTGTCCGACCACCACCCACCACAAGGGCTAATGTCGGGCAACGCCCAACCACCCTCGGGCTCTTGGGTCGAGCCACCATCGAGCCGAACGAGCCAAGGATTTAATTGAAGGTATATACGATAGAAATTAATTAGCGGGTTGATTGCGGAGCCACCGTAAGGACCTTTCGGTTCCACTTTGCTAATTAAATTTATGGTTTTTATAATCTTGACATTGATATGGTCCCACAGGTTCAAACCGCTTGAGAAACGGACTTCAGGATCTTCAGTTATAGTGAATACAAGTTTTGTATATCGATTGGCAGGTAAGGGACTTCGGATAATTACTCAGAGTTCGTTGTTAATCCGTTTGGTCCGAGATTTGGAAATCTTTAAGAATTGTTGCTAATGAACAACTTTTACTTAGAAAATTGTTTCAAAAGTGAAGCGGATAATTAGTTATAATTTAGCCAAGATGGCTCCTTGAAGCATGTTAACTAAGGATTGGTTATATATCGACATTCGGAAATTAAATCGTTTATCGATTAGGAAATTGTAGAATTTGAGTATACAACTAACAAGTGTTTCTGTGAGCTCGTTGTTGAGAAATCTTTTGTTATATTTGACAACAGGGGACCACTTTGCGTGTTAGTTACTCTTTGTTGGCCTAGAGAATTCGTCTTTAAGGTAAGTCGTCTAGACTTACTTAGCTTGCGATCATGTTATGTGTTAAACTAGTAAATTGAATGTGTGGAACCCTATTTTGAAATATTATTATATACTATATTTTCATATTGGAAAGCTATTGGAATAGTTCAATAATTTTTATTGTGTGCAACTTGATCTCTGCGGGTGTGATTATGGACACGGACAAGTCGGTGGAGAAGAGACCCCGAACATAGTCATGCAGCGTGTGGAGATCACCTTCAAAAATTGATTGTTTTGGCGAGTGCTCTAGTAGAGGCTTAGCCGGGGAAAGAAGGGTGATGGGAAAGAAAATGGGCATGAGTTTAGCGTGCGCGCTAGCCGTGTACCATGTCTCAAAGGCAGGTTCGGGTTGCCTGAATTGGAGAATGATATGGCTTGGATTATGGATGAATTGTTGCTGGTTGTTGTGGTATATATGGTATGAGCGATTTATTGATTAACTTTGTGCTTATTGATTATTGTGGAATTGAAGGTTGGTTTGGAAATTGATATGCTAGTCTATATAATTATATAATGTGTATTGGATGTACACATTAGTTTGGTATGTATATGAATGATTGATTGTATTATCTTAATAATATATGTTTTATTCTACATGTTTGATTTGCCCGTTTGGCCCATACCAGGATCGTTAGGTAATGTGTTTATATTCCAATGTTTTTAGGTAAAGATTCTGGTGTGGGAGATGTGCCAGGAGATAAATTTCTGGATGGCGATGCTCATTCTCGACGTAACATGTCTTAGGGGAAGGATGTTTGTTTAAGTCTTTTTGTTGTCTAAGCTAGTTGGTTTTTGTGGTAAGAAGGTCTAAGGAAATTTTGTATAGAAACTCAGTAGTATAGTCAGTTTAGTATGTGGGTTAGTTTTCTTCCTAATCGCACGCATAATGTTTTGTTAAATCGATTGTAAATATAAGTTGGATGTTTTCTTAGCTTTTCTTACTGTGCCTTTGTTGCAAGGTCCAATATTCGTGAATTTGTTGTCAGGCTTGTTTTGGTGGACCCAAGTGTGGTCCACAACCAGGTAACAACCCGGATTATAAGATGGGGTGTTACAATAATCCCTCTTGTTCTGTATTTTTTTAAGGTGACCGTTCTCACATGAATCTCACCCTTTTTTTACCAAAGTTGTAACTTGTAGTTATTATATTTCCAAGTGAATATAGTTTTTAACTTATTGATTAATTATTTACTATACTAGGGGGTTGACCCATCCGTTGGACGGGATTAAGTGTTTTAAACTCTTATAACTAATTTTAAATATTTCTAATTTGACTTTTTGATTGCTTCAATTTTAACTAAATAGTTGAAGTTTATGAGAAATATTTAAAGATAATATTGTTTGTATGAATTTTCAAATAATATACTTGTGATATTATTAAATTAGTTTCTCCATAATTATATTTTTTATGATTTATTCTATTAAAAAATTTAATTTTTTCTTCTTATAATAAGATCATTATCTTCATTGTTGTGACATTTATTTGAAAAAACATAACTTTATATTTAGGTTTAATATTTAATATAGACATGTATAGATTGTTAATTACATGTCATAATTCATTGAATATAATTGTAATTCTCTTGAATTAGTTTCTCCATATGCATATTTTTTTGTCATTCATTATGCAAAAGAGTATGACTTTTTGATCTTCTTTATTATATTAGTCTCTTCATCTTAACTTTTGTGAAATTATTTAAACTATTCATTTTTAATCTTTTATGCCTTTTATGCACCAATAAATTATCATAATTATCGGCATTATTAACTTATTCAAGTAAAAAATAAAAAATTTGACTCATGCGTAGCAAAGGCACATTCCTCTAGCATTATCAAAGATCTCAAATTTTTTAAGAAACTTTTTTGCGTCCTATAAAACCTTTTGAAGCACTCCTCTACCAATTAACAATTTTTCCTCACATGTCCAATTTAATCGCTTTCAATCTTCCCTTCTTCTCCATATCTGACATGAGACATTCCCTTTTACAATTTGTTGTCAACAGGGACGGACCCCGGAGAATAAAAAAAGGTAAATTTAATATAAAAAATAAGGTAAATTTAGCAATAATTTAGTTAAATTAAGTTAATTTAGCCCACCTAAAAAAATTTGATAAAAATTAACCCACCTTAATATAAAATCATGTGTCTGTCCCTAGTTGTCAATAACAACAAATTCAAGAGATAATAGCGCAAATAAATATAATACATTTATAGAAAAATACTAACCTCTCAAGTATACATATTTTACTCCAATCATTCACCTTATGTAATCGTCTTATAGTATGTAGAAGATGTAATAAGAATATGTATCTTGGATAGTTCTAAATAATCACATAATATTAATCAATATTGAAGTCATATTAAAGATCATTGTGGCTGGAGGTGCTTGTTTTGGTGATTGGCATTGGCGTTGTGCAACCCTACCCTTTCGGCTTGGTGGGTTCGAGGTGTATACCGCTCATGATGCTTCCATCTATGCTTTTGTTGCTTCGCGACTGCAATCTCTTGAGCTTCAGAACAGATTGCTTCGGCATTGTAATACCTTAGATATAGGGCCTGCTTGTGATTTAGCCTTGAACAGCTTTCGGGATTTGTGCAACTTCGATCCTCTTGTTCTTTGTCGTGATGTACCAGCCCCCCTTTTTATGAAAAAATTGGCTACAGTGTACTTTGATAAGGTAGAGAAGAATCTGGTGATATATACGTTTCCATAAATTTCAATAATTTACATACATAAATTCATTAATTTACATAAATTTAAATAATTTACACTAATATAATAAAACTACGCTAATATATACGGCTTCGCCATAGACGTCCTCTTCGCCGGAGCCGTCGGGACCAGACGAGCGGGACCCACCCTCACCCGGATCCATTCCTCGGGACTGGCGCATTCACGCCTCGAGCTGGAGCATCCTACTCTTGAGGTCCGCCACATCTTGCCTAAGGCTGACGTTTTCCTGCGATAATTCCGCCACCTGAGGAGCTGGACGACGTGACGCCGTCAATCGCTCACCGTAAAACTCGTGGGTGGCGTTGCCAAGGCCGAAGACGACACCTCCCGGGCCCACCCCGCAGCGGCCGTAAGAAAGGCATCACACTAGTCCTGAAAGGATGGCGGGGTGCCCTTTCCGCCGACCTCTAGGTGAGGATCTCCTGGGTCCGAGCCTAATAACGCAAATAATAAAAATAAAACAACAACAACAACAACAAATCAAAAACAACAACAACAATCAACAACAACAACAACAACAATCAACAACAACAAACAACAAACAACAACAACAATAATCAACAACAACAACAACTAAACCATTTACAACATCAACAACAAATCAACAACAAACAACAACAACATCAAAAATCAACAACAACAACAACAATCAACAACAACAACAACAACAACAACACCAACTCCTTTTCAAATTGAGGAAAATGAGGAAAAATAATTAAAACTTACAGCGATTAAAGACGACCGCTCGTCTATAAAATGTCGATCGGCACCCTGCGTGTGCATCTCGATGAGAAGCTCGAGAGGCGTGATGCGGCGTTGAAGGTGTTGCTCCTACGAAATTCATTAAGGGTGTTACGAACTATTAAAAAAAATTAACTTAATTTAAATTGAATCAAATTAAGATAAAATACTTACCAAGCGACGCATGGTGTCGAGGTGGGACCTCGAACCACTACTGTGGTTCACCGGATTGGCATTCCGGATTGCCTTCTAGCGGGCACACTTGGCTTTGAACGCCTCTGTGGCCCAATCTGTCGTCTGCCACTTCTCCCAAGTGGCGGATTCGATGAATTCTGGCTTCTTCCCGTCCCGACGGTGCTTCTCAATCAAGTCATCGTATCTCTTCTTCGCTCTCTTCTCCCACAGCAACCGGACAGACTCAACGTCCATACCCGGCTGGGAGTCATCCCATTGAAAATGCGTCTAATTAAATCCAACAAACAATTAATTAAAAATAGTAATTAATTAATGCGGAAATTGTAAAAAGAAATACAAAATAAATAAAATTTACCTTCCAAGAATCAAACCAACGTTGCTTCGACGCGGCAGAGGCAAAGTCGAACTGCGACGCCTTATCGTCGGGTTGACTTTGTATAATCTGTGTCGACCACCGCGACACCATGTTCGACGGCTGCAAGCTGCGAGATTTCAAAAAACATGTTATAACATATTTAAAAGTAAGAAAAGACTTTAAATAAAAATTTTGTCTTAGAAGAAATTGTACGTACCACCCGCCGGCAATATAAAGATCCCAAACGTGATTGGGATCGAGCCCTCGACTCGATCCCGACAAGGACGCGGGCGTAGTGGCCTGGGACTCCTCCGCTTGGGTGCCCGCCTCCTCTGTACTAGGATGGCGGGCCCCGTCGTCCTCGGACAAATGTGGTGTGTCCGTGTGGGTCGCCTCGGACGAGTCCTCGTTCGGTATCCGGGACGAGCTCGGCTCGTCCCGACGAGGACCTCGTGCATGTCGACGTGATCCGCCGGCCATAATAACACAACTAAAAATAAACAATTCAATACAAATTCATTTTTCCCAACATTTGCACAACAATGAAATCAACAACAATAATACCCTAAACAACAATCATTGAAATTCTATTTCAATCCAAATTTCTCAATCAATTTCACAATTTCTCAAATCAATTTCTCAAATATCTCAATCAATCAAATTTTGCTCAATCAATTTCTAAAACAACAACAACTAACCAATAACAACAACAAACTACAACAACAACTTCTCAATCAAATTTTCTCAAATTCAACAACAACAACAACAACTAAACCCTAACCCCTAAACAGGAACAACTAATCAATTTCTCAAATTTTCTCCTTCAATTTATCAAATTTTTTCAATCAATTCCCAAACAACAACAACAAATAAACAATACCAATTTTCTCAAATTCCTCAAACCAATTCATCAATTTTTCTCAAATTCCTCAAACCAATTTCTCAAATTTTTGCAAATAAATCTATACCTAAATCAACAACAACAAATATATATACCACTTACTACAAAAATCAACAACCAAAACAAAGAATTTATCAAATTTAGGGTTCGGGTACTTACTAGACGAGGCGGGCTGGTCGGGCGTGGAGGCGGGCTCCAACTGGCGTGGAGGCGGCCTGGGAGGGCGCGGAGGCGGAGGCGCGCGGTGAGAACCAGAGGCCAAGGCGGTGGAGGGTCGGGTGCGCAATGAGAAGACGAGGCGGAGGCGAGGCTGTGGAGGGTCGGCCACGGCAGGGGGAGCGTCGGTCGAAGACTAGGCGGCCGGTGGAGGGCGGTGGTAGTTGGAGGCGGAGCAATCGAGAGCGGGGGCGGTTTCGGATTAGGGATTTGAGACGAAATGGATGAGACGGCTCAAATGACGAAGGCGTCTCCTACTTATTTAGCTTTAGCGACCATATGGTTGCTGAAAATTGCGACCATATGGTCGCTATATGTTAGTGTTCAATAAGTGGGCCATGCCCTCTAATTCGCAACCAAATGGTCGCTATTTATCGACCATATGGTCGCTAAGTATACTAGCGACCATATGGTCGCAACCCAAATATTTCATGAAATTTTGGATTTCCCACCAAAGATTTCGTAATGGCGCTGAAAATTACGTTTTATCGCTATTTACGAAATTAAATCAAACTACGCGCTAAAAAATCCAATTTCGAGCAAATATTTTAAATATAGCGACCATATGGTCGCTAAAAGTATTCAAGGTCGCCACCATGTGGTCGCTATATTGCTATGGTGGAGACATTACATTTGAACAAACACTTTCTACCAACAATATTTGGCTCGAGGACTCAAATGGGAGAAAACAAACGAGTTCAAATGGGGCATCCAACTACAATCCGTCTCAGTAAATCGGAATATATGGTAAATGATAATAACTTCATTGATTCCAAACGAAACCAAGTTACAAACAACTTCATTGGTTCCAAACGAAACCAAGTTACAAACACTTGCTTCCTAAGTACATTAAACGAAGTGACAAACAACTAAATCAAACAACACAAAGTGAAGCTTTTAAGTGGAAACATAAACAAACAACTACAATTAATGGATTCTCATGTTGTACGTGGAATATAAACCGTCCGAATCTCAGCACCTTCGAGCATGCGAAGCTGCATAACCATTTCCCTAGCTGCAATGCGAGCAATGATGTCGTCGTTGTTCAAGAAAAAACGGCTAAAACCTGGTGGTGCTCCCCCGGGAGATACTGTCCAATCATCAATGACTAGTCTTAATTGGAGATTTGGTGCGGCGCTCCATTCGGTTCTTGTCTCCCTATCCCCACGCACACGCACAATGGAGAAATTGATGACTTCAGGAGCTAAGACGGTCGTTCGCCTGGTACACGCTCTCCTCTGAGCCATTTGAGGAAGGAAGTTAGGTCGGATTTGAGGTGAGGATGAGTTTGAGGTGAAGATGGGGAGTTTTCACTGGGAAGGTATTTCAGTATTGGAGATGGTTATCTCCTTTTATGGTCGGAAAGGATGACAAAACAATAGTGTTATCAGAAAAGTGAATGGCAAAACAATAGTGTTATCAAAAAAGTGAATGGCAAAACAATAGTGTTATCAGAAAAGTGAATGGCAAAACAATAGTGTTATCAGAAAAGTGAATGTCAAAACAATAGAGTTATCAGAAAAGTGAATGACAATACAATAGTAGTATTCTGATTACATGTCTTCCTCATCTGTATCTATCTCACTCTCAAACTCACCCTCAGACGTTTCAGTAGACGTCTCTTCGTGATCCTCAATGACATGATCCTCTCCGTTTGGGTCGTTTAACGGACCAAGTGGATAATTATCTTGTGTGTCATTGATAACTCGTGGAAGGGAAGAATCATGTTGAAATGCCTCCTCAACGGCAACGCCCCTAGAACCACTCTCATGAGGGTCAACGCACGTACCTTCATCGGGCCACACACGTGACTTCACTTTACAGACCGCTCTCCATTCAGCATCTCCACGCCTCACCTTTGGGTAATCGAGGAAATAAACTTGAGTGGCTTGATGTGCTAATATGTAACGATCTTTTGTTCTCAACATTTTATGTCGATGAACATCGACAAGCTTTAGGTGAGTGTGAATGCGTGTTCCTCCACGACTTCTAGTGTCAAACCACGAACAATTAAAGACAATGGAGCACTTTACGGTTGGAGATAGGTAATTCAGCTCAATGATTTCCTCTAGCACACCATAGAAGTCCTCTTCGTCGGTGCCGAAGCTTTGTCCTAGAACACAAACTCCACTACTGTCAGTGGCCCTGGTTGATGCGTGTGCCCTCGTGTGGAATCGGTAACCATTGACAAAGTAACCAGGATATGTCCTCACTTTTTTAGAGGGTCCACGAGCAAGTGTTGCAATGTTAGGATCTGTAACTACCGGACTGTCGGCCTGCAATTTTAAATCAACATGTATATACAATTTGGGATTCAACATATATATGTACATTTTGAAATTAAATAGAAATTAATATAAGAAATCCTTACATGGGAGTAGAACTAGAGGCGAAAGTGTCTTTCCAAAATGTTTTGCTCTTCACCATCGGTTATTTTTGGATTTGACGACCGCACGAAGTTTGTCAAATAGTACCTACGACAGAGTAATTGAATGAAATACATACTTTATATATATCGAACCTACTTTATTCACCTCAACATATATATAATATTAATTAGTTGAGATTATAGAAACGTACTCAATATAGGGTTCCACTTCGACGCAGTTCATGAGAATGTAAGTTTGGATCACATGGAATTCATCATCTGTGAGGAAATGACCTGTTGATCTGCTACCCAAGGTTCGACCAATTGTTGTGAAAATAGACAAATCGCCCGGATCAACCCCAACTGGAAGTGTGCAACTGACGTTGCGGGTGATATCCATATGAGTACTCGCCACATGTGAGCTAAAATAATACGAGCAGAATGTGGACGTTTCTTTAACGAGATAGGCACTACAAATTGACCCCTCAACATGGGCTTTGTTGCCAACTGAGGCCTTCGGCCTTTTTAAGAGCCTACATGATATACATTGAAAACCATTAATATTTATTATACAAGATAATTATATGAATCCAAAACTGAACAACTGCATACCACTGTACTTACCTTTCTTTTGGATACATCCATCTATAATTGACAGGGAATGAGCTTTGTCTTGCCTTGCTTCCATCTAGGATAGTCACATATCTTGCATGTCGTGTATTCTGCATTTGCACCCTAATATATCATGCAAGAGTTTGGACAACAATCAATCATCTCGTAAGGAAGACCGAGACCCTCAACCAGTTTTTTCATGTCGTAAAACGTGGCTGGTAATGTCGTCTCCGGGTGAGAAACGCGTCCACAAAAATCCGAGATCATGTCATATCCGCGCTCCGTCATCCTTAGCTTAGACTTTAGGCTTAGTAGCTCAGTCGCAGCCTCCAACTGCGTCATATCTCATCCAGGCCACAAAGGCCTATTTGCGGCCGACAACATGTCGTACATACGTTGTGCATCGGGATTGGGCGCTTCATTATAATATTGCTCCCCTTGCTCATGCCTTATATCCGCATTCTGCACGGGATCCTCAACAGTGTAATCACTTCGTCCATAATTAAAACCATCATACACCATCTGTTCCATTCGATTATCATTCCCACCATTTAATGGTGGTGCTGGATCAGAACTACTACAGCCTTCATGCTGTCTAGACTCGGCCAACAATGCAGCGAACCTTTCATCTGTCTCCCCGTGCGAAACCCAATGGTAATAGTTCGGAACAAAACCTTCCTTAACAAGGTGATAATGCACATCATCCACAAATTTCATTTTCTTATTCTTGCACCTCCGACACGGAAACCTTAATTCGGATGGGTTATAGGACGGCATAGATTTGCAGAATTCCAGAAATTGCTCTACGCCAGCTAAAAACTCGTTGTTCAAAAAATCATCTATATTACGCACATACATCCACTCACGCATTTTTTCCTTCCTGCATTTCAAAATAAGAGTACAATTAAATTAATACAAGTGCATATTATACTGAATTTGGTGACAATATGGACGCTAATTAACGACCATATGGTCGCTGATGTGCATTTAGCAACCATATGGTTGCTATTTAGCGTCCATATGGTCGCCAGATTCAGTATATCAGAACAGACATTTACAACATAACCAATTGCTATTTGCGGTAAAATTCTGTAACACAATCTCTTATAAATATATAAACGAAAGCTTTCTACCGTCAATAATGATGGAATGAAATATTAGGAATAAGATTTAAATACATACCTTTAGTGAGGATGTCAGTAATATTTGACGGAATTTCTGTCTAGAATCAATTCACAGTTTTGGTTGATTGTTTCTGTCTTTTGTGAATATTTTGGAAGCGAGCGGAATGAGAGTGAAGTTGTGTTGAAGCGGAATGAGAGTGTGCATTTTTTAGCGGAATGAGAGTGCAATATATGCTGAAATGACGGGAATTTTACCAATTACTGTTTTTAGCGACCAAGTGGTCGCCAAAAACGCGGGATATTACCCGCCAAAATAGATGTGGCGCGCCAAAACATTTGATCCGAGTCACCAACTGGTCGCTATAAGTTGCGACCAAGTGGTCGCGACATCCTTGGCGACCATATGGATGCCGTATTTAGCAACCATATAGTCACGGAGATGGGTTCCAATTTTAGCGACCATATGGTCGCTACATGTTGGCGGGAAATTTCCCCGCGCACTTATTGCGACTATAAAGGCCTAGCGACCACGTGGTCGCCCATTTTAGCGATCACGTGGTCGCGAATTTGGTTTTATTTTTTTTCCCGTTTTGGCGTCCAGATTTGCGACCATTGGCGTCCATATGGTCGCTAATTAGCGTGCATATGGTCGCTAATTAGCGACCATATTCCGTGGTCGCTAAATCTGCAGAATGGTGTAGTGTGAGAAAAAATAGAAAATAAAAAAAATATTTACATCAAGTTTGTAGTTTGAAGAAATGCTCATATAGTCATGTTTACGATCTAATCTACAACAAGATTATTGAGGTAAATTCGTATTATATTTTAAATTAAAATACTTTTTAATTTTTATTTAATTACTTTTATACAAATTGAAAAATGTATTATATTGATTCATATCTTTAGACAAATTGTATTTTTCAATATTTGTTTGTTTAGTTTTAGTGTTGGTGATATGGTTATATTTTTGCCTATGGAAGGAGAGTAGAAGACTAAAGAAAGAATAATAGAGATTTTTTTGTAACAAAGGTAAATCATCAATGTATTTTTATCATTATTTTTATAAATAGTTAAAATCTATTTCTAAATATATAACACAAAATGATTATCACTTGGATTTTTTTCATTATAGTTTGCGAAAAGAAACTATCCTTTTCACATATTTTTATACTATGGCATTATAAATCCATGTCAAATAATTTTATATTTATATGACCATGTATAAATAAAGTAAGAAAAATACACAAGCTTGAAAATAATATATAATTTAAATATTTAAATGCATGAAGATATCTTTACAAAAAGAATTGACCCGTGCATACGCACGGACATCACCACTAGTATATATATATATATATATATGTTAAATATTTTTTTAATTTAATGATAGCTTAAATGTGCTTTGAAGTCATACAAACGTTACACCATATATATGCATGTTTTTTATTTAGTGATAGCTTGAATGCGCTTTAAAGTCATACACGTTACATTTTATATAAATTAGCAATTGAATGTGCTTTAAAGTCATACACACTACACTTTATACAAATTACTTTGTAGAAATTAGCAATATTCTTCTTAAATGACCACAATAATTTTATAATTTAAATAGTAGACTCATTAACTATAATCAGGTTTCAAAAAAAAAGAGGCGTTAATATTTACTTTGTATCGTCATTCGTCTACTAATGGCTATTGTTAATTAGAATTGTTTTTTATTGTCACCTTTTGTCTTCCCTGATAAGATTACCTATAACCGTTGAAGTTACATGTTGATATTAAATTTGTGATTCAGACCAAAAAAGAAATGTGATTATAGTTTTTTTTTTATAAACGTTAGAAAATGTATGTTAAATCTTTTTTTGAGAGAACAAATGTTATAGGTTGGATATTCTAGATTTGTTAGAAAAAAAAGTTAAATTTATTGTAAAATATTAAATATTTATTATAGTAATATTTAATTTTAAAATGTACCGTAGGAATTTGAAAAGATGCTTATCTAAAAAAATGTTATTAAACAAATGGTTTTATTGTGCATATCGATAATCCTTTTGTTGTAAAATGTCATTACTAAAATGGTTTGGTCATTAATTAGTCAAACAACATTTATAGGTGTTGAAAAACTAGTTGCAATTTTTAAGCGAATTTTGGCATCAAACACACACCGTCATTTATAGACTTTTTCTTAACCGTTTTCACATGCAAGTGTTTATTTTCTGTGATACATCCATCAAGTTTCCCTAGTAGCCTTATTTTTGTACTTAGATCACTATACGTCTATACACATTGCAAAAAGCAAAGACATATTGCTATGGATTTAGCCTAGAACATTTGATGGAATTTTACACTTTGGAATGCATATCTTCATAATTTTATATAGAAAAAAGCTGAGTGCATTGTGGCAAGTGCATGACATCCACAATGTACGTGTTCTTGAACGGATGTAAAGATTGTGCCCGTCTACGCGGACCTAACAAAAGAATAATTTTTGGAGACTAGCTTACTCGCACTACATTTTATTTACAAATTCTTGTAAATTGGATTTTGCTACGGGCCTACGGCCAATAAAATAGAACATAGAAGTAGCCAAGTATATAGGTCTAGAGTTGGGACTTGGAATAATATCTAAGTTTTTATACGCTTCTATCTTCTTGTCATTTTTTTTTCTCCATAAATGTATTTATTCTACGAGGATATCTATAGATTGGGTAGTTCAAGTTCTTATATGCTTCTTAGGATAATAATTAGGGATTATTTAAGGTCATTAGATTAGGAAAATGATCAAAAGAGACAAGAATAAAATGATAATTCATGGTCTTTTTATTTAAAAATAATAATTTTATTTTTCTTGTTTGTGCCATTGAACTTGAAATGAAAAATATTTGACAAGATGTTAAATTTTTAATGAATATGTTCATATTATTATAAGGTAAAATTCATATATAATCACCTGAAAGCTCAGATATTCAAATAATCGTAGGTTCATATATAATGTATATGTGTTCATAATTTATGACAACATGGTTTTGTGTTTTAGTGGTTCATTTTATTTATATATATATATTATGGGGTCCATGTATAAGTCGCATATGTTCATAAGTTAGTATTACGGAAAGTTTGCGTGGTAACCCTGAGGCTCGACGTTATTCACGAGGTATACTAGAGTTGGACAAAATTCGCATGGTGACCCTGAGGTTTATATGAAATTCATCTCATGCCCTAAAAGGTTAAATTTAATCTTCACTGCAGTTAGTGTTAACTTTATTTTTATCAAAAAATAGAAAGCTAAAAATAAAAAAAAAATATACAATTCACTTTGTTTGTTGGTGTAGAAAAAGGACCTTGAGATTGAACTCCTTCCACATTGGCAAATGGCCAAGTGGTTGCCGATAGGCGGTGACCAAGAAGACCTTCTCCCCGATCGATGCGCTATTGTTTATTTCCTCGATGAAGGAAGAAATTGTTCCTGGTGTTTTCTTCCTCGATGAAGAACGAAACCTCAAGTCCGACTCCACTGCGATACAATATAATAGAAGTCATCAAAATAGATTTGATACTCTATGTAATTTCTTGACAGAATATGGGTTACAGATTAGCGACTCGATACATTATAGTCATGAACTCGATATGAATGTAGCTAATTAAATTGCAATATCCTTTTTATGGGTGATTCTTGTTTATCGATTTTATCATATTTGAAGGTCGTATCATAATCACAAGCCTTAAAAGGATAACTACTCCATATAATAATTTAAGGGTGGTTTTATGTAAAGAGATACGAAGTATATTTTAAAGGTGGTTTTGTATTGTTTACCCTAAAAATTATCCAACCCAAGGATATGATTATATTTGAACCGAGACTCAAGCTGGACTCAAATAAAATAAGCGAGTTCAAGCTTGAAATATTTATTTGAGTTTGGTTCATCTAAATGTTCACCGAGCTCGAGCTTAGCTTGCGAGCCTCTTATTTAGTTTATGTGTAAGACAATGTGGAAATGTGGTGAATCTGGTAAGTGAGTCAAGTTGGAGCCTACAGAACCCGGCGTGAAATTTGGCTTACAAAAAAATCAGAATTCATTACATTTCCCTTTTGTCTTTATTATCAACCGGTTCGGTTTTAGTTTTTGTCCTAAAAAAATAAATCCGGTTTAGCTTGTTAGACCGGTTCCCTTATATAGCTTGTTCTACCAGTTTCTTGTTCCCTAATCTAGAAGTCTCTCACGATGAAGCTGGGTGTAGCTTTGAGAGCTCCTTCTACGATTCATGGCTATTTTGTGTAATTGACACTTGTTCTCGTTGATTTGCAAGTAATAGACTATTGCTTGTTGATTGAATACCTTGGATTTCCCACATGGTATCAGAGCGACGGGAAATTTCTCGGTATTGCTGATTTGTTTCTGATTGATTCTGGTGTTCGCGATTGCTCGCGAGTGTGAGAGCGTTCTGTTTCTGTTTTTTGCTTGGTGTAGTTTGTGGTTGGTGATTGTTACAGATCTCTTCAGTAATGGCTATTGACGACAAAGAGAAATCGGCTTACAAGGACGCCATGACTGCGAACATGGTGGATCCACTGATGCTCGCGAATTCGGATTTTCCGGGCATGGTGCTCACCGAAACTTTGTTCGACGGAAGCAATTTTCTGGCCTGGAGCAGGCAGATCGAGCGAGCGCTCATGGCTAAGATGAAATTGAGTTTCATTGATGGAACAGGAGTCAGGCCACCAGCAGGATCGATGGAATTAGAGCGATGGAAGAGATGCGACTCAATGGTTTCTAGTTGGATACTGAATTCGATGTCGCCTGAAATAGCAAGAGGTTTCATCTTCACTGATTCAGCAAGGAAGATCTGGCTGGATGTTTGTGAGAGATTCAGCAAGAACAACGGGCCTCTGATTTATTAGCTTCGACAGGAACTCGCACAAATCACACAAGGTAGTTCAACTGTGACTCATTATTTCTGTAGACTGAATAGATGCTGGGATGAGTTGTCAAATTTAGCTGGTATGCCTGTTTGTCTTTGTGGTGTGATGGAGAATTGCAAGTGCAATCTGGCAAAGAAAGTGTTAGAACAGGATAACGTGCTGAAGCTGATGGAATTTTTAATGAAGTTAAACAGTGAGTACGATAGTGTTAAAAGCCAAATTGTGGCTATGGATCCCTTGCCTGATGTGAGCAAGGCATTTCGGATTGTGCACGGAGTAGAAACGCAGAAGCAAATGACCAATGGGGGAGGTGTTGAGGGAGCAGCTTTTATGGCTAACCAAGGAGGTTTTGGTAGAGGTTCAGGCAAAGATGGAGATGGAAACAGATCTGGACATTTTGATGGAGCTAAAGGAAACTCTTATGGAGGTGAGAAAAGGGATTACAAGCGGGTTAAAGATAAGAGGATTTGTTATCATTGTAAGGAGGAAGGACACATCAAGGATAATTGTTTTGAATTGATTGGTTATCCAGATTGGTGGAAAGGGAAGAGAGGCAGAAAAGGTGCTAAAATGGCCGCTAATGTTGAAACTGAAAGTCATGGACAAGGAGATACTCCACTGGATCATGGGGACCAGAAATTCAATGTCGATCAGTAGCTTATGCAGGCGGTTCACAACTTCTCCAGTGCTTGTCATGAAGTGCTTAAGAACTACAAGACTGAGAAGGCAATGAATGTGGAGACAAGGAACAGTCAAGGCTATCAAGGATACAAGGGAGGATCAGGAAAAGCTTCTACTTCAGGAAGTAAGGAAGCTGGGCAGAATCTTTATTTTGCAGGTATTACTGTCTCAGTCTTATATGCTACACATTATAATGTTGAAGATTGGATAGTTGATTCAGGAGCCTCGGATCATATGACATCCTTTTACGAATTGTTGATTAATCCTCGTTCAGTCAAGCATCCGGTGCATATAGTATTGCCAGATGGGAGTACTAAGACAGTACAAACCATGGGAGATGTTAGATTGAATGAGCATTTGGTATTGACTGATGTATTGCATGTAGAAGACTTTAGATACAACTTATTATCAGTTAGTAAGATGGTTGCTTCAGGAAACTTAGTTGCATATTTTCACAATGGAAATTGTGTGGTGCAGGACCATGGGACTAGGAAGGTGATTGCTAGAGGAGAGGAACAAGGAGGGCTGTTTAGAGTGAAGGCTACAAGACCAGAAGATAGAAGACCAGCTTTAAATTTACATAAAAATTCTGAACTATACAGCTGTGTTTCAGCTCAGAATAGTGATTTGTTTTTGATTCACAAACGACTAGGACATGTTTCTATGTCTAAGATGCTACATTTACCTATGTGCAAAGGTGTTAAACAAGAAGATTTCTTATGTGAAATTTGTTCACTTGCGAAATTTCACAAAGTTCCTTCTCCTCCTAGTAATTCTGTTTCAGAAAATCTGTTTGATTTGGTGCATGTCGATTATTGGGGTCCTTACAAAATGACAGGTTTGAATGGTGAGACAGGATTCCTCACTTTAGTAGAGGATAAAAGTAGAGCCACTTGGACTTATTTGTTGCAAAGTAAGCAACAAGTTCAAGGGATCTTGAAAATTTTTGTGAAGTATGTTTAGAATCAGTTTGGGGTTGTTCCTAAGGTACTGAGATCAGATAATGGCACTGAAATAGTAAATCAGGATTGTAGAAAATTCTTTGATGAACTTGGGATAATTCATCAAAGAACCATGGTATACAGACCAAAGCAAAATGGGATTGTAGAAAGGAAGCATAGACATCTTCTGGATACAGCTAGGGCTTTGAGACTACAAGCAGGGTTGCCTAAGCTGTTTTGGGGAGAATGTGTTTTGGGAGCAACTTATGTTATCAACAAAATGCCTTCATCAGTGTTGAATTGGAAAAGTCCTTTTGAAGTTTTATTTTCTAAAGTACCTAACTATGATAATTTGAGAGTTTTTGGTTGTCTTTGTTTTGCTTACAATGCACCAAAGCCAAGTGACAAGATGGAAGCAAGAGGGAGAAAATGTGTTCTCATAGGATACCCTCAAAACTGTAAAGGGTATAAGCTCTATGATTTGGATACGAAATCAGTCTTCCTGAGCAAGGATGTTGTGTTCTATGAAAACAGGTTTCCTTTTCTGGAGGGTAAAAATGACAACCAGAATAGAGAATTACCTTTGAATGAAATGAGAAGTTCCATGGAAGATGATAGTTTCTGTTCAGCAGAATCACTTGAGAGGCCAACAGATGTGACCGACAATTTTGTGGACAACTCTGGGGTAATGTTGGAAGAGCCTGGATCTGACCCATACAGTTTGCCGTCAGGAATTGATGTACCTGCAGAAAATGATGCTAGAGGCCAGTTACCAGCTGTTCCGGGACAAGGTTTGAGGAGGTCAGAGAGAAATAGAATGGCTCCAATTTGGCATAATGATTATGTCATGAGTGGAGTGAAGCAAGAGTATTTTGCATCATTAGCTAATGTGATGTCTGTGAAAGAGCCGCAAACTTATACAGAAGCTAGGATGAATCCAGCTTGGGAAAAGGCAATGTCTGAAGAGCTAGGAGCTCTAGAAAGAAATGGAACATGGAGTTTGGCTGTTTTACCAAAGGGGAAAGAAGCAATTAAATCTAAGTGGGTTTATAGAGTCAAATATAAACCAGATGGAGAAATAGAAAGATTCAAGGCAAGGTTAGTGGTAAAAGGTTTTAGCCAAAAATTAGGCAAAGACTACAAGCATACTTTCTCACCGGTTGCAAAGGTTCCTAGTGTGAGAATGTTAATTGCATTAGCAACAACAAGAAAGTGGAATTTGCATCAACTAGATGTGAATAATGCTTTTCTCCATGGACATTTGGATGAAGAAATATATATGGAAATACCAAAAGGGTATAGAGGAGCTAAGGAAGGAGAAGTTTGCAAACTAGAAAGATCTCTTTATGGCTTGAAGCAAGCTTCTCGGCAATGGAATTTGGAACTAACAGCTTTCCTTGGGTCCCTGGGTTACAAGCAGTCACATGCTGATTATTCTCTTTTCGTGAAAACAAGAGGGGAATCATTTACAGCCATGTTGGTGTATGTAGATGACATTTTGTTGACAGGAAATGATAGTGCAGAAATTCAGCTTGTCAAGGATGCCTTGCATGGAAAGTTTACTATTAAAGACCTGGGATTTGCCAGACATTTCCTGGGTATTGAGCTTTACAGAGACGACAATGGGGTGCTTCTTAGTCAACAAAAGTATATTAGGGCTATTTTGCAAACCTGCAAAATGGACACTTGCAAACTAGCACAAACACCACTGCCTATAGGACTGAAATTGAGATCAGAAGAAGGTCAGCTGATGCAGAATGCAGAAACGTATAGGAAGGTGGTGGGTAAGCTGCTTTACTTGTCCTTAACCAGACCGGATGTGTCATATAGCGTACAACATCTTAGTCAATTTGTATCAGCACCACGAGTTCCGCATTGGCAAGCCTTGATGCATGCCTTGAGGTATTTGCAAGGGACTTCTACACTTGGATTGCATTATCCTGTGCAAGATAGTTTGAAGCTTACAAGATTTTCGGATGCTGACTGGGGTTCTTGTCTAACAACTAGGAGATCATTATCCGGATATTGTGTGTACCTGGGGCATGCACTAGTGTCATGGAAGACAAAGAACAGACTACTGTCTCACGATCATCAGCAGAAGCAGAGTACAGAAGCATGACTTCCACAACTTCTGAATTAATTTGGTGCAGCTACCTTCTCTCTGATTTGAAGCTGAAAATTGAGACTCCAATCACATTGTTTTGTGATAATCGAGCTGCACAGCAACTGGCTGCTAACCCTTGTTTTCATGAGAGGACCAAACATGTCGATCTAGACTGTCACTTTATCAGAGAAAGAGTGCAAAGTGGTTTTCTTGCAACTGCATATATTCCGATTGAGAAGCAGATTGCAGACATCATGACAAAAGCTTTGACCCATCAACAACATTATTTCCTCTCTTGCAAGTTGGGGCTTGAGTGTGCTCCAACTTGAGGAGGGGATGTGGAAATGTGGTGAATCTGGTAAGTGAGTCAAGTTGGAGCCTACAGAACCCGGCGTGGAATTTGGCTTACAAAAAAATCAGAATTCATTACATTTCCCTTTTGTCTTTATTATCAACCGGTTCGGTTTTAGTTTTTGTCCTAAAAAAATAAATCCGGTTTAGCTTGTTAGACCGGTTCCCTTATATAGCTTGTTCTACCAGTTTCTTGTTCCCTAATCTAGAAGTCTTTCACGATGAAGTTGGGTGTAGCTTTGAGAGCTCCTTCTACGATTCATGGCTATTTTGTGTAATTGACACTTGTTCTCGTTGATTTGCAAGTAATAGACTGTTGCTTGTTGATTGAATACCTTGGATTTCCCACAGACAAGTTCGCGGATAACTCTTTTACTTGATCACCCTATACAAAGAAATGAAACTAAAAATTGAACTACGTAGTTTGAGAGACTACCGAAACAATGACGTTTTACTTAAACCGTATAGTTTACATAATATATATATATAATGGAGCTTATTAATGAACATGTAATCTTTTTATTATGAATGTATAATCGAGTTTACTCACAAATAAATAAGATGAGTTATATTGTGTACAAATTCAAATTATTTATTTTTTGAGCTTTAAAATTGTGATCAACTCGACTGATTTACAAATCAAATCGATTACTAATAAAATTTAATCTAAGTCGAACACCAAATTTCTCAATAACGGTTGTATTCATTTATAGTCCTAATCAAAGGATAATCAAAGTTAATAGAATTATAAGTTAATATGCGCATACAGGAAGCCAAAGAGAGCCTATAAGATGTAGAATGGTCCAAAAGAGTACGTTGGTGATTAGAGGGTGGGCTATATTTGCAACTAGGGGCACACCCTACTACCCTATGGGCCCTAGGAATAGACTCATAGGTCACGTGACCAGTCCAGAGCCTGAGAGAGAAATTAAAAGAAGGGCTAAAAAACAAAGCCCCAAAAATATCCAAGTACTACTGCTCTCTACTTTTACTGCTCACACATTACAGCATTTATTTACGTTCAAACTTTATTATTTGTAATAAATAAAAAGGAAATTGGGGAATAATTGAGCACAACAAAGTTTCATGGAAATGGAATGGTTTTGGTTTCCTCCATTGCCCCCAAAGAAAGCAATAATCATCCATTGTCAATCCTCTCTCTCTCTCTCTCTGTCTTTGTTTTCTTTCGTCTCTCTTCTGTACAAATTTGACTGCAATTCAACCCCCTCTCTCTCTCTCTTTCTTGATTCTTCTTCTTTCTTCTTCCATTTCCATGGCACCCACTTCAATGCCTTTGTTTTATGTACTGCTCTCAGAATTTACCCTGCTCCACTACTTTTTACTGCCCCCTCCTTTACAATGTCCTTTTTGTAGGGCCCTCCTCTTCTTTTGTTTTAATCTTTCTGGGGGTCTAATCACCTTTCTGGGTTCCATTTCTGCCTTCGGAGATTAAGCTGAGATTTCGTTTTTAATTTTACCATAGGGTGAAATTTGAAAGAGGGAGTATGAATTGACTAGTGTCCAATCTATGGCTTAAAGCTGGTCAGTCAGGTGCAATAAGTTTGACCCTCTTTGACTGTCCAGTTTTTTTTATACTACTCCATTATTCTGTTATTCATTTTTTCTTATTTGACCCACACCCATTTTTATATTTCATAATTATAAGAAGAAGAAAAATACAGCATATATACCCATTTCAAGATTTGCTGTTTTTTTTTTCTAAATTAGGATTAAAATGCATCAATCAATTTGATACTTTAGATTAGTTAAGCTAAAAAGGAAACTATTGCATAAAGTACAAAAGTATTAAAAGGAAAACTTTTGTTTATAATGATGATGAGAGAAATTTACAATAATTATTATTGCATGGGAGAACTCCAATTCCAAACGTCTTAATATTGGGAGTGTGGTGGGGATGGTACACACACTGCATACATGGTAGTAGTACTAGTACATGCAATTATTGGGCCGAGCAGAGCAAGGGTTTGCCTGGAGGATACCCTTTTTTTTATACATACTCCTATATTAGTGTGTGTTGATTGATGAAAAGATAAGCATCAAACAAACACAGTTACAAGTGAAACAACACAAACCACAATAAAAATAAAACTCATCATCATCATCATCGGGAAAGACTGAAAGAAAAGAAAAACGTACACCACTCTTTGTTTACCCCTCAAACAATCAATTTGATACCCAACCACCCATCATGCTATGAGTTCTGGGAGCACCACCTAACTTTCATCTCAATCATCAATTCCCCATCCCTTACTAGGTCATCTTTTTCCCCTTTCTTCAACTTTGCTTGTTAGTTTATGCCCATATTAATTATTAGATGCACATACCCAAAAAAACTTTGCACTTGCTCCACCTTTTGGGTCTTGAAAAAGTTTGGAGGGAGTAGAAAACAATTAATAGGACCCAATATATAGAATAAAAAAAAGATGGGTACTTTTTTTCTTTTGATGAAATAAAAGATGGGTACTTGATACCTCACATGAAAACATGTGTTCTATAATACGGAGTACTTACTAGCTAGAGTATTTTACAAAGCCAAGCAAAGGAAAAAAAGAAAAAACAAGTAGTGTACGTGAAAATGGATTTTTGGGACAGTATTCTGTCTGGTCAGTCTCAAGCACACCCCACACACACCACACACACACACCCTAGTAGTGGAGGTGTGCATTGAAAAGCCCCCCAAGTTAGAGAGAGCTAGCTCTAGCTCCCTTCATTTTCCAACATGACACATCACGCATATATAAATAAAAATATGTCCTTAGCTAACCCTAGCTATATCTATAAGAGTCTAATATAGGAGTGGAATATATATATGTGTGTGAAATCTTGGGTTGAAGTTTGGGCTTTGTCCTTGGCTTCACATGTTGTATATATGTAGATGGAAGAGTTGGTATACATTTGAGGATGATGATGATGATCAGGAGGACCCCTCTTTGGACTTTGTATGAGAAGGCTTTTGTTGATGGGACTTCACCATTTCAAACACATGTGAACCCTCTTCTAGCTACCCTTTCTTCTTCTTGCATCATCTCTTTTTCCCTTTGTTAATTTTCCGAGTATTGATTTGTGTTGGAATTCAATAATTCAATCTCAACCACCAACAAATAAGACACAATTGTGTCATGTTGGTTCGATTGTATCTCGGAATTTATACTCTTGAAAGATACCCATGCATGACTGCCCACCAACTCCTTTCGATCACCTTTTTTTTTATTAATTTTATAATATTTGCTAGCTCCTAAGTATATATGGTCCCTTAAGATGTTACATATATATGATTCAACTTGCATATATAAGTGATACATGTAAGGCTAGCTTTAAATTGTATCCTTGTACGTACGGGGGCCATGGATCATATATATATGCATAGATAAATAAAACATAGATGGATGGATTGGTCATGGTCCATTTTATTTTATACTGGCATGGTAGCTCCATAATATAATTGACATTGTATTGACTAAAGTTGAATTCACTAGAGAGGTAGGTAGGCCAAAAATTGCCGACACATGTAGCCTCTTAGAGAGGAGTACATGGTATTTGGTGCAGGATATAGCTTGAAGAGCATATGGGTCGTGGAGGTGTTCTTCTGAGCTCCCATCAGATAAGGATAAGCAGACATAACATGGGTTTTCCCTACCATCCCCGTTCCAATTCGATGCATGCAAACAATTATAACCCAACAATCAATCATGCAAATGCATGCTCACCAATCAATCAATCCTTATTTCCAAACTAAAAAACTTACATTCTTAATTAGCTATGATACGTTACTTAGTTATAATGATATACTACTCCGTATGTAAGTAGACGAGAAATCAAAGCGTTAGCCAATGAGGGTTTTTGTGTAACCAATGATTTTATATTATTGAATGATAATTACGTGTGAAAAAGAGTGTTCATTCATGTATAGAGTAATACTAGCTAGCTAGTAGGGGGTAGCTTGGATTTGATTTGATGAAGTTGTTAGGAACAAATTAAACGTGGTGGTGACAAAGAACGTGAGATTGACATGTCCAAGGGCGGCCAAGGGCTGATGGAATTGGACATGTATGTGTTTGTTTATTGTTTACTACAGTATTGTTGATGCTCTCCTAGAATTCTGAACCCCCATTTGTTTATTAGCAAAGTGAGTGCTTGCAAAATCGCAAACCAACAAGATTAGAGATTGGGTTGTGTGCTTAATGAGGTGGTTCGCCCTTTTCAAGACAAATTTGGGTATTAAGTAGCAGACTCACCCCCACTAGATTTATTCGCATTAGGCTGTATATGCTAGGATATGTTGTGTTGAGAGTACTCCCTCCGTCCCCATTTGTTCGTCCTAAAGGACGGTTTTTGTGCTTATTAAGGAAGGTGTAAAGTAGTATTGGTAATTGGGAAAGTGGGTAAAAGTGAGATTGATTGGGGGTATGTTTGTAATTTTATAGGGATAAAAGGTGTAAAGTAGTATTGGTAATTGGGAAAATGGGTAAAAGTGGGGGTAATATTGTAAGAAAATTATAGATATAAAAGAAAAGTGGACAAACAAAAGGGGACGTCCGAAAAGGAAACTGGACAAACAAATGGGGACGGAGGGAGTACTATATAATATCTCTTTCATTTCAAAAGTTGTACCTTAAGACTTTTTCCCTCGATTTCTATATCGCCCAATTAACCATATAACATCATTTTTCTCAGTTATATATAATAATAAAAGAGGGATTTAAACTCGCAAGCTACGTGCAGAAGTCAAGTGACAGGCATCATGGCAGGTCAATGTTATTAAGCATCCAAAATGTCTCAACGTACACCAAGTGTTTTTTATATTTAATTAAGCAAAATCTTGGCTAAATATGTGATATGGGATTTATTTGGTGAAGTCACATTAAAATCGTATTTTTTATCCATGAAATGGGTGAAATAGGTATTTGCTTACAAATTTCTTTTAAGAGTTTAAACCGACACACACTATTCACTAATATCACAACTAACACATTTCTATGATTATACTCAAAACTTCATAAATTCAATGAACATAAAATTTGTGAAGGGTATGATGAATTTTGTTTTGATTTTAAGAGGCACAAACACATGTACTATTTTAGTGATGAAAAAGATAAACTTTATTGTTGGTAATGTCGGGTTTTTCCAACGCGCTAGGTTTTTTTCATCCCAACCACAAGCATTATCACATGATGATGCAGTCTGGAAAGGAAGGCTAGACATGTATGACATTGATGACGATAAACCAAAAAAAGATAATGATCTTGAATGCCCGACAATAAAGCTAACAGTTGCGAAGAAGCGAGCTCTTCGCAAACCATGGGCTAGGGTTCTTTTTATCCACATGTTTGATAAGGGACTATACTATGTCTATATGCGCAATAGCTTAGTGAGAAAATGGCAACTCAATGTTACACTCTCCATGGTTGATATCAACAATGACCACTATCTCGTAAGATTTGCTAACGACGATGATTTCCACCACGTACTCACTCATGGACCATGGATGATTGGTCTCAGGTGCTTCTTCCTTTGTTCCTTAGCCACAAAATTAGTTAGAGTGAACAAAGTGGCATCATCCTTCTCATGGAGCAAGTTAAGAATGGCAAGCATGAAGGAACAATAGGAAATTAATGCATCCAACCAAGGAGTAGCCAAAGAAGTTATGGAGCTAAGGATGATGGCAGGGCAAAGCTTGATTTTAGCAGAAGATGGTTCCATGACTTTGTTCCCTTTTCCCTTTGGTTCATGCGACTCTTCAAGGGAATATGAAGTTTACATGGTTTAGTCCGAGGAATGTCTTCATCCATAGACGGCTTAGTCAATTTGAGCGGCTCCTCAGTTGGCTTTGATTCTTCCCTCGTCAGTGAAGGCTCTAAGACTCTATGCGATTGAACCAAGCATGGCGAAAGCTCTTCACATCTCGATTGGATTCTTTGTGGTGCCTCACACATTTATGGATATCTAGGTGGCTCATCATATATATATTGCTTGATCTCTAGGCGCTTGGTACCGAGGCATGAAATTTCTCATTAATGCTTGGCCTTGGTAAGGAAAATCCCAAATTCCATACCCTACATTGTTAGTGGCACAAGTATATAATGAATTGTAAGATGGAAAAGACTCGAAATAAAACTTGTGGCAGAAACCTCCCCTCAAGAGATTGCTTGAGCTCTTGCCACGTACTAACGTGAGGATATCCTCCACACCTCATCGTAGATGGCGAGCAGGCAGACTTGTGATGGCATGATCGAGGGCGCGTCGTGGCACACGATTACTCGGGCCACTAACTACTGCGTTGCCGAGGCGATGGCCTTGGTTCGGCTAGATGTGGGTGATGGGTTTGTCCGAGTGTAAGGAAATGGCCTGCTCCTCTTGGGTTAGGTTCATAGGTGGGGTCGTGTTAATGAATATACAAGAACATAGAATAATCAGCCAAGGGTTGTACAAAGTTGAGACCTCATAGAGTAGATGCCAATTTTGCAAACCAATTCTGAGGAGTTTGTCGGAGTCCATACAAGGAGCGATTAATTTGACACACACACCCAGCTATAGAATTAGAGAAACCTCGAGGCGGTCTCATATAAGCCTCCTCATAGAGATCACCAAGTAGAAAGACATTATGGACATCCATTTGATAGAGTTCCCAATTTCGAGCAACAACAACGACCAAGAAAGTCCAAACCGAGACCATTTTTGTGACTAGAGCAAATGTCTAGTTATAATCAATGATTTCCTTATGATTATTTCCTAACACCAACAAACGAGCTTAATGACACTCGAATCGTCAAAATTATACTTAAATCGAAACACCTACTTACAACCAATGGGTTTCTTGTCCTTAGGCAAATCAATCAATTTCCACGTCCCATTATGCTCCAAGACGTCTATTTCGGCTTTCATAACCTCACGCCAATGAGAGCTATGAACTGCCTTAGAAAAAGTAGTCAACTTTACAATAGAATGAATAGCAACATTAAAAGCCATATGGCTAGGTGAAAACGATCATAATTGACAAAACTAGATATGGGATACGAGGTACCTAATGAAGCCGATGAAGAGGATGATGGAGACGCTAATGAGGTTTTGTTTCCGTATTGTATTGCAGACATAATTCTACAATTTCGCAAAAGGAGTCCGATCACAAGTAGAACAAAGGACATTGTCTTGAGCATGGACATGAGGAGATTGAACCCCACTCCCTATGTCGTCTGCTTGCGAATGGTCATTTGAGGTGCTTGGTATTGAAATGTATTAAGCGGAGACATGATGAGATTGAACCCCACTCCCCCTGTTGTTGGCCTGCGAACGGTTGTTTGAAGGGCTTGGGATATGTTCTTGGATGACCACAAGAGAAGATTTAACCCCACTTCCCATGTTAACCGTTTGTGATAGGGTCGAATGTGACAACATATCAAAAACAAATGGATGTATATCAGTTGACATTCGACTGTATTAGGCTTGGGTGAGGGTGACTTAAATGGAAAGTGTTTTTCATAGAAGACAACATCACAAGACACAACTCATTCTTGGGTTTCTAAATTAATAACTTTCCAACATTTTTGACCTCTTGGATATCCAATAAAAATGCATTTAAATGCTTGATTTTCAAATTTGTTTGAAGAACGTTGAATCACAGAAGCATAACAAAGACAACCAATAGTTTGCAAAGGGGCCAATTTGGGCGGCTTGCCATAAAAAAATTCATACGGGGTACGATTTTGTAACAAAGGCGTGGGGGTTCGATTAATCAAATATGCAATGGAAAGAATGCAGTAACCCCAAAAATCTCAAAGGTAGATTAGCATGAAAATGAATAGCCCTAGCAACATTTAAAATATGATGATGTTTTCTTTCAGCCCGACCATTTTGTTGAGGTGTCCCAACGCAAGATGTTTTAAACATTATACCTTTGATATCAAAAAATGAACGCAGACAAGTAAATTCAGCACTTTAGCCACTACGAAAATGTTTAATGTGTTTGTCGAATTGTCTATGAATTATGGAACCAAAATGGGTAACCAAGGAAACCACCTCACTCTTATTTTTCATTAAGAAAATCTAAACACTATGAGAACAATCATTAACTAAAGTCAAAAAGATCTTGCACTAAAAATAGACGGTGTTTTATATGGACCCTAAACATCACAAAGTATCAAATCAAATATTTCTAAGGAATGCAAATTACAAATCGGAAAAGATGAATCTGTTTGTTTCGCTCTATGACAACTATCACACGAGTCAAGATGACCATTTATTTTAATATTAGGTAAATGAGAAATAACAAACATGGAGGGGTGACCAAAATGGGAATGCCAAAGGGAAAGTGAATCGGCTTCTAACCATGAAATGCAAGTTGTCGACGCCACTCCACGAAGCCAATAAACTCCATTGAGTTGTTCACCCACTCCAATCGGCATCATCGAAGTTAGATCATGTAGAATACATAACTTATCAATCAAAGTGACCATACAATGATGATTTTTCCAACACTTGAGCAATAAGAAAATCATGTTGCAATGTACGCTGGGAGCATATAAAACATTATGCAACACTAAATTATCATGCATGCATAGATTGTCAGCTGTTTTGGCAATGGTAGATAATCCACCGAGAAGCATAATGGTAGAAGCAAGAACTTATCTTTAATCAGTCAAAGAAGTGGCATCTCCTATCATATGAAACGATGCACTAGAGTCTAAAATCCATTTAAAAGAAAACATACTCGATAGTTTTTCGGATGAATTATAATTTGTTGATTGCATAATATTCACAATGGTATTGTGCATCAATCAGATTAGTGCATGTACGATCAATACCACTCAATTAGGACCCACCAGCAAATCCGATGTTGTGCCCAGAGTGAGCGGAATTAACTACACCGCCTCATCCACATCCATGCCCGCAACCTCGAAAGGCACCATCAAAGACAACGGTGTTATTGCGAGACTGTGGCTACTCTCCATCTCGATCGTTGACCCACCAATCAAGATATCCTAACAATTACAAACACAACTTTTGTGAATGACCAAATTCGCCACAATGGTAGCATATTAGATGCTTGGATCGTTTTCCCCTTCAACGACCCGCTCCTCGACGTTCAACATCGCCATCCTTGCGATGATCAGCCGTACTGCTCATTTGATCATACCACTCCGAGTCTCGGTGATCAAAACTTTTCCGGAGTCCTTGTACAACAAAAATTTGTCATTCGACTGGTTTCTCAAAAGAGAAAGAAGAACAAGCCAATCTTATGATAAGAATGAAAAGATGGACACACACAAGAGACTTTTGTTCAACATAGTTTCTCTTAGTATTGAACTTTTCTAAAACAGAGAGTCTATCTGAAAATAGATAAACAAACGCTTATAAACAGACTCACATGTCCCATTGTCAATAACTAACAACAATTGTCAACAACTCACTTGAAATGACATTTATGTAACTTCTAATGGCGCCAGTTTACTAACCAACTGACGTTGACTCAACTAACTAACATTAATTAACTTTTAATGCTAAATACAGAATATAAATAACATATTATAACTTTATAAACCAAGCTTATTCCAACATTCAACCCCCTAAGCTTGGTTTAGCACTGGTTAAAAACAGAAACCTACTTCTTCTTCTTCTTCAATTTCTTGACTCTTGATCATTAGTAATGCAGGTTCTTCATCATCATTCCTTCTCATCATAAGATTGGCTTGTTCTTCTTTCTCTTTTGAGTCGCATTCTGAAGCAAAATGACCCAAATTTCCACAAGAGTAACATCTTATCTTTCTCTTGTCAAATATCTTTTTAGTTTTCTTTCCTTCATCAATTTCTTCATCTGACTCAGAACTTGAATCTCCCTTGACCTTATTCTTATACTGATTTCTCTCGGTACCTTTAGGCTTGTTGGAGTACTCTTTCACATTGTTCTCTTTGGAGTTTTTCTTCTCCCTCTCTTTCCGCTCTGCACGAGTCATTAGTGCAATTTCCTAACAATTTTTACCAAAATCCTGCAGCCTTTCTTCATGTGCCTTCAATGACCCTATAATCTCATCAATGGTCTTGTATTTCAGATCACAAAACTCTTCAATTGTGGAAGCTATCTGAATGAACTTGGATGATGTAGACCTTAATAACTTTATCACAACCCGTTCCTCATCAATTTGATTTCCCAATCCTCTCAAATTACTTACAATTATATTGAGTTTGTTTGTGAAATCGTCTACACTTTCATCTTCTTTCATTCTCAAACCTTCAAACTCTCTTAGTAAGGTCTGTGTCCTCACTTCCTTGATGCGATCAACCCCTTCATTCATGTTCTTGATCACAGTCCAGGCCTCCTTTGCAGTCTTCTTTACTCCTAATTACAACAAAGTCTCCTCATTGATGGCTTGGTAGATGGAGGCTAGAGCCAGTTTGTCCTTTCTTTCATCAACTGGTCCCTCTTCATCAATCGCCTCAAATACACCTTATGCAGACATAAAGATCTGCATCTTGATTGCCCATGCTCTATAGTTTGTCTTGTTTAACATAGGGTATTGGAAAGTGATCATCCTATTTCCAGGAATTTGTGAACTACCACCATCCACAATTCCAGGGTTGTTCGTGTCATCATTGCATGTTTTACTTCCAGTAGACATTCTCTACTTTTACGCTCTGATACCAAATGTAGAAAGATGCCTCTTTAACTTTACTGTATAAAACACAGATGGAGAGAATGAAAAGATGGACACACACAAGAGACTTTTGTTCAACACAATTTCTCTTAGTATTGAACTTTTCTGAAACAGAGAGTCTATTTGAAAATAGATAAACAGACGCTTATAAATAGACTCACATGTCCCACTGTCAATAACTAACAACAACTGTCAATAACTCACTTGAAATGACAGTTATGTAACTTGTAATGGTGCCAGTTTACTAACCAACTGACTTTGACTCAACTAACTAACATTAATTAACTTCTAATGCTAAATACAGAATATAAATAACATATTATAACTTTATAAACCAAGCTTATTCCAACACTCTAGGCCCTTCGGGACATTGCTTACGCTCATTTTGAACTAAAAGGGGGTACCGGGTACACACGACTCAACCTTGGCAGCGACTCTTGAGACAAAATATCTGACCTAATGGATGCAAAGCCGATGTCAAGACCCATCAAGAATTGATGGATTTGCTCCTCCTCTCGATCTAGTATAGCAAATCCAAACCTTGATTGAACGCACTTGCCACACGAACAAGTTCGTTCCTTAACACCGACAGACAACTCATCCCAAATTTTTTTCAAAGTACCATAGTAAGAAGTGAGAGACTGCCCATTCTTAGTGCATCGAGCCAAGTATGATCGCAATTGTTGCACTCTAGGACCGTTTCCAATAGAGAAACATTGCTTGAGATCATCTCAAAATTCTTTTGCTGTATCAAAGTAAGTAATAGTCGAATGAATCGACTCTTCCATCGACTGGATTATCCAGCCCACAAGCATAGAGTTTACGCTTGCCCACAAGCATAGAGTTTACGCTTCCCCAATAATCTAAATTAATGAGATCTTCCGACTTCACGATTAATCCATCCACAAATCCAAGTTTGCCTTTTGCTTGAGGAGCAATGCGCAAGCAAATCCCTTTCAGAAAAACTGGACAAATCTTCATCCTAGGATGATTTGACTGGTGAAGATAGTAAGGTGAATTTGAAGCCTTGACATTTGAACCACTCGAACCATTGTCTTTGCCTGGCATATTGTCGATCAAAGAACTCGAACCACCACACGAATCATAGTACACCAACAACTTCTATGGGTGGTGCACATGCAACTCACGACGGTGCAGACACACGAAAAATTATGGTTTTAATTGGATTTCCTTTGATACCATAAAGAATTGTTTTAGGATGCAAAATCTGATCTTTCATTGTGATGAAAAAACATATACAAGATATTTTGTGACTTGGAGTCCAAGATTTTCACAATTTTATCTAATACAATAAAAATACATATCTCTCTCTAAGTATACTTATCTTAATATATCTCTAATACTAGCACTAGTATTGGAGATAACGAAAGAGATAATCAGATAGTCATTAGTTTTATAAGGAATTTTTTTAACTCTCCATGAGAAATAGAGATTTTTTTTGGTAGAAAGAAATATAGAGATTCTAATTTTTAATGTTGAGGTTTTTTTCATAATTTTTCTGGAGTATAATATCGAAAAGTGAACCAAGTGACTGATAAAATTGTAAACTTAACCTACTCACTTCCGTTGGATATTATCCAAATCTCTTGAGAACTTTCCCTAATTCTTTCCCTATCAAAAATCCAGCCCACATTGTTTTAGTAGTTAATTTTCATCAAAAGGAAAAAGGAAAAAAAAGAAGAAGAAGGTGAAACAAAAACAAGCCGTAAAAAAGAGTCATGCTTTACTGCTTCCACTTGCTCTCTCAGGCCTCTTGAGGGTGTGGGGGGTCACGTGATCCCAACCCTACGATAGAGATAGAGATAGAGATGGAGAAAGAGAAAGAGAAAGGGAAGAAGAAGAAGAGGACCCCAGGCAGGCCTGTTTGAAGTTTTTGGGATTCTTCTTCTTCTGTTTTCTTTCTTTATAAATATCATCACTTTCCCACTCCCCCCTCTCAATTCACCCCCAATCCCCCACCTCACTCTTTCTCCCTGCCCCCTTCCATTTCACTATTCCTTTTTCTTTTTCCTTTTCCCTTTGCTCAGAATTTGACACTGTTTCCTCAGAGAAGTGGCACACTTCTGTGTTCTTCTGGGCTTTCCCCTGTTGACTGAGATCAGATTTCAGAACCAGTGAGTGGAACAAATTGCTTCTGTGAGTGAAGGATATCTCCCTTCTGAGTTGGAAAAAACAAAGAAAGATTGGAGCTTTGAAGGAATGCAACAGCACCTGATGCAGATGCAGCCCATGATGGCAGCTTATTACTCCAACAACGTCACCAGTGATCACATTCAACAGGTCCCTCTTCTCTTCTCTTTTCTTTTCTTTTCTAAAAGAACCCCCTTTTCAGAATATAAAGCTCACTCTTGTAAATTTCTCCAAGATCCTTTCTTTTTGGCCTTTCATGTATTCTCCTACTGGATAGCTTTTCCTTTATCTCTTTGTTTTTTCTTTGCTTTTCTTTTTCATCTATCTATGTTCTAGGGTAGAATATATGCTTGTTGATTCCTTGATTGTTGGTTGTTTACTCAAATGTTAATTGCTCTTTCCATTGGAATATGTATTGTCAAATGGGTATGATGGGTTTCTCTTGCTTTGCTTGCTGCATTTGAAATGGCTAATATTGAAACTTATATTGTTGTCCAATGAAAGAAGACTTCAATCCTTGCTTTGAGAAATGAGATTGAAAACATTACATGTGTTTGTGTGTATATGATGATATCATATGGAGTTGAATAAGTATGTCATCATTTGTTTATTGTTTGTTAATCAATTATTAATTTGGAAGTTGGTACATGGGGATGATGGATCCATAAAAACATTCCTTCTCTTCCTCCTCTACCCATCAGTTTTTAAACTTAAATTTTCTGGCTGAAATCTGTTCTGCCCAAGAAGTGAATCTCAACAACACCTACCTCCATGAAATCATTAAATTAATCCAGTCTGGGTGTCAGGGATATGGTGTTGATTAATGTTATTGTTAACCTTAATTTATAATTAACCAACAGCTCTTTTTTAATTAATTTGTCTCTGCTGTTAGATTCTCTTCCCTAAGCACCTTTTCTTTCTTTCTTTCTCTCTTCATGATAGCTGTAAATGTTTGGTCCTAGGTCAATGTGCTGCTCTAGCTTCATTGATTCAATCAAGTAATGTCTCGGTTCAATTGAAAACCTAAACAAATCCAAGTACAAATCAAATTACTTCTTGTTTTTTCTAAACTCAAAGAAGATATAATATCACTGTTCCTTTTTATTTGCTTTGGTGTTTGAATCTGGTCCCCCTTTTTACCTGAGTTTAAGCTTTCTTCACTTCTCTGATGTTCTTTTTGTCAGTTGCTTAATACATATTGATCAAGTGGTCCAAGAAAATTGCAGGAAAAAGGATTAGAACACAAGTACTAATTGCTACTTAGCAGATGAATGATCATTCTATGTTAATATAAATACTGTCTGTCGTCACAAATGACAGTCTAGTCTAACTAAAATGATTGTGTTAAAATAGTTGGTTTGTGGGGGTTTGTCCTCCTGCTCTTGTTATTCGTAGCAGGCATTATGATTATTTTTTTTCAGAATTGCTACTTATTATAGGCATGTTACCTATAGACTATATATGTTTTGTTGTGTAATGTGTACAAAAATGTTTTCATAGTTTGCTGAATTGCTCTACTATTTAAACTGGCAGTATCTGGATGAGAACAAGGCGCTCATTCTGAAGATTGTGGAAAGTCAGAATTCAGGGAAGATAAATGAATGTGCAGAGTGAGTTGCTACTAACCCCAACAACAAATTGAAAACTGTTGTTGATAGAAATTTGTTCAAGTTTGAATGGCAGTTGCCACTGCATTAAATGCTTTTTGTCACTTTCATGTATTTAATATCTCATACCTTACATGTTGGTGCAACTTAAATGACTAGTCAAAAAATAGTGAGTATTTCTTTCTTTTTTTGGTCCTTTTTTTGATGTGTGGTTAAATATGGTGAGTTAATTACTAAGACTAAAAATGTGGAATGTTGTATAGGGTTACGACTGATTGATAAAAAAAAGACTCTTTTAACCTGCTATTTTTTGTAGTTTTATTTATATTATTATCATTATCATTATCATTTTAGGAACCAAGCAAGGCTGCAGAGAAACCTGATGTACCTGGCTGCCATTGCTGATGCTCAGCCTCAGCCTCCTACTATGCATTCTCAGGTGACCACTCCCCAAACATCAGCTTCTATATTATTATTTTCACATAGATTACAAAAATCACCCCTTTTAAAATGAACCTATACAAAACTACTCCCATGAGTTTATTAAGGCTACTTTTCTATAACGTGACAAACTCTAAAACGAAAAATATTTCAGTATCCGACTAGCAGCGTGATGCAGCAAAGCGGGGGAATGTACATGCAGCACCACCAGCAGCAGCAGCAACAGGGGCAAGGGATGAGCCCGCAAGCCCTAATGGCGGCCCGATCCTCGATGCTGTACAGCAGCCAGCAGCCTTACGCCGCGCTTCAGCAACAGCAGAGTCTGCACTCCCAGATGGGAGGGATGAGCTCCATGGGCCCCACCATCCTCCAAGGCGAGCCCAACAACGGGTTGGGCGGGTTCTCTGATTTCGGGCGGGCCACCGTGGGCAAGCAGGAGATGGGAGGCGGCGACCGGGATGGGAGTGAGAGCCTCTACTTGAAGTCCTCTGATGATGGGAACTAAACTGATGATGAGCTTTGATTATGAGTCTAGGATTTGGTGGTAGAAATGGAAAAAAAAAAGGAAAGGAAGAAAGAAAAGGTTGTTTGCTTAGAAGTTGGGCCTTTTTTTTAAAATTTTTGTTTGTTTGTTTGTTGTTATTGTTGTTTGTGTTGTGTTTGATGTAGAAGAGTTTGTGAGGGTTTCAATTAGTTGTTGTGTTGAGAGTATGCAGCCTATTAAGGTACGTAGCTAATCAGCTTAAGCTTATCATGTAAATCTGTAGGTGTAAACCCGGCCTTTTTGTGGAATGCTTGCTACCTGCCATAATCTAGCTAGTAATGTTTCTGTTGATGTAAGATTGCTTTAGCTGAATGGAAAACTATGTTTTGAAGTCAAGTTTCTCACATCTTTCCATGTTTTTCTTTCTTTTCAAATTTTACAATAGGGAGGCAGTGTTTTCAGGTGCACAGTGCACTTAACCTAGTTTGTTAAATAGCTTATACTAGTTGTCATACACTCATACTAGATTGAGAGATAAATCAGAAAATAGTCTATCAAAGTTTTTTTTTTTTGTTTGTAATGTATGTAATCTGTTATACCTTAGAATAAGAGAGGAATTGGTTGAAAATCACACGTATAATATGCGATATTTCACTTAACCACCCTTATTTTGAATAATTATTTTTAACCACCCATATAACGGGCTCCGTTAAATTTTAACCACCCACGACCCTTTATAGTCAGGTTCCGTCAAAAATAGTGACATGACATTTATTTTAATTGTTTTTTTTTTTATAAATCTTTATCCACGCCAGACTTCTCCTATTGCCAATCGGTTTTACGATAAAATTTCATGGGCTTATGCGCTAGGCCCATCTGTGCATGTGTGCTCGGACCCAAAATGTCCCTGATAACTCTTCAGCAATGGAAGAGGCATTAATGCTATGTGTGATGATAACGCCAGAAGAAGTGATTAAGCCAACACATGTTCTTTTATAATGCAATTGTTGGTAGAGATAGGCATTTTTGAGTAGTAAATTTTACTTCCAATATATGTAGAAAACATGTATGGGATGGCTTGGATTGTGCATCTAGGTACTGGATTCCCATATTTAGGAAAGTTACACTCAAACAATCTGTTCCCTTTGCTTACACCTCAAATGGTGATATTGTCCTCTACTTAAATTTGTTTCCCTTTAATTAGGTAGGTTATATGTCAAAAACCAAACAAGTGATTGAATGAAATAAGTTGTTCATTTCCCAATGAGTATCTTGATTTAATTTTTGTACGTTAAAAGCTCATTCATGGATCATTACACAATTATTGAGATGACAAGTATGGCGCACATAGCGTATCCGCGGATGTAAGCACATGAATTTGGCACCTTTATCTTCATGACTTCATCTGTGAAAATATATGAAGCACTAATCAGGTCATTTCTAGCATGAGGATGATGAAGAGCGAAGAACCGAACAATGCAATCAACAATCTTAATGGATAGTATATAAGAATATTTGTGTTGTGTACATATCCTTTCGTTGTATTGTTTTCTATTTTAAGCTCGGTTTTATCTTGGGGGATTTGATGGGATAGGCTCCATATCTAGCCCGATCATTACTCCTTATGTTTAGGACGTTTCTCTCCTTTGTCTTGTATTTAATCTTGCTTCAATTGAAATAACAAAGACACAACTTAAAGCTCCTATCTTGTTCCTCTCTCGTGTCATGGTATCAAAGCCTATCAAGGCATGATTCTGAAAACCTAAATCAAACTTTCAAAAATCAATCATGGGTGACAAAATAGCAGATCAAACCAATGCAAATGCTAAGAAGGTTTCTTCTCCTTTCGATTAAAAATCAATTGATACTCCTAGAAACGTAATCACTCTAGTTCAATTGAAAGGCGAGAACTATATATGATTGATGAACGTGTACGAACAAAGGTTTCCTCTTCCTTCAATCAACAAAGGTTTCCTCTTCCTTCAATCAACAAAGGGTATTCAATCATCTCCCAAGAAGAACGTGTATGAACAATCAATCGTTCAGCCGAAAAGAAGGTCGATTAGATGGCCTTGTTTTCAAACGTTGTATAAGATTACGGTTGATTCAAGAACATAATCTCTGTTGAGAGTCCAGAGAGTTACGATTTGTATTAATATATAAAGATTGAGTTTACAAGAGTCTTGATGAACAAGGAGAATATCTACAAAAGATAGAAAGAAATTACATAGAAGGGGATTTGATATTATCTCTTCCCATAAAATAAATTATATACAAAACTAACTGATTCTATCCTTAATACCCCGCCAAGTTCATGGAGGAGGGCGAACATGAAGCTTGAGTTATAATTCAGCAAACCGACGAGAACCAAGGGGTTTAGAAAAGACATCAGCAATTTGGTCATTGCACTAACATGATGAACCAGCAGCGCATTGTTTTCAACTAGCTCTCGGACATAGTTAAAATCAATATGGATATGCTTAGACTTGTTTTTGACAACCGGATTACGAGTCATGAATGTAGTACTAAGATTTTCACATAACAGAATAGGACTTACTTTAAGCGGTTGTTGAAGATCAAGCAACAGCTGCTGAATCCAACTTAATTCGGTTACAATATTAGCAATGGCACGATATTCTGCCTCAGTGCTAGAACGAGCCACTACTTTCTGTTTCCGAGAAGTCCAAATAATAAGAGTTCCACCAAAATAAATGGTGAAAACATATTGGGAACGACAGTCATCAATATCTGCCGCCCAACCAACATCCGAAAAAGCAGTCAGAGAGAAAACAGAAGGAGCACGCAAGTGAAGAGAGTGAGTTAGCGTCCTTAAATAGCGTAAAATGTGTTTCACAACCACCCAATGTGAATTAGTAGGAGAATGCATATATTGATGAACCCGATTTACAATAAAAGAGATTTCAAGACGAGTAATAGTCACATATTGTAATGCACCAACAACACTACGGTAGAAGCTCAGATTCGAGAAAGGGTCACCATCTAACAGAAGCCATGTGTGTGGTTCAGCTGGGCTCGAAATGGGTTTAGCATCCTCCATTTTAGCATGGGAAAGAAGTTCCCAGATATATTTCTGCTGACACAAAAGAAGAGAGCGATCATGTCGAGTAACTTCAATACCTAGAAAGTAATGGAGCGGACCCAAGTCCTTGAGAGAAAAGGCCGAATTCAAGCGTGTCACAAAATCAGATATAATATTGGGAGCACTGCTAGTGACAATCAAATCATCAACATAGACAAGAACATGGAGAATGCAACGGTTGTTACGTAGCACAAACAGAGAACAGTCGGACTGATAGGCATGGAAACCAAAGGCATGTAGAAAAGACTTAAGCTTACTGAACCATGTCTGGGGTGCTTGTTTGAGCCCATATAGGGCTTTATGTAGTCGACATACATGGCTCGGAAAGCGAGTATCAATGAACCCCGAGGTTGTTCCATGAAGACCTGTTCGCTAAGATCACCATTCAAGAAAGCATTATTAATGTTCAACTATTGAATAGGCCAGTTATAGTGCAAAGCAATAGAAAGAACAAGCCGTATAGGAGTAGGTCAAATCACCGAGCTAAAAGTGTCAAAATAATCAACGCCCTCTTCTTGATGAAAACCTTTTGCTACAAGGCAATCTTTGTAATGCTCAACCGAACCATCGGATTTGCGTTTAACCCTGTAAACCCACTTACAACCAATAAAATCAGTAGATGGAGGTCTAGGAACCAATGACCAAGTAGAATTTTTAAGCAAAGCATCAAACTCGGATTTCATGGCGGTATTCCAATGGGAGATTTTTTAGGCTTGCTTGAAAGTTTTTGGTTCATTATCGGGAGAAGGGTCAGGTGGTAAGGGGTGTTTGGTTGTGGAGTAAGCTTTAGGTTTGAGATTCCTGGTTTGAGCACGAGTTGTCATAGGATGAATGGAGATGTTAGAGGGCCGAAGATGGGGGTAAGCAGGTTGCTCGGTTGGGTTTGGGGGCTCGGCTGAGGCGGTGGGCAAGGGATTGGAAGGGGTGCTGTCATCAACCGTGGCCAAGGAAGGTAACAGTGGAGTAGAAGAAATAATAGGAGGAGAAAGATTTAAAGTCAAAGTAGGAGAGGTACCTGAGGCTGGTGTTGATGTTGCTTCGTGAGACTGCCGAGGCGAGGGCTCGTAAAAATTGTGCCGAGGGTCAACTAATGTTGCAGTTTGCAAGAGTGAAGTGTGATCATGATCGGATGTTGGCTTGCATGCAGGCGAGGAAGATGAGGACGGATTGGAAGGAAAGACGCCTTCATGAAAAATAACATGGCGGCCAATATAGGTCTTTTTGGTGGGGACATGATATCATAGATAGCCTTTGTGACTTGAACTGTATCCAAGGAATAGGCAAGGAGTGGTTTTGAAGTCAAGTTTATTGGAAAGATAAGGAGCAAGATAGGGAAACAAAGATAGCCAAAGGCCCGAAAAAGAGAGTAATTCGGGTGCCGATGGTAGAGACGGTGAAATGGTGAGTCGTTGTTGAGGCTAGGGCTTGGAGTTTGATTATGGAGGAAGAGAGCGGTGCGAAAGGCATGTTCCCAAAATCCAGGAGGAAGTCGGGAATGAGCAAGAAGTGTAAGACCTTTTTCTTGAATGGTGCGATTGCGTCTTTCAACCATCCCATTTTGGGTAAGAGTATAGGGACATGACACTCGATGATGAATGTTGTGTTTATGTAAAAAGGATGACACATTTTTGTATTCCCCACACCAATCAGTTTGAAACTCTTTTATGTTAGAGTTGAACTGTGTTTTGACCATTTTTTGGAAGAGGAGAACGAAATCAAAGATTTATGAGTCATGAAATACATCCAGGTAAAATGAGTGCAGTCATACACAAATAAGACAAAGTGTCGAGAACCATTTAAAGATAAAGAGGGGGCAAGACCCTAAACATCAGAATATATTAATTCAAATGATTTAAGTCTTGGAGAATGCGAATATGAAATTGGTAAACGACAACTTTTTCCTAAAGGACAAGACTGACACTGAAATGAATTATTTGAAGCAACAACAGGAAGATTAAAAATGACTCAATAAATAATGCAGGGTAGATAGATTGGGATGTCCAAAGCGGTGATGCCAGTTGGGGAGGGTAGTGCGCTCGCCTACTAAGGTGGTTGGTGGATTATGGGACGCAGTAGGCAAGCAATATAGACCCTTGTCAACGATTCCTTTGAGTATTGTTCGCTCCTGCAAGTCCTTCAAAAGACAACAACCAGAAAAGAATTCAACGAAGATCTTATTTTCTTTAATGAGATTTAGGTTACTGACAAGATTTTTGTTCATTTTAGGAACACATAAAATATTGGATAAAGTAAGAGGCTTAGAAGGAGTTATAAAGGAGGTATGGCCAATATGAGAGATTGGAAGAATGTTACCATTGCCAAGGGCTAATTGGTCACCTCCACTATATTCCGAGTCAAGATATACCTTGCTAAGGTCACCAGCGATGTGGTCAGTGGTGCTTGAGTCGAAATACCATGCCGGGTTTGTAAGAGAGGACGGTGACGCATGATAGGCCATGGGCTGAGATGTCGAAGGTCGAGTAAAGCGCTCCAATGGATGTCAGGACGGAACTGCTTGCAAGTTGAGTCGATTGAAACAATCCCGGGCAATATGCCTTGGTTTGTCACAAAGATGACAATGATATTTGGAGCCCGAGGGCTACTAAGATGACGAACCAGGTAGAGCTTCGCTCGTGCGGTTCAAAGATTGCCGCGATGCTAGAGTTGAACGCTCAAATGAGGAGCATTGAGACTGCGCAGAACGTTGGGGCTGGCGCCTTTGCTGTCCATAATTTGCAGCCGGCTGAGATGCGAGTGATCGACTCTCTTCAACAAGCCGTCTTCTTCTTGCAAAAGATGGCCTAAGAGATCCTCCGGTGTTAGCGGAGCCAGGTTCAGATTGAGAGCAGCCCCAAACGGACCGTAAGAAGAGTCCAGCCCGTGAACAATACAAGTGATGAAGTCATCGTCAGAAATAAGCTGGAGACAATCCGCTAGGGCACATTTTTTCTCGAAATATTCAAGAATAGACATGGACCCTTTCAGAATGCTTTGAAGCTGTTGTTTTAGATGCATGGAACTGATAGAGCATATAGATATAGGTCTTAGTGCATGTTTTTATTCCCGTTTTGTGCATTTTTAGCTAGAGTTTTACTTGAAGTTGTAATTTAGTTTTGTTTCAGTTTTAGTTCAGAATCTACGTGTTTATGTGATATATTGCAGGATGGAAGGTGAAGCATGGTTGGTGTGAGGCTAAGGACTGGACCTAGGAACGCGTGGAGAGCATTGAAGAGAAGAACCGAAGGGAAAATCACAAATCAAGAGGAAGATCAAACCGCGCCCGGAGTATCTTGTTAGCGCCGAGGGGAAGGAGCTTATGCGGCCGGGGCACGGGCAAGAGGGGGTGGAGCGCGACCGCGCTCCGGGTGACTTTGACCGCGCTTCGGCGCGTTGATCCAACGCCGACTTCGGGCCTCTGTGTTATCTTTGGGCCGACTTTATTTTTATTTTTGGATGTTTTTGGATTTCATATAAATACTCTTTTAGGGTTTCTTTGGAGACTTATGCTTATTATTTTCTACGTTATTTTGAATTGGAGAGAACTTTTGGGGAGACTAAACCCTAGTTTGCAATATTGAAGAGAAATCGAACTCTTGTAAGTTTAATTCTTCTTTAATGTCATATTCTAGCTAATTTTCCTATGTCCAACTAGTTGGTTGAAATTGTATGTATGATTGTTTGTGAGATTTGAATTATTTTAATTTGCCTTGACTAGATTGAATTACTCGATGCTTAATCGATTAGATTTTACTTAGGATTATAATAGCTTGATCACCTATTCTTTATCTAGGTTGAATTACAACTAGAGTAACTAAATAGACGGTGGAATTTGGTTGTTCATGGATGAACCCTTTGTTTAAACTTATAGACGGTGGAATAAGATTAATCAAAAGAGGAGAATTCAATCACAAAACTTCATGAATAGACGGTGGAATTCATGAACAATGTTTCTATTGAATGCTATGAACTAATTTGCATGATCAATTTGACATAGAAGGTTTTCTAAGTTAATTGGTTAAAAGGTTGTTAAAGACGGTGTATATTAATAACCACTTTAAGCTTGAGTTCCATGAATTCACAATAGATTAGTCAAGGGAAATTGAAATAAGAATAATCAAGGATCAATAATCATGTATGCAATGGATGCGAAACTAGTTGGACGCTTTTCCTCTATTTTTTATTTAATTAGATTGATAGCCTAAAATCATAAAAAAAAACCTTTTCACTTAGTAATATTATTTAAATACAAGTAATCTGAGTCCCTGTGGGTTCGACCCTTGCTTCCACTATGCCTAGGTCCAGAAATTGAAAGGACAATCTCTAGGTTGCGCAGGCAAGCTCGTGATATTTCTCGTGAATTACCGTTCAACCTGGATTCTTCCACATCTGATTTTGAATTTGAAAGCATTCCTGAAATTGCGGAGATGGCTCAACAGACACTAAGACAGTTGACTGCACCTGATTTGGCCCAACAACCATTGGCGGTGAAGCTACCTGAGCTCCCTGATGGTGTCCAATTTGAATTGAAATCTGGGTTGATTCACCTCCTCCCTTAATTCTATGGGAAGGCGGGTGAGGATCCCAACAAACATCTTGCTGAATTTCATGCCGTCTGCTCTAGCATGAAACCGAAGGGCGTCACTGATGATCAAATCAAGCTGAGAGCTTTCTCTTTTTCTCTGAAAGAGGGAGCTAATGACTGGCTCTATTACTTGGCTCCTGGCAGTATTGAGACTTGGGAGCAATTGAAGAAGACTTTTCTTCAGAAATACTTTCCTGCCACAAAGCTTTCAAGTCTGAAGAAGAGTATTAGCAACATTGAACAACTCCCAAATGAATTACTGTATGAGTATTATGAGAGGTTCAAGAAGTTAATCTCAAGCTTCCCTTATCATGGTTATTCTCAGCTGGATCTTGTATGGAGCTCCATGAAGGCTTATTGGATGAAGAACGCCGACATGTTAATGTTGCTTGTGGAGGAAACATCTTGAATAAGATTCCTGTTGAAGCTTTTGAGCTTTTCCATAAACTATCTGAAGGCTCTTGTCAATTCAGCAAAAGAGCTACAATGAGGGCTGCCCATTTTATCGATGCTACAACTTTACATGAGGAGGTAAATGAGTTGAAGACAATGTTCAGGGAATTCATATTAGGAGGACAACAACAAGTCAAAGCTTGTGGTTTCTGCTCCGACTTTACTCACAAGACAGATGCTTGTCCTACTCTTCATACTCAAGAGGAAGAAGTCAATGCGCTTGGAGGCTATGGGCCAAAAAGGCCAGTATAGGATCCTTATTCGAACACATACAATTCGGGCTGGAAGGATCATCATAATTTGAGGTATGGAAATCCAAATCAACAATATGCACCTCCAAACGGCCCTCCAGGTTTTAGACCTCACCTTCAACCTCAACCTCAAGCACCGAATCAAGGCCCGTCCTTGTCCACGGATGAAATGATCCGCACTCTTGCCCAAAGCATGACTACTATGCATCAATCTATGGGGCAATTTCAGCAAGAAACCAAGTCAAGCATCACCAACTTGGATAATCAAATGAGCCAACTTGCAAAAGCGATGAGCAAACTTGAAGCTAAAGATTCCAAAAGATTACCTTCTCAAACGGAACTCAATCCTAAACAAAACATGAATGCAATCTCGCTCCGGAGTGGTAAAGTGTTGGAAAACAAAGCCGAAAAGCAACCAACGAGGAAGAAGACAAGGAGGACGAAACTTCGGAATTGGTACAGGTGAACGAACGCGGTCAAGACGGCCAGAGCACCCCCGCGCCCTCGAGCCCCAAGCCGCGCCCAGGCACCAGAAACTCGGGCATGCTGAGCGCGGGCAACGACGGTGGGAGCGCGACCGTGCCCTTGACGGTCCAAACCGCGCCTAAAGCTCTGCACGAGGACTCATCTACTCCTTCGACCTCCCTCTCAAATCTCTTCCACCATTTCCCGATGCATTAAAGGAAACCCGTAAGATCGAGAATGACAAAGAGATCTTTGAGACGTTTAGGAAATGCGAGGTAAGCATTCCACTTCTCAAGCTTATCAAGAGCATTCCTAGCTCTGCTAAATTTTTGAAGGAGTTATGCATGGTCAAGCGGAATCAAAAGCTTAAAGGGAAGCAAAAGATCAAGGTTAGCGAGTAAATCTCAGCGGTCTTCCAAAGACGAATGCCAAAGAAGTGCGGAGACCTAGGTATGTTCACTATCCCTTGCCTTATAGGTGGAACTAAATTTGATAAGGCTATGCTAGACTTGGGTGCTTCTATAAATGTCTTGCCTTATTCAATTTATGAATCTCTTGGGCTTGGTCCATTGCATGCAACAAGTGCAGTAATTCAATTGGCTGATAGGTCTAATGTTTACCCAAAGGGGATTATAGAAGATGTGCTTGTTATGGTTGATGAGTTAATCTTTCCCGCTGATTTTTATGTACTTGAAATGGAACATGACAAGCATGTGGCTCCAATTCTCTTAGGTAGACCATTCTTAAAAACAGCCAAAACGAAAATTGATGTGTGTAGTGGCTCGTTAGCCATGGAGTTTGATTGGGAAGGTTGAGTATAATATTTATGATGCTATGAAATTTCCCTATGATGATAATTCTTTATGCTCTATTGATGTGTTAGATACTCTTGTACAAGATTTCTTTGACATTAATGATCATGATGAATTGCAATCTACTCTTGAAAACTCTGTGGTTAATAATGATGAAGTGGATTTTATGCTGAACAATGATATTCAAGAAATTGTAGCTGAGTTGAACGCTCACTACGAGCGACCACTCTTGCTACCGGGCTCAGAGCCCATTCCACTAACATTGCCAAGCGAGAAGCTTGTTCCTTCTATTGTGTAGGCCCCAAAGGTGGAGCTCAAGCAACTACCGCACCACCTCAAGTACGCCTTCCTAGGTGATGGAGAAACCTTGCCGGTGATAATCTCAAACAAGCTAACGGAAGATCAAGAACACCGGTTGTTGGATGTGTTAAGGGAGCATAAATCTGTTATAGGATGGACTATTGCCGACATTAGAGGAATAAGCCCCTCTACATGTATGCATAGAATCCTATTGGAGGATGAAGCAAAGCCCTCAAGACAACCATAAAGGAGGTTGAACCCGCCCATGATGGAAGTTGTGAAAAAGGAGGTCCTCAAACTTCTTCAAGCAAGTATGATTTTTCCAATATCCAATAGGAAATGGGTTAGTCCTACTCAGGTCGTTCCCAAGAAAGGCGGAATCACGGTAAAGGAGAATTAAGATGGTGAACTCATTCCGATAAGAATCCAAACCGGGTGGCGTGTATGCATCGATTACCGAAATCTCAACACGGTAACCCGTAAAGATCACTTTCCTTTACCTTTTATTGACCAAATGCTTGAGTGACTTGCGAGTCGTTCCTTATATCGTTTCTTGGATGGGTATTCAAGTTATTTCCAAATAGCAATTGCACCCGAGGATCAAGAGAAGACAACATTTACTTGCCCATTTGGCACATTCGCATACCGAAGAATGCCATTTGGTCTATGTAATGCGCCCGCAACCTTTCAAAGGTGTATGGTCAGTATATTCTCTGAATACATTGAGAACTTCATTGAAGTTTTTATGGATGATTTTACCGTTCATGGAAACGATTTTGATTCTTGTTTAACTCACTTGACACTTGTGCTAAAACGATGCGAGGATATTAACCTTTGTCTAAATTCTGAAAAATGCCATTTTATGGTAGAGCAAGGCATAGTGTTAGGTCATATAGTGTCATCTAAAGGGATTGAGGTTAATAAGGCAAAGGTTGAAGTAATTCAATCCTTGCCTTATCCTACTAATGTTCGAGAAGTGCGCTCTTTTCTTGGTCATGCAGATTTTTACCGCAGGTTCATTAAGGACTTCTCAAAGATTGCTTCACCCCTTTGTGAGTTGCTCAAGAAGGATGTTACCTTTGACTTTAATGAAGCTTGTAAAAGAGCTTTTGATGATTTGAAGTCTTGCCTCACCACTGCACCAATAATTCAACCCTCGGATTGGTCTCTACCCTTTGAGCTAATGTGCGATGCAAGTGACTATGCGGTAGGAGCAGTCTTGGATCAAAAGATTGGTAAGGCTTCTCATGTAATCCATTATGCTTCCATGACTTTAAATGAAGCACATAAAAATTACTACACCACCGAGAAGGAACTCTTAGCAGTGGTGTTTGCTTTGGAAAAGTTTCGGTCTTATTTGCTAGGTACAAAGGTGATTGTCTACACGGATCATGCAACCCTTCGTTACTTATTGACGAAGAAGGAAGCAAAGCCCAGGTTGATTAGATGGATCTTGTTGTTGAGTGAATTCAACATTGAGATCAAAGACAAGAAGGGGGCAGAAAACGTGGTGGTTGATCATCTTAGTCGCTTGGTCCATGAAGAGAAAAGATGTGCACAAGTCACACCTATTCGAGAAGAGTTTCCAAATGATACTTTGTTTTCGGTACGTGTACTACAACCTTGGTATGCTCATTTGGTTAATTTTCTTGTTTCGAGTGTGTTTCCACCCAGCTTTAACAAGGCTCAGAGGGATAAGCTAAAGAGTGAAGCACGGTACTATGTGTGGAACGATCCATATCTTTGGAAGCATTGTTCCGATCAAGTAATCTGTCGTTGTCTTCCGGATAATGAGGTAACTTCGGTTTTGTCGTTTTGTCACTCTTATGCTTGTGGGGGGCACTTTAGTGCTAGAAAGACCGCTAGGAAAGTGTTGGATGCAGGATTCTTTTGGCGTACCATCTTTCGGGATGCGTATGCCTTTTGCAAATCATGTGACCGATGCCAAAGAGTTGGGAATATATCCTGAAGGGATGAAATGCCTCAAACTTCAATTATCTTTTGTGAGGTATTTGATGTCTGGGGTATAGACTTCATGGGACCATTTCCTAGCTCTTATGGGAATGTTTATATTTTATTAGCGGTGGACTACGTTTCCAAATGGGTGGAAGCGAAGGCCACCCGGACTGATGATTTCCGAGTTGTGGCAGATTTTTTGAAGGTGCACATATTCTCAAGGTTTGGGATTCCTAGAGCTTTGATTAGTGGCAAGGAATCCCATTTTTGCAACAAAACGGTGAGTACGCTCTTGAAGAAATACCATGTCACACATAGGATTTCTACGGCCTATCACCCACAAACGAATGGACAAGCGGAGGTATCTAACCGGGAGATCAAAGCCATACTTGAGAAGACGGTGTCGCCAAACCGGAAGGATTGGAGCACTCGTTTAGACGGTGCTTTATGGGCATATAGGACGGCTTACAAAACACCGATTGAAATGTCACCTTTTCGATTGGTGTTTGGTAAAGCTTGTCATCTTCCGGTGGAAATCCAACACCGAGCTTATTGGGCCGTGAAGAATTGTAGCTTGAAGATGGATGAGGCCGGAGAATTGAGGAAGCTTCAATTGCAAGAGCTTGAGGAATTACAGTTAGAAGGTTATGACAATGCGGCCATCTACAAGGAAAAGACCAAAGCTTGGCATGACAAGAAAATGTGGAGAAAAAGTTTTAAGGTAGGTGACAAGGTTTTATTATATCAATCTAGACTTAAACTTTTTCCAGAAAAACTAATGCCAAGATGGACGGGGCCGTTCGTAGTAGCTAAAACGTATCCTCATGGAGCGGTGGACATCTATGATGGATCCACCCATTCAATGCAAAAAGTAAATGGACAGCGCTTGAAACCGTATTTTGAAGAATTTAGCAATGCTATTCTTGAAGAGACGGTTTTGGACGAGCCTAATACATGAGCGGTAATGCGTCAAGCTAATGACGTTAAACAAGCGCTTCTTGGGAGGCAACCCAAGCTTTAAGTTTAGTTTTTCTTTGCTTTCTAGAATAAGTTTTGTTTTCGGGTTGTTTTTGTTTTGTTTTGGTTCGTTTTGTTCTTAGTTTTAGGTAAAGTCGAGAAATAGGTACATGCGGTCCGAGGAAGCTAGGCCACCCTCGAGCTCATGGGCCCGTGCCCGCGTATAGCCAGCAGAATGTCGAAGAGGCTGAGTGCAGGCGAATCCAGGTGGAGCGCGACCGCGCTACGGTCGCACAAGCCGCACTCGGAGGGGTTAAGTTTCTGGGTTGTCAGCGCAGGTAAAACCCGGAGAGCGTGACCACGCTCCCACAGAACCAAACCACGCCCAGAGGCGCGTTCAGGGATTAAAAACTTAAAATTATCGGGCTTACTTTCATTCTTTATCCTCCACCCACGCCGAGCTCCTCTTCCTTCCCTCTCCTCCATTAAAACTCAAGCTCTCAAGCTTCCATTGAAGCCCAAACCTTCAAATCAACGCTGGATTTACACTCCTCATCATCAAACGAGTAAGATTCAACACTTTTTCTTTCAATTTCTAGCCAAATATTGAGTTTTTAAACCTAAATCCTTCAAGTTAGATTTTGCAAAAAAAAAACCTCAATTTAAGGGCTTTTTAGGTCGAAATTTCTCAATTTAAGTTCATATTCTTCATTGTTAGCATGATTATGAGTTAGTTTCATGGTTAGATTGACTTAAATTGGAAATTTCGAAATTAATCTTATTTTATGCTAATTAATCTAGGTTAGTGGGGGAAGAAGAGTGTTTGAGTGATATTATTGTGTATTATTGCTTGTTTGGTGGAATGCTCTTGCCGGAGCAATCGAATTGTGCTTGTTTTTGGTGTTTGAGTATTGTGTAGGTGAGTTAAGCCATGGGTGATACTAAGGCTCAATCTACCGCTTCTACGGGGCCGAATCATCCACAAAGAGTGACCCGAGCAACTTTATCTATGGCTCAAGCCTATTACACCAGAATCTTCGAGCATGATGAAGCACTTAGACCGGTTTAATAAGTTGAAGAAATGTGAAATCCAACCTCCTAGACATATTGATTGGGATTTGATGGAGGATTTGGGATTGGCTAGTGAGTTGAGGGAAATTGAGTTTAACAAGGGCTTCCTAGGATTACTAAGCATGAGATTGCCAGCCTATAGTAGCTTGATTTTGGAGTTCATGAGCACTCTGGATGCTCATATCTTGGAGGGACGGTTTATGAATGAAGGTAGATGCACTATTGAGTTGGGAGGGGTGCAACGGTCTATGACCTTGACTGAGATCAACACGCTTTTCAGGTTTCCAAGATATCATCATAATGTTCCTCGGTGGGAGTCTAGGGCCACTTGGATGAACAATGAACAATGGGCCCGACTTTCGGCAAGTAACGTCTACTTGGTGTCGAGGACTAAAGCTTCTGGAATATCTCATCCGGTGATTAGGATACTTCAACGTTTCTTTGCTCATTCTATCATCGGGAGAGGAGAGGGAGAGAAAAATTGCCCTAAGAAGGATATCTTTTTGCTTCGGGGTATCTTGGAGGAGCGTGAGATAGATATTGGTGGAGCCATGATGCACAATATGGCTCGAATGGCTAAAGAATACATGAAAGATTACAGTGGGTGGTGTGGTAACTAGGCTTGCCCAATATTTCGAGATTGATTTGGATCAATGTGTGGGTAGGATAGACGCTCTCCCAATGAACTTCCCGTTCTTAAACAAGATGAAGGTGTTGTATGTGAAGAACAACCAGTTTTATTGGGTGCTCGGTAGTACCCCCTATGCCATGAGATTGCCTAATCCTTCAAGAGTGGCATTGGAGTTTGGTTTGGAGAATGCTAGCACTTGGCTTATTCATCCACAAGATGGGGATGTTTTGGTTAAGGAAGTAATTGGAGGGACAAAGAGGAGGAAACAATCAAAGAGGCGAGTTGAGGAAGCTAGCACTTCCATGGATGTGGATGAGGAAGAAGAGGAGGATGAGGAGTATGCAGCTGAGGTGGATGTAGAGGTTGTGGATGATGATGAGGACGATGATGATGAGGGTGCTAATGAAGACACGGAAGAGGCAACAATTCATGAGCATGGCTTTGATCAACATGAACAAGGAAGCTACATGTCGATAGCCCAATATAACCATTTGGTAGAGTTGATGGGTGGCCTTTCCACTCAAGTGAGTGGCTTGTCTACTCGTATGGACGGATTGGCGGCTGATTTCAACCATTTCAGGGGGTTATGCGACGAGTTGCTTTGACTATGTAGATGAGCAAACACGGTTTCTTCATCAAAGGATGGACATGCACACGTCACAACAAGGCTATCCACCCTTTGTTTATCACCCATATCCCGGATGCCCAGACCCAGCTTATCCATACCCGGGATACCCACCACCACCACCACCCGAGGATTAGATTCTTGAGCGTGCCGGCTCTTATTACGAGGTTGGTTTCTTTTTCTCTTAACTTTTCTTTTACTTTGGGGTCAAAGTAAAGTTTAAGCATGGGGGAAGAGGATTCTTTATTTTGTCATAAGTGTTTAGCTGTAGTTAGTTCATGTAGTTGCATTTGCATGTTTATTTTATTGTTGTGCATCGATTAAAAAGTAGTTTGAAAAATCCGATAAAAATTCAAAAATTCAGAAAATTAAAAAAAAAAAGAGTTTTGATTGCATTTTAGGATTCATTTTTCCCCTTGGAACCACTTGTTTATTGAGTGAGCATGATTTCATATCCCATGACTTGTTAGTTATTGATGGGAGTTCTAAAAAGGAATTGCTTGATTATGAAGGAGTATACATGAAAGTAAGAATTTGAGTTATTTATGAAGTTCTAACCAATTGATGCCTTGTGAGATTTTCTTGAGCCTTTATATGCTATTTTTGCATAAAAATTCTTGAGTGTATCTCTTTGATTGCTTAAACTCTAGAACTTGCGTTTAGATTCTTTTTCGAGGCCACATTATATGATTTGAATGCATGATGTAAAAGTGATTGAGGCAAATTTTTTGAAGATCATTTGTATCCTTATCTACCTTACATTATACCTTTGTTTTTGTATCCCCATTGTTTTGTGCCTTAGTCCTGATTTATTAGCTCCACAAAAATTATTCCTATCCGAATAAGCTTGACCCTTATCCGGGAATTAGGATTTGACTAGGGGAATTTTGTGGGTTATATGATGTACTTTGGGGTTTGTAAGGAAGTTTGAAAAGGTGTAATTGAGAAGAATGTGCACATTGAAAAAAAGTTAAGGATGTTGGGAATGTTCATTGAAAATCCTTTGAGAGAAAGTTTGGTATGAATGGTTGATTGAGATGAGTTTTGTGTATAAATTGCAAAGTTGTTCTTGTGAGAGAAGAATGATAAAGAATTAATCTCAATTGGGTTTGTGGAAAGAAAATAAAAGACGAGCAAAAAGAAAGAAGTGTTGAAAGTAAGTAATGGAAGAAAGGGAAGAGCAAGTTGGGAAGATGTTTTGAGAGTGAGTGTTATTGTAATTTAGGGTTTAGTTGATTCTAGTTCCCGGATTTAGCACCATATGGCCAAATAATGATCCCCACCTACTTGTCTATACCTTGGCCCCATTACAACCTTGAAAAAGACCTCATGATTTACGTTTTGCATTTAAACATTCGTGGTGGAAATTTAGTACACTGATGCAAGCTTATGGTAGTTGGCATTCAAAGATGATTTTTGAGCGAAAACACTTACCCTTTTAAACACTTGAGCGTTGAGTGCGAACATATACCATGGTGAGGGTTAGAATGGATTAATAACTTGGTTTAAAGCTTTCATTAAATGAATCCAACGATTTCAAAGTTAAGTTTGAGTTTCTTGAAAATGAATGGAAGTCATGGCTTGCTTGTTTGTGGTGTGATTGATTTTATGTGTTACTTGAGGACAAGCAAGGTTCAAGCATGGGGGAATTTGATAGAGCATATAGATATAGGTTTTAGAGCATGCTTTTGTTCCCGTTTTGTGCATTTTTAGCTAGAGTTTTAATTTAAGTTGTAATTTAGTTTTGTTTCGGTTTTAGTTCGAAATCTACGCGTTTATGTGCTATATTGCAGGATGGAAGGTGAAGCATGGTTGGTGTGAGGCTAAGACCCGACCTAGGAAAGCGTGGAGAGCATTGAAGAGAAGAATCGAAGGGAAAATCACAAATCAAGAGGAAGATCAAACCGCGCCCGGAGTATCTTGCCAGCGCCGAGGGGAAGGAGCTTCTACGGCCGGGGCGTGGGCAAGAGGGGGTGAAGCGCGATCGCGCTCCGGGTGACTTTGACCGCGCTTCGGCGCGTTGATCCGACGCCGACTTCGGGCCTCCGTGTTATCTTTGGGCCGACTTTATTTGTATTTTTGGATGTTTTTGGATTTCATATAAATACTCTTTTAGGGTTTCTTTGGAGACTTATGCTTATTATTTTCTACGTTATTTTGAATTGGAGAGAACTTTTGGGGAGACTAAACCCTAGTTTGCAATATTGAAGAGAAATCGAACTCTTGTAAGTTTAATTCTTCTTTAATGTCATATTCTAGCTAATTTTCCTATGTCCAACTAGTTAGTTGAAATTGTATGTATGATTGTTTGTGAGATTTGAATTATTTTAATTTGCCTTGACTAGATTGAATTACTCCATGCTTAATCGATTAGATTTTACTTAGGATTATAATAGCTTGATCACATATTCTTTTTCTAGGTTGAATTACAACTAGAGTAACTAAATAGACGGTGGAATTTGGTTGTTCATGGATGAACCCTTTGTTTAAACTTATAAACGGTGGAATAAGATTAATCAAAAGAGGAAAATTCAATCACAAAACTTCATGAATAGACGGTGGAATTCATGAACAATGTTTCTATTGAATGCTATAAACTAATTTACATGATCAATTTGACATAGAAGGTTTTCTAGGTTAATTGGTTAAAAGGTTGTTAAAGACGGTGTATATTAATAACCACTTTAAGCTTGAGTTCCATGAATTCACAATAGATTAGTCAAGAGAAATTGAAATAAGAATATTCAAGGATCAATAATCATGTATGCAATGGATGCGAAACTAGTTGGACGCTTTTCCTCTATTTGAATTTCTAATTGTTTTATTTGCTTTGCTTTATTTAATTAGATTGATAGCCTGAAATCATAAACCCCCCCCCTTTCACTTAGTAATATTATTTAAATACAAGTAATCTGAGTCCCTGTGGATTCGACCCTTGCTTCCACTATACCTAGGTTCGGGAGTTAGGATATTTCTTTGATAGTGCTATTACAGCGACATAAAAGTGCTCGTCAGGAACGAGCCCACGAGTGCGCTTGATACATGCGTTCGAGGGTGATCCATGCTTGGTGAGAAGTTTCAGATTTGACAACATAGCCAAGAAGAATCGGTGAGATAGTAGTACGAAGCCAAACGAGAATATAATTGTCACGTTGCTTCCAAACAAGATAGTCAGGGTTCGAAGTAACAGTTGGAGGCTGGCTAGTGGTGGCGGCTGTTGTGGAGAGAGTCTGTGGCGGAGGGTTGGGAGCCATGGCGAAGTGTTTCAGTTCATAGGCATAGAGGGTATCCAGTACCTTCGATCGCCAGATGGAGCAGTTACTCCGATCTAGTTTGAAAGAAAAGATCGGGAATTGAAGGCCTGTGGAATCCTTGTCCCCGAGAGCAGCGGAGAACAAGTTGGTGCTCATCTTGGTAAGAGAAGGATCACCAAAAGACTCTGAATTATCACCATTGGAAGAGGCGGATGAGGAAGAGGTTGACATTGTTGATCAGAGAAAAAGAAGCAGCAGAAAATTAAATTGGTTTAGAAAAAAGTGGATCTTGGCTCTGTTACCATATAAGATTGCGGTTGATTGAAGAACGTAATCTCTGTTGAGAGTCCAGAGAGTTACAACTTGTATTAATATATAAAGATTCAGTTTACAAGAGCCTTGATGAACAACTACAAAAGATAGAATGAAATTACATAGAAGGGGATTTGATATTATCTTTTCCTATAAAATAAATTATATCCAAAACTAACTGGTTCTATTCTTAATACGTTGGATCCCAATCTCATACCAAATCCAAAGGTCGGTGGGAGTTGAGTATCTAGATCGAGACACAATGTGCGCGCTTTAAATGTAATACTAAATGCCACACAACTTCTAGTTGTTTCAAATTAATCGGGTATCTCGATTGGTGGGGAGATCCGAGCAAGGAAGATAGTAAGCGTGTACAGGGAAGTTTGAAATCCACGCCGATAAATGGAGGTGGGCATGGTAGAAGGCCACCGGTTCGTCCTAATGTTGTAAGCGGATCCCAGGGTTCAAACGAAACCAACACAAAAACTATGAAGTCGAAAAATTCCGGATTTACGTGGTGACCAAATTCAAACTCTTATTAAATTTGCAAATAAAATTCAAACTCTTATTAACTTTTTAAACAAACAAAAATCAAATACAAATGAGCACATGAACGATAAGAACATTCAATCTATGTGGATTATTGATTCGGGTGCCACTAACCATATGCCAGGTAACCGAGAGCATTTTAGCTCTCTCAAAAACATCCCGCTAGATTCTATTGGCCTCTCCGATGGAGATCTTGTCTCGGCTACTATATGGAAGTTAAACTCGACTCTAAATTAAAATTAGATTACGTTTTATTTGTGCTAACTTAATATGTGAATTGATTTCTTTGACTGAATTAACGGATAATATCGATTGTCAAGTTTACCTCACTCAAAACTCGTGTGTTATTCAAGAATACATCTCAAAGAACCTGATTGGAGTGGGTAATTGTTGGAGAACAAAAGCAATCCCACATCGGAAAACAATACCAAACACCACTAGCATATAAAGGAGAGTGAAACCCAACCCAATGGCTTAAGCTTTTGGGTAAAAATGGTGGATCTCGACTTTATATGTGAAGTGGTAAAAACCCCCGACACGTCACCCGATTCTTTCGGTCCCCGGAATCTAATATGGTATCAGAGCTAGTTCGGTCTGGGTTCGATTTGAGGGGGCGTGTTGGTGAAACTCAATGGGTTAAGCTTTTGGGTAAAAATGGCGGATCTCGACTTTATATGCGAAGGGGGCGTGTTGGTGAAACCCAATGGTTTAAGCTTTTGGGTAAAATGGTGGATCTCGACTTTATATGCGAAGTGTTAAAAACCACCGACACGTCACCTGATTCTTTCGGTCCCCAGAATCTAAAAGTAATCGATGAGGTGAACTCTACTATTTTATGTTGGTAACTCAATCCACACCAACGTCTCCAAATTTCTGGCACAATCGGGTCGGGTTGGAGATCCGTCATGGGAGGTTCACAAACTTTTTTCTAAATATTTTGGTACTTCAAGCATATAAAACTTAAAAGTTAAATAAGGCGTGTGATATTTGTCAACACACGAAAAAATCCCGTAGTAGTTTTTCTTTGAGTTATAATATTGTGAATAGTAGTTTTGAATTAATACATTGTGATTTATGGGCCCGTACCGTACGACTTCATTTTGTTGTGCGTATTACTTTCTAACTATAGTCAATGATTTTTCTTGTGCCGTCCGGATCCATTTACTCGTGGATAAGAAATCCTTTATGAAAAATTATTTTGCACTTTTCACTTATGTTTAGCGTCAATTTGGGAAACAAGTGAAAACCTTTAAAAGTGATAATGGAACTGAATTTACATGTTTGAGATCCTACTCCTTGAAAAAGAATTGTGTTTCAAACTTCATGTGCAGGTACTTCTCAACAAAATGGACGAGCCGAAAGGAAACATAGGCACATCCTTAAAATGGCATTCCAAGGTAATTTACTAATTAAATTCTAGGGCGAATGCATACTCATGACTGGTTATTTGATTAATCGTATGCCTACCCGAATTCCCCAAGGTAAAACTCCTTGTGAAATACTTCAGAATGTTCCGCCTACTTATGATCACTTGAGAGTCTTTGAGTCCTTGTGTTATGTGCATAATTGGATGTAGGGTAGAAATAAATTCTCAAAGCGAGGCCAACACCGCATCTTTGTCGGATATACTAATGGTAAGAAAGCTTGGTGTATGTACAATCTGGATAATTATAATTTTATGATCTCTAGGGATCTAGGGCCCTTGTAGTGTTTCCTTGGAGTGGAAGGGGCTTGACCACCAATCGAAATTTACTTGTTCCAACGCAAGTACGCTCTTGACATCATCAAAGAAATCGGACTACTCAGAGAAAAACCCATTGATTTTCCAATGGACTCTCACCATAAATTAGCAATGTCTTCCTCTCCACAGCTTGACAACCTAGAATCATATCGACGTCTAGTAGGAAGATTCATCTACTTGTACTTTACTCGTTTTGATTTGGCTTACTCGGTGCACATCTTATCCCAATTCATGCAAGCACCAACCGTAGACCAGTGGTATGTTGCACTTTGCATGGTATGGTACCTCAAAAGCGACCCGGGGCATGAAATTTTACTCAAGACCGACACCAAACGTCATCTCACTGATTGGTGCGATTCAGATTGGGCAAGTTGTCCCATTTCATGTCGCTCCTTATCAGGGTGGATTGTATTCATTGGCTCCTCACCTATCTCTTAGAAAACTGAGAAACAAGGAACATTTTCTTCCTCCTAGGTCGAATAACGATCCAAGGTGTCAATCACTTGTGAGCTAAAATGGCTAGATTTTCTTCGAGACCTTCATGTTCCTCGCAGCCCATGAGTTTGTTTTATGACAGCCAATCCGCCGTCCATATTGCAAACAATCCGGTGTATCACGAACGGACCAAACACATTGAAGTTGATTTTCATTTCATACGCGATGAAATCATTAAAGACACTCTTCTTCCATCCTATGTTCGTACAACTACACAATTGGCAGATATCTATGTATGCTCCAATCCGAGGAGGGATAATGGATATTAATAATACGGTTTTTCTATCTCATGTCCTAAGGGCATAGGATAAGAATACTAGTCATAAAAACTAAAACTCTAAAAGGAAGTTAATAAATCCTAAGAAAATAATCAAGATAATTCCAAGTAATAAAATTCAATAAATTATTTCCATTTTAAGGTTCTTGACCTATGCCCTTATCGTTAATAATATATTTATCTTGGTAGATTCGATGGGATAGATTCCATGTATAGCCCGATCATTACTCCTGTTTAGGAAGTTTCTCTCCTTTGTCTTGTATATAGTCTTTGCTTCAGTTGAATAACAAAGACACAACTTAAAGCTCATATCTCTGTTCTTCTCTCGTTTCACCTTTCTTTTGGACGATGATTCAAGGTTTACACATTATAAGAATAACCTCTGAGACTTGTTAGCCAGAACTGGGATTTAGCTTCTTAGCCACAGTCTAACTTTAAGGATTATTTTGCCTGTAAGAGCATGAGCTATCAAGGGGATTGCCTCTCCTCTCTTCCTTTTTTTATCCATTTTTTATTAAAAATGAGGATTCTCTTGGATGTGGGTTGAAAGAGAGGATCCTCTCTTGAAAGAGGAATGGGGTGAATTCCTCTATGGGTAGAGGAATGTGCACATTGGCTTTTGTGCATTCCTCTCCATATTCACCCAATCAAAATTTGACATGTGTCTCTTATCTATCAACTACATTCATTTATTTTCATTACAATTTAGCATTAACAAATTACAAATAAAAATATTTTAAAGATGATATTTTAAAAAACAAAAAATAAAAAAAATAATTCTTGCAATTTTTTTTGTCTATGAATTGAACCTAATATTGCATACCTTTTTCATCTATCAACTACAATCATTTATTTTCATTACAATTAAGCATTAATAAATTACAAACAATAATATTAAAAATATGACATTTAAAAAAAAATTCTTACAACTTTTTTTTGTCTATAAATTCTAATATTGCATACATTTTTCATCTCATCCTATCTTGCTATCTTCCTCCCTCATCATCCCATGGATAATCATGATTCAACTAACCCAATCTTATGTTGTTGTTTGTATTATCTTAATGTTAATCAAGATTTAATTATTAATAGTAATCAATTTATATTGTCATAAGTAATATATATTTTTTATTGAATGTTAAATTAATTTATTAATTAATTAAAATCATAATGAGTGAATAAATCATAAATTGATAATATGAATGTGTGGTAAGATATATGTATAAAAAATTGGAAGAGAGGAAAAGAAACGATTCTCATGGTTGTGGGTGGATAAAGAGAAAGAGGAAAAGTAAGAGGAAAGAGTGAGGTAAAATATAGAATAGGTGAGGTGTCAAAAGGAGGTAAAGAGAGAGAAAGTGAAGAGAGGATTTGTCATCTCCTTGATAGCACATGCTCTAAAGAGTTGGATGAATTCTCATTCTCACTAGCAGTAAATTTATGAACATGTGCAAAGGGCAAGAATGTAGGTATGTGCACCATAGTTTAGTTGCCTGTAACTTGTTTGAGCATATACTGTATTTATGAAGGTTGCTTTTCTCTCTTGTTTTTTTTTTCGAATTTTTTTGGTGACTTTTGTTCGGAGTTTTTTTCTTATGGAAAATGACAACCCGGCAAAAAAGAGGCAGTATTTTTAATTAATCACCAACTGAAATTACTCTGCTTTCTCAATTACTCGGTTGGTACTCTCTCTTCTCTCTCTCTTTCTTCTTCCTTACAGAGTCTCTGTCCGTCTCAAAGCTCCGGGTAGATTCAGATCCAGATACAATCGCTTAATATGGTAAGTTTCTCCCAAGATCCGACCCCCATTTTTGTGATTCGTGCTTGCTGTCTTGGATCTCTTGCATTCCTGGTTGCTCAATGTTGTGCCGTTTATTAGGGTTGTTGTTAGACTACTTCGGATTTTTGGATGTTCAGTTCAGAATTCCGAAGCTTAAACTGTAGCTTGAGATTCATTATCTCGAAAAACCTAGATTATTGATGGCAAAGTTGGAACTGTGCTGAAATGCCCTTACTCATGTATCAAAAGAACAAGAAATGACTCTTGTACATTCTCAATACCCAATTTTGGTTGGTTTTTAGTGTGTTTCAATTCTTCTGCATGTTCTAATGCTTTAGCAATGCTTTTGCCCTAGGCTGTGATTGTAGCCCAGAACTGTTATTGCTGAGTTTGATCATATTAAGAGCTCTGAAATCTCAATGTTAAATTTGCTGCAGCAGACAAATTTTGTTGGCAGAATTTCCAATTATTGGTTGCTGTTGATGCTTTCTTTCTTCATCAGTTAATGGAGGCTCGTGAGTAATGATATTAGGATGTTATTTGCGTATGATTAACTCACTCTCTTTGCAATGTATACAGGAAAAAGAAGCAAAAAAGGAAGCTTATAGGAAGTATTTGGAGTCCAGCGGAGTGCTTGATGCACTGACCAAAGGTGTCTCCTTGTGTGCAATCAATTTACTGTTAATGCTATGAAAAAGTGTTAAATTTCCTAATGTCCCTGATTTCATCTGAAATTCTATTTTGACAGTTCTTGTTGCGTTGTATGAGCAAAACGACAAGCCTGGTTCCGCAATTGAGTAATTCCTTTTTTTTCCCAATTTAAACTTGCACAATTTATCTTACTTCTAGTGTTTCTTGTTTCACCGGGAAGTGACATTATTAGTGTTTACCTTCCACTCCTTAAAAGGGCTTCTTAAGAGGATTACAACAAGAAGGAATACAATTATGATGTAATCCTTGAAAATGAAAAACTTCAGTTTGTTTCTCATGTTTCTAAAATCTTGTTTATTTCCATTCTATCATTTTATCTCCACACTCCAAAACAATGATGAACATAGAGTTTGCCTTGAATTTACGAGTAGCATTTAGTTCCCATGCTGATTTGATTCATCTGCCTCATCCGCAAAAGGTCATTTTGTGTCCTGTTCTTGCTAGAAGTGTCACTCACAACAACAGGAAAGCGTTTACTTTGAGTGGGTCTAATTAAAACTGTTTGGTTTCACAGGTTTATACAGCAGAAGTTGGGTGGCCCGTCTTTGTCTGAATACGAGAAACTTCAGATGGAAATGTCTGATCTAAGAATAAGGTACAATGAACTCTTCAAAGTTCACCAGGAGACGTGCAGACAGGTAGATTGATGTTTCCTTGCACCTTATTTTCAGTTGAATGTCCAATAATGTTAACATAGCTGGGTTTATTTCCCAAAGTTGACAGGAAATTGGCAATTGTAGTCTTATCATATTGCCTTATAGCATTTATAAACCAAAGTAATTGAATGCTATAATGAGTAGTGAAATGTGAAGGTGTGTTCTACAAGTGACTGAACTTTAATATCTGTAACTCTTCAAAAGGTGCTGATAATGCTGAACTGATTATGCACAAAAAAGGGTAGTGTTTTGGCTTCAAATGTTCCTGTTAAATTGAAACAGCATTGAATGAGATCTTACAATGCGAAAGCTACAGTAAATTGTTACCACCTGATGAACTGAACTGCTCATCAGTAATCACTATATTAAACGTTATCAACTATTTATAATTCATATAAGGAGACTGAAGCACTGTTTTTTTGTACTTGCAGCTGGAGGAAATCAAAAGCGCTCATGATTCGCCAATTTCAGACAGTAAGGATAACTCCCGAGTGCAGACATTGAGACATGATGAAGATAGCAAGGAAGAAATCACACCCTAGGAAGGAAATTTAAGCCTTCTTCTAATTGAATATATGATTCTTGTGGATTACCTTGTTTGTAAGTCATTTATTTATATCCTTTTGTTGTGGAGTAAAACTGATGTCACTAGTGTCACTTTTCCTTGTTTCTCTACCCTCCAAGAAAGGGAAAAAATTGTCACTTCGATTATTGTTTGTACTCGCCCATGAGTGACCCTAAACGAGTCAATTAATTGAAATCGAAATCGAATTGGAGATACGTTATATTAATTAAGAATTGATGCATTGATAAAACTTATCGACTACTTAGACTTTGAATTAATGGGTAGGGACTAGGGATTGTGACTGGTCCATCGACTTTACTATTCGCTCCCACCAATTCTTAATTGTACTTTGTAGGTCTAATCTGATTTTGTTTGTTAAAAAAAAAAAAAACTAAGAAGCTTTTGAGTTTTGAGATTCTAAATAAGGTGAAAAGCAATCAGATCTCACTAAAACGAATCCAACGGCCCACAATCCACCACGGGCCCATGAGAATCCTCAAACCCCGAAAATTCCCCAAAATCCAAAACCCTAAATTTGACGAATTCCCAATTATTTAATTCCATCTCTCTCTGTGAGAAAAAAAATATTCAGAAAACTCGTCTCTCTCTCTCGATCGAATGGAACAGCATGAAACCGGGCTTAGCCCTTTCTTCCACCAATCCCTACCCCCAACCACCGCCACCAGCGACGCTATCACCTCCGGCATAGCAACCGCCACCGATTCGCCGGCCTCCAACGGCGGCCCATTCTCCAACCATGGCGTCGCTTCGTCGGATGGCGTCAACGCTACGACTGCGCTGTACCCTCAGTCTGCATCGGCCGAGGCTCCGGTGCCTCCGTTAGAGACTGTGCGGAAGAAGAGAGGGAGGCCGCGGAAGTACGGGACACCGGAGGAGGCTGCGGCGGCGAAGGCTGCGGCATCGGCGGCTAGGTCGTCGGCCAGCTTCTCTTCCCCGACGTCTTCGTCCAGGAAGCGGGATCACCAGCTTATTGGCTCGCCGTCTTCTACATCATCTTCTTCGAAGAAATCGCAATTGGACTCCGAAGGTTATAGTCAACTTTTGATTGTTTGATTTTTCCCAATTTTTTAATCGGATGATCAATTTATTAATCAACTCTACAAATTGTTCCATGTAGTTGATACTGGACAATGTTTCATGCCGCATGTCATCAATGTACAGCCTGGGGAGGTATGTTAATATGTTCTATTTGAGTTTTTCACTTTCCATTCTAGTCTTTGAATCTTGATGCAAGTCTATCGTCAACTTACCAACCTCGTACAGGATTTTTAAGTGAATTAATAAATTATAAAATCTTTGTTTGTAATATATCAATGTCTACAGATCAAATATAATTAAATCTAGCATGCATTTGAATATTAAATTATGCAATGCATTAGGAAGGTCATATTGACTATTGTTTTGTGTCCAAAAAGGGATTCCTTTTACTAGTCAATAATTACAGACATCCACGTCGCCTCTTGTGTTGGATTTGTTCTATAAAAAAAATTAACCTGTAATTGTTTTTGTTTGGTTGTGCGTATGACCTCCGGAATAGGTGATTGAATATATGCCATTGTTTTTTCTTGACTTTCATCATTTGCATTATCTTTTCAAGAAGAGAGCTGCTACCTCTGTTTTTCTGCTCCCCAAATTTCTCTGCTTGAGAGACTTTATTACAGATCAGCCTTTTAAATATGTTACCTGTTATGCAATTTGAAAAATAGTAGAGAATCAATGTAAGAACATTTCATGTGCTCATCCATCCTCCTATTAAAATCACCTTGGTAAAAAAAGACAAAATAAAACTTTTTTCTTTGTTCAAGTACTGATTTTACTTGGATTTTGGATGCTCCTAACACAGCTATTTTATAAAAATGCTTTGTTTACTTGGATTCAGAATCTATAAAGTCGAAATTCATTGTTGTAGGATGTGGCACAGAAAATAAGAACTTTCATGCAGCAATCTAAGCGTGAATTCTGCATCTTATCTGCTACTGGTTCCGTCTGCAGCGTGTCTCTACTTCAGCCGGGCTCATCAGGGAGCAGTATTACCCATAATGTATACATATTACTTCTATTTCTGCTTTTATTTGTTACAGGTTTATAATTTGTTTTTTGTGAGAGACTTTAGAACTTTAGATATTATGATTTAAGAGTATAGATTGACTAAGCTAAAAAGGATCCAAGGCCTGATAATATGATAGCTATCCCTTCATTATGAAGGAAAAACAACACGTTAATTTTGATTGCCAATTTCAGATTGTCCTTGGAAACTCAGGCTAGGCCTCGTTTAGGTGGTAATTCTGTGATTGACGTTCCTGACCCAGAGATAAAGCTTACTTCTATGTGTCACTTAAATTGGATTTTCCATTTTTAATCTCTCCTTCTTACTTCTAGGTGTTGTTCCCCCCTACTTCATAAGCTTATGAGTATATGAGTATATGAGATCACAGAGAGCATGATTAGAGGTATAATCTGTTAGTTTTCTGATATAAAGCTTGTCTTGAAATGGCAATTAGAGTCTAATAAACTAACCAATTATAATTATGGTGGTAAATCCTTAATCCCATGCTCAGGAGTAATGAGATGGTCAAAATATGATTCTTGAAATGGACGTTGTCAGAATGCTGTTTAAATGATCAACAGTGAAAGCCAGATTCCCTTCTGCCATAATGTAGTTCCAATATCAGACCCCAATCTTCGTGAAAGATGTAGCTGTTAAAAGTTAAAACTCAAAATAGGAAAGTTTTATTGGAAGAAGTTAATAGCTTCATTTCCAATAGTCACATTCATCCAAAAACCTGAGACATTGTTGCTGCCTTTTTTGCCAGATTTTGGAGCACAAAACTTACATGTTTCTTGTTTGTGTCAGGGGCCTTTGGATATTCTTTCACTTTCAGGTTCTTTTGTTCAAAACGATCACGGTGAAAGGAGTGGTGGACTTAGTGCATGTTTTTCTGCAAATGGGCGGATTGTTGGAGGAGGGATTGCTGGACCGCTCATAGCTGTAAGTTCAGTTGAGGTATGATATAAGACACAAGACAAAAAAAAAAGCAAAACTATAATACACCTCAATTATATCATGTAGTGCATGAACTAGAAGAAAAGTTGAAGTGTTACCCAATAATTCATAGGTTATTGCTGCCACCTTTGTCATCAACACTAAGAAGGAAGCTAGTGCCAGCACAAAAGGAGATACTTCTACAACTACCATGGCTTCACCAAATAGTGTTTCTGTTTCTAATGTGGGCTACAGACCCGTGATTGAGCCATCTGGAGGATTTCCACTTCCAGATCATCAAAATATTGGGAGCTTCATGATTCAGCATCAAGATTTACAACATATGTTACCTTCACACTCTGATTGGAGGGTTGGCCCAGACACCAGAAATGGTCTCAACTATGACTTTGCAGGTAGTATATATTTCCAGAAATATCAATTGAAGTAGCATTTTAGGGAAGAGTGGAATTGCAGATAATTTGTATCTCTTAAACATCTTCCTGTTGAAATTAGATTGAATTTTGTTTCTGTCATCTTCTGCAGGTCGACCAGTTCATGGAATGCACGAGTCTTCAGATAATGGTGATTATGAACATCTGCAAGACTAGATTGGTGTGGGTATCAACATGCGCTCTACATTTTCTATGATAAAACCAAAAGTTAGGTTTCTGCTTCAATGAGGAACAGTAGATATAAATATTTTTACCCTCGTGGAGCACTATTTTACTAACCTGTACAGGTTTTTTCCAGCCCTCGTTACTCCATTCCTGCTAAACTTTGAGCCAGCCACTCGTTGCTGTTAACCTTGCTTGAAACAGTCTCTTTATCTTTCTCCGAGATTTGTACATTCTCCACGATGAACACCACAGAATAACCTCATTGCTCTATCTTTGCTTTACATTGTTCGTCATAAATTGAGTTGCTGTTGAATTCCCAAATTTAGTTAGATGAATAAGGTTGTAGTTTCATTTATTTTTTATTTAATTGTTTCATCTTTTTTTTTTCCGTAGAATAATTGTTTCATCTTTTGGTTCGTCAGTTTACTTTAGATGTCACAAATAATGTGTATTGTCACTTGTTGCAGTCATTATTGAGAATTTGAGATACTTCATTTATTGAGCTTGTCGGACAGTCCATTGTTCTCTGGTTGCAGCTTTATTATTTAGGGCACCCAAGTCCCAAACTACCTTGATGGTCCTCATCCCAATTATGTCCAAGCTCCTTTAAAATGTTGTCAAAGAGATGATGTGGAACCTTGCTAACAAATTAGAAAGAGAGAAACAATGTTGTTCTTCATCTCCCCTTTTCTCTGAACAAATTCATGGCTAGAGGACATTCCCAAAAAAACGATGGTGGTCACTAGACGCTTGTCACGATTTAGTTGAACTCTTTAACAACTTATTCTCCACCACTTCAAGGAAAAATTGCTCTAAATATCCCAACCTTTTATTCGGTTGCGCACTCTACCCCGATCTTTCCAAATTTCACAAAATATTCTATACTTTGGAGATAGTTGCGTACTCTATCCTTGAAATGTCCACACTTTATGTAAAATTATGAATGATCCCCTCCCCTTTTCATTTTGTGACAAAAATGTCCAATCCCCATGTACAAACAATTTTTTTTATTTATAACATAGCTTTACAGGTTTAAATTTTCTCATTTATAAAAAAATAATATAATTACTTTTATTATTTGCTAAAATAAATCTCACCATTAAAATAACCACATAAATCATTAAACCATAACTTTTACTTTACAAATTTGTTCATCTTAATATTTTTCATTATTATTTTCTTATAAATTCGACACAAGTAAAAAAGATTTCATAACCTTTTTATAAAACTTATGTTATAGCTTCCCACCTTTATAATTAACCACAGAAATAATTAGTCCATGACTTTTACTTTACAAAGTAGTTCATTTTACTTTTTTCATTATTATTTTCGAAATAAATTTAGACACAAGAAAAAATTCATAACCTTTTTTTTATGAAATTTTAAAAATTTATGTTCTAGCTTGTCCAACTTAGCCAACAAGATAGTATACAACTTATGTTCTAGCTTTTTTTTTAAACACAATGAAACAAACTAATTAAATAAAAAATATTAAATTAAACATAAAATTCAAATTCCCTTTTTAGTAAATGAAAAACTAAAAAACTCAATTATTTAAAAAAATAGAAATCCAAACAACACATTAAAAATATTCATAATTAATTTTTATATTTTGGATGAACAAAAGTTGGACTCGATTATTACTTTGGACCTTACACAAAATGTTAATCATCTTAACCAAATATATTTTTATATAAATAAAATTGATTATTTTAAATTAATTTCCATTAAAGTTGATTTAGAACAAAAAGTGATCTAAAATGATTATTTTTTTATTTTTTTAATCCTTATAAAGACAAGATTTATAATTTTTTAAAATTATTTGTACACGAGTTGGGTATTTTTGTCACAAAATGAAAACGTTTGGAGTCAATCCATAAATTTACCCAAAATATGGACATTTCGAAGATAGAGTGCACAATTATCCCCAAAGTATAGGATATTTTGTGAAATTCAAAAAGATCGGGATAGAGTGTGCAACTGAATGAAAGATTGAGATATTTGAAGCAATTTTTCCCCACTTAAAATGAGAACATATATTTATCAAGAGAGAGAGAGAGAGAGAGAGAGAACATATATATATCAATACAAAATTAATCTGTGACAACAAAAGTCAAGGGGATAATTTAAAGGCGGGACAATCAAAATGTAGAAATCTGGGAAATTTAACATTTTTTTTTGGTCATTGTCACCCCAGTTCAGCGGAGAGCTTTGCTCCATCAAACGCCTACGTCTGGAGTTCGAGTCTCGCGAGGGCCCCTTTGTTTTCGGGTGGGATCTGCTCTCCCAACAAGTTCATTTCTCCTCCACTGAGAATCGAACACTCAACCTCAACGAAGGGAAGCGTAGCCCCTCCCACTACGCTTCATGCTTGTTGGTAGAATTTTAACATTTTGTAGAAACAAAATTTGTGAAACTTTATATTGAATTTTGAGAGGTATCTTTCGCAGTGATTGTACCATGAGGGGAAACAACACCACGAAGCTTCATCTTCAAAATAGAAGAGTTTTTTGGCACCACTTGCTTGAACTTCTACTAGGGAAGCTCCATTAACTCAATAATTTGTATAATTTTTAGATGTAAAATTAAAGGCATTAAGCGTACAAATAGAAAGGAATGACATGTAAAAGTGTACTTTGTCCGTTTAATCATACATGTTTCTTAGGCTAATGCATATATATTAAGGAATAATTTTTTTACCCAAAATATCTCTATTACTATTATAGTATTACATACAATGCCTCTAAAATTGAGTTGTACAATGTAATTGATTTATTCTACTACTCACTCATAAATCATAATAGTGTAATTGATTTACTCCTCTATTAAAGTGGTGTTTGCCTAACACCTCTTGTAGAAAATTGTTAAAATTAATTATTACTTCTACAAAGGAAAAAACTAAAGAAATGGAAAAAAAAAATGTAAAAAGCAAGTTTTATAAAAACAGGAAAAAAAGAAGCTAAATAGACATGTATAATAAAACAAGGAGATTAATTGAAACTATCATTCATTCAAAGCTTGAAAGTTGCATCTCATGAGTCATGGGTGCAAATATGTTGGTTTAATGTGATTTAATGCAAGTTAATACATTTAATCTGCGATCCAAACAAGAACTAAGCATCATTTTCGCAAAAAAACTAAAGACAAACAAAAAAAAATATACACTTTATACTATGAATCATCAGAATGTTCGTTTCCCTCTTGATTCCGATTCAAATTAAATCTATTAAGACGATGGGATGCCTTCTTCACCTGCATAAAAAAGCCAAATTAAAATTAAGAATTTTGCTTTGTTATAATTTTTTTTAAATATGTGTCTATGGTTAAACAATAAGAATACGAACTTTAGTAAGAAAGCAAGTAAATATAAAGCATACCTCAGTTATCCAATCAATTCTCAAAGTTACATAAGTCATGATAATTCCTTGCACCACTACACCGCTAATCAATCCAAGCCAAATACCCTACATTTTGCAATTTATCGATCATTTTAGTACTCAAATAAAAAGAAATTAATCAACCACAATATAACATAACCACTACAATATAAAAAATAATTATCAGCCACCCTATTAATTTACTAATTATATCCAAATAAACCTTATATTTTCAGCCTAGTTATAACCTGTAAATAATTCTTTTGAGCAATATCAACACTCCAAATGAATGAAGGAACAATTATATATACAAAATTTCAACTAACTATTTTGTACATACCATGATACCGTAGTCTATAACATAAGCAAGAATACATCCAATTGGAATACCAATTAGGTAATAGGAGAGTATAGTAACAAGTGCCACCTTTGATTGTGAACCAGTTCCTATTGCAACCCCTGAAACAAAGTTTTGGTATGCATTTTAAATTTTTAAACGTATGATGAAAACAGTATTTCAAAGAAAATTTCAATTTCCTTGCCTGATAAAACAGCTTGGATGTTGTTTAGTAACATAGTGAATGCAAGTAGATCAAAGACGTTTGATGCAGCTTCCGCGACTTCATCATCGCTTGTAAACAAATAGGGAATCTCCTTGCCGAACAATAGACAAAGTACAAAAAACAATGCTCCGAAAGTCATTGAAGTAGCTAATATTAGCTTGATTGCAAACTTGGCTGTTTGGACTTTACCTTTCCCTAGTTCATTCGCAACTCTTACGCTGTAATTTTGTTGTAAAAACATTTAAAAGAAATTGTTAGGGGAGAAACCCTTAAAGGCCCAATCACCAAGCCCACCACATAAGTCAAACAAGGCTCCATCCTAAAACCAATTAGGAGGAGTAACTCATCTATCTTATATGTTTGGATCCTTTGGATATTTCCAATGTGAGATTCATAATTGACCCGACCAAAACAATGTAAAATAATTTCAAATCAAAAGTTAAAAGAATTTGAGCTTTTGTGTCGTACCATGCAGCGCCCATGAATCCAAGGCAAATCATGTATTGCCATGTATTGATGTTGAGGCTAGAAAAGGCACAAATAATCAAGTACATTAAATGTGTGATTTGTTTGAGAATTTCTTTGAAATCGATCTAAGATTAATGCTTACCAGATCGAAAAAGCATCTATATCTACTGTTGTATTGGTTGTGTATCCGGCTAACAAGACAAGAATGGAACTGTACCACAACTGCAAACTGCTCCAAAGTAGAGAATGATGGTAAATTAATTCATATGAACATATAAACCCATAAGAAAAATGGAAGAATATGTGGGATATGTGGAATTCAAAGAACTTTAATAATTTTGCGATCAAATGGCACAACTCCTATAAAAAGACAAGAGGTTACATTTATACAATCCATTAATCAAGAAAAAATTAATTCTTAGAACAAACTTATAAATTAAAATTGAACTAACTTAATCTTTTTCATAAAAAATCACATTAATTAATAGATTAGTAATGATAAAATAAATCCATTTTATAAGCAATAAAGCCATTTCATATGCAATGAGCTTCATTCGAATTCCAAGTTTAAAAAAAAATACTAATTTGTCTTTAAAAATCTTACCAGAGCATAACGCCAGAGGAAATAGAGAGCTTCATAATGGGAACAATATCATGGAATGCTTCCATGGAGAACCCGGTCCAAGTTTCGGGACACCAACCTCCGAACACATAAATGATCATCGACACTCCAAAGATCCACCGCGAGAGAACAAGTACACTCATCGCACCCGAGACGCCCCAACCAAACTTACTCACAAAGATCCAGGAAATGAGTATATGAAGGACAAAAGTCAAAGGAGAAAACAACCCTATGAACATATTCTTGCGTTGCGCTTGTAGGAATGATTCGGTTGTCATGGTGAAAGCAAAGCCATATACAACACCTATGAACCACAACGAGATTCCTTCTGATGCATCTGCTACGTCGTTCTCTTCCCCAAGTAGTTTGTAAATCGGCGAAGAAAATATGTAGAAAGGAAGAATAATGGTCGTGGTGACAAAGTTGATTATCCATGAGCGTTGCAAGTAAATTCCCATCATCCGGTAATGCTTCGCTCCAAATGCTTGCCCACAAAGTGTTTGCGTTGCACTTGACATTCCTATCTGATATCAATGTATATGATGTTAAATTATAATTGGCCAATAATTAGAAAGTCAAGTTAGATTCCAACCTAAAATCAGTAGATTATGAATATGTTGAGAATATACAATTCCCATATCTGAAACTGGAAACTATATCTAAAACAAGATCATTGTATAAAGTTCATGAGTTACCCCTCCTATTGTAGATTGGTTTTAAGATGGAACCCACGAGCTTGTTTATTGGGCCCAACACATATGTGCATAGATAGTCGTGTGCACCAGGCTTATTTTCTTCCTATTTTTAGATGTGAGATGTACTTTATATGTCCACACATGATAAAAAGTGAAGAAAAGAATCATCCTAAATTGCACAAGAATCTATGTATATATATAAAAGACGCAAGGAATAAGGCCACCACGTTGCGCCACCTAGGATTTTCCTACATGTCGTTCCCACGTTAAGCCACCTAGGATTTCGCCACGTAGGATTTTTTATTTTGGGAATTTATATATGCTGATATTATTTTAGGATAATATAGATATATGATAAATTAATCTATGAAAGATTCTATCTAAAATAAAAATGTTATCTATTATATATTAGGAATTAGGATAGACCTAAATTTTTTTTATCTAAAATTAAAATAAATTATAGAATATTAGATATTATATATTAAGATAGATATATTAATTTAGTTTTTCCAATTAAATTTCTATCTATTTATATGAATAAAAATTAAATTCGAATTTTAATATTAAGATAGATATATTAATTTAGTTTTTCCAATTAAATTTCTATCTATTTATATGAATAAAAATTAAATTCGAATTTTATTTAAAATTAAAGAAAATTATTTTATCTTTTTCTTTTTTATCTATTTATGTATTTACCTTAAATAAAATTTTGGTAAAAAAATAGAACTTTTAATATCTATAACTATATATTAAAGTTGTACCTTTTCGAGCCACCAGAACGATTCTAGTCCCACCTCTTATGTAAAAAATAATTTTTTATTCCTAATATTTTAACTATTTACTATTAAATTCTTCTTTACCTATTTAAATCTATATTTAACATCAAAAAAATATCTATTTAGTATAAAAAATATCTTTTGAAAACTTCCTTATACAAATTTTTAAAATTAAAGATAACAAATTTGAGATATTTTAAATAAGTATAAATATGTTTTATCTTTTAGCGTGATATCTTTTCACGAATTTATTTATAGATATACATATATTTCCTTTTATAATAAAAAAATTAATGATAAATACTTATAAAGTTTAAAAATAGGTAATATAATATTTAATAAATATATTGAAATACTTGATACTCTCTAAATTAAGGTACATAGAAAGTAATAAAAAATATAATATTTAATCTTATCTAATCTTTACTATAACAAGCCAAAAAATGAGTTTGGCCCCACCTTAATTGAAAATAAATTATTTTTTAAAATTATTTTTATCTTCATCTTTCATTTATATCTTATTTATTAATTTAATTATTATTTTATGTAAATCTTATCTCTTCTATATTCTAATATATAAATACTTCTTATTCATATGTTATCTTTTGTTTAAAATTAAATATCTATGAAATATCATCAAGGAAAATGAGAAATGTACATTATTTTACCTTAATAATCTTTTTTATTCTGAGCATTAAACTTAATAATTTATATTTAATTTGTTTTATTTGATTTCAAAAAATAAAAAATTTGTACACTGTACAAGCAATAAATTACTTATATTAATTTTTATATTATATATTTATTTAATATGTATAAAATACCGAACCATAGTCGTGCCCTGCACGACGGGTATAACTAGTTGAGATCTAAACTTAACCATACACCATTGGCAAATTTTACAGAGATGGTTTGGACAAGTGAATAAGCAGCGAGCTCGACTTGGCTTATATGACCGATAAACGATTGCGTTACAATTTGCACACCAAACATTGACAAACGGAATAGAATTGCTGGGAATGCAGTTCTCCATACCAATTTGCTTTCTTCCCATACCCTCCTAACAATACCGGTATCATTTTCTTGTACTCGTGCTGGCTCGATAAGTCTAGACTCTAACTCATTGCTTGAATTCTCATCCATGATTCTGAAGACCCAACAAGATCAAACATTGGCAAAATTTAACAGAATTTACAACCGAGGCCAAACTAGTTCCAATTAAACAAATCAGTACAAAACTAAAAATAACACTAAATTAAGTACAAACCTGGGGAATTCAGCTTGTGTTGTTGAGTGCTATAGCTGAGAAAGACAGTAGATTTGAAGAGAATTCTACATATGTGCTTTAGTTTTGAATGGTAGATTACTCTCTTTCCTTTTTTTTTAAAAAAAATAGTTAGGTTGTGAATTATTAATATTATTAGTAATGGGAATAAAGAATGTCTGGATCTAGAGAAGATTTGTTGATCAGTAGGTACACAATGACACTGGTGTTTACAGAGGATTAGTTGGAGTATCAATTAATTAGTAATTTGTTAGCTACTTCGATCCATTTCATTAATCCATTCCATTTTAGCAAACGAGAGGGGAAATAATTTTTCACCAAAATGAACAAAAAAGTCTATTGGAACCGGAGAAAATAGTTTAGTGCAGAGGTGGCGTAGTCGTAGAGCAGATAGAATACGAGGAGCAAGAATAACGTAGTAGGAAGCTCGGAAGGTAAGCAAATACTAGCTCTAACAATACAAGATTTCGCAAGCGACGAAATCCTAGAACAATACGCTGGAATCCACAAAACAAGAGAAACTCTTTAAAATTGTATTGAAAGATAAGGTCTTAATGTTCTCAGGGTTATTATATACATTGGAAATTTGGAAAACCTATAAAAGATAAAATATAGAAAATCCAAAATTGCAAAAAAAAATCGAAAAATTATAAAATGTTAATTTTAGCCCTGAAATGATTGAGAATGTTTCAAAAAGCCCTTAGGTCACGGTAAAGCAGTGAGTTTGACTCTTGAGCCGATTTCTTATATGGAAAGGTATAATGGAGCTCAATCGGACACCGGACGACCGAATTACTTCTGACACGTACGCGCGCTCCGATGATCAACTACTTCTTTTATGCGTGTAGAAAACCTCTCTACATCAAAGAATTGGGAGATGATAGAGAGTAAGGTCAAAAACATAAAATATATTATCGCTTTTATGAGTAGTTTTTTTAAAGGATTTTCTGGGTAATCTTAGGCTTTTCTGGGTTGTTGTGTTGTTTCTTTTTAGGTTTGTTGGCCCCCAAATTCCAGTGCAGTAGAACTTGATTGGTCCAATGTTGTTGTTGATGATTTTATGGGTAGTATGGAACTTTTGGAAAGTATTTTTTTCTCTTATCTAGTCTGATCAGATATGACCATTCTACGTCTGAATCGGATATTGCGGAACTCCTTAATGAAATCCCATCCTTGAAGTTCAATCTTTTTTCATAGATACAGTTAGAGTGGATCTCTGAACAAATGCTTAAGAAAATCCAGTGTAACTAGAGCAATTGGTGATCTTGGAAAGTATAGGTAAACAATATACTCCCTCTATTTTTTGGTCCAAAAACAATACCCTGTCCACCTTTGCCTTGCTTCGTCAGTCATCGCATTAGTGGGCTGGTGGGCTATTAAGTAATATATATTTGGGCCTTGCAATATGTGAATTGGCATTCTAGGTCCATGTACTCATGCGATGTGCCAACAGCCCATGTAACAACCACCACAAGGCAGAATACATAAACGACCCCCTGACCTTTGACCAATTGGTCACTTTGACACCCCACCTTTGAAAATGTTCGATTAAGTATCTAAATTTACATATTGTGACCTATTGAGCACTTACACATCAGATTAGGACCTATTAAACACTCATGCGATTCAGATTTATTGGAGTGTTTTACACTCGTGCTTACATGGCAAACTAAAGTGCCACATCATTATAATTTAAATGCCACCTAAGCATTAATTTATTTAATTCATTTTTGCTATTTTCTTTTTTTTTCTCATTTATGTTATAATAAATAATTTTGGATTTTTTTTGTCACATAAACAATTTTGGGAGAGAAGAATTTGGGATCTCAATCTAGATCAAAGATCTGGATCTCAATCGGATTTCTGGAGAAAGCTTTACCGCCGACAAACTCAGATCTTAACCATGGCGCTCTAGAGAAAGCTTCACCGCCGACGAGATCTGGACCATGGCGCCGAAGAAAGCTTCACCGCCGACGAACTCATATCTGGACCAAGGCTCGTTCATGTTGATGTCGTCGATCTCTGTGATGTCGAAGTAGCAGTAGGAGGAGAAGTTGGAAGCAAAGCGAAGTTGGACAAGAGCGTGAACTCAGAGCACTAGTTCATTTAAGTTCTTGCTTGAAAACATTTCTTTAGATCCATTAAATGTGTTAAATTTCTTCTGTTGTGTGTATTTGAAAACAATAATACTACTCTCCGATTTGTATAGGATGTTCAACTGTTCTGCTTCCAGCAAGAGTAGTCCAGGCTCTGAACCTCAACATAGATGAGATGAATGGCCATACTCATCCTCCTGACACTCACACCCATACTCAATCTTAACCATTCTTGTCTGCTTCTAACCATGGTACACAAATTAACACGCGCAGGCAAGAGCAGATAGAAATGGACGAGGCGGAGGAGAGGAGCTGGAAGTGCAGGGCCGGTGGCTGCCGCAGACTCCAAAGCGGCCGGAATCGATTTTATCTTTAAGCGTAGGGCCGATAGAAATGGACGAGGCAGAGGAGAGGAGTTGTAAGTGCAGGCAAGAGCGTGGACAATGGACAGTGCATTCAATAGCAGAGAAAAATTCACTATTAATTTGATCTTCTATCTTTAAGCTGCGAGATCTTGATGTGTGTGTAGTTCAAGCGGACGGAATCGATTTTCCAAGATTTGACTGAAAAGAATCGGTCTTGTTTAAGTAATCAATTTTCTAAGATCTGATTCATAATTAAGAAGTTTAGGTTGGGTTTGGGAGATCCTTGCCATTAGTTATGTTGTTTCCAGATTTTGTTAAAATTCAGCCTTTTAATTTGTTTTGCAATAGGATAATTTTGATGGTTGGTTATGATTAAGAATCATAATATACTGTTTGTGCAAATCTTGCCTAGGAGGAAGAAAGCAAGAATAAAAAGAAAATAGAAAAAGAAAAAAGTAAAGTGTAAAAGAGAATTGCCACATATCAGTGTTATTTTAGTTTATAAGAGAGTGTATCTCACGCAAATGGTCACATCAGCAAAGAGGTGTTCAATAGGTCACAATGTGATAATTCAAGTACTCAATCGAACATTTTCAAAGGTGAGGTGTTAAAGTGACCAATTGGTCAAAGGTCAGGGGGCCGTGTATATATTCTGCCACCACCACAACACCTGACTTACATAACAACTATTTAAGGGCCCGTACCTTGTACGTTTTTTATTAAATATAAATAAAATAAAATAAATAAATAGTTAAAGAGTAAAAATTTTTTATTATGAATTTATTTATTTTTCTTAGAAAAATGTAGATTCAAAACTAATATTCATTAACGTTTTTTTTGTCGAAATATTCATTAACGTTTATTATTTAATTGAAAAAGTATATTACTTTTAAAGGAAAAATTGGTCTCGGAGAGTCATAGTCACGTTGAAAAAAATATTGCACATTTTTACTCTAATCTTTTTATAAAATATTTTACCTAATTCTTATGTAATAGTTTAGAACAAAAATTATTACAATTAATTTTTTAGGGAAATTCTATTTTTGCAAATGACCAATCTTATTGAAATATTTATATTATCATTGTAGATGACCATAAGTTTTTTTATTCTTCTAAAATGTACAATTTAATTGTTATAAATACCCAAATTCTAAAATTTACAATATTATCTTATAAATATCCAAATTGAAATTGGATATTAAATAATAAAGAATTTTAAAATTGGAGAATTTCTTTTATTAATAAAAAATGTCAAATTCAAATCTTATGAAATATCACCAATAAAAAATACAATTAAATTTCAAAAAATCGTGTGATACTCTAATATTAGTGACATGTATTTTTTCATGTAATATTTAGAATTCTAAACAATGACATATGTACATGGAAAATTAATCAATCCAAAATTTATCGAATATTTCACAATGAATATAAATAATAATTATATTATATATATGGACTATAATTGATTTAAATTAAATCTATTTTTATAAAAACTAAATATATATAATTAATTGTCAATCTCTTATGAGAAAATGTAAAAATTATTTAAAAAAAATTAATTTAATAATTTAAATGTCAATCTTCTAAGAGTGATTTAGATTTATCATTTTTGTATAAAAATTATATTAACAAATATTTTACCAAAACTTGATGTAAGTAAAGTTTTTATCAATTTTTTAATCATAATTAGTTTTTAAAAGAATTTTTGCATAAATAGATAATTGTCAATCTTTTAAAAGATAATGTAAATTTCTATCTTTTTTTCATCAAAATTCTATTTTAATAAAATATTTTTCACCAATAGATAAAAGGAAAAGATAATGTAAATATTTATTTCATTATCACTCACACTAGCTATATCCAATTTTTCTATTTTAATTATGTGAGTATTTTTCAATCTTGTAGGTGACTTTTTATCTTCTTACTAATATTTTTTGGGATTTTAATATGGTAGAAAAAATAAATTGAATTATTATATCAACAAAAGGGTGATTTGGCACAATATGGTGACAGAATTTGCTAACGCTTTAGTATATAGTAGTAATATATTATTTTTATTATTATTTCATAGTTATTTTAGAGAGAAAAATTCAAACAAGGAAATATTTCTTAGAATTGGATAATTTTCTTTTTTTCTTTTATAGTTATACTTTTGAACAATGACATATATATGGAAGATTGTTAAATTTTAATATTATGAAATATTTCATATATTTTTTATAATCTTATAAAAAATTACAGATTTATAGAATTGGATATATTTTTATTTAATGGTTATTTTTCCAAAAATTGCAAAATCCAAATCTTATAGAATACGCAATAAGATTGGTTTTTAAAAAAGGCGGTGTGGTCCAATCTAAAATGGACATGTGTTATTTAATATTTTTTTAACCTCCGCTTTAGTATATAGTAACTAGTGGAGGGACCCGGTCCCTGAAGGCATGACTTTGTTTATTAAATTATTATTTTGTTATTAGGAAAGACATTGTAATAAAAGTTGTAATCAAAATAAAATCACCAAAATATAATTAAATGATACTATTCTTTTTAATAAATACCTATTAGACATTGAAATTGATAAAAGTAGTAACATCATAATAAATATAAAAGTTATTCAAACTTTAAAATATAAGCACATATTATGAAATAAGTATATTGATGTAGTAATTGTCAATCCTAGTAGGAAATGTATATAAGAGAATATGTTTGTTGAGGAAGATTTTTTTTTTCAATTGCTAATACATATTATGGTATTTATATGATTACATAAATATTTTTATATTTTGGAAAAATGACTCAAAATAATCCCAAGTATCAACTCTCAACCAAAAATAATCCAAAATTTGAAAATCACCACCAGCGATACGAACTATCGCAATATTAACCAACAACGATTCGAACTCGATTTCCGACAAGTTTTCTGGAGGAATCAATAATGTAGCGATCGAAAATCTGACATAAAAACTTAATATTTTATGCTTGTTTAAAATATTTCTGATCACCACATCATTTATTCCTCCGGAAAACTCGTCGGAAAATGTGTTCGGATCGTTTTTTGTTAATATTGCGATAGTTCGTATCGCTGGTGGTGATTTTCAAACTTCGGATTATTTTTGGTTGAGAGTTGATACTTGGGATTGTTTTGAATCATTGTTCCTTATATTTTAAGTAATTTTTTTATAATTTTTGGATTACACTTCTCACACCAAAAATTATCTTCCACATAATTAACCCTCTTCTAGAGTGTTTACATGAATTATAATACCAACCAAAGTCATCTTCAATATCCTCCACAGTAGCAAGGGTTACTCATTTGGATTCCTAAAAAAAACATAAGTCAAATAAACTAAATCACTTGAACTTCATAATTAAAAAAAATAATCACCGTTTTGATCTCAAGAATTTGAGCGATTGCTTTTTGTTTATTCACATCCGAGAAGTGATCAAATGAAGAATTGGAGGACTCGCTTGCAATTTTCGATACACTTTGATTGTCAAATTTGGCATCACCCTTCAACAAACTACAATTTAAAAAAATATTTATATTAAATTGATTATAGTGATATAATTTAAAAACATCATATCTTAATAATAATTTAACATAATAAATATTACCTCTCCTTGAAGTCGAGTATTTCTTTAATCTTAGGGTCATTAATAAAAACCCTAGTACCACCCTTCAAAACGTTGCATACCTTGTTGTCACCTAAAAAAATGTGTTAAAACAAAATGTTAAATAAATAAATGAACATAAATAAAATGTAGAAAGTTGAATAATTAATAAATTTAATATATGGGTAATTAATAAATAAACCACACATCTAAGCCCACTATTTAACAGTATAATTAGAAAATATTATATAGAGTATTAAATCTATTTATGTTTGTTGGCGACTTGTTGCATGTAGAAAATTTCAGACATTTTTTAGGCAAATTGGTAAATGATGCTCTCGTGTGGTTACAATTTTTTAATAACATATTCAATTTTTTAGAATGGGGGAATGACAATCAGCAGATAAACTTAAGAGATACAATAAAAATCTAGGATTAAATCAGTTATATTATTCCTGTATTATTTAATATGCTCTAAATTCTAAGAGTCAGGTTCACGTGCGAATGGGTGCTCATGTGCAAAATAAGAAAGAACAAGAGCCGTTGGATCAAAAAAAATCAAAGGCGCTGATCATTTCACTTAAAAGGGGGAAAAAACGGCACGGACGAATTATTGGCGAATTATTCGCGTATTTTTGAAAAAACAGAAATAGGACACGCGCCCAGATTGTTCATCAGTATTGTGGATTTGTTCATCAATAATGTGGATTTGTTCATCAATAATGTGGATTTGTTCATCAAAATTGTGAATTTGTTCATCAAAACTGTGATTTTGTGCATAAATAAACTATTGCTTGTGCATCAAAAATCTATTGTTTGTACATAAAAAATGAACAAATGTGTATCAAAATTACATGCAATATGTTCATCAACATTGTGATTTTGTTCATAAAAAACGAAAATATTTATTCATTGGTTTTGACATATTTGTTCATCGGTTTGTGCATATTTGTTCATAAGTAACATCAATTTGTTCAGTGGTTTATGCATATTTGTTCATTGCCTTTTTCATATAATTGTTCATTGCCTTTTTCATATAATTGTTCATTACTAGATGCATATTTGTTCACTATAACCTCAATTTGTTCATTGCTATATGCATATTTGTTCATTAATAACATCAATTTGTTCATAGCTAAATAAGGCACAAGCACTCCTCTTCGATTTGTTGATATCTCGTTCTTTTAACATGCACCATATTATTGCAAAGTCAAATTCTTTATCTATTATCTTTTGCATTCAAGTGTCTACATCAAATTTATCTTAATTTGGTACTATATTGAGCACTTCATTCGTATTGACAAGTTAGCCTTAAAGCACTTCATTCGTATTATACTTTGAATTCAAGATAGCCTTAAAGCACAAAATAAATGCAAAAATGCACAAATAAACAGTCCTAAATGTACAAGTTGATGGTATTAATAGTCCTAAATGTACAAGTTGATAGCCTTGACACATAAAACATAAGTTTATTTCAATTCACAAATAAGGGTATAATAATGAACAAATAAGGTTATATCAATGAACAAATAAGGGTATATCCATGAACAATTAGGGTATATCAATGAACAAATAATGGTATACCAATGAACAAAAAAGAAGTATACTAATGAACAAATAATGGTATACCATGGGTATATCAATGAACAAATAGGGGTATATCAATGAACAAATACGAGTATATCAATGAACAAATATGGGTATATCAAAACTAATTATATGTGCATAAAAAACTACATAATATTGTATTCCTACACATAAATAAGGTTAAAAAATAAAATTAAAAATTAAAAAAGTTCGAAATCGATGAACAATGTTATCAAAAACTCAATGCACAATTAGTTAGTATTGATGAACAATTGGTGAATATGGATGAACAAATCGCTATTTCTGATGAACAAACTGGACGCGTATCATAAAAACGTATTTTTCGAAAAAATCGTGAATAATACGGGAAAAATTCGTCCGTGTCGTATTTTATTGAAAAATACGCGAATAATACGGGAAAAATTCGCCTGTGCCGTATTTTATTTTTTTTAATGAATGTTTAATCAGGGACATTGATTTTTTGGAATGAATGATCGAGATTTATTTTTATTTCACACACATGCGACCATTCGCACGGGACTCTTTTTCAAATTCTAATGCTCATTAATAATATCATCTCACTTCACAATACGTGAGTTTGGGTCTTTATTGTGCAAGCCCATCTGGTGGTGTTCGACCCAATACCCACTTGGGCATATGAATCTCATCACTTGTTCAATTTTAATTATTCTTAATTAATTTCATAATTTAAGCTTATTTTCACGATTTCTATTAGGACTTATCTTCTACCTAGCTAAGCCTCCAATTTGATGATCAATCCAACACGTTGAATTAGTAATTGGTGCATAATTAATTAATTTCATAATTTAAGCTTCTGATAATATATATATATATGTAAAATAATTAAAAAATTAAACAAATATATAATCAAAATATTAAATATAAGACATTAACTTGAAATGGCTTCTGTTTTCCAAATCGGATGATAACTACAATAGTGTCATTTGATGTTGTATTGATATAAGGAATAAATGGTATAGTATACTCATCTCATAAATTAACCTTAATGACCTCATTCCTACAATGTTCAAGCAAATAAAATTATAATTTCATAAATAAATATTAAAAAAGTATGTATATATATAAGTTATAAATACTTATCGAGTATTAAGTTCAATGTCTAAGTCTTTTGTGGAATTTGTCATCATAATAAACCCTTTGATCAACAATATTCCCAATTCCTGAAATATAGCATATGACATCTACAAATATAAATTTAATATGTAGGATTATATATATACGTGAATATGGAATTAAATAAATTCAAATGTACTCAACAACTAAGTAAATTTCATCGATTGAATAACTATTGATCTCTTCAAACTCGACAAAATCAAATGCATTGTGAGAGGTTGGGAGTTGCTCCATCTGTATGATGTTGGTGTTGTATAAAAAGACAATCTTTTCAGCATGGCGACAATAACGAAAATCATCAGTATAATTATTTAATCCAAATTTAGATATGAAGTATATCCCATCTTCTATGACGTTTTCAAATTTGGTGAATAAGGATTTTTTCATAAAAGCAACACATTTATTTCCCTGTAGATATAAAAAAATAGATATTAGTATTAATATATGAATAAAATACAAACAAATTTTAAATAAGAATTGACAAAAAGAATAATAATCATATATAAACCAATTAAAACTAAAATATACCGTTTCATCTGCTAAGATAACTATTCAATTAAGATATCTTAGTTAAAAACAATTCTATCTAAAAATAAAATAAATATTCTAGAATTTATATGATAGCATAAAAAAATATGCTAATGATCTTTCTATCTATTATATCCAAAATTAAAAGATTATTTAATAATGAGATTTTCTATCATAACTATAACCTAAAGTGGAGGTTAAAAAAATTATTAAACGACACATGTCACTTTTAGATTGGACCACGCCACCTTTTTTTTTTTTTAAATAATCTTTTATTTTTGGATATGCTAAATTCTTATTCATATTTTTAGAATATAGGATAGAAAATCCCATCATTAAATAATCTTTTATTTTTGGATATGATAGATAGGAAGATCACTAGAATATTTTTTTATGCTATCATACAAATTGTAGAAAATTTATTTTATTTTTAGATAGAATCGTTTTTTTAACTAAGATATCTTAATTGAATAGTTATCTTGTAACTGTATATTACTAGCAATCTCCTTTCCAATTTGATTATTATTATAATCCAATCATTTGTTGCCTTATATGAAAAGATCTTGATTAGTTATATGATTATTGTCTTATCTTTTTACGCAGATCATAACAAAAATTTATATTTAAGCATTTACATGATTATTTTTCTCGGATAATGAATATATTTGAAAATATTTTATTATTAATATTTTATTGAAGAAAAACCCATACAAGATACGGGAATACATACTAGTCTTATATTATATAAACATGGATAACAATTTAACATATCCAAAAAAAAAATATTATTTTTTTTAAAAAAAGGGTGGTGTGGTCCAATCTAAAAGTGATTTGTTTCGTTTAATAATTTTTTTAACCTCCGCTTTAGGTTATAGTTATGATGATGATATAAACTAATTGTTTTACAAAATTAAGCTTATAAGATTATACACAATCAATTAAAAATTACATTTATTTTTCAAATAAAAATTATGCATACTTAATTAAAAAATAGAGCATATACACTTAATTAAAAAAATCATGTACAATATTTATAATGCTCCAGCTGATGTTTGTGAACTCTTATTCCATGATCGCGTTGTAACCCCAGGGATGCTTGCTTTGCTCTAATACAGTTTATCACAGGGCTATGCGCCTATGCCCATTTCACGACAAAAAAGAAACATGCACACTTAATTACATAATTATACACAATCACCTATACAACATGCACACTCGTCTAAAAAACATACACAATCATCTAATAAATCACGCATGCTCAGTGAAAAAGGTGTACACAATCAATAACACAATTAAGCATATTCAGTTTTAAAATTAAGAACAATCAATTGTAACTTGAAGCACATTCGCTTATAATACGTGTTTATTTCAAATGGCTGAGCAAAGAGATAGGTTTTCACTTCTCCTTCACATTAATTAGGGTAAACAAGATTAGTCGATGATCTTATAGGCTATAGCATTCCCTCTTGTGATACTTGGTACAATTTTTAGCAAAGAGATAGGTTTTCCACCACGTGGCTCCAAAACTCCCTCATTCTCACTCCTTTCTCTCTTCCCCCTTCTTTCTTTCGGTCTTGATTCACGCTTGGTGAGCTACAATAGGATCACCAGAGAGAGACTTGCGGAGCTCTAAAACCAGACATGAACAAGGTCATTGGCACCGGTTCAAGTCGTCCCGTCCCACCCAGACTTGAATTGTATATTATTTTATATATATATATTATTTGTTTAATTATATTTATAATTTTACATAATTAATTATATCTTGGTATTTATGCTAACTTCTGATAAATCTTAAGCTCTAATTGTATACGTTCATGAACCTCCTCCTCTATTGTGTTCTCTTCACTCTTCTCTAACTCTCTTTCATCTTAGATTCTCAATCTCAAATATCTTCTTCTTCTTCTTCTATTTGCATTTTTTCTCTCCTTCTCCATATCTCATCCATTGTCCAACTGACCACCGACCATTACTCCTCTCTTAATTTTTTTGGTCTATTAAATTATTCTAAATTTTTCCTATCCAAATGCATTTTCTTTTGATTCAAATCTTATCCATAATCTTCAAGCTCAAGTTATGTTATAAATGTTTAGTTATAAACCAAAGAAAATAAGCATTCTTGAAGTTATGTTAATTTGTGATTTATCAATTGGACTAAATTAGCTAAGTAAAAATAATTTATGATTAATTAATTTGAGTAATTAAATTTAAAAATATTTGGTGATAGAGAATGTATGTTGAGATATACATGTAATACTAATAGTATTAGAGAGAAGACAAAAGAGGATCCTCTTTGTTGTGGGTAAAAAAATCAAGAAATAGAGAAAGAAAAAGGAATGAAATAGTAAAAAGTGAGGTGGATGAAATAGAAAGTGATGTATCAAATGGAGGAAATGGGAGAGAAAATTGAAGAGGGTTGGACCTTCTCTTGGTTTCTTATGCTTTTCGTTTCAGCAACCACAAAAGTAAGAGCAACCATATCTAACTTTAGGGTGCGTTCGGCAAAACTTTGCTGAAAAGTCGATGATGCTGATAAGTTCCGATGCTGATAAGTGAAAACTTATTTATGAAATAAGCAAGTGGTGTTCGGTTGGAGGGTTTGCTGATTTTTAAAAGGTAATTAAGGAAATGTCCAAATTTCCCTTACAAAATAATTTTTTAATCAAAATCAAATTAATAAAAAAATAAATCAATTGAGACATTTATCAGTTGAATGAAGCCGAAGCCGGTGTTCTTTCTCCCGAGTCCGTCGTGCCGTCCGATGGTGAAAGTTCTTTCTCCCGAGTCTGTTTGTGGTGAATACGAATTTATCAATTTAATGAATCGATTGTGAAGATCGATTTTAGAGACGAGTTTGCCCAGTCCGCCGAGTCCACCGTTCAGATCTCTTTTTGAGGAGCTTCAATGGAGCCTCGTCGTTCCGTCCGATTTCTCTCTCTAGGTCTCTCTGGTTCGCCGGCGGTGAAGAATTCTTTCTCCCGAATTCGTCGTTCCGTCCAGATTATATCTCTGGTTCTCCTTCCTAGGATTGTTTATCAATTGAATGAACTTGGGAGACGAATTGGAAACGAGTTCAATTGGAAACAACCAAAAGAGAATACCAACCCAAACACTCAAATCAGATTGAAAATCAAATTTATTTTAAGCTGAAATTGATATTTTATGTTGAAATGGATTTGATCTTGGGTAAGGACTGAGCAGTTTTAGTCAAGGACGTGGGCTCGAGACTTCTGAAGATCTCTCATTTAGGTGGGAGCAACGTTGTGGTGGTCAATTTACAATCCATAGATGGAGATGGCCCATTGACATGCTTCCCGAGGACACTTCTTTCTATAGTGCTTAGCTCACCCCCTCCCGAGCTCAAGTAGGCCTTTTTATCATCCTTTTTTGGCTTCTCCTATCTAATACATCAAATATCTTTCCTTATAAAAAAAAAGTAACACGAAAGTGGAGGAGAAAACGATGAGCTTTGACTGTGAAACCATGGAAAGGGCATAAAATTGCACAAGGGATGAGACCTGTTACAGCCTCAAATGTGTTATTATAAACTTAAAGTTGTTCATGATAGAAATTCAGTGACCATCGCCAACCATTCCAATTAGAGAATGATTGAGAATCAAATCATTGAAGAAAATTATTGAGAGGGTTTTCTTGACAACAAATATATTTATAAGTCAAGACCCCGCTGAGTATAGCAAAGCCAGGATCGTCCACGGGAAGCAAGTTTGTCTGTTTATCTAACTAAGAAAACAAGAAAACAAAACAAAACAAGCAAAAAAAGCTACGACAGACCTCGTTAACGACCTTGTCAGGGTCGTTAACGAACCTGGAATCCTACTGAAAACAAAGCAACTAACGACGCAAAAGCAGGTTCGGTACCGATCCAAGTGCCTCAATAACGAATGAATACGAAAGCAAAACTTAACAAATTCAATGGATAAAAAGCTCTAGGACAAGGGTTACCACGACATAGTTATGCATATAAACTCATGTGAAGATAAAGATCATGCCTTTAAAGATAAATCTATCAACTTTCGCTGACTAACAAGCAAATCAATCAACTTTCATAAATCAATTCACTTTATTACTTGTTTTGAATCCAAAGCTCGAAACTTTCATTATCGAACAATATCAACATTCAAGTTCACAACTTTCTCTCTCGATCAAGCTAAAAACTCAAATTACTTCGACTCTCGTCTAAGCATAAGCACAACAAGCAATTCAAAAGATAGAAGGCAATCAAAAACATCAATACATTCATCCAATCATGCACAACCATGTCGAGTTTCAACCCCGACCCTAGAAAAGTAAACTACTCACTCTTCATCGAAACAAAGCAAACAAACTTTAATCAAAGAGAACATATGAAAAACAAAACTTACTTGAAATTGAAAGAATATCGTCTTACAAACTCGTAGAATTCGAAAACACTAAGAACAACAAACAAGAGTTAGATCAACGAACCACACATCTCTCTCGATCGACTTCAGCCCGACTTCTCTCTCGATCAATCTCTCTCCTAAACTAATTCGCATCCCCCCCTTGTCTAGACTTAGAACAAGGGTATTTATACTAAGAAAGCTATCTATAAAAAAACCCAAAAGATTAAAACTTACCAAACATAAAAGATAACAAGATAAAATATATAAATCCCGAAAGTCGACTGTACTCTACCGACACAGATCATCACATTAACGACCTGCACAGGGTTGGTAGACTTTGCTGAATTCCCAAACAAAAACTCTGATTTACAACTCGGTAATGACCCTCACAAGTCGTTAACGAGCCTCTGTTTTGGCTTCTTACGAACTCTTTCATGGCTTTAACTTGCGCTCTAACTTGATCTTCCCATGCAATCTTCTTTCTTATCTTCCATGCATTCCACCTACACCACTTCACTTCATCTTCGCTTGAAAAGTGCTCCTTTCCGCTCAAAAACCTACAAAAAGACACAAAACGGAGTATCTGCCATACTTCTCTAAAACCTACTAAAACTAAACTAAACAACCTAAGAAAGACACTAAAACTAGACCAAAAACACGAACATCAAAAATCCTCCTTGATTTTTCATTTTTGACTACAATTTAACAAAGTTGAACTAAATTGGGATGAAAAGGACTAGTTTTAAACATTTATATTACTTTGAGAACTAATTTGAAACAATTTAAAAGTTGGGGACTAACATACAACACTAACCCTATAATTTGTTTGTATTATTTAAGGGTATTATGGGTATTATGTATTAAGGGTACTTTAGTCTTTCTATGTCTTATATAAAAGGCTTGTAAGTTGCTTTGTAACCTAAACTTTTCAGCTCATCTTTCTCCTTTTGACATGTAACGAACCCAACCCCCCTTCTTACTTCATCTCCCCTTTGTTCTTGCATGGATTATTAGCTTCTCTTTTGCTTTCATAATTAACCAATTATTAAAGCTTATATATATATTATATGAAGAGGGAAATTTGAAAGAGTTGTTTCCTTTAGACAATTCGTAAGAAGCCAAAACCAAACAATCCAACTTCACCAAGGATAAGTTTGCATACTTCAAAATATAGCAGAAAATAGCAAATGACTATTAACGTCATCACACATATATAAGCACTAATAGACATAAGCAAATACAATCCAACCTCACCAAGGATATATGTGTTTCACTCAACTCTCAAGTGTTTTGGCTTTAAATTCAATCTCTCAACTCAATCTTATATGCAAAAACTCATAGAAATTGGAACTTATATCACCAAACTCTCCACCTAAGATTTGTCAAAACAAGCAAAAATCATCAAGAGAACTTAGGCTCAATGAAAAACTTCATAGAAGTTTCCATTCGGCCGGGTTGTAATGGGGCTTGGTAAAGACAATAAGGCGTGGAAAATATTTTGGCTATGTGGTGCTGATAATATCCGGGAATCAAAGACTCCTAAAAACTCACACATACAAAAACTCTTATAAAAACAATACCAAACTCACTCTTCTTTAGGCACACTTTCCTTTTTAACCCTAAAAAGCCTCATATAAACATAAAAGAATCTCCGGTTTACCTTTAAACACAATGCACATCTTCTTTTTCTTCTTCCCTTCTCATTCTTTTTCATTCATTTTTTCCTTTCTTTTCTTTTCGAACAACCTCGTTAACGACCTAAAAAGGGTCGTTACCGAGCTAGTTTTCTCCTCGTTTCTTTTCCATCACAACATCGGTACCTCTTATTTTTGTGCATCTTTTCTACCAAGAGACCTTTTTTACAAAACTAAACAAGAGACTTCCAATCTACCCTTCCCAAAACCCTTATTTTGAACCAAACATAACAATTCCACTCTACAAAACATACCTCTTCAATCTAAGTCCTAATCCCCGGATAGGGTCAAGCTTATCTCGGCTAGGAAATAATTTTTGCGGAGCTAAAAATAAAAGGCTTGAAGGCTCAAATTGGCTATCAAAAAGAAGGATAACGTAAGGGTGGATAGGGATAAATAAATCTATTAAAAATAAGTTCTCTATCATATGACTTTCACAAGCAATGAACTAAAAATCTCATATAGGTATCAAGAAATAGATAACCATCACAATTCCAAGAGATAATATGCATTAAGAGAGTAAACCACACAAGAAAAGAAGAGGGATTTTTGATGTTCTCCCTATAAGGCCTAAAACAATCACAAGGTAGCAATTTTTGTTGGATTGCACTACTCATGCTAAAAGTTATACATGCTCAATTTCATCAAAATGCTATTCCTCTATAGAACAATTTCTTATCAAGAATCAGGCTATACCATCAAAAACATGTTTGAAAGGAAATTACATGATCATGCTAGCAATTAACTATCATAGAACCAAAAGACAGAGAAATTATCCATTCTAAAACTCTTTTTAGAATTTTTTAAATTTTCAATTTTTTTGTGATTTTTCTCATTTTCAAAAACAAAGAGAACTAAAAGACAAAACAAACAAGTAAACAAAAAACAAACAAACATACAAGCAAGTTTTCTTCCCTCCCATACCCCATACTTAAAATTATAGTGTCCCCACTGTAATAAAACTAAACAGAAGAAAAGAGTAAGGAAAAAGAAAGAAACTCACAAGATAAACTGAAGCGGAAAAGATCATCCTTAGAAAGCTGAATCATCGTCGTGGTGGAAACTGACGCTCAAAGTTGCCCATGAACTCGTACATGGTCCTCCAGCGCTCCTCATCAACCGTCGCCCTTTACTCCATCATCCGCCAATGAGCATCCGCCTGCTGATGCCTTGCATCATCCAAAGCCATGCGAGCTGCATAGACACCCTCCCAACGCTCCATCCGCTGGGTAAGTTGTGTCTGCTGCAGGTTGAGCTGTTGCATTTGAAAAGATAAATCATCGGCCCATGGAGGTGGAACACTCGATCCAGTGTAGGTGGGTTGAGGAGGTGGTGTGTAATGATCTTGTGGCTGGAAGTGGTCTTGGTGGATCACCGGGTTATAGGGCATCATCTCTTATGATTGGGGCACGGTAGGCGGTGGCGGTGGGTCGTTACCGAAGCTGAATGCCTCGTTACTAGCCTTGAAGTAATCGTTAATGAGCCCAGGTGGGTCGTTACCGAGGTTTTCTTCATCGCCTAGGACCTCGGTACCGAGGTCATCATCCTTGATATCGAGCTCCTCCGTGGCTGCCTCCGTTGCAGCGTCATCTTCATCCATTTCTTCGCCCTCTCTGTCAAACCTTGACTCACACGATTGTAACGACGACTCATTCTGTGGCTTTTTCTCCAACGGGAAGGCACGTCCCATCTAAGACTCATACCAATTTGGCACATAAAGCAACTCAAACTTGTCTCGGGTAAGAAGCACATTTTGGCCAAGTACCTTGGTGGCGTACCCTCTCTCGGTTATCACAAAGATGTTGGAGGCAAACCAATACGTCTTGTCAAGCTTCTGGGCATAGTTTGGGGTATAAAGTGCGAGATCAACGCCGAGCTTCGCCGCCAGAAGACTCACCAGATTCCCACACCACACTTCCTTTGACTTGATCCCGTGCTTCTCAATATATTGCAACCATTCATACCCCAAGTTCAAGGGGGTAGGATCCTCGAATAGAATGGTACGGAGGCATGCAACCTCCAACCGTGTTGGTCTTGAAAGCTCTCTCTTGGGCCAAAAAGTGGCCCCCAATGATCCGGAAGATGAGGTTGATGATGCTTGCCCCTGGAAGTGCTGCGGCGGAAGGTTCAACCTCCCCGGAAATGTAACCCCAAGTGTCAGTGACCTTGAAGTCCTTGATCTTGTAATTCCTAGAGTGGTGTGGAAGCTCGAGAAGTGCATTAAACTTAGCCATTGTGCACTCATGGTTGACATTGCCTAGCCGGAACTTGATCCTTCCGACCGAAGTCTTGGTTTTGAAGCTTGTTTGGAGAGTGGCCAAGAACTCGGATGTAAGGGCCGGGTAATGTGGTATCTCCTCCTTCTTCAACAGTTGAGGTAGTCCAAGAATGACAAAGGCGTTCTTGACTTCCTCATATATCCCCAACGGCTTAGCGCTTTTCCTCGAGAACCACCTAGTGAAGTGGTCCTTTTCAAGAATGACGTCAAAGATCCGAACTTGCTCCTGAGTAGCCAATATTACATTATCCATGCGTGGAGGGGACGGGGACCTTTGAGTCCTCCTCTTCTTTCCGGCTCTAGTGTTAGCTCGGCTAGTGCTTGCCATTGTACCTGCAAAGACCACGAATTTCCAAGATAAGATCCGTACAAAACAACCAAAAAGAAAACGCCATACTTGTTCTCGAGAATGCTCTCGACATGCCTCGTTACCGACCCAATTGGGTCGTTAACGAGGTATCTGGGTTTGGTTTTAAACTGAGCATATCACAGGTTGTTAACAACCCTAACGGGTCGTTAACGAGCCTGCGTGAGAACAACTTTCAGTCGGTTCCGAGTACAAAACCTCAAAAATTTCGAAAATTCTAGCACAATTCAACCACAATCCCACATAAAACACTCAATCTAACACATGCAACCCCATACTTGCTCGAAACCCTATCTAAACATGCCAATAATTTCCAAAATTCATGGTGAAAATCTATCAATTCAAGAACAAGTTAATTCATGCTTTTCTCAACAAAATTTCAATGCAAATCAAGCAAGAATAACCAAGTATAAATCAAGATCGATCAACCATAATAGAGGCAATAGAAGCACAATGCAACATAGACATGCAAACCAATTACTCAATCAAGATCTAGATTATGAATTTACCCCAAATATCAAGAAATTTGCAAGAAAGGAGTTAGGGTTTAGAAATCATACCATAGGTTGAAGAATTGAAGAACAAAGATTGAATTGGAAAGGGGTAACGAGGCTTTGGTGCGCCGGTAAAGAACTCAAGAGAGTAGGCTCGTTATCGTGGGATGTGGTTGGGGTTAGGGCGTGGTGGTGCTCCGATCGATGGTGGGTAGAAATTTCGGTGGGATTGGATTTAAAAACTTGAACGTTTGGCTTGAGATTTGGGTTTGGGATTTGGAGTTAATAGGAAGGGGCAAGAGGAAGAGGCGGAGTGGGGAAGGGTAGAAAGATAGAAGATGGATTAGGTTTAGAGAACTTACCTCACCCGCGTCTGCCAATTTGCGTGTCGACACAGTTCGTTAACGACCCTCGCAGGTCGTTAATGAGCCTGGGCGACTCGTATTTCAGTGTTGTTCCGAGCCTAACTTCCTATACCACGTTAGTTTCGAATAATCCTATCTTGCTAACTTAAAGACTAATAAAAAAACTCAAAAGAAAGCTATGAAAAAAAATCTAAAAAGAAAAGAAAACTTAACTAATACTAAAAACCGGGTTGCCTCCCATAAGCGCTATTTTTAACGTCGTTAGCCTGACGAACTTACCTTGGTAATCACGGGGGTTCCTTCTCGGCTATGTCGGGGTATTGACAGACCCCATACTTAGTTGTGAAGGCATTTTTAGCTCGTCTAACCAAATTTGGTCCTTCATCTTCTAGAAATATGCCCGGTATGCCTACACAAGGGTTAGTGAAATCCGAAACCCACGGCGGTTTTGATTCCTCTATAGCATAGATAGTGGGGTATGATGTAGGAATAGAATATAAAGAAGGATCATTATCATTAATAGTGAAGCTGTGGTTAGAATACTCACTTTGATACATTGGTGAGGATGTCTACACCGCGGTAGTTGAGGTCGTTAACGACCCATCAAAAGTAAATCCTCTCTCGGTCTCGTGCCATAACGAGCTACCTCCGTCATAATGTTGCATAAAAGGCTCGGTACCGGCCCGGGGGGTCGGTAGCGGTCCTGATTGCACTCTTATAATCCTTATTTGCTGGAGGAGGGTCTTTAGACTCAACAATGTCGAGCTCTGGCTGGGATACTTCGATTTGTGCGGCAGCAGTGGTGTCGTTGGCCTCTTGGTTGAGACTGAACTCGACACGTTCCTCTCCTATATCGAAAGTGAGGAGTCCTTTCCGAAAGTCAACTCTAGCGCCCGTTGTAGCAAGGAATGGCCTCCCTAGAATGATAGGGACTAGAGGATCTTCAGGCATGTCAAGGACAATGGAATCTTTTGGAATGAAGAATTTCCCCACTTGAATGGGATAATCATCAACGACTCCTGTAGCTTTCACACTCGATCCGTCCGCCATATACAGCCTCATATCCACAGGTTCCAGAGGTCCCATGTTAGCTTTCGACCATATTGATAGGGGAAGTAAACTGGCACTGGCTCCCAAATCATATAGAGCCTTAAATCGGTGGTCACCTATGCCAATCATGATAGCAAATCTCCCTGGGTCGCCTAGCTTCTCTGGAAGAGTAATAGATCGGACCTCATCTTGAAGCTCTGTTATGGATCGTTTCCTTCTAAGAATGTCTTTCAAAAACTTTGTGTAAGCCGACATTTCGCTTAGGGCCTCAGCGAATGGTATAGAAATATTTAAGCCCTCGAGAATCTTAACGAAACGCTTAAACTTGCCTTCAGTTGAGTCTTTAGACTTCTTAGTAGGAAAGGGAAGAGATTTCACCAATCTCGGAGCCAAAGCGGGCTCGAGAGGTGATGCTACCAGGTCGACATTAGGGTCGATTGGTGCATTCGAAGGGTTGGTACCGACCCGGGTGGGGTCGGTAACGAGCTTGGGATTTAGAGAGGAGCTCGGTGTACAAAACTTACCTGTGCTGGGGTTGGTAACGACCCTGAGAGTATCGGTACCGAGTTGTTCAGCATCGGTAACGACCCTCTCTGGCTCGTTGTCGATCTAGGCCGTGGTGTCCTCTTCAGAATCGGGGCTCTTATCCTTGGCTCTGGCACGCTCCGGTAGTGTCTTTCTGCTCCTAAGGTGTATAGCCGCTATTTGTCCTCTAGGGTTCTCCTCGGGACGGACCAAGAGTTGCCCTTGCGGCCTCGGAATCTGTACAGCCAGGTTTCCTAGCTGTGAGTCGACACTCTTCTTCCAAACATCGAACTCACCCCATCTTTTCATCTGGTTTTTGAGGTTAGCTTGGACTCCAGTGATTTCATTCTTTACGTCGTTAATTCCTTCATAGAGTCCTTGCACCCAAGATGGTGGCTCTTGATAGCCTGGAGGTCGATACGGCGCGGGCCGTTTGTCCGAAGGGGGTGCTGTATAGCTTGGGTTTGGATTTTGATTGCCCCATGCCGGATAACTGTTTGGCATGTCAAAATTATTAGGTTGGTTCCTGTATTGACCTCTCATGTAATTCATCTTAGCATAAGTCTCAACGGCTCTTATTGCTCGATGTTAGTGCAAGCAGAAGTACTATGGGCAGAAGAGCCACACTCTTGACAAAGTTGAGAGGTTTTCAGAAAACTTACCTGTTTCTTAAGACGGTTGATCTCATCTTGTAGAAATTGATGTTTGACATCGGGATCAACTTCGTCCTTGTTAGGCATGTAGAGACGCTTCTGTGGTTGGGATGGTTGCTGGGCACCATACATGGCATCGTAGTTAGACAGCTTGTCTAGCAGTTCCCATGCAGCAATGGGATCCATCTCTATAAAACCGCACGCAGTGTGTGTGTTGATGCGGTTCTTTGTTTCTGCAATGATCCCCTGGAAAAAGATTTCTTGGAGCACATATAGAGGTTTCCCATGAGTGGGGCACTGTCTGAGCATCTCTTTAAAGCTTTCCCATGTCTCTACAAAGGTCTCGTTAGGCAGTTGGTGATAGGAGGTGATGCGTTTTCTCAACTCCGTTGTCTTGGCAGGAGGGAAGAACTTTGTAAGAAATTGATCATACAAAGCCTTCCAAGACCTGATAGACTTAGGAGGTAAGCTCTCCAACCAGCTCAGGGCCTTTCCAGTAAGAGACCACCTAAAAGCTTTAAAAAGAACATATTCAAGTGAGACACCTTCAGCAGCAATAGTGTCACATAAATCAAGAAAATTCCTAATATGTTCCATAGGGCACTCAGTAGGTTTCTGATGTTCGTGTTTTTGGTATAGTTTTTAGTAGGTTTTCTTAGTTTATTAGGGTTAGTTTTGATAAGTTTAGGGTTAGTTTTATGTGTTTTTGGATAGTTTTGCATATTTTGTGAAAAGTATGAAAGCTACTCCGTTTTGTGTATTTTTGTAGGTTTTAGCAAGGAAACAGTGCTGTTTGGAGCTGAATTTGGAGTGCTATGATGAAGGACGGAGGAATACAAGATAAATGAATTGAAGTCGGAGCTTTTGAAGAAGAAGTGTTGAAGAAACCAAACCCAGGATCGTTAACGAGGTTGTGAGGGCTCGTTAACGAGGTTACGAGATAGAGTTTTCGAGAGTCTAATTTTGTGACTTACCGATCCTGTGCGGGAATTTATTCCGTGTCCATAGAGTGTTTTAATAAGTTTTAGGGTTATTATATTATTTATTTTAGGTCTTGTTATCCTTCTAGATTTTATTTCTATCTTTTTAGAGTAGATTTCTATCTTTTAGGAAAGTTTTTATCTTTTATCTTTTCTATTTTATAGTCTTATTAGTATAAATACCCTTCTATCTAGCCTAGAAGAGGGGGAGCGAAATGGAGTAGAGTTGGAATAGAGAGAAGGAGGAGCCGAGAGAGAGAGAGAGACGAGTCGGAGGTCGAGATCGAAGAACCACGGTGGACGAGAGTTACCGGGGTCGTTAATCACGAGTTTTGATTCGGTGTTTTGTAATTTTCGGTTTCCTCTGAATTTCTGTAAGACCATATTTTCTTATTAATTTGAGTAGTATTTTGTTTTTAATGTTTTCACTTATTGAATTTATTTGTTTCTTAGTTATGATTAGTTAGTAGTTTTCTTTTCTAGGGTCGGGGTTGAAACCCGACATAGTTGTGCATGGTTTAATGAGTAAGATGATGTGTTGAAAGCCTTTTATCTATTTTTGAGATTGCTTGCTGTGTTTATACCTAGATGAAAGTCAAGGTAATTTGAGTTTTTGACTTGATTGAGAGAGAAAGTTATAAACGTGAAGGTTGATATTGTTTGAATGCGAAAGTTTCAAGCTTTAGATCCAAAATAAGCAATTGAGTGAATTAGTTTATGAAAGTAGATTAATTTACTTGCTGGTCAATGAAAGTTGATGAATTTATCTATTTAAAGGCATGATACTTATCTTTGTACGGGTTTATATGCATGATTATCTTGTGGTAACCCTTATCCTAGATCTTGTTTTTATTTGAATTTTCCTAAGTTATATTCGTTATTGAGTTCATAGCCTCGGTACCGAACCTGTTTAGGTCGTTAGTGTGGTTAATTGTTTGCGATGGTTCGTTAACGACCCTGACAACGTCGTTAACGAGGCTGTTTGTGAGTGTTTTTCTTGTTTTTGTTTGATTTTTAATTGTTAGTAGTCGATAAACAAACAACCTTGCTTCTCGTGGAATGATCCTGACTCCCCTATACTCAGCGGGGTCTTGACTTATAAATTTATTTGTTGTCCAGAGTAAAGGCCCGTCAACAAATTGGCGCCGTTGCCGGGGAAGCAACGAGTTTGTTTGTTTATCTGTGGGTCTGGGAATAGCCCGACCCCGTTTTTTTTTAATTTTTGTCTTCTTTGTCTTTTTTCTCAGCGTATGCCGGTAAGACGTCGAAGGCTTGAATTTGACAACGCTGGTTATTATTCAGAACCTGAACGTTCCCTGCACCGTAGACGCCGAGAGAACCGAGCCATGGCCACACCTGAAGAGTTGGCTCGTCAGTTAGAAGTCCTCCAAAACCAGATGGAGGCATTGAAAACCGAGATGGAAGACGCCGCTGCTGAGGCTGAGCGTCAACGAGCTAACAATGCTCGTCTACAGGAAGAGCTGAATGCCTATCCGAGGAACGCCAAACAATACATGCATCCGGAACTGAGGGTGCTAGAATCACCAATCGTGCTTCCAGAGATAGAGAAACCATTTGAGATTAAATCTCAATTTATATCCTTGATAAAGCGAGCTCAGTTTGAAGGGAAACCTACTGAGTGCCCTATAGAACATATTAGAAATTTTCTTGATTTATGTGACACCATAACTGCTGAAGGTGTCTCACTTGAATATGTTCTATTAAAAGATTTCAGGTGGTCTCTTGCTGGAAAGGCCCTGAGCTGGTTGGAGAGCTTACCTCCTAAGTCTATCAGGACTTGGAAGAACTTGTACGATCAATTTCTTACAAAATTCTTCCCGCCTGCCAAGACAACGGAGTTGAGAAAACGCATCACCTCTTATCACCAGCTGCCTAATGAGACTTTTGTTGAAACATGGGAAAGATTTAAAGAAATGCGTAGACAGTGCCCCACTCATGGGCAACCTTTATATGTTTTTCAAGAAATCTTTTTCCAAGGTATCAACGCAGAGACCAAGAACTGCATCAACACGCATATTGCGTGCGGTTTTATAGAGATGGACCCTACGGTTGCATGGGAATTGCTGGATAAGCTGTCCAATTATGATGCCATGTATGGAACCCAGCAAGCTCCACAACCCCAGAAACGTCTCTACGTGCCTAACCGAGAAGAAGTTGACCCGGATGTTAAAAATCAATTTCTACAAGACGAGGTCAACTGCTTGAGGAAGCAAGTAAGTTTTATGAAATCCTCTCAATCCTGTCAAGAGTGTGGTTCTTCTGCCCATAGTACTTCTGCTTGTACTAACATAGAGCAGGTAAGAGCCACTGAGACAATTGCTGAGATGAATTACATGAGAGGCCCATACAGGAACCAACCTAGCAATTTTGACAGGTCGAACAACTATCAGACGTGGAGTAATCAGAATCCAAATCCAAACTATACAGCGCCTCCACCGGATAGACGACCTACGCCTTATCGACCTCCAGGCCATCAGGAGCCACCATCTTGGGTACAAGGGTTACAGGAAAGCATTAATGGAGTCCACAACAAGGTTAATGAAGTTCAAGCCAACCTTAACCACCAAAATAAAAGATGGGGAGAGTTCGATGTATGGAAGAAGAATGTTGATTCCCAACTAGGGAACCTTGCTGCATAGATTCCGAGGCCACAAGGAAACTTCCGGGTTGTCCCGAAGAGAACCCTAAAGGACAGATAGCAGCGGTACACCTTAGGAGCGGAAAGACATTACCGGAGCGTGTCTAGGCTAAGGACAAGACGGAAGAGGACGCCACGGTTCAGGTCGGTAACGAGCCAGCAAGGGCAAGTACCGAACCAGCGTACCATGGTGATGATGCTCCGAGGGTACCCAACGACCCTAGCCCAGGTAAGTTTTCTAATCCGAGCCCTCCTCTCAATTCCAGGGTAGTTAACGACCCCATCAGGGTCGGTAACGACCCACCGAGCGTACCTAACGACCCTAGTGTCGACCCGGTAACTTCACCTCTCGAGCCTAACTTGGTTCCGAGGATGGTGAAATCTCTTCCATTTCCCACTAAGAAATCCATGGACTCTACTGAGAGTAAGTTCAAGCGTTTCGTAAAGATTCTTCAGGGCATTAATATTTCCATCCCATTCGCTGAAGCCCTAAGCGAAATGCCGGCTTACACAAAATTTTTGAAAGATATTCTTAGCAGGAAAAGATCCATTACAGAGCTGCAGGATGAAGTCCGATCTATAGCTCTACCATAAAAACTCGGAGACCCAGGAAGATTTGCAATAACGATTGGCATAGGCGACCACAAGTTCAAAGCTTTATGCGATCTGGGAGCCAGTGCTAGTTTGCTTCCTCTCTCCATCTGGTCTAAAGCCAACATGGGGCCACTCGAGCCAATCAACATGCGGTTATACATGGCAGATGGCTCTTGCATCAAACCTACAGGGGTTGTAGAAGACTTTCCGGTTCAAGTGGGCAAATTCTTTGTTCCAAACGACTTCATTGTCATGACAATGCCCGAAGATCCGGTAGTTCCTATTATTTTGGGAAGACCGTTCCTCGCCACAGCTGGAGCCATAATTGATGTTAGGAGGGGACTCCTAACTTTCGAAATTGGGGATGAGGTAAAGGAATTCCGATTCAAACAGTAAATGAAGGAGACCGATAGAGCCGAAGTCAAGATGCTCTACACCCACAAAGAGATCATTGAGTGTGGGGACCCTGTTGGAAGGTTGGCGTTAGAAGATGAAATTTCAGGTCAAAGATGGGCGGAAATAGCCCCTGCAGTTTCGGTAACGAGTACCCGAGCCTCCGTACCGATTCTACTAGCAGAAGAAGCAGGCTCGTTAACGACCCTATCAGCATCGTTAACGACCTTGGCCGAGGACAATGAAATTTCAGCATTTGAATACCTTGAGGAGGTGTTGAAGACGGAGCCAGAAGAACCGATTCTTATTCCAACTGAACCTTCTCCAACACTTAAGCCTCTTTCGGATTCCCTCAGGTATGAATTCCTTGGCCCTAATTCTACCTTTCCTGTCATCATTAATGCTAAATTAAAAGATGAGAAAGTAGAAAAACTGCTGAATGTGCTTAGGATGCATAGAAAAGTCATAGGCTACTCCCTAGATGATATAACTGGCATATCTCCCCCTCTCTGCATGCATAGGATATACATGGAGGATAATCATAAACCCACCATAGAGCATCAACGTAGGTTAAATCCTAACATGAAGGATGTAGTCAAAAAGGAAATCATTAAATTACTTGATGCTGGGATCATATTTCCAATATCGGACAGCCAATGGGTGAGTCCGGTCCATGTAGTCCCAAAAAAGGGGGGATGACTGTCATAGAAAACGAAAAGGGAGAGCTTATTCCGACTAGGACCACCACCAGTTGGAGGATGTGCATTGATTATAGGAAGCTTAATAGTGCTACAAGAAAAGATCATTTTCCGCTTCCTTTCATTGATCAAGTATTAGAACGCTTAGCCCAGCATGATTATTTCTGTTATTTAGATGGCTATAGCGGTTTTTGGCAGATTCCCATTCATCCTGATGATCAGGAGAAGACAACCTTTACATGTCCCTATGGAACCTTTGCCTTTAAAAGAATGCCATTTGGGCTTTGCAATGCCCCTGCCACCTTTAAAAGGTGTATGATGGCCATTTTTTCAGATATGATAAAGGAAATTGTAGAGGTTTTCATGGATGACTTTTCTGTTTATGGTTCTTCATTTGATGCCTGTCTTGCTAACCTTGCACGTGTGCTTAAAAGATGTGAAGAAACCAATCTTGTGTTAAATTGGGAAAAGTGCAATTTCATGGTCCAAGAAGGGATAGTTCTAGGACATCTTGTCTCTAAAAGAGGGATAGAGGTAGATAAAGCAAAAATTGAGCTTATTGAAAAACTACCTCCTCCTTCTTCTGTAAGAGACATTAGGAGTTTCCTAGGGCATGCTGGCTTTTATAGACGCTTTATTCAAGATTTTTCTAAGATAGCTAAACCTTTTACTAACCTACTAATGAAAGATGTAGTGTTTGAGCTGTCTCCAGAATGTCTTGAAGCATTTTACAGGTTAAGAGCTGCCCTCGTATCCGCCCCCATTATGCAGTCCCCGGATTGGACATTACCCTTTGAGATTATGTGCGATGCCAGTGACTATGCAGTTGGCGCAGTCTTAGGACAACGGAAGGACAAGAAACTCCACGTCATCTACTACACCAGTAAGACGCTGGATGAGGCGCAGAGTAAGTATACCACAACGGAGAAGGAGTTCCTTGCTGTGGTATTTGCCTTTGAAAAATTCCGGTCCTACCTTGTTGGATCCAAAGTGATTGTTTATACTGACCATGAGGTCGTTAGATACCTAATGGCCAAAAAGGATGCCAAGCCTAGATTGCTTCGTTGGATGCTCTTACTGTAGGAATTTGACCATGAAATAAGAGACAAAAAGGGAGCAGAGAACCTAGTGGCGATTCACTTATCCAGATTGCCGGTTAAGCACATCACTGAATCCAACAATGAGGTGCCAATAAACGATTCCAGACCAGGCGAACACCTCCTACTGAACGAGGTCGAACTCAACAAGACCCTCGTCACCGACCCCTTTAGGGTCGTTAACGAGGCACCGAGGCTGGAATACATGGCTCACAAAGATAAAGCTCCAGGGTGGATCGACATATCAGTCAGGCAGGTCGTTACCAAGCCTCGGGGGGTCGTTACCGAGGATATTACAATATCTCCAGGCTCATTAACAACCCACTCAAGTCCGATGACAACCAGGTCAGGTAAGATTTCTGAACCGAAACTCATTCAAGTCAATTCAATCCCTTCCTGTCTTCCCACTCCTATTTCTTCAACATCAATACATGCTGTTAGAGGGTCAAAAGCCCCTTGGTTCGCGGATTTCGCTAACTATCTTATAGGAGGCGTGATTCCCGAGGGTCTAACCCCACAAAAGAAGAAGAAATTCCTCCACGATGTAAAACAGTACTATTGGGATGACCCTTACTTGTTTAAGCAAGGAAGTGATCACCTCTTTAGACGCTGTGTTCCAGAAGAGGAGATAGAGAACGTGATCCGTCAATGTCACACACTTCCTACTGGAGGTCATGCAAAAGGGTTCAAAACCACGACGAAGATTCTTCAAAGTGGTCTCTATTGGCCAACAATGTTCAAAGATGTACAAGCTTATATGACAGCATGTGATGGATGCCAACGCTCAGGCAACATCACTTGGAGACATGAGAACCCGCTAATCGGGATATTAGAGGTCGAGTTATTCGACGTATGGGGCATAGACTTCATGGGACCTTTTCCCGCATCAGGCCCCTACAAATACATCCTAGTGGCGGTCGATTATGTTTCTAAGTGGGTGGAGGCCGTCGCTACAAGGACTAACAACGCTAAAACTGTGGCTAAGTTCATTAAGACCAACATTTTCCCCAGGTTCGGCGTTCCAAGAGTCCTCATTAGTGATGGTGGTTCTCATTTCATTGAGCGGAGTTTTGAAGCACTCTTGGCTAAGTATGGGGTATCACATCGAGTGGCAACACCGTATCATCCAGTGGCCAAGTTGAAGTTTCAAACAGGCAAATAAAGAGCATATTGGAGAAGACAGTGTCCCGTTCGAGGAAGGATTGGTCTTCCAAATTGGATGACGCTCTATGGGCATACATGACAGCATACAAGACGCCTCTATGCACCACTCCTTATAATCTAGTGTATGGCAAAGCATGTCATTTACCGGTTGAGATGGAGCATAAAGCATTATGGGCTCTTAAGGATCTCAACATGAACCTCGACGCGGCAGGAGCAAAAAGATTCATGGATTTGCAAGCACTAGAAGAATAGAGGCTTAAGGTGTATGAAAAAGCTGAAATCTACAAAGAGCGCACTAAGCGGTGGCATGATCAGAAATTAGTGCCCAAAACCTATGAGGTTGGCGACAAAGTACTTCTTTTCAACTCTAGACTCCGTCTATTCCCAGGGAAGCTAAGGACAAGATGGAGTGGGCCATTCATGGTTCATCACATTTATCCCCACGGTGCGGTAGAGTTGATTGATAACCAAGGCGCAATCTTCAAAGTTAATGGTCACCGACTGAAAAAGTTTCATGAGCAACCCGACCCGAATGAAGAGATTAGAGTCACTCTGGCTCTTACAGCTTCGGATTAGCCAAGGGGAGTACGTCGGGCTGACGACGTTAAAAATAGCGCTCACGGGAGGCAACCCGCTTTTAATATAGACTAGATTTTTCTTTTCTTTTTAGATTCTTTTTCTTAGCTTTCTTTTGAGTTTTTTTAATAGTTTTTAGGTTAGAAAAATAGGATAAAATTTTGAGCTAACAAGATGCAGGAGAAAGGGCTCGAAAATCACTCAAGGAGGCTACGGTGGTTCGTTAACGACCCACCCAGGGTCGTTAACGACCCGGTCCAGTGAACCGACTCGGGCAGGTAAGTTTTTATTTTTACCCTAGTCTATCTTCTATCTTCTACCCTTCTTCTATCTACCCTAGCCGCCGCCACTACCCCCCCCCCCTCCTATTTCTACCCTCTCCTATTTAACCCTTCTAAACTCTAAAAAAAATCCTACTCTCAAATCCTCAAATCCCAAACTCCAAATCCCTCAAAATTCTACCGAAGACCTTCAGCACCGATCGGAATTCTCCACTCCACCGACCGTTGGAAACGCCCACGTTACCGAAGCAGGAACCCAGTTTTTCCCACCGACGAGATCCAAGCTCGTTAACCACCCAAACTCGATTTTTGTTCTTCAAATTCTCAATCTTCCGGTATGATTTCTACACCTTAACTCTTTATTGCTTGATTCATGGTTTTTAGGGTAGAAATTTCATGTTTGGATTATGTTTATAGAGAAAGCTGAGTTGCATGTTTTAAATTTTGCTCATGAATTTTGGTTGTGCTTAGTTGTTCTTGATCTAGGGAAGGTTATTCATGCTAGATTCTCCATTGCAAAATTTGATTAGGAAAAGTATGAATTTTTTTTGTTCTTGATATTAAGTTCAATCTTCACCATGATAATTTTGAGCAATTCTAGCATGTTTGGGATGGGTAATTGAGCAAGTATGGGGTGCGTATACCCGATGATGTGTCTAGTGAAGGATTATAGAGAATGCATGTTTGATTCATGGCTTAATTTTAGAGTGGATGACATTCGGATTTCATGAACTGGCTCTCGGCAGCTCGTTAACGACCCACCCAGGCTCGTTAACGACCCTGCGTAACCTCAAAGTTTACAAACTAGTCCAGATTCGTTAACGAACCAATCGGGTAGTTAACGAATAATTCCGAGGGTTATTTCGAGACCAAGTATGGGGTCTCTTGCCTATCTATTTTGAGTGGATCTTATCTTGGAAAAATCATGATTGTTTTGTAGATCACATGGCAAGTTCAAGCAGACCCGCTACCCGAGCCCAGAAGAAGAGGAGGAACCAGAGGTCCCCATCTCCACCTCGCATGGACAATGTGATCTTGCGCACTCAAGGGCAAGCGGACCGATACAATGCCATCCTACACAAGGACCACAACACTCGGTGGTTCTCGAGGTCAAGTGCTAAAGCCACGGGGATTTATACGGATGTCAAGGAGGCCTTTGTTATTCTCGGTATGCCTCATTTGATGAAGAAGGAGAATTTGCCACACTTTCCGGCTCTCACATCCGAGTTTCTAGCCACTCTAGAGACGAGTTTCCCAACGAAGACTTCGGCGAGACGCATTCGGTTTAGGCTCGGTAATGTGAACCGAGAGTACACTTTGGCGGAGTTCAACGCTATTCAGGAGCTCCCAAACCCTTCTAGAGAGTACAGTCTCAAGGATTACAAGGTAACAAGGACTTGGAGCTACATCACCGGGGAGGTCGAGCCCTCCGCATCGGCATTATCCGAGGCAAGCATCATCAACCCCATTTTAAGGATCATCCTCCGAGTCCTAGCCGCTACATTCTGGCCAAAGAGAGAGTTGAACAGGCCAACAAGGACAGAGGTTGCATGTCTTCGCACCATTCTTTTCGAGGAGCCCGACCCATTGAATTTGGGGTATGAGTGGCTCTATTATATAGAGAAATCCACCAAGTCAAAGGAAGTATGGTGTGGTAATTTGGTTAGTCTTCTGGCAACAAACCTTGGAGTCGATCTCACTCGCTACACGCCGGCTCATGCTCAACTTCTCAACAAGAATTATTGGTATAGCTCCGGTATTTTCATTCAAGCCGAGGGAGGGTTCAAGACAAAAGTTCAAGACCGCATTGTTGTACCAACTCTTGACAGGCTAGAGCTACTTTATGTACCAAATTGGTACGAGGCATGGACGGGTCATGCATTCTCGTTGGAGCCCAAGCCGGAGGATGAGCTATCGCTTAGGCCGTGTGAGACAAGATTCGAGCGAGAAGGAGAAGAGATGGATGAAGATGAAGATGAGACTAACGAGGTTGCTGAAGACGAGACTAGAGAGGCTGACACAGAGGAGCTTAACTTCGAGGATGAAGACCTCGATACAAAAGTTTTGGGCACCAACGTCCTCGTTGACGAGCCCACCAGGCTCGTTAACGACCATTTCCAGACCTCTACCTATGCTCCTAACGAGGCACCCAGCTTCGTTAACGACCCCCCGAGGGCAGCTACCGACCCTCATTCCTATGGACTCATGCCATACAACCCAGTGCTTTACCAAGACCACTTCCAGCCGCACTACCCACCACCTCCTCAGCCCGAGTACACTGGATCGAGTATTCCGCCACCATGGGCCGAAGATCTCTCTGCTCAGATGCAACAGCTTCACCTTCAGCAGGACCATATTCATCGAAGGATGGATAGATGGGAGAGTGTCTATTCTGCTCGTATGACGATGGAAGACGAGAGGCATCGTCAGAGAGAGGTGGAAGATGCGAAGCGCTGGAGGACGATGTACGACTTCATGGGGAACTTCGAGCACTACTTTCCTCCACCGAACCGTTGATTCATCTTGACGAAGATTTCCTTGTTTTCTGCCTAGTGACTTTGTAAGTTTTTATGTTTTTCTTTTCTTGTTTTATTTTTGTTGTTTTGTTTTCTATTTCTTTCCTTCTTCTTATTTTCTTTACAGTGGGGACACTGTAATTTTAAATATGGGGTGGGAGAAAGTAGAAAATTTGTTGCTTAATGTGCTTTATTTGTTTTGAGTAGTTTTGTTCCATAAACTATAAAAATCGGAAAAAAATTGAAATTTTTTTGAAAAATTCGAAAAAAGAGTTTTAGAATTGATAGATATCCCTTTCTTAGGTTCTATGATAGTAGTTGCTAGCTTGATCATAAAAATCCTTGCAAGCATGTCTTTGAGAATATAGTCGGATTCTTGTTATGAAGTTGTTTTTTGGAAGGAATAGCATTTGATAGAATTGAGCACATATACTTTATAGCATAAGTGATGCAATCCAACAACAAAAGCTGCCTTGTGAGTTATTTTTGGCCTTATAGGGAGAATATCAAAAATCCCTCTTCTTTTCCTGTGTGATTTTACTCTCTATATGCATATTATCTCTTGGAATGGTGATGGTTATCTATTTCTTGAGACCTGTATAAGATTTATAGTTCATTACTTGTGAGAATCAGATGATAGAGAACTTATTTTCATAAGCCCTATTAATCCTTATCCACCCTTACATTATCCTTCTTTTGACAACCAACTTGAGCCTGAAGCCTTTTATTTTTAGCTCCACAAAATTGTTCCCTAGCCGAGATAAGCTTGACCCTATCCGGGGATTAGGACTTAGATCGGAGAGGTATGTTTTGTTGAGTGCAATGTTATGTTTGGTTTGAAATTGAGGGATCGTTGGGAAGGGTAGATTGGAAGTCTCTTGTTTTTAATTTGTGTAAAAATAAAGATCTCTTGGTACAAAAGATGCACGAAATAAGATTGATGGTTGAAAGAAAGTTGTTAAGAGAAAATTGAGGTATACACGATGAAGCTTGGTAACGACCCTTGTGGGTTCGTTAACGAGGCTGCGAGAGGAGTAAAATAAGAAAAAAAAGAGAAAGAAGATGAGCTGAATAAAAGGGAAAAGTTTGAAGTGCATGCGTGTTTAATAGATATATCAGAGATTCTTTCGAGTTATTTTATGAGACTTTCTAGGATATATTGGGTGAGTGAATAAGTGTATAATGAAGAGTGAGTTTGGTATGATGTTATCTGTTGAGTGTTTTGGTGTTTATGAGTGAATTTTTAGGAGTCTTTGATTCCCGGATATTATTAGCACCACATAGCCAAAATATTTCCACGCCTTATTGTTTTTACCGAGCCCCATTACAACATGGCCGAATGGAAGCTTCTATGAAGTTTTTCATTGAGCCCCCTGAGTTCTCTTGATGATTTTTGCTTGTTTTGACAAATCTTGGGTGGAGAGTTTGGTGATATAAGTTCCAATTTCTATGAGTTTTTTTATATAAGATGAGTTGAGAGATTGAATTTATAAGCCCAAACACTTGAGAGTTGAGAGAAACATATTATTATCCCTTGTGAGGTTGGATTGTATTTTCTTATGTCTATTTGGTGCATATATGTGTAATGGCATTAATAATCATTTGTTATTTTTCTTCTATATGCTTGATGTTGTTTTTAGAGGATGGCTATAGTTTGATGAGTATGTTTGTTTGGTTTTGATTATTGTTTAGTGATTGCTTGAGGACAAGCAAGTCTAAGTATGTGGTATTTTGATGTTCGTGTTTTTGGTATAGTTTTTAGTAGGTTTTCTTAGTTTATTAGGGTTAGTTTTGATAAGTTTAGGGTTAGTTTTATGTGTTTTTGGATAGTTTTGCATATTTTGTGAAAAGTATGGAAGCTACTCCGTTTTGTGTATTTTTTGTAGGTTTTAGCAAGGAAACAATGCTGTTTGGAGCTGAATTTGGAGTTCTATGATGAAGGACGGAGGAATACAAGATAAATGAATTGAAGTCGGAGCTTTTGAAGAAGAAGTGTTGAAGAAACCAAACCCAGGCTCGTTAACGAGGCTGTGAGGGCTCGTTAACGAGGTTACGAGATAGAGTTTTCGAGAGTCTGATTTTGTGACTTATCGATCCTGTGCGGGAATTTATTCTGTGTCGGTAGAGTGTTTTTAATAAGTTTTAGGGTTATTATATTATTTATTTTAAGTCTTGTTATCCTTCTAGATTTTATTTCTATCTTTTAGGAAAGTTTTATCTTTTATCTTTTCTATTTTATAGTCTTATTAGTATAAATACCCTTCTATCTAGCCTAGAAGAGGGGGAGCGAAGTAGAGTAGAGTTGGAATAGAGAGAAGGAGGAGCCGAGAGAGAGAGAGAGAGAGACGAGTCGGATGTTGAGATCGAAGAACCACGGTGGACGAGAGTTATCGGGGTCGTTAATCACGAGTTTTGATTCAGTATTTTGTAATTTTCGGTTTCCTCTGAATTTCTGTAAGACCATATTTTCTTATTAATTTGAGTAGTATTTTGTTTTTAATGTTTTCTCTTATTGAATTTATTTGTTTCTTAGTTATGATTAGTGAGTAGTTTTCTTTTCTAGGGTCGGGGTTGAAACCCGGCATAGTTGTGCATGGTTTAATGAGTAAGATGATGTGTTGAAAGCCTTTTATCTATTTTTGAGATTGCTTGCTGTGTTTATACCTAGATGAAAGTCAAGGTAATTTGAGTTTTTGACTTGATTGAGAGAGAAACTTATAAACTTGAAGGTTGATATTGTTTGAATGCGAAAGTTTCAAGCTTTAGATCCAAAACAAGCAATTGAGTGAATTAGTTTATGAAAGTAGATTAATTTACTTGCTGGTCAATGAAAGTTGATGAATTTATCTATTTAAAGGGATGATACTTATCTTTTTACGGGTTTATATGCATGATTATGTTGTGGTAACCCTTATCCTAGATCTTGTTTTTATTTGAATTTTCCTAAGTTATATTCGTTACTGAGTTCATAGCCTCGGTACCGAACCTATTTAGGTCGTTAGTGTGGTTAATTGTTTGCGGTGGTTCGTTAACGACCCTGACAACGTCGTTAACAAGGCTGTTTGTAAGTGTTTTGCTTGTTTTTGTTTGATTTTTAATTGTTAGTAGTCGATAAACAAACAACCTTGCTTCTCATGGAACGATCCTGACTCCCCTATACTCAACGGGGTCTTGACTTATAAATTTATTTGTTGTCCAGAGTAAAGGCCCGTCAACAATTTCCCTTCAAACTGAGCCGTTTTTATTAAGGATATGAATTGAGACTTAATCTCAAATGTCTTCTCTATCTCTGGAAGCACAATTGCAGACTCCGGCACCCTCAGTTCTGGATGCATATATTGCTTGGCATTTCTCGGATAGGCATTCAGCTCCGCCTGTAAACGAGCATTGTTCAGTCATTCACGTTCAGCGGCGGCAGTAGCGGCGTCTCGATCAGCTTGTAACACCTCCATCTGCCTCTGGAGAGCGGCCATCTGTTGAGCCATCTCTTCAGGTGTAGCCATGGCTTGGTTTTCTCTCCGTCGGCGGTGCAAGGTTTCAAAATAATAACCGGTGTTGTCAAATTCGAGCATGCGACATCCTACTGGCATACACTGAGAAAACAAACAAAGAAAACAGAATTAAAAACAAAAACGGGGTCGGGCTGTTCCCAAACCCACAGATAAACAAACAAACACTGTTGCCTCCCCGGCAACGACGCCAATTTGTTGAGAGGGTTTTCTTGACAACAAATATATTTATAAGTCAAGACCGCGCTGAGTATAGCGAAGTAAGGATCTTCCACGGGAAGCAAGGTTGTCTGTTTATCTAACTAAGAAAATAAAATAAAACAAGCAAAAAGAGCTATGACAGACCTCGTTAACGACCTTTTCAGGGTCATTAACGAACCTGGAACTAACGATGCAAAAGCAGGTTCGGTACCGATCCAAGTGCCTCGGTAACAAATGAATACGAAAGCAAAATTTAACAAATTCAATGGATAAAAAGTCTAGGACAAGGGTTACCACGACATACCTATGCATATAAACTCATGTGAAGATAAAGATCATGCCTTTAAAGATAAATCTATCAACTTTCGCTGACTAACAAGCAAATCAATCAACTTTCATAAGGAAACTCAAAAGCAAGCTTGTTACCGACCCCCACAGGGTCGGTACCGACCTCTACAGAACCGAGAAAATTCAACCTCTCCAGTGCTTAATGGTTTCAAGCAGGTTCAGATTTATTTTGTGAGTTCCCTTTTCCTTATTCTCTTTATATTTCTATGTTTTAAAGTGTGAGGACATTGTTTGGTTTAAGTATAGGGTATGGGAAAAGGAAACTCAGTTTTGTGTCAGTTTTTGTGTTTTTGTTTGTGTTTTTAGGATTGATAATATTCCACTTAGATGTCCTATGATATGCTTTAACTTGCATGATCATGTAATTCCATAGCATGTTTGGATAGCTTTGCCTGAATCATGTTTGAATTTTTTTATGTGGATATTTAGCATGTGATGAATTGAGCACATATGATCTTAGGTAAAAGTGACTGAAATCCAACAAAAAAAAATTTCCTAGTGAGTTATTTTTCGCCTTATAGGGAGAACATCAAAAATCCCTCTTCTTTTCTTGTGTGATTTACTCTCCTTATGCATATTATCTCTTGTCATTGATATGGTTATCTATTTCTTGAGACCTATATGAGATATTAGTTCATTGCATGTGAAATCAGATGATAGAGAACTAATTTTCATAAGCCCTATTAATCCTTATCCACCCTTACATTATCCTCTTTTTGAAGCCAATTTGAGCATTAAGCCTTTTATTTTTAGCTCCACAAAATTATTTCCTAGTCGATGTAAGCTTGACCCTATCCAGGGATTAGGACTTAGTATTGGTTGTTGTGATGGTTTTGTTGAGTGAGTTTGTTTGGTTCAAATGTGGGGTAATTATGGGTTGGGTAAAGTAAAATCTTGCAGTTTGTTATGTAAAAGGAGTTTGGTTCTCTGAATGCACTTACAAAAGAAGTGGAAAGTAAAGAGGAAGAAAGAAGAAAATGATGAGCAGAACTCGTTACCGACTCTGCAGGGTCGGTTCCGAACCTCCCACAAAAAAATGAATGAAATCATAAGGGAGAAAGAAAGAAAAAAAGGGGAAGAGTTGAGCAATGAATAAAGTGTGCATGAGCCAAATTTTCCTTAGTGTTTGTAAGCAAGATTAGTTGGGATAAAAGGGTTAATGAGAGTTTTTTTAAAGAAAAGAGTGAGTTTGGTATGTTCTTTTGATGTTTTGGTAAATGTGAGTTTTTAGGAGTCTTTGATTCCCGGATAGTATTAGCACCACATAGCCAAAATATTTCCACGCCTTATTGTCTTTACCAAGCCCCATTACAACCCGGCCGAATGGAAGCTTCTATGAAGTTTTTCATTGAGGCTAAGTTCTCTTGATGTTTTTTATATGTTTTGACATCTCGGGTGGAGAGTTTGGTGATATAAATAACAATGACTATGTTGATTTTTGTATATTGGATTGAGTTGAGAGTTGTTATTCTAAGCCCAAACACTTGAGAGTTAAGAGAAACACATTACCCTTGTGAGGTTGGATTTGTAGTTGCTTTTGCTTGAGGTTGCTCATATATGTGTGATGACGTTAGATTCACTTGTCTATCTATTTCTACTTGTGCTTTGATGTTGCTTTTTGATAAAGGCATTGACTTGATATATGTGTTATTGGTTTTGGTTGATGTTTAGTGATTGCTTGAGGACAAGCAAGTCTAAGTATGGGGTATTTTGATGTCCGCCTTTTTAGTCATGTTTTAGGGTGTGTTTTTGTGTGTTTGAGTCTTTTTCTTTAGTTTTGTGTTTTGTTTTGAGTCGTTTGTGTGGGTTTTCGTATTTTCTTAAGATATGGAGTCTACATAAGCTTTGGTGGTGTTTTTATAGGTTTTGTAGGAGTTTTGGAGCTTGAAAGAAGAGTTTGGAGCCTTGCAAGAGAGGGTGGACAAGCTATGAGGAAGATTTGAGTTGATGAGCTAAGGAAGTAGGGCCAAGAAGAGTGAAATCATGAAGAGAGGTGAAGAAATCGACCCAAGATCGAGCTAGGAAGAGGTCGTGCACGAACCAAGATGAGGAATCTAGAAGAATTCTCTTAGGACCGACCCAATCAGGGTCGTGCTCGACCCAAACAGAGAGAGGAACCCTCAGGACCGACCCTATGAGGGTCGTGCAAGACCCATTTGGGTCGTGCGTGGCGCCGACTTTCTCTCTATTCCGAGATCTTAAGGATTTATTCTATCTTTGTATTTTAGGAAGGTTATTTTATCTTGTTTCCTAGTTGAATTAGGACTCCTTCTCTTCTATAAAAGGAGGTTAAACCATTTGTTTCGGGGGGGGGGGGGGAACCAACACAGGTCTAGGGCCCGAGGGGCACATTAGAGGAGGAGGAGGAAGAGAGAGAGAAGTTGGTAGGAGAGGATATAGAGTAGAGATTGGTGTTGCTTGGAGAACGAGTTTGTTTTGAATTCAAAGTTGTAAGCTTTTCCTTTTTAATTCAGTTTTGTTTTCAATTATTATGCTTGGTGAGTAGTTTTCCTCTCTAAGGTTGGGGTTGAACCCAACAATGGTTGTGCATGCTTTCTCTTGATCATGATTTGATTGTTTTTATTGCATGAATCTATTCTCTTGCTCTTAATCCTTAAAGCGAAAGTGGGTTGGAATTTCTCGTTCATAGTTGAAACGAAAGCGGAAACTTTGAATCAGAATAGTCAAATTAGGGTTTTGAAGCGAAAGTGGATCTATCCTAGTTGAAGTAGAAGAGATTAGATAGTAAGTTTATTAATTGAACGAAAGTTAGTTGATTTACTTGCTCTAGTTAACGAAAGTTAGCCCCTTTATGTGATAAAAGCATGATCTTTATGTTTCATGAGTGTTAGCATTGCATGATTATTGTTGTTGTGATACCTTTACCTTTGATTTTCTCTCTTACTTGATAAAAACCCTTGCTTTGTTTGATTGCTTGCGTAATAAGTTACAAAACTTGATACTGACTTTCTCCCTGCGGACGAACCTGACTCTGCTATACTCAACGGGGTCTTGATATAAATTTATTTGTTGTCAAGAAACCCTTCAACATTAACTCTTATTCCAAGCTCTTGGACAAATTTGAGAGAGCCTTGGAAGTTTGCTTGAGATTTGTAAGTTGTTATTTCAATTGAAGTTTGCTTTGTTTTGAATCATGTCTTCTCTTTTATCTTTGATTGTTGATTGCATGATGAATTGTGAGTAGTCTATTTTTCTAGGGTTGGGGTGAAACCCGCCAAGTTGTGCATGATTAAAGCATGAATCTTTGATTAAAACCATTCCTTTTAATCTCTATCCTTTATCCTCTTGTTTGTTCTTGATTCCTTGATGAAAGTTGAGGCATGTTCATGTTCATGATTGAGTTGAAAGATTAAATTGTGAATTTGAATAATATTCGGGTTGTAGCGAAAGTTAAAACCTTTAGATAACAAGTAAGATTGCAAGTTTAGATCTTTACGAAAGTTGAGATATTTGCTTGATTATTTATGGCAAAAGTCATTCATGAGATTATTGTTGGTTGATTTTTGGTTCATGTTTACATGCATAGCTTTGTTGTGGCGGATCCTTTATCCTAGATCTCTTTTATATTGATTTTTCGAAGTTTTATTGTTACTCGGATAGGTCGTGACCGACCCCCATAAGGTCGGTACCGTGCTCCCAGTTTTTCGCAGTTTTTCCTGCGTTTTGTGCCGTGAAGCAGGTCAGAGACGACCCAGTTGGGGTCGGTGCCGAGCCACCCTTGTGTGTGTTTTGTTTTGTTTTGTTTTATTCTTGTTAGGATTGATTACTAGACTTAGATTCTTCTAATTCCCGTGGAAGAACCTGACCTCCCTGTACTCAGCGGGGTCTTGATCTATAAATTTATTTGCTTGTTAGGATCAAGGTAAAACCCTTTCAACAGTGCATTTATAAATGCGCGTTTTTCTCCATTTATAGTCTTGTGATTTATTTATTTATTTTTGGCTCTACCCCTGTTTTCGTTTAAATTTCTCATTCTTATTTTTACTAGATTGTTTTTTCATCTAAAATTCGCAAGGTTTATATACATATACATTATAACATGTGGATTATGTCCTCTATGTGCACTTTTTCCTTTATAAATGTGCATTTTTTAAAGGAATCATGAATTGCCTCTCCTACCGCTGCCTGATGTGTAGGTCATCCACTAGCACCCATCAGTCCCCAATGTATCAAAGATAACGACGGATGGGTGCTAGTGGATGACTTATAGATCAGACAACGTTGGGAGAGGTACTTCAGTGGTCTTTTGAATGAAGATTCTGAGCTGGAGGAGAGACGACATGCTTCCAGGGGCCGTGCAAGTCGGGAGTCCCCCATTTGCTTCTACAAATGCTTCTCCCGGGAGGAAATAAAAGGAGTGGTCCGCCATATGAGTAACAGGAGAGCAGTAGGATCGGATGAAATCCCAGTGGAAGTTTGGAAGTATTTGGGAGCGAGAGGCCAAGCGTGGTTAGCAATGCTATTTAATGTTATTTTCAAGACGACCAAGATGCCAGACGAGTGGAGACTTAGTAAGATGATCCTGGTGTACAAGAACAAGGGAGATGTGCAGCAGTGCAACAACTACATGGGTATCAAACTGCTTAGTCACACAATGAATGTATGGGAGAAAGATATTGAGTTGAGGTTGAGGAGACTAGTCAAAGTGTCAAAGAATCAATTTGGTTTTATGCCCGAGAGGTCTTCTATGGAGGCTATTCATCTGTTGAGGAGGCTAACAGAGGCTAACAGAGAGAGGAAGAAGAATCTACACATGGTTTTCATCTATTTTGAGAAAGCGTATATGACAGAGTTTCGAGAGAGTTGATTTGGGATTGTTTGGCAGCTAAAGAGGTGTCGGCATGTTTAACAAAGTAGTGAGAGACATGTGTGAGGGCTCAAGGACCAGTATGTGCAACTCAGGCGGGGATACCGAATTTTTTAAGGTGGAGACAAGTCTACATCAAGGGTCAGCCTTAAGTCCCTTTCTTTTTTACTCTAGTGATGGACGTTCTGACGAGGGAGATTCAAGGGGAGATCCCTTGGTACATGCTGTTCGCAAACGATATTGTTTTAGTAGACGAGTCTAGAGGAGGAGTCAACAGTAGGATCGAGATTTGGAGAGAGAAGCTGGAGTCTAAGGGTTTCAGATTGAGCAGGCCAACACGGAATATGTTGAGTTCAGTTTCAGGCAGGATTCAACCCCTAATGAGGAAGTGCTTTTGGGAGGGGAAGTCATAACGAGGAAGGAGAGTTTCAGGTATTTGGGGTCAGTTTTACAGAGTGATGGAGGCATATATGAGGACATTACGCATCGGATCCAAAGAGGTTGGCAGAAGTGGAGGTCGGCGTCGGGTGTTTTGTGCGACAATAAGGTATCGCTTAAGCTAAATGGAAAGTTCTACAGAACAATGATCATACCGGCCATTTTGTATGGGACAGAGTGTTGGCCTACCACGAAAGCACAAGAGCAGAGGCTGATGGTAGCAGAGATGAGAATGTTAAGGTGGATAAGCGGACACACATTATTGGACAAAATTAAAAATGAAGTGATCAGAAGCAGGGTGGAGGTGGCCTGAATAGGGGATAAGCTGCGAGAATCAAGATTGCGCTGGTTTGGACATGTTCAGAGGCGAGACCCTGGGTAGCCAATACGCATATGTGAGGGGCTGAACCTTTGAGAAGTACGTAGAGGGAGAGGACGACCGAAGAAATGCTGAAAGGATAGTATAAGGCAAGATGTCAACCAGTTGGGGATTTCGACAGATATGGCAGTATGTAGAGATAGCTGGAGAGAGAGCATTCGAGTAGTGGAGAGCTGGACACCAAGCAGACCGGTCCACGGGAGCCTTGCGACTTCGGCGCCTTGTGGTGTTTTTTTTTGTTTTAAGTTTCTCTTACTTTTAGTTCTTTGTTTTAGACTTCGGCCTTCGTTTCTTCTTTCTCTCTGCGTTCTGTGGTCTTGTTGGGTCTTTTGGGTGCACCCCCTTGCGTTAAGCCAGGGGTGCCCCCATTTTGACCCCCCAAATTTTCCGCAAGGGAAGCCGCACTAGGTAATTGTTGTTGTTGTTGTTGTTGTTGTTGTTATTGTTGTTGTTGTTGTTATTTGGATTTGCACTTATAGTGCTTGCATAGACACCTCAAGTATAAGTATGTAAGCTTTGTGAAAAAAAAACTACTTTATTTACGATCTTGTCATTCTATGTCATTTCATAAATTTGATAATAGTTCTCCATTTCCTTGATCTAATGATCGTTTAGTAGCATTTCCCACTAAAATAGCCATTCATATTATTTTCTACATGCAAAAATTCCCTGGATGAACTTTCATTACTTGTAGTTGTCATTGATCTATGCTACATCAACAAAACTATATACAAATATCAAATATAGGCAACATATAATATACAAAATACAAACATAAAGTACAAAATGAATTTATATAAATATATATATTATTATTGATTGAATTTAAATAATCGATTATAAAGTAAATCCATCTATCCAGTGCATACAAGTGACAAGGACAAGAGTTCATTTTTCGCAACCACTCTATTTCACCATTTCATTTTGACGGAAAATTGATAGGCCACCAATCCGTCTAATTACTGAGGCCATCACTCTGTATTAGGAAATCCTTAACTCCACCCGACGTGATAGTTCTCATATCAGGTCGAGGGTGATAATCTACAATTGATTAATGTCATTATTGTGACAGACATTATCCAACATCATGTGATTTTTTGCCCTCTTTCAGAGCTGAAGTGTTTCCCATGTCTTTCGGATACGCAACCCCGCTAATTCGAGTTCAGTTTGTTATGTTTCTTCCATCCCGCTTCTAATTAATTTAAATTTTTACAACCTCTTCTATAAAAATGCCCTAAAACAGGCCCCCTAATATCTTTCCTCATTAAAAGGACCGTGCGTATATGTGCAATTTGGGACAAAATATAGGGTTCGTATGTAACGAATTAGTGCAATTGGGAGACGGAGGGAGGAAGATTGGGAGGAAGATGGAGGGAGGAAGATTGGGAGACGGGGAAGATGCAGCAGTCGAATACCATTCCAAGGACTTCGAATGGGAAGAACTCAGACAAGTGGTAGAGTCTGATCCTTCTCTTAGCTACCACTTCTCTCCCTTCCAATCCGTCTCCACTTCTGCTTGTGGAGATTCGGAAGCATGGTCCAACTTCCACACCCGCCATTCCACTGGAAAGTTCTTCAAGGTCTCTCCTACTTCTCTTTAGGCTTGAAAAAACATATAAGATTGAGTGAAGTTGATATTTTTGTTCCCTGTTTTTTCCAATTGGAATCCTTTGTGGGTGCAGGAGAGGAGGTATTTGTTGAAGGAGTTTCCAGAGCTTGTTACATGTGCTGATTACTCCAAAGTCTTAGAGGTGGGCTGTGGAAATGGTAGCACACTTCTTCCTATCCTCCGGTAATAATGGCTGAATGTTTCCACGCCCAATTTCATTACTTGCTAGTTGCGTCGACTTGACTGATGATTTACTTTCTTAACCACATGAAGATTAAACATAGGTTATATTCTAGAACTGCCATGGAGCTGGGAATTTGGGTTGTCATTTACTTATTTTTAACCATGACTTGTTCCTCTTGTTGTCTAATATTTGGTTTATTGGCATAGTTGTATACTTGTTCTGTTGTTGATCTTTCTGATTTGGGTTTCAACAGCTAGAAAGAAGTAAATTTCTTCCTTTTCAAATAAAAAGCACGTATATGATCTTGAGCGAGATTGGTGTTGAATGAACACCTTACTTGGGTATCATACATTCATACCTAAGTTATTTTCTTTTGGAACTTAGTTTAAAAGTTTTCTTGTGGAAGGAGTTTGAAGATTATTTCCTCAATTCATTGCGAGATGCTTTCAAGTACAGTAGTACATTTTCTATCGTCATTCTTAATCTGTCTGGGTTTCATTTCTACCCTGCAGCGCCAAGGAAAAAATGGCTGTCTTCGCTTGTGATTGTAGCATTGAGGCTCTTGAGAGAGCCAAGGAAAATCTAGAACATGCTAACATAGTCCGTTCTGAAGACCGTTTCCACACATTCTGCTGTGATTTCTCCATAACCAGATTCCCCAGGTGGATGGCTTGTGATCTATGTCGGGAGTCAGAAAAATCTCCCTGTTGCTATTTAGGTTAGAATTGGTGATTTTCTGTTTTATCCTGCTCTCTTGATCCTGCAGCTGATGATCTCTTGCCTTGTCTGGATGCGGTCTTTCACTTGCAGGAAGTGAAAGTACAGCTGGTAATTTTTTAAATAAATTATCTTTAACAGAAGAGGGAAGCAGTTGCATTGGTGGCGTGGATTTCATTACTTTGGTATGTGTTGCGGTGTTTCTGTTGGCCTATTTGGATTACATTAATTCTATGTCTACAGAAGTATTGCCCCATTTTGTTTGGTGCTATAACCTATCTTTCTGTATGAAGCCCTTTATGGATATCAGATGCTTGATTTTGTTGACACTATTAATCCTTCTATGTATTTTTTAACGTAAGCATCTAAATTGCATAGCAATATCTCTATGCTTTAGTTGGAGATAGTAACTGTTCGACTTGAATACCTAAAGTTGCTTCATGTGCTGTTCATCAGGTATTTACGCTATCGGCAGTACCCTTACAAAGGATGCCAATGGCCATTAGAGAGTGCTTTTCAGTTTTGAAACGTGGCGGCATGCTCTTTTTCAAAGATTATGGTAATGCACTATCTACAGGATATACCTAGTGCTGTTGATGACGTGCTTTGGTGTCTTCGTATTTCCATCTTATGTGGAATTTTTTTTGGTTTCGTAGATATAATTTGGTTGCTGATTCTATACTCACGAACATTTCAGGTCTGTATGATATGACCATGCTTAGATTTCAGTCTGAGAAAAGAGTGGGTTTCAGGGAGTATGTCCGTACTGATGGTACCCGCTCATACTTCTTCAGCCTGGATGTTCTGAGAGATCTTTTCCTTGGTGCTGGCTTCATTGAGGTATGATGTTGTAGTTTAATTGCTATATGAAGCCATTATACACCCCTTTTTCGAGATGGTTAGATATGATTTAGATGATATGTTTCTACCAACAGAGAATAAAACTATTTTTCTATATCTTGAAATGGGACCCTAGCGTGTTACTCTGTAGTTTTGGCATTGCATTAAAAAGGGCATGTTTCTGAATTTTATAAGCTCAAACTTCTTTTCTTTCATACCATCTTTACAAATTGACTGGGAATGGATAATGCAGTTTCATGGTAACTTCTGTAAAGAAATGAAAATGCTCTTTAATTTTCCCCTTTTGTTCTATCACGAAAGATGTAATGTTTACATTGTGCAGCTTGAACTTGACTACTGCTGTATTAAGTCAGTGAATCGCCGAAAAGGAAAATGCATGCATAGGGTGTGGGTTCATGGAAAATTTCAAAAGCCCATGGATTGATAGTAAGTCCTTGTCTGGAGGTATGTTATCCCTAATTTTTGGCATGTACTCCTATTTCCTTATTCCATATCTTTCTGTAACTGGCAAATACATGGTATGTTCAGTATGCTGGCCAATTTAGACATTTCTTAAAACATTACATTCAGAAATTATTGCTGGTTAGCTTGCGAAGATCCTTGCAATTTATGGACTATTTAATGATCTTATGTCTGGAATTGAGGAAGCTGCATCATACGTAGATTGCCCTTGACTGTCCTAGCAAGTAACAATGTAGGTTGTTTTGATTACCTTACCCCCCTCTCATCTGACTTTTAGAAGTTTAAAATCTTCTTGAATTTCAATTACATCATATTATTTCCTAAAATCAGCTTTCCCTAACTTCTTAGACCAACCCTTGGGACCAGAAACCCAAAATCAAGTCTCCTGTCAGAAATGGGAAGGTAACCATTAAATTTAGCCAACAATGGGATTTCACCCCCAAGACCAAATTTTCAAAACCAGCACTTTGCTAAATCCAAAAGTTATAGACCATAAAGATTTTGTTAAATATCAGCTCCTACTCTAGGTTCGATATACAGAAAATGACATTGACCCAATAAGCTAAGTTCGTAACAAATGTTGCCTAAATTCAAGTATTGACTCTTAGGACTCAAAACCACACCCATTTTCGAAAATAATGGTCGTGATTTTTATGGAAACTCACATTTCAATCCCTAGGGAGAACTCAGTCTTTTTTATTTTCTCCCAACCCAAATTCCAAAGTTGAAGTTCTAACTCAAGTTCTTACCAGTCTCATTAATAATAATCTAAAAAGAAACTTGGGCACAGACTGCACAGTGTCAACGTGAACATGTTTTTTTGGCCTTCAATGATATTCAAACTTCCAGACCCTAGAACCCAAAATGGAAGATGGGAGTAACTTCGTCATCCTTACCAGTATGTATGTGAATTTCCACAGTAAAATCTGGTAATTCCCGAGACCTGCATGCCCATGTTGCTAATGCCAACCTAGAAATTTAAATTTGCTGCACAGAAACATCCACCAAGTGAGTTAATCATAAGGCGATTCTGCTTGTTTTCAAGGATTGGGAGAATTTTTTATATATCTGGATGTGAATGCGACCCTTGTTTACGAGTGGTAGGGTCCAGCTTTGGAGTTTGACAGTACACCGTTGCAGTTGCTCCATTAGCATTTAGCTTCTGTTGGAGTGGGGCCTTGCACTTTTAGCTACACTCATTTCAATTGAAGGTTTCATGGCTTCCATATTGATAGTTGTAGTATTTTTAAAATTCATTAATGGAAGCTCTGTATAACACACTCATAGATTTGTGTCCAATCTGTGGCCTGATATGAGCTTCTTAGTGCCCTCGCGTTTTTTGGGATTCTGAAAGATTAAGAATCACTCTTGACATTCAACAGGACGTGATTTGAACTCGTCCACAATCTGTCACGAGAGGAGGCATAAAAAACTTGGATGTGCTTGCAATTGCTTTTATGTGACAATTTTCACAACGCTTCTGATACATCTACTGATCCAAACCGGTACAATTTCTTTTGTAAATGTATATTTGTATAGATATTTCAAAGCTTTATGTGATATCTTGTTCTTAATTTCTATATATAACATTGCTTGATGAAAATCACAGGAAATGGCACTCACAAATGGTGCAATCTTGGGCGGACATTGCAAGCACAAATCCGGGGATCTGTTAAACGCTAAAATAATGAGTAGCTTGTTCTTGACAACCCTGTAAAATCCAAATTTGATGCTCAATTGGGAATTTTTTAGTATATTTCTGATGGCAATATAGCAACTGCTGCATTTGACTTCTGACAAGCTTTATCTTGTGTTTGCTTGGTTGTTCATGGCGTAAGAAAACTGAAAACCCAGACTTGTAGTTTGTGTTTTCTGATATATATGTAAGTGTTGACTATTATGAAGTTCCCATTGCCCTTTCCACCTGATGGATGGGCAACAAAGTAACATGAAAAATGTTGAAAGTTTTGATTTGTGATATGGGTGCAAAATTAGAAGATCCGGGAATGGGTTGAACGGGGAACGGGCCGGGTTGTAAGGACAAAAGGGAGCAACAAGATCAAGTGTACAGCCACGTGTACGGTGAGATTGCATTGCATTGACTGGTCAAAGGCTATTTTTATAGTAGGAAATTGTTTGGAAAGAGGAAAAAAAAAATGGCGGGGCCCTTCTTTGCATTTGGTACTTCAACTTCCCAAGTGATGTAGCTGCTGATTGCTGAAGGCCTAATCTCTTGTCGCTTGTTAATGAGTATAAGGTACTCCATATAAAATCATACAAGTTAATTAAAACAACTTTGAATTTTGCAACTAGTTTTTGTAATGACGAGGAATCCATCTTCGATAGTAAATTTTGAGCTCGTAACCTAGTCGATAAGGACCAAAAATCATGTAAAGCGACTTGCGTCAAGCGACTCGACCAAGTAGAAGAAAGAATTGTAAAATTTAATTTTTCACTCAAGTGAATGAGCAGATACAAAAATTAAATCCAAAATCTCCTAACATCCCTATTTCTTACTACTTAGACCACTCCACTTGAGATTATTTATAAATGTTCAATGCACCTTATATAATTTTAAACCGGTATTCTTTCTTGTATACAGCTCATGCCATTTAGCTTTTTATCCCTACAACACACGTGCATAGATCTTTTTTTTAATTCCATATAAAAAATCAATATTCAAATGTGATCTCATTTCAATGATATTCAGATCAGATTATCCTAAACCATAGTCCATAGGTTAGTCATCAAGTTAAAGTTTCTAACTTGTATGATATTATACTAAATAAGAAGACATTATAAATGTAGGATCGTTAGTACGTCTAGGTTGTCGACCTCAACTAAGTCGTCAACCTTTAAGTAAATGCAGCGGAAATGAATTGCAAGAAAAACTTACTTGAACACGAAGTTTTTATAGTGGAAACACTTGTTTGATTAACTCAATCAACCAAGTGTGAAAACCACTCCCTTCCAAGTTCTCGCTTGGAAGGATTAAAAGCCGTAGCTTGCTTTATTGATCTTTTGGACTAGTTACATAAACACCCTGGATCTAGACCTACTTCCCAAGCACTCTAGAACTCGTTGTGAACTAAGTAACTACAACCCGCACTCAATCTAACAAAAGCCTACGTCTTCCTCCCGAACTCTCGTTTCTTTCTTAGCACAAAATGGAGTATGAGTTCGTGCTCTATCTAACCTAAAGCCTTAGATTAAATACACACAAACTAGGTCAGATAAAAGAGAATAATATCTTCCAATTCGGTTATGACAAGATATTATTTCTATTATCTTTACAAAATCATCCTAAGCATATAAAAGGATTACAATTAATATTGACTTGGGATAAAGGCATACACGGCTTACAAAATAATCTGCATAAGATCTTTCCTAAAACAAGTTTATTCTATCCAAACAACCAAGATCTCACGCGTCTTCAAGATCTCCGAGATCTGCCTTCAACACACGTTGACGACCTGACTGACGTTGGCGACTCCTTTCAAGGACTCGAGGTCGTTCACGTGACAGACGTTTGGAACCATCAAAATCAAAGCCTCCAGCTTTTCTAACAAATTCCCCCTTTTTGATGGTGACAAACTCTTCTATCCTGTATAATCAGAGCAATACAGAAACTCGAACAGGATATGCAATAATATTCAAGTTAGCCAGAAGTTCCCCCTAAGTTGGATAACCCACATGTAATTCAGCATAAAAATCCCATTGTTTTATCTACCCCCAGCCTTTTCCCCCTTTTGGCATCATCAAAAAGATCAATCCAAATAACCAAACAAAAAGAGATAATCAACCAAGGGTAAATAGAAAATTATCCAACGTACAAACCGAATCCATAGCAAACAAACAGAATAGTCTTAAGCATGCAACACAGAGAAAACAAAAACACATAGTTGAAACCGAAGAGATGTTTTTGAGATAGTAGATGTGCAAGGGAAAATAAAGGGAACTGGACGTCGGCTACTCAAGCTAAGTCACTGACTTGATCAGATCATCGAGCGCAACAGACAAGTCATGAACATCAGATTTCAGCGTAGACTGATCACGCAGGAGTTGGCCAACTTTCTCAAGCAAATCCTGGTTTTGACGTTGGAGCTCAACTAACATCTTCATAATGACACCAGGTTGCTCACCTTCCCTTCCCATAGCATGGATGCCCAACTCAGCATCTTCCATCTCATCATCAGAAATCACATCCTTGCCGGCATCCCTTGACACCCATTTATCATCAATCAGTTTGTAGCCCATCTTGCGAACAATGTCAGCATTCAGAAGACGAACGTGATCCACTTCTTTCTCCGCCTCATAAACCTCATGATAAAGAAGCACCTTTTTGACAATGGAGCAGTAGGGGAGAGCATGAGAGGGATTATCCTTCATAGAGTCCATGTGGAGAAGCACCAACCGAGCAAAGTTGACAGGTTCCTTGTTGAGAATTTTATCCATGACAAGAATGTCTTGGATCATGGCAGTGCTCCTCTTTTGTTCCCGGGGAATTAGGTTGCTGATCACCCAAGTGAAAAGAACCTTCCTTTCGGCACTCATGAAGTTAGTGGCAAAAGAACCACCATCAACGTCATCGACCTGTGTGACCTTTTTGAGCAACTCAGCAGAATCAGTTTCTTCAGGCCATGCACCTTTATGATATTCAGCAAAACCTTTGTGCGGCACTTTCAGAAGTGTGGCTAACTCCATGCTTGACAAGGTGAATTTCTCACCATGTAACTCATAATGGCCCATGGTCCTCTTCTCCTTGTCCTCTACAGTCAATGACCTGTAGAACTCTTTCACCAACTCCGGATTAAAACTTTCTTCCTCATGAAATAGATGAGTCCACTCTTGATGAGACAACAACTCAGTAACGCCTTGTAAACCAGTGGAATTGATGAACTCATCGTCCATGATGAGTTCTTTGACAAAATCATGACCAACCATGTTACTTCCTTCGCTTTTGACATCTTTACTGCCCTTTTTAGGTTTGCCACTCACAGCAAGTCGTCCACTTGACCGAGTGGCCATCTTTTTACTCTTTTTCGACCTAACAGTTTTCTTAGAGACCACAGAATCTCCACCTTCAGAACCAACTGGCATTGGAGATACTTCCCTTCCTCTCTTTCTAGTAATCTTGGCACTAGACTCCCTAGTCTTAGGTTTTCTAGATTCCTTAGTTATCACCACATCATCCTCATCAGACTTTTCGGACTCAAACAGTTGTCTAGCAATTTCTTCTTTCGATTTTGCCTTAGAAGAAGATGCCACAGATTTGAATAGAGAGAGCTTAGGATCACTAGGAGTACCTTGTTCAGAGTCATCGTGTCCTTCGATGTTGAGAGGCTGAAGCGGTGAGTCTGGATTTTCAGTGGAGTCATTCACCTTGCTTGGGTCAACGACCTATTCTGGGTCATTGACCTGAGTATCAGTTCCCGCCAAAAGCACAGTAGTCGTCTTCTCCGTGACAACCGGTTCAGAAATTTTATCTCCAGACTCCATAGCCTCAATTGACTTCACGACTTCTTGAACAGAGTCAAATTTCTCTTGCATGTCTTGAGATTTGGGACTTTCGACTCGATGCAAATTCTCAATCTCAACTTGCTCTTTCTCTGTGGGTTTCGGAGAATTGGGTATAGAGATTTGTGATGGGGCTAGGATTTCTGGTAAGGTTTGAGTGGGAGGGATTTCTTGAGAAATTGGGAGAGGTTCAGTTTGATTTGAAGAGGATAAGCCCAGTTCTTGGTTTTGTGTGGATTCGGGACCTTCAAGCATCAATGGTGTGGCTGGTTTGTTAGCGGTTTGGATGGCTGCTAAGAGCAGAGCCATGGTTTGAGGATCAACAAATTTCCCGAGTTTTAGGGCTAGGGTTCGTGGGGATTCAGTGCCACGAATGGGGGATGAGGGATTAGGGTTAGGGTTCTGGTGGGACGCCATTGAAAAAGATTGAAGATTTTTGTTTCGGAGGAGAGGTTCAGAGAGATAAGAAAGCAAGAGATCGAGAATAATTGCAGGAGAGAGAGCGTACCTTTTTAGAGATAGAGCCTCCGTATTTAAGCTTGGACAGAGTTGATGTGATGGAAACTAGATCTTCCCAAGATCTTTATTCAATGCAACTGAAAGGGCAAATTTCCTTTTGCAAAAGATCTTCAAATATTCAAAAAGATACCGTTGGGAAAAGGTGATTCTTGTCTTACTCTGAAACTGACGTTCTTAACCTGGTTTACGTCAACCACTTAACCAGCAAAAATTCCAGACAACTGACATTCCTCATGCAGTGCATAGTCACTAACCTCACTTGAGTCGCCAACATCCATTGAAAAGAAAATACGCCTGGTTCTTTGGGGTTTTGCACAGGGGTGCTAAAGAGAACCAGGGAAAATAATTTATGTGGATTTGTCAATCAAGTAGATAAGTCTCCGTTTATACCAGAGTATTCAAAAGTAGGCTCATAGAGACTCTCTAACATGATAGGCTAGGGCAGGCTGTAGAGTCAACCATCACTTGAGCTTGTAATGAGGGTTAGGTACATCAGGTTTGGACTCTTTTGGGCTTAAAGAAAGGTTTCAACATGTAATTGATGCATAACTCAAGAAGCAAAGAATGAAGACATAATGATGTGCATGGTTCATGAGTTTGTAACATGGAAACATTCAAATTTAACACCTCAAGATCATAAAACTTTTTAATCATAAATAGATCATCTAATCTAGTCAATCATTGAGGGATAATAGATGGGAAATAGATTAGTTCAGGGAAATCATACCTAGCTCCATGCGGAACTGTACAAAGGGTTCACGATTGAGAGCTTTAGTGAATATGTCAGCACGTTGTTCACCTGTTCGGCAGAAATCCATGGTCACCAACCCTTTTTCGACACAGTCACGAAGAAAGTGATGTCGAATCTCTATGTGCTTGGTTCGTGAATGTTGTACAGGGTTCTTTGAGATGTTGATGGCGCTTGTGTTGTCACAGAGTATAGGTATGCTATCATACTCTAAGCCAAAGTCATGAAGTTGTTGCTTGAGCCAAAGAAGTTGGGTGCAGCACGCAGCAGTGGCAATGTACTCAGCTTCTGCAGTAGAGAGTGCAACTGAATTTTGTTTCTTGGACCCCCATGACACAAGACATGGTCCAAGAAATTGAGCCATCCCTGAAGTGCTCTTACGATCAATTTTGTTCCCAGCAAAATCAGCATCCGTGTACCCGACTAGACCAAAATCACATGAGGTTGGGTACCATAGGCACATGTCATCGGACCCTTTGAGGTACCTTAGAATCCTCTTGACAGCTTTGAGATGCGATTCTCTTGGATCAGACTGAAATCTGGCACATAAGCATACACTGAACATGATGTCTGGTCTGCTTGCCGTGAGGTAGAGTAGGGAACCTATGATACCTCGATACAGAGTCTGATCAACCTTCTTCTCATTTTCATCTTTTCCTAGAGAGGTGATGGGAGAGATAGGTGTGTTAAAGGATTTTGAGTTGTCCAATCCGAACTTCTTGACACACTCCGTGAGATACTTCTGTTGATGCACTCTTGTTCCTTCCATATCTTGAGTGACCTGAAGTCCTAGGAAAAACTTAAGTTCACCAACCATACTCATCTCAAATTCACTGGCCATGAGGTTGGCGAACCTCTTCACAAGTTTTTCATCAGTAGAGCCAAAGATGATGTCGTCCACGTAGACCTGTACAACCAGAGTGTGCTTTCCTTCTTTGAGAAGAAAAAGTGTCTTATCCACATGTCCTCGAACATATCCATGTTGGAGCAAGAACTGAGAAAGCCTGTCGTACCAAGCTCGAGGTGCTTGCTTCAAACCATAAAGAGCTTTATCGAGTTTAAAAACATGATCTGGGTGAGTGACGTCTTCAAATCCAGGGGTTTGCTCTACGAATACTTCTTCCTTAAGAAATCCATTCAGAAAAGTTGTTTTAACATCCATTTGTTGAAGCTTGAAGCCATGATGAGCTGAATAAGCTATCAAGAGACGAATTACCTCAAGACGTGCTACAGGAGCAAAAGTCTCATCATAATCTATCCCTTCTTGTTGGTTATATCCCTTAACCACAACTCTTGCTTTATTTCTCACGACGTTTCCAGAATCATCAAGCTTATTTCTGAAAACCCAACGTGTTCCAATCACAGTTCTATCTTTGGGTCGTGGAACTAGGTGCCAAACCTTGTTTCTCTCAAATTGATGAAGTTCTTCTTGCATAGCACACACCCAATCTGGATCTTTTAGAGCTTGATCCACATTTTTGGGTTCTAGAACAGAAAGAGAAGCATTGAAAGCACATAAGTTCTGAAGTGAAGAACGTGTCTGAACACCTTTGGAGTAATTTGAGATGATGTTGGTCACTGGATGAGCATCTTTTTGCTGATAGTTTAACTGAAGCTGAGTGAGGTCAACTACCCCATTGTTGTGATCTTGATCAGTGTTAGGATTTTCAGTCTCTGCAGCTTCTTCGTTTGGATCAGACTCATCATCACCAGATTCTTCAATATTTGTATTATCTTCCAGAGCAGGCATGTCAGGATCATCTACGTCATCCACCTGAGTCGGATTAACGACCTATTGAACTTGATCATTTTTCTCAAAGCTAACTTCTGATTCTTCACACAGATGAAAACCTAGGTCTCCTTCCTCTTCATCAACAATAGAGCTGCCTCCCATGGTATTCTCATCAAATACAACATGAACACTCTCTTCAACTTTCTTAGTTCTCTTGTTAAACACTTTGTAGGCTTTGCTATGCTGAGAATAGCCTACGAAGGTTCCTTCATCACTCCTAGCATCCATCTTGCCAAGACTATCTTTGCCATTGTTATGTACAAAACACTTACATCCGAACGTACGCAGGTGGGCAACGTTGGGTTTTCTTCCTCTCAGAAGCTCATATGGTGTTTTCCCAAGAAGAGGTCGCACCATAGCTCTGTTTAATACATAGCATGCGACATTGATAGCTTCTCCCCAGAAATTCCTTGGAAGTCCACTTGAAATCAGCAGCGTTCTCGACATGTCTTCCAAAGTCCGATTCTTTCTCTCAACAACTCCGTTCTGTTGAGGGGTTCTTGGGCTGAGAAGTTATGATTCACTCCGTTTTCTTTGCAGAATTCTAAAAACTGAGCATTCTCAAATTCAGTGCCATGATCAGATCGAATAGAGATCAAAGGTACGTCAAGCACCTTCTCTGTAAGCTTAACCCATGTGCTAAATTCTTCAAATACCTGGTCTTTAGAAAACAAGAAAAATACCCAAGTATATCGTGAAAAGTCATCAACAATGACATAAACATATCTATTACCTCCTCGACTTCTCACACGCATTGGCCCACACAGATCCATATGAATTAACTCTAGAGGATTAGAAGTACTTACCTCCCTTTTTGATTGAAAAGAAGATCTGACCTGTTTTCCTTTCACACAAGCTTCACATATTTCATGTTTGATTTGATCAATCTTAGGTAATCCACGTACCAGTTCCTGATTGTGAAGTTTGTGAATAAGTTGTAGACTTGCATGGCCAAACCTATTGTGCCAGAGGTTGGCAACGTCTTCAACTACTTGAAAACACAACTTTTCTTCAGGTAAGAGCCAGGGAACAACTTTATAAAGGTTGTTTTCACAGATTCCCTTCAGAAGAGTCTTTCCTGAGCTAACATCAATCACTTGACATCCAAGAGAATCAAAGACAACTTGATAGATATTGTTAGCACAAAGTTGAGAAACACTTAATAGATTGTATCTAAGACCCTTGACATAGCTTATGTTGTTAACACATAAATTCTTGGAGATTCTTACCTTTCCAATACCCAAAACTTGACCCTTACTGTTGTTACCGAAGGTGATGTTGCTACCTTCTTGTTGATGAAGTGAGATAAATGACTCAAAGCTTCCCGTCATATGAATTGAACATGCACTGTCGAAGAACCAGGGACCGCTTTCTCTCACTTCATTCTGCAATGTAAAAGTCAGTTTTTACGAACCCAGAGTTGTTTGACAACTCTTTTGAGTTGGGCAACGTAATGATTTGAAGCACATCTTTCAATATAAACTCTCTCAGGATCTATGGTTGGCTCACGTTCATGAGCTTCCCAAAATCCATTAGATCTGCTATCCTTCATCTTTTTCTTGCATTCATGTTGAAGATGACCTTCTTTTCCACAATACCAGCAAGTTTTATGAGACTTAAGACCGACATATTTGCTATACCCAGGATAGATCGGTTTGTTATTAATACGAGCATGAAAATCAATTTTTGATGGTTTCAAGTTCTCGACTTGTTTCATCCAGATTTTGTGTACTTTCTGGCCTGAAAACCAAGGTCGTCTACCTTTTCCTGGGTTCCCCACATCTGATGTGGAACAACTTGCTTTGTTGTCGCACATAGGTGTTTTACCTTTAGGCTCAGGTGGACACAAGGTTTTCAAGTCTTTAGGCACATAGGAATATCCAAGTCCAGGTCTCGAAGTTACAAAAGTTTTTGCATACTCTTCAGCAGTTTTCTTGGCTGCAAACTCCTCTATCCATTTCTTTTTATTAGACTCATTAATATTCTTTTCTTTTTCAAGGTCATTGACTAACTTAGCATTACCAAGTTTAAGCATAAGATTTTCTCCTTCAAGGTTTGTGACCTTCTTTTCTAGGTCATCCACTTCAGACTTAAGATTATCACAGGATTTGCAAGCAATATACTCAGAAATTAAAGACGTTTTCTCTAACTTAGCACATTTGAGAGACCAACCATGATTATCATCTATTAAGTTAGAGATATTATCTTCTTTTTCTTCAAGTTTCTCACTGAGTTGGGTAACCTGAGTTCCCAACTTCTCAATGATAGCATGCAACTGTTCTTTAGATTTATTGGATAACATAGACAAAAGTTCAGAATTATATACCTCTGTTGGAGCATCTATAGCCATGAGACACATGTCTTCTTGTTGACTTGCTTCATCTTCAACATCAGAGTCGTCCCAAGTAGCTAGCAAAGCATTCTTGTCACCTTCTGACTTTCTCCTGACACAGTTTCTTGCAAAGTGTCCTTTTCTCGAACAATGATAACATATCACGTCCTTCATGTCTTTGACAGGTTCAGTTCCTTTAACTTGAGTCTTACTGTTGCGATTCCAAAGCCTTTTCATGGCTCTCGAGATGAATGCAACTTCTTCATCACCGTCAACTTGATCATCATCACCTTGAGCAAGATCGAAGGCCCTTTCGACTTTCAAGGCAATGTTTTTGACCTTGACAGTTTCAAGGCGATCATCTCGCCTTTGCTTAATTCCTCCATACATAGTCAACTTTCCTATGACATCTTCCAAGGTGAGTGTTTTAGTCTCACTATTGGTTAACATCGCAGCAGCTGCTTCATTCCATTTTGCATTGAGGCCTTGGATCAACTTGTTGACCTGCTTCCACTGAGGAAGTTTCTCACCAAGAGACTCAAGTTGGCTAACCACAGCTTGAAATCTTGAGTGATAGTCACCTAAGGATTCATTCTTTTCTTGACTTACTCCATACTCTCTCTCCAGAGCAATGATGCGATCCTTCTTCACATCATCATTACCTTGGTGAAGCCTTTTGAGAGCATCCCAGATCTGCTTAGCCATCTTGTACTGGACAACCTTCTTCAAGTCTCCAGGAGTTAGAGCATGGTGTAGAACCTTCTTAGCACGAGCATTCTTCTCCAACTTTTTGTAGTCAGCATCATTATAGTCTTCCTTTTTCTTTTCTCCCTTTCCATCAGCAGTGAGAAAAGTCTCAGGACCCATCTCTATGACTTTCCAGAGTTGTCCATCAAGCGAGCAGATGTGAGTCTCCATTTGTTCGACCCACCAATCGTATTCACCAGCCTTGAGCACTGGTGGCTTCCAGAATGAGTCATTGATTGCAGTGTTCGTTGAAGTCATTTTTCCTGTAAAAAAAAGTACTAAAACAAATCTAGAGCCAAGGCTCTGATACCAATTGTAGGATCGTTAGTACGTCTAGGTTGTCGACCTCAACTAAGTCATCAGCCTTTAAGTAAATGCAGCGGAAATGAATTGCAAGAAAAACTTACTTGAACACGAAGTTTTTATAGTGGAAACACTTGTTTGATTAACTCAATCAACCAAGTGTGAAAACCACTCCCTTCCAAGTTCTCGCTTGGAAGGATTAAAAGCCGTAGCTTGCTTTATTGATCTTTTGGACTAGTTACATAAACACCCTGGATCTAGACCTACTTCCCAAGCACTCTAGAATTCGTTGTGAACTAAGTAACTACAACCCGCACTCAATCTAACAAAAGCCTACGTCTTCCTCCCGAACTCTCGTTTCTTTCTTAGCACAAAATGGAGTATGAGTTCGTGCTCTATCTAACCTAAAGTCTTAGATTAAATACACACAAACTAGGTCAGATAAAAGAGAATAATATCTTCCAATTCGGTTATGGCAAGATATTATTTCTATTATCTTTACAAAATCATCCTAAGCATATAAAAGGATTACAATTAATATTGACTTAGGATAAAGGCATACACGGCTTACAATATAATCTGCATAAGATCTTTCCTAAAACAAGTTTATTCTATCCAAACAACCAAGATCTCACGCGTCTTTAAGATCTCCGAGATCTGCCTTCAACACACGTTGACGACCTGACTGACGTTGGCGACTTCTTTCAAGGACTCGAGGTCGTTCACGTGACAGACGTTTGGAACCATCAAAATCAAAGCCTCCAGCTTTTCTAACAATAAAGAACATACATCGTTAGCCCCCCCTAGGTGGAACGATAAGAAAAAAACTTGTTACGTCAATTATGAAATTAGTTAAATAATTGGGATCTAAATGATTGTCATGAAGAATCCATGATGTATTAATGTGTACCAAGAGAGGAGGTGTAATGCACGTACGAGTAATGCGAGTGGATGATATCGGGTTGGAGGACTTTAGAGGATGATCATGCTTCTTAATTTTCCACTCGCCGATGAATTATTCTCCACCATTACCGCTAATTATTAAATTAGGTTAAAGATAAGCCATTAAGCCTTACTGGTGGTCTACTGATTTCAGCTTTATCTTGTGGTCCACATTTCCTTAATGCAGGTCTTAAGGATTCCCTTACAAATATATTTTTAACAATTTCAAATTACTATTAGATTGGTTAGGGCACGTATGGTATGCTTTTAATGATGTTTTTGAGTAAAATAAACAAAAAACCAAAACAACTTAGAAAAAGGACAAATGGGACTCAAGTTTCAACATTTAATAATAGTACAATTATTATTATATTGTAATTTTTTACTGTATTGATTATCTTCTTCTCTTATTTATATATTCTTGTTCGAACGGAATATTTAACAAGGAAAATCTTACGTGTTTATTATTTTACTCTAAGATATCAATCTTCCTCTAAAATGTTTTATAAATTTATCTTAGAGGTTTGATCTACATTTATCTTTTCATCTTTATAAAAAAAATAGTACGTGTTTATATTCTTTTCCGTTAAAATTAATATCTTTGAAGATTGATATATATCTTTCTAAATTCAATAATTCTCATTTTACTTGATTTCGTAATAAATCTAATTGTGTATGCTTCATTCTTTTCCTTTTTAAGTACGTGACAGAATAATATAGAAGTATGACAGTATAATATACAAGGTTGATAGTATACAATCTAGCCCTGGTAGACTTTGACAGAAATCTTAACAAACTAATATATTTTTACCATATCTTTTACTTTCCTTTTATCTTTTTTTCTTTTAACTCGTGATTTTTCGTTTCATACCTTAAAATCATAACCAATTCATTATTGAGAAATTAGTGCCCCATGCCCCATTTTACAAAACACTTTACAAATATGCCTTGTTTTTTTTCAAAGTTATATGTGACTATGAGAAACTTTTAGGAAATGATATATAACATGTGACTATGAGCAATTGCACTTCGTCAAGGGATGGTGGGCTGCTGGGCAACTCTTCTGTGTTGATAGCTGAAGCAATTGAGCTTCACCAAGGGATTTTTGAAGCCACCAGACGTGGTATCCCCCATCTTCTGATCAAATGTGACAATCTCTAGCTTGTCAATGCCATATAAGGCGATTGGAGCTATCCCTAGGAGATCGAGCTGATCCGCTCTGACATCCTATATCTTTTGATCGAAGGTGACAACCTCCAACTTGTCAATGTCGTATAAGGCGATTGGAGCTATTCTTGGGAGATCAAGCTGACCCGTTTTCACACCCTCCATCTTCTGATCGAAGGTGAAAAACTCCAGCTTGTTAATGCCGTATAAGGCAATTGGAGCTATCCTTGGGAGATCGATATGATCCGTTCTGACATCCTCCATCTTCTAATTGAAGGTGCAACCTCCAGCTTGTCAATGTCGTATAAGGCAATAGGAGCTATCCTTGGCAACTAAACCCTAATGCTAGTCATGACCTTGCCGCCTCATTTGTGTATGAGGGGTATTGCAACTAGCTAGTGCGTTATTCAAATCCCGGGAATCGTAATCGTTGCACCTCGACCCGTGTCGAGAAAATGTTAAAAGTTACCAACTTGAATTGTGAAGTTTTGGAATTAAGGTAATATAAGTGCACGATGCACATATTAAAACATGTTCAGGGTTGTGACTACAACTTGGAAAACCGCTCTAGCTCCCGACTAAGGAAGATCTTCTTTCCAATATTAATTAGGACAACACGTATTTGGTGAGGTTGGTTTGTGGATCCAATTAGTCGACAAAGGCTTTTTAAAACTTTGTGAGAAAAATAAAAGTTCCCAACAAACCATTTGAAACCGAGGAACCGCACTGATGTGGCATCCTTTCTTTTTGCTACATGCCTTGATGTTTTGATGATCGTACTTTAGTTAGTAGACCACCGACTAACTTTCATTTGGAGTTCGATGGTAATATCCAAGTACAATCACAAAGAACTTTTCTAAAACCCCATTTGCTTAGTCTGTCACAAGACTAACCCGAACACTTTCTTTCCTTTGAATAGTCGGCTGGCACAACATGAGCTGAGTTTAGAGAATGAAGTTGAGAAGACTACCTTGGAGGGCATTACTATGTTGTTCGGACATTTAGGATTCAAGACTTCCACAAGTTTCCGCTAGTTCCACAAGTTTGATTGTAGAGTTGAGATCCTTGGCTTACAAGGACCAATCCGAGAATTATGTTTATTTCACATTGTTATGTAATGTTAAATAACATTTTGAACATATTATATATATATATATGAAGCTTGACTTTATTTGTTTGGTTGTTATAAGCCTTGAGTGACTTTGAATAGTAAAATTCCAAGTCACTAGCGTTAACATCTCCTATGTAAAATGGGGGTTTTACAAAATCTTCATATTTAGATAAAAAAATATTAAATCTGATTTTAGAAAATATTTTATATATAAATAGATAAAGTTATTTAATGGAAATAAATAAATATATATATATATATATATATATATTAAATTTTTAAATAGTGGTGAGACCAAAATCAATATGGTTATATATAAAAATAATTATGGTAATTTGTCTATCAAGAATAATATAATTTATTAAATCAGTTATTAAAATATTTTTTGGGAAATTCCTCCTGGTAACCACGAGGTTTGGTAAACTCCGTGTGGTACACAAGATTTTCTGAAAGTCCGCATGGTGACCTTGAGGTCTTACCAATTCCGAGTGGTAACCTTGTTGTATTATATAACTTGAAAAGTAATTAAATATTAGCTCGGTTTTTTACTTAATTACATAAAATCATCATATATTTAGGTATTTATAAAAAATCTAATCTATCTTTTAAAAAATCACCTAATTTTATTAGTTTTAGAAAAATTATAAAAATATGTAATTTACAAATAAATTTAGAAAACCACATATTTTTATAATCTTTTCGGAAATTTGTAAAATACTTACATTATTTACACAATTTTCATGAAACTATATGGTGTTATTTTTTTTAAATCCAGTTTTATATTCTTTTTTGAAAGAATTTTTTTTAAATACACCTATTTTTCAAAAAATAAATTCTCCATTAAAATGTTACCTTTTATATAAATAAATACAAATTTTAATTATTTTTTTTGAAAAAATAAGGTCCGGTGATTTTTTTTCAAAATTGCATCGACTTTTGATAATATAAAAAAAAGGTGATATAAATATGAAAATTTTAATTTTGTATAAAAATAAAAAAGGGTGGTTTTTTTATATTACATAAAATTACATGAAATGGGCTAATTGTAAGTTTGGCGTATTTTTATATTTTTTCTAAAAGTATAAAAATTAGGCGATTTTTTCTAAAAAGATAGATTAAATATTTTTTTATAAATACCTGAAATATATGATGATTTTGTGTAATTAAGTAAAAAAATAGGCTAATATTTAATTACTTTTTAAGTTATATAACACTATACGATTACTACACGTAATTTGTAAAACCTCAAGGTCACCATACATACTTTCAGAAAACCTTGTGTACCACGCGGAATTCGTCAAACCTCATGGTTACTACGTGTAATTTCCCTAGTTTTTTAAATTTAATTTATTCAGGTTATGTCACGTGTGGGTTGTTTATTTCTTCCATTAATTTGAACTAAAACTAGTTTATTTCACATACCATGTACAGGGTTGTTATTTTTTATAATCAAATAAAATATTATATGTGATATGAAATTTCAAGCGCAACAATACTAATAGGAAAAGAAATACAATAATGAATATATGAAATAAAAAAATAAAAAAAAGTATATCTAAAGTGCAATAATTAATAGATTAGGAATATTGTTAAAATGAGAATACAAAAAATCATTGCCAAGAAAAAATGTGATGAAAAAAATAGATGATTACATAAAATATATAGTAATTTAAAAAATTGGTTTAAAAAGTAGTTGATTAATATAAGAAATTTAAATAATATGAATAAAATTTAAATTTTAAAAATATTATATATCTAACAAATATTCATATTGTTTCAAAAAACAAATCTCCATATTTAGATAAAAAAAATAATAATAAATCCGATTTTAGAAATATATTTTTTATATAAATAGATAAAGATTAGTTTAATTGAAAAATATGAATAATATATATTAAATTTTTAAATATGGGGTGAGACCAAAATCAATATGGTTATATAAATCAATTAAAAATAATTATGGTAAGTTTTCTAGAAAGCATAATATAATTTATTAAATTATTTATTGAAATATTTTTTTGAAATTAATTTATTAAAGTTATGCCACGTGGCGTAATTCTTTTAACATAATATTTTCAATTCCTTATTATTCAAATAAAATTATTTATTTATTTATTAAATAAATATTGTTTAGTATTTCATAGCAGATTAAAGTAATACATGTTGGATTCTTCAAAATAGAAAATTTGTCCCTATCGCCATCAGGAACCCTTTAAAAAAAATTCATAGAATATTGTATATTTTATTTTTGTTCCTCAATTTAAAAATTTTTTGGATAACTGTTGGATATATTTAATTATGAGTTTCTACTTGTGGGTTGTGGAGACAAGAAGGCTAAGATGTTTCTCTGTCTATGCTGTTTGATCATTCTTGGTCTTCTTCAATTTTGATTGAGCTAGCTTGTCAAATTTATCCATTCCTTCTCAATGAAACTTTAGGGTTTGTTCGCATAATGGATCTGTTTTGTGGATCTAGTTTTGTTTCTAGCTCTTGTATCTTTAATCGGTTTCAAGGCCGATTTGACCTTTCCATCTACCATTCCTTTGAAATCTTGTTTGTCCTGATTTGGTGCTTGCTTTACATGGCTTGGATTTGGGTTTCTCAGATTGGGTTTGTTCGTCTCCTTGTGTTGGTGGGCTTCTCGATTCTCCGTTCCTGAATTCAGATTTGAAAATTTGAAGATTGAAGATTTAAAGTTTTGAAGATTTGAAACCTCAAAATTTGTTATGTCTAGGTTTGATTTGTTGTTGTATTTTTAAGATCACTATCTTTTAAATGGTGATTTACACCAATCTTACTTTTTTGTTGATAACCTAGTTCTTACCATGGTTATTGTTATTGCAATAACTTATATATAAAAAAAAAGGCTAAGATGATTTAACTATGAGTTTTTACTTGCGGGTTGCGGAGACAAGGCTAAAATGTGTACTTTGACCCAAAAAAAGAAGGTTAAAACGTGTATAATATATTAATTAATCATCCAGTATCCGTTACTATATGTCATATAATTACTACTCCTTATAGTTTGCCACTTAAATTAGCCACTAATGGATGTAGCAGTGAATAATTGATTGCATTTGCCCGTACTTTATGGCTTTTAAAAGTTAAAGTTTCAGTTATTATTAAATTTCAGTACTTGATCCTATAATTTTGGCTGGATCAATATATTTTGGAGGAAGATCGGTTTAGAACAATCCCGTGTACATGAGAACGTGAGAATGAATTTTAGTTATTGGATGGCTTTGATGGGTAGGGGATTTTGGATGCTTATGTAAATAGTGACAATTTGGTAAATATATAAGCGAAACTTTGTGATAATATTAGTTCATAAAAATTCGTCTTTAATGCACATGTTGAATACACCATTCTTCACTTTTCGTTTCAAACTCTTTTTTAACATAAAACATGTAAAACAATGGATATAGGGGTGGGGATCCTCTAATCCACCTCCGATATCTAAGTCAAAAGAGTAGTTTTTCGATCGAATGTCGTGGTAAAGGGAAAGACTTGCGTGCGAGCTCAGTGAATATATATGAGGTGCTCATAATACATGACGATGACAGGTATTTATAATGGAGGAGAGGGAGAGAAAAGGTCGAAAAATCTTTCTCTAAAGGCGGGCCAATAATTCTCCAGACCCAATAAGCGATTTCTTGTTCCCAATCCAAGTGAAAATTCTATCTTTCGACTAAGATAGAATTCTCTATCATAACGACTAAGATAGAATCCTCCATCATAACAACTAAGATAGAATCCTCCATCATAACGACTAAGATAGAATCCAAGTGGATTTTGAAATTGAGGTTGAGATGTTGAACAAGCATTATTTCCATACCTCAGATTTGGATGATTCATCCACCCAAGATTTTAGGTGCATGTGCGAATAAGGATCGTTCTTTGGGTTTGGATTTGGAGCTCGATAGCCATCTTTAACATAACTAGCTTCTTCAGTAGGAACCTCCACAGGTTGGGCCATATAAAGTTGACAATTAAGAGCGGTGTGGTTGGACACACCACACACTTGGCAAACAACCTATAAGAGTTGACGGTTCAGCTAGGCTTGCCTTTGACATGTTCATCTCACCCACTTGCTTCCTCAATTGTGCAATCTCATGGATAAGAGTGCTGTTTTGGGCCTCCTTGTGAACACTTGAATCAACCTCATATAATCCCATACTCTTCTTAGCAATAGATGAAGAAAAAGAGCGGGAATTGGAAAACCGTGAGCATGGAGTGCATTCTTCTCAATTAGAGCCCAAACATCATCAATTGGCATCTCCATAAAATTGCCCGATGAAGATGTGTCAATATGCAATATTGTATCATCATCAATGGCACTATAGAAGATTTGGAGAAGAACATACTTAGAGAACCCATGATGAGGACATTGAATAAGGAGGTCCTTGAACCTCTCCCATGCTTCAAAATAAGTTTAACCGGGAGCTATGGAAAATGAGCTTATTTGAGCTTTCATCTCAGCAGTCTTTTTGGGAGAAAAGAATTTGGCCATAAAAGCCTAAGCTCGTCCCATGTGGTGATAGAATTCGTCGGAAGAGACCGGCACCATGTCTTCGCCTTGCCTGTTAGAGAGAAGTGAAAGGCAAGTAGGCGCATAACTTCCTTAGGCACATTTTGAACATGCACTGTGTTCATCAACTCCATGAAGGTTTCAATGTGTTGGTGGGGATTTTCAGAAGGTGAACCCCCAAACTGATTGCTTGAATCATGTTGATCAAGCTAGATTTCAACTCCAAGTGATGAGATATAACCTGTGGAAACACGACCCCAGAGATTGGGCCACGATTGGAGGTCATCATGTACTCGCCAAGAGTGGTGGGTTGTGGTGGAAGTCGAGCCCTCTCAACCTTAGCTCGCTGATCTACTTCCATTCGCTCATCCTCACGTTGAGTAAAGCTTTGCAAGTGGGCATTCATTTTAGCGATCATCTGATGTAGAGCTTCCATAGCTTCGTCACGGTCCCCCATGTTATGTCTTTGAGCTTCTCGGGCTTCCCTTCTTAATCTAGCGTGAAGAGATCGTTCAGGTTTGGGATCGGGATCGTGAAGTGGAGTGCTAGAACTTCTCCCTCTGCACATACACTAAAGGAATCACCTAAACCAAAGACAAAAAGAAACAAATAAAAAAACAAAAGGGGACTTAGATGAACTAGTCCGTTAGAACCAACTAAAACTATCAATAATCCCCGGCAACGACGCCAAAACTTGTTGTGATGGTTTCCCACACACTCGCAAGAATATGAGATCTATCTTAGTATTGGATCAGGATCGAATCACGGGGATTATTTCTGTTTTAGTAAATTCTAGAAACCAGTTCCTAAGCCAAATATAATGATTGTGGAGTAATTCTAACTAAAGAAAGCAATTAAAACAAGTAAATAGCGATGTAAAAATATATGAAAATGCAAAGTTCCAAGTCTAGGAATCCCCACAACTTTGATCCACGGAGTTAGAATCTCACTTCTACCTAAACTGAGTTGGATATTTTGTTATGAAGATTAATGTATAATGTCATAATTAAATTAACTTCTCTCAAAGTTTAACTTAATGTACTTCTATCAAATTAAGGACCCACTCTCGTGACGAAACAAAACCGATAGAAACCCTTTAAGCACTTAGAAATCTAGATGGTAAACCAAACTTGCCCCACTCTCGTGATGCGTCAAACTTGACTCAAACATCTAGAAGTTCTATGACAATTAACCACATGAGAAACTAATCTCAAGTTCAATTCTAGTTTTTCCAAATAGATAGAACCACCTTTCGATGTGTTCTGTCTATTTTGTTTACTCACTTAGACCACCACCTCTTGATGCGCAATCTAAACAAGACTCTAACAAGTTTAAACCTATTAGATTAAGCCCCTAGAATCAAATCAAATTAGTTTTCCAACTCAGTTCAATCAAAAGGTATTGATCGATTTTGATCCGCTTCACATCGTTGGGATCAACCCAATTTAACCCTAGAACTATATAGTTTAGCCTAGCATATTGATCGAGATTCATAATCAAAGCAATAAAATCAAACATGAAATAGAAATAAGAGCAATAATTGAAAGAGCAAACTTACTAGAATGTTCTAACTTGTCATCCAAGAAGTAGAAATAAGAGCAATAATTGGATCCATGCAACCTTCTATTCAATTGAATTTCTAGTAAGTTTGCTCTTCTATTCAATTGAATTTCTAGTAAGTTTGCTCTTCTATTCAAATTTTAGGGTTTTAGCGTAGAACTAAACCCTAAAAATTGTCTATTCTCTCTCTACTTGAAATTAGAATTCTAATAATGCATAATAATGTTCTAACTTGTCATCCAAGAAGTAGAAATAAGATATAAACTAAAGCTCATCCAAAAATAAAACAAACTTAGGCCTGCAACTAAGAAGTCCGAATGCTGAAAAATCAGGCTGCTCGTCGTCACGACTGTGACGGGCTTCGTCACGACCATGACGACCAAATTTTGCCTATGATGTCCATCGTCACGACCGTGACGGTCCTTCAGTGCCTTATTTCTTCACTTTTATGTAGCCAAATCTTGTTTCCTTCTTGTCACAATTTTGATACTCATCACACCCGTGATGATCATTAGAAAGCCTCACGTAGGCTCATCTTGACTCTTCACCACCTCCTTAGCTTATTTACATATTCGTTAACACACTAAAAACACCACCTAAAGACCTGAAAACACAACAAAAGCTGTGTAGACCTCTATACTACGAATAATACAAAGATCAACACTAAAATACCAAAACTAAACCTAGAAAGAGGAAAAACTACACCTAAATACATATGCAAACTACTCAAAATATGATCGCATCAGAAACTGATTAAATATTGAAGAAAAAACATTTGTATATTAATTAACATGCGATTGTTCTAGCAAATAATTACTGAATATAAATTAAAAAATAATCAAAACATATATACAGCGTTAAGACACTGGAGAATATATTATTCATGATCGATCTCCCGACCATCATCAATAAACGAATTTTTTAATTTATAGACAAAAACATCAGCTAAAAAAACTTTACATGAATACTTAAAAGAATTGAAGTGAGGAGGCGAAGATGCAATTGTTGAAGAGCTACAAAACTAGAAGATGACAAGGAATATCAAATAATCAAATTGGACTGCGTTTCTTATAATATGATCACGGTCGAAGAAGATGAAATTTGGTGCAAAATGTATAGAATATAAACGCAACCCCTTCCATGCCACTTACTAAAGAACATGATCAAACCATAGCTATTATTAAATTGCGCGCACAGCGCACAACTGACGAAGGAAAAAGATTTATAAGATCACATAATCAGGCGCCCAGAAATTAACATGTAATCACGCAACAAGGCATTAGTTAATTCAATCCAACATAAATGAACTCCAATTCAAACACTTCCATTTATTAACCTGTTCAACAATTTAATCAAGAGAAGATGAAATACAATATGAATGCCGGAGATCGAAGGGGTTGGATTTGGATAATATTATTACTTAGACAACAACAACTCAGTGCGCGCGCGCGACCACCATATCATGATCGATCATCATCATCAGTACACCAAACTATAAAGTTGGAGAATATCTAACTCATAAAAACCCTAGAAATATATATATGCACATCTCTACACATCCTTCCTTATTCAGATATATTATACGACCCTTCTTAATTCCAATCTATATATATTCATAAACATCGATCATAGCAATTTAAGTCCTCCCGCAACTATCAGAACGGTGGCCGGACATGGCCGCCGCCTTGGGCCGCCCAAGCCGCGTAAGCTTCATGGCTGAGCTGCCCATTCATATTCGCCGTCGGCAGGTTGTACATCTGGAGCCCCGGCGACGAAGTCTGCTCCGCCAGCCCTCCACTCGGAATACTCCCCTGAGGAGACCCACCAGAAGCAGCCACGTGTCCTTGTCCTCCGCCGACGGCAACGACCTCCTCCTCGTGGTCATCGAGGGGGAGCCGATCATAGGTGGCGTTGGAGAACGTGGCGGCGATCACCATGACAGGGCCAGCCGCCAAAAGCGGGCCCACCACGCCCCCGCCCACCACCTGCCCCTGCCCCCCGGCCAGGTACACGGTCAGGCCCGCTGACCCGGGCGGGGCGGGCCCGGGGAGAAAGGCGCCCGTGAGGGAGAGGATCTCGAAGCGACCTTGGAGGGCCATGACGGCGGCGCCCCCCGAGGGCTGGCGGAGGGTGACGTTGGTGACGGATCCGCCGGCGCTGAGGACGCAGACGCCGCGCTGCCGGCGCCGCGCGAACTGGGCGACGCTGTCGGCCACGTCAGCGCCAGCGGCGATCTCCATGACGTGGCTACGGAGGGCGTTAGGGCTGTCCCTGGTGACGAATATGGGCGGCTTCGGCTTGTTCTTGGAGCCCGGCGGGCGGCCGCGGGGGCGGCGGTGGGTGGATCCGGCCACCTCGATGGCTCCCTCCTTGGGGTCGTCGCTGTGGTCCCTGTCCTCCTCGTCCTCGTGGTCGCCGCCTCCTCCGCCGAAAGCGGCTTCGTTCATGGAGATCCCTAGATCTGGCCTTTTGAGGGTGGAGGAGGAGCCGCCCGGGGAGGATTCCACGGCGGCCGCGTGGTGGTTGTTGTGGTGGTGGTGGAGACCAACCTGATGACCCGTCCACCATGGATTCGCCATATATCAATCTTTGAGCTAGCTAGCTAGCAAGTAATCCCTCAACACTTTGCGTGTATACTAGATCACTTGTGATACCCTAAAGCTAGGGTTTTGACTTCTTGAAAACTTAGAGACCTGAATTTTGCAAAAGGGTGGAATTGGGTACTAATTAGTAAAATTTGTACTTATATGTTCATGTAGCGAAATGATTTGTTGCCCTAGCTAGGGAGAGAATTAGGAAAGAGATGGATATATATATATTAAGAGAGATTGATTATATATGCATGCAGATTGCAGAGGAGATATCGATGGATGAAGATTGAAGAGAGGCTATAGCAAGATTCCTGGACTTGTCTAAAGCTATGAGTGTAATTATTTAAGAAGCTAGAGTTGTTGGTAGGATTTTGAAGGAGAAATTAATGCAAGGTATGGGGGAAACCTTTGTGTGTTTCTGCTATGTCGACTTGTATCTAGCTATATCCTTTCTTTTCTCTCTCACAGACTCACACAAGTGTGAAGAATGAAGATAGGGAGGGAGAGGGAGTCGTCTTAGAAATTAGGGTTGTTTTTGTCTTTGGGGTTAGGGCTTGTTTGGTTGTATGTATGCATTTGAATTGGAAAATGGGAACAAAATGGAATAATTAGGAGGTGAGAGGATGAGGTGGCAGGTGCGTGAATGTGCGTGCGCATGGGGGCGCGTGCGCGTGGCAAATGCGAAAGTGGAGAGCACGTCCTTGTCTCCCTCCCCGACACCTCACGCCCAATCAAACTAATTCAACACTTTCAATTATACTTTGTATGCAGTTTGTACTAATTAAACCACTACTCTCCCTCAAATTCATTTTGATCGTATTACCAATCTTTAAAAAAAAACAATTAAATACATATTCGTGTATCCATTGATTAGTAAATTATCACGTGTTCATTGAGCTTAGCTACCTCGTTTTTCTCCTTTTAAGTACTTGTCTAAGAAATCATCATGCCTATGACGACCCATTTCCACCAACTTTTCGTGTATAGTTTCGCTCAGATGCTAAATACAAGCATTGTGATCTTTTCATTTCAGCTCCTTGTATTTTTCAACCATTTCCATACACGATTGGTACCAGTCTCTAACCTCGTTTTCAACTCTTCCTCTTCTGGGTCTGGTTTAGTTTCAGGCCCATTTCTTTCTAACCACCAATGGCCCAACTATAAGACCCGTTTCTTTCTAACCACCAATGGCCAACTATATGGGCCATTTCCATATAATTCATTGATCATCTTTTATTAGAGGATTCATTGGCTGCTAGCCTGCTACTTACTATATGTAGTGTTTTGCTAGTAGATACAGGGGATTCAATTTTAAACCCCCCTTCAATTCAAGGCAATCTCTAAAAAATTGTTTTTAACTAATTACATCAACATGTTTACGTTTCACCTAAAAAAAGAGATTACGTTACAATATTCGATCTCTTACGGATAAATGTACAGATCGATATTGGTGATTCAGTTTTAAAATAGGAGACGAGCACGTGGTTGAAATTACACGGATGTTAGGATCCATCAATTTCATAAGCAAATCACAGCTGGATCCACATGGAAAAAAATCTACATAAGAGGGAGCCGAAAAATCAATTGGAATCAACACAAACGTTAATTAATTCCTCGTACATATATTGACGATGAAGATGAAAGTAGGGTTGTTGTTTTGCATGCTTGTGGTGGGCATGGTATGGATGCAGACAGCGGCGGTGGAGGCGGCGGCGCACGGCGGCAGGAGTATAGATTATTCCGAACTAGAGAAAATACCAGGGGCAAGGGGCCCACCGCCACACAGGAGGAGGCCTTGCACCCAAAAGCACAGATGTGGTAGAGCGGAAATCAACACTCCAAAGGCATGAGAGGGCCGGGCGCGCCTCATTTCGTAACCCCAGTCCCAACGTACATAAAAACAATATTGTTATATACTGTATATATGTCTGCTGTTTTTTATTCATGTCTAAGCTAGAGCAAATGGTCAATTCAATTGTATGCAATAGATAATTGTAATAATTGAGTACATATATATATGGGGGTCCATGCAGGTACCTCCTTTAATTTTCTCCTTTAAGTACGTACTTGTCTAAGATATTATGCCTACGAAGACTCATTTCCGATCCATTTCCACCATCTTTTCATGGATATTTTCGTTTAGATGCTAAATACAAGCATTGTAATCTTTATCATCTAATACAAAGAGCTAAAACGGAAAGATCATAATCTTTGTATTCCAAACATGGGGCAAAATATACCCTAAACCAATTGGACATTTGGAGGAGGAGGACCAAATTACCCGAAAATCAATATGTACACATACACAACCATGCAAACGCCTACACAACGAACACCAAGACAATCTAGACGATGGTCCAAACCAATGCAAGGCTTTATCAAATTAAAATTTGACGGATCCAAACCAATGTTATTAGGATCGAGATTTTAGGATCGGATCATTGAAGAGCATGTGGATCGGATCGTAGGATCATAAGATCCTATAAAATCAATTAAAAAATTAATATGAATTACAAAAAAAATATACAAAAATTAAAGGAGATAAGGTAAAAAAATGATTTTTTTTTAAAAACAAAACAATTGGTAATTGACATATATGGCATAACAAATTACATGAAGCCACTTGGAGCTTCACACTTCAACATTTGTTAAGATTTAAGATAAGTTAAATCAAAATTTCGATTTGGGTCTGGTTAGACCTGGGTTTCGGTTCCGGAACCGGTGGGAAACCACTAAGGTTTCGGTTCCTCCACCCCCGGAACCGGCGGTTTCGGAACCCCCAGTTCTACCCATAAAAAATAAAAATAACCTAACCGCGGTCTCATTTTGGCTATTCGCGGTTGCGGTTTGCCTATCCGTGACCGCGATTTGGCTATCCGCGACTGCGGTTAGGCTAACCGCGATCGCGGCCCATTGGATCTCGGCCGGCGGTTAGGCTATTTTGACAATTTTGTAAGAAAATTAAAATTTAATATAATTTTTTATTATTATTACTAGTTCCGGAACCGGGAGGAACCGGCCTCGGAACCGAATCGAAACCGGAGAACCGGCCCAAGGCTGGTTCCGGTTCCGATTCCACCCCCCCGAGAAACCGGAAACGGCGGTTCCGGAACCGGACCCATGTCTAGGCCGGTCTAGTCATGAATTTAGGGATAGAAGAAATTAAAATGCTTTGATAAAAAAAACAAGTAATTTATAAACGTGAATATAAGGGTGACGAAACCAAAAAACCCCGAGGTCACAGGTTCGACACCCACCAGTGACGAAACCAAAAAAAACTTTAATTTCTCTAGAACTGTATCAGTTCTCACCCGTTCAAGGGTGCTCTAGGCTAGTCCAAGTGGTACTTGGGCTATCCTAAATCTTACCGGATCAAAAAAAAAACAAAAAACAAAAAAAAAAACGTGAATATAGAAAGACAATATTGGGCATGAGTTTTTACTATTAAATGGGCCCATTGGGCTTAAAACAAAATTTGAAAGGAGTTAAATTGTTCATATATCAGGGATCTTACACTTTTAATAAGATCGTACGTTCCTTCCGATTTTGTTCGATTTTGAACCGATTCTAACACTTTTCGATTTTAAGGTGCGATCCGGATCATACTCTCTCATGGGATCGTAAGATCTTACGATTTTAAGATCTGGATCTCGATTTTAATAACATTGATCCAAACGAGAAAATGGAATTGCCACCATGGGCTTTGAAATTCAATATCTTGTAGACGAGGGTATTTGGTTGGATGTTGTTGGAACGAGTGTGTTAGAATACAGACATTGTTCCCTTGGGAACAGTAAACTGAGCAACGAAAATATGCAAGAATAAGAACATGATCACTTATAGTGGAAAGTCTTACTCAACCAATTAGTTGAATAAGAGAAAACCGCATTATCCGTAGAGGACTCAAAATGTCTTTTAAATTGATATCTCACAAACTACAATCAAGTAGAAATTTCAAGATAGTCTATTCTAATCTCTAACTTAGAACTATTAAACTCTAACTTATCAGCCTTAGAACGAGTAAACAATAAACCAAACAATGATACCAACAACTAACTTCGAGCAACACAACAATAGACCTCAAGCTTCACACGTTCGACAATCGCTCTTGTGATCGGTGAAGCTAAAACCTATTTTCCTAATCGTATTTATAATTATCTAACCACACACAATCATATCTTACTTACTTCCGCGTAAATAATTAAGATATTCTCTTAACAATTATCAATATTCTTGAAAGAAGAGGGAATTGAGAGCAACAACATATATGTGAAGCTTAATGAGAATGGAAAGTAGCTCATCTTGAAGAGAGATATAATACTTTAAGAGGAAGAAGGATACTACAAAAATTCTAGTTCCTTTATGAATATGAATATGGTTGGGAACTTTCATTTCACAACAAGTTTCAAAAAGCCTCCATCGACTTTATCGAATCTAAACCAACCTCATTAGATTCGGAGCTCCAGATGGGGAAGTGGCCGCGACCAAGCCCACCTTGACAAGCCCGAATAAGCTTTCAGATTGAAAGGCAATCGTTTAAAGTTGGGAGAAAGAATGGACTTTCCAAGTTGCACTCGATCCATGCATCCTGGTTCAATTATTATTGAGCATTAGGTACTTATCTTTATTAAGTCATAAAATACTGCATTCGACAAGAATTGCCTCTTGATCTACCAAGCTTGTAGTACATCAAATTCATTCAACAAGAACAACCCAATCTCTCTCTCTCTCTCTCTCTCTCTCTCTCTCTCTCTCTCTCTCTCTCTCTCTCTCTCTCTCTCTTCTGTGTGTGTGTGTGTGTTATTTGGTCTAGGGGGTCTTGATGTACGCACAACCCCCCGAGCAAGTCGGGAGGGTGTTTTGATAGGTCCAAAGGCAAAAGACAAGAGTTGAAACAATAAGGCCAAATACGAGTAGCAATAATAGCATAAACCAAGGTGTAAGCAAATGTAAAACTAAACAAAAAGACACTAAAAAGTCAAAGCGATCGCACATAAAGTGCACAACAGTAACAAAATCAACCAAAAAAGAGGAACAAACAAACATGCTCAAAGGCAAAACAAACCTACAACCCTAAATTAACACCCACACTCAACCACCCACCCACCTAAACCCTGTTACACCTCCTCTACTTGAATATTGTCCCTTCACAAGGACCTATCTTGGACCATGTCTTTTATGATGTGTAAGAGGGTAAGGTCTTGCCGGATTGGTCTCCTTTCAACTCTTTATTGGGCACCTTCTTTCTCAGTGAAAATCCCTAAGGGGTAGGCCCTCACACCTCTAATCTGAGGTGGTCTTTGCCCCCACTACACGTGCCTAAACCACATGAGTCTCAACTCATGCATCTTATCCTTAATGTTGGCTACACCAACCTTGTTTTGGATAAACTTGTTCTTGACTTTATCCAACCTTGTGTACCCACACAACTAGCATAGCATCCTCATCTTTACCACCAACATCTTCTATTTTTGGGCCTTTATAGATGACCAACACTATGCTTTATACAACAATACTGGCCTAACAACCACTTTGTAGAACTTACCCTTGAGTTTAAGAGTCTTTTTCTTATCACAAAAGACCCTCGACAATGCTTTCCACTTGTTCCAACTCATCTAGATCCGGTGTTTGATATCAGTATCAATCCCTTCATCACTCTCCATAAAAAAAACCCAAGTATGTGAAGCTCTCCTTCTTTAGGATAATATCTTCTCCAAGTATCACATCTCCACCTCCCTCTGATGACACTTTGAAGTTAAATTCTACATACTCTATCTTGGTTCTGCTCAATCTAAAACCAATAGACTCAAGATCCCATCTCCACTACTCAAGCCCACTGTTAACCCTAGCTCTAGTTCAACCACGAACACAATATTATCCTCGAAGAGCATGCACCACGAGACATCACTTAGAAAAGCTCTCGACAAAACATCCACCACTCTCATGAAAAAGGAATGTGCTTAAAGCATCCTTGGTGTAACTTGACTTGTACTTGAAAGTAAATTGTTTCCCCACTCGGGATAACACACTAGTAATAGATCCCTTATACATGTCTGTAAGAATTTTAATCTATGTTCTAGACATCCCCAATTGACCTTCAGACAACTCCATAACAACTTTCGTGGCACTATATCATATATAGGCTTTTTCTTGGTCTAGGAAGACCATGTGTAGCTTCTTCTTCCTTTCCTTGTACAACTTTATCAGCCGCCTCATTAAGTGGATGGCCTCTACGATCGAACTTCCTAGCATAATACCAAAATGGTTCTCTGATATGCTAAAAAACTTTCTCAATCTTAGCTTGATCACCCTCTCCGACAACTTCATTGTTTGACTAAAGAGTTTCATATCTCTAAAATTGTTACAAAGCTACACATTTTTTTTGTTCTTATAAAGTGGGAAAAATTTATTGAGCCTCCACTCACTAGGCATTTTAGCTGTTTTGAGGATAACATTGAACATAGAAGTGAGCCATTCTAAATCCTTTATCTTGAGGTACTTCCAGATTTCTACTAGGAGCTCGTTTGGGCCTACCACTTTTTTGCTATTCATTTTACAAACCACCTTCGAGACTTCCTCCTTAGAAATGCGCCTACAGAAACTGAAGTCTTAACTCCTAGGAGTAGAGCCTACTCTGGTGCTTTGTATCCCTTTGTTGAGTAGCTTGAATTCGAATTACGTACTCTGCAAGGTATATAAATAAAAGTGGAAAAGATGTGTCTTCGAAGACACATCTTTTCCGTTTTTATTTATATACTTGCTTGTCTATTAGAAGATTCCCTCCTTCATCCTTAATACACAACACTCTGTCTAGAATTTTACTTTGCCCTTTTCCTTCAGGGCTTTGTAGAGTTCTTCATAAGCCGTCTCTTTGGCCTTTGCAATGACTTTCTTTGCCTTTCTCTTGGCCCTCTTATACTCATCAATGTGACCCACTCTTTCCTCCTCGGTACTACTGTTCAACACACTCGAAAACAACTTGTTTGGCTTTAACCTTACCATACATCTCGTCATAACACCATGTTTCACCTCTCATGTGGTGATTGTTTCCTCTAGTTTTCGCCTAACACCTCTCAAGCAACTCTCCGAATGCACTCTGCCAAGTGCTCCCACATCAGTTGCATTGTCCTCGACCGACCAGGCACTTTCTATATGTAGTGTTTTGCTCGTCGTTATAGCCTTATAGGGGGTTCAATTTTAAATCTCCCCCTTCAATATTGATCATGGCAAACAATAAAGATTTTGTTTTTACTAATTACATCCACAGGTGGACGGTGCACCTAAAAAAGCGAGATTGCATCAGAAGATTCTCTTGCTACATTAATTATAGATTGATATCGGTACTTAAGTTCTAAAATAGGAGACGAGTACGTGGTTGAAATGAAAGGGATGTTAAGATCCATCAATTTCACAATCAAATCACAACTGGATCCACATCAGAAGAAACTACATAAGAGGGTGAATGAGTTAATTAATCACAACCCGATTCACGAAGAAGATGAAGCAAATGAGCATGATGAAAGTAGGGTTGCTTTGCATATGCATGGTTGTGGGCATGGTATGGATGCAGACAGCGGTGGTGGAAGCGGCTCTACATTATCAAGGACTAGAGCAAGCATCAAGGGGCCCACCACTGACCCCGGATTCGCAGAGGGCTTGCAGACGATTTAGCAGATGTAGAGAGTACGACAACATCCAAAGCACTCCAAATGCATGAGGGTGCGCCTCATAATTTGTAACCCCAACCCCTGACATATATACACACAGTATAAATTGTTATATAAGATTTTGCGTGTCTTCTGTTTTAGATTCATGTTCAAGATTAAATGGTCAATTGGATTTTATTATGTGATATACACTTGTAATAATTGAGTACATATACCAAGTCCAGTCTCTTACTATTTAATTTAGTTTACAAAATTTTGTTTATGATTTGTTAAGGACACTTGCCCATGAGAGACGAACCGAAGAACTCTGAGTATTATCCTTGGAAACTTAATTAACCACTTGACTAGATAGATACCCGAAGGCTTTCGTTTATGATTTTATCAAATGTATATGGATCGATGAGACTAAGCTAGACAAATTAACACATAAGAACGATTCTAAATTAACACATACAAACATTGGTTTTCCCTACAACGTACGTTGCATCATATGTAAAACAATCAAAAGCTCTTTATCATATCTCTAAAATCAAAATTGCTCTCCACATCATAAATTCTAGGCAAAATTGGTTATATATCCCTTGAATCTTCTTGTTCAATTGTAAATATACCCATCGACTTAAAAATCGGATTTATATCCATCATTTAATAATTGTTTCAGATTATTATCCTTAATATGTTATATTACTAATAAATTGAATAACAACAAAATATATTAAAGGGAACTTTGTATAGATAAAAAATATTAAATTTAATTTAACACAAACTGATAAAAAAATTAATTTAACACGAAGTGTATATTCAGCTTAATAGAAAAATATTTTTATTTAATTAAATCAAATCCAGAAAGATAAAATACTAATTCCTTAAAGTTTGAATGTGAAATAATAAAATGCAAATTAGTTTAATTAAAACTTGCGGCAATAAACTTCTCTTATGAAGACATGGTTGTAATCAACCATTGAATAGATAATATATTGATAAACTCTCTCTATCAATTAACAAATAAAATTACAATATTTAGATATAAATATGAAAATATACACTTTATTTGTAAAATAATATTTTAATAAAATTATATTTGTCAAAATTATAATAATCTTTATTAAATAATTTTTTTTTTATATTTTCATGGATATATAGCCAATTTATAAGTTTTGATGGATATATATCCAAATTAACAAGATTGGAGGGACGTATATCCAATTTCCCCTAAATTCTAAATCCCCCTTAATTTCGAATCATAAATTCCAAATCCAACCAATTCAGATTAGGAAAAAATTGCTCCAAATATCTCAACCTTTTATTTGGTTGCGCACTCTACCCAGACCTATCCAAATTTCACAAAATATCCTATACTTTGGGGATAGTTGCACACTCTACCCTCGAAGTGTTCACACTTTGAGTAAAATTATGAATTAGTCCCTCACTTTTTTTTTGTAACAAAAATGTCCAATCCATGTACAATTTTTCTCATTTATAACATAGCCTTATAGGTATATTTTCTCATTTAAAAAAAAATATAATTACTTTTATTATTTGCTAATATAAATCTTTCCTTTATAATAACCACATAAATCATTAAACCATAACTTTTACTTGACAAATAAGTTCATCTTAATCCTCTTTTCATTATTAATTTTTTTTAAAAATGGGACACAAGTAAAAAAGATTTCATAACCTTTTTATAAAACTTATGTTATAGCTTCTCACCTATCCAATTAAATTTGTATATTATGAGAACGATGAACGGTGATGGACGCAGAACAAATTTTAAGAGGGGGGGCACGACTGTTCCTATGAAGTCAATAATTCGGGAACTGTTTACTAGTTTAGTTAGTCAATATTCTTAAACATGAAAAATTTATACCTATTTAATTATAAAACTGTATGTTATGGAGGAAAGTATTAATTGTGAATGAAAAAGCTAAAATAGAACTATAATTCGAAAATTGTCGACGAGTTTAGTTAGTCAATATTCTTGAATGTCAAAAATTTATACTTATTTAACTATAAAACTTTATTTTATTGAGTAAAGCATTAAATATGAATGAAAAAACTCTAAAATAAAACAATAAGGAATTGATCGAACCTTAGGGGATTGCATATAGGGTTAAGTAATAAACTATTTTGACTAGTTAATTTACATGTTTTTAATACAAATTATTTAAAATTTACCCATATTCAACCCTAAAAGTTACATACATATTATTTAGCGACCATATTTATGGTCGCTAAATGCATTTAGCGACCATATTGTGGTCGCTAAAAATGGTTGCTAAAAGGCCGGTCGCTAACCACTTGGCGACCATATGGTCGCTAATTTTAGCGACCATATGGTCGCTACAATCAGCGGCCATATGGTCGCTATTTAGCGACCATGGTCGCCGTTGGTCGCCACCAATGCAGCGACCAATCTGGTGACCACAACGACCATATGGTCGCTAATATGGCCAAAAGCTGGCGTCATTTGGCGACCATATGGTCGCTAAAAGCACCAAAAAAATGCACAGGGGACGCCTTTCTCTGGTTCAAAGGCGCACGATCGTGCACAAAGGTGCACGATCATGTTGTAAATTAGCGACCATATGGTTGCTAATTTTTTTTAATTTAAAAAAAAAATAATTACGAAATATTATAAATAATTACTAATTAATATAAATAGTTAATATTTAATGATTCATTAATTACTAGAAATTCATTAATTTCCATAAATTTCAATAATTTACATACATAAATTCATTAATTTACATAAATTCAAATAATTTACATACATAAATTCATTAATTTACATAAATTCAAATAATTTACGATAATATAATAAAACTACGCTAATCTATACGGCTTCGCCGGAGCCGTCGGGACCGGATGGGCGGGACGTTCCCTCACCCCCTTGGGACCGGCGCATCCACTCCTCGAACATCGAGAACTTACTCTTGAGCTCATCCACATCTTGCCTAAGGCTGATGTTTTCCTGCGATAATTCTGCCACACGAGGAGGTGGACGACGCGGCGCCGTTAATCGGTCGCCGTAAATCTCATGGGCGGCGTTGCCAAGGCCGAAGACGGCACCTCCCGGGCCCACCCCCCAGCGGCCATAAGAAAGGCATCACACTGGTTCTGAAACGATGGCGGGGTGCCCGTTTCCGCCGACCTCTGGGTGAGGATCTCCTGGGTCCGATCCTAATCACGCAAATAATTAAAATAAAACAACAACAACAAATAAAAAACAACATCAATCAACAACAAGAACAACAAACAACAACTAAATCATTTACAACATCAACAACAAATCAACAACAACAACAACAACAAAAATCAACAACAACACCACCATTTAGCGACAACAAGCAACAACAACAACAACAACTACAAACAACAACAACATCAAACAACAACAACATCAACATGAACAACAAACAACAACAACAACAACATCAACATCAACAACAAACAACAACAACATCAACATCAACATCAACAACAACAACAAAAAACAACAACATCAACATCAACAACAACAAACAACAACATCAACAACAACAAACAACAACATCAACATCAACAACAACAAACAACAACATCAACAACAACAACATCAACATCAACAACAACATCAAAAACAAACAACAACAACAACAACTTCTCAATCAAATCAAACAACAACAACACCAACACCAACACAACATCAACTCCTTTTCAAATTGAGGAAAATGAGGAAAAATAATCAAAACTTACAGCGATTAAGGACGACCGCTCGTCTATAAAATGCCGATCTACACCCTGCGTGTGCGTCTCGATGAGAAGCTCGAGAGGCGTGATGGGGCGTTGCAGGTGTTGCTCCTACGAAATTCATTAAGGGTGTTACGAACTATTAAAAAAAAATAACTTAATTTAATTTTAATCAAATTAAGATAAAATACTTACCAAGCGACGCATGGTGTCGAGGTGAGACCTCGAACTACTACTGTGGTTCGCCGGATTGGCATTCCGGATTGCCTTCTGGCGGGCACACTTGACTTTGAACTCATCTGTGGCCCAATCCGTCGTCTGCCACTTCTCCCAAGTGGCGGATTGGATGAATTTCGGCTTCTTCCCGGAATTTCGATGCTTCCCGATCAAGTCATCGTATCTCTTCTTCGCTCTCTTCTCCCACATCAACTGGACGGACTCGACGTCCATACCCGGCTGGGAGTCATCCCATCTAAAGTGCGTCTAATTAAAACCAAACAAATAATTAATTAAAAATAGTAATTAATTAACGCGGAAATTGTAAAAAAAATACAAAAAAAATAAAATTTACCTTCCAAGCATCAAACCAACGTTGCTTCGACGCGGCAGAGGCAAAGTCGAACTGCGACGCCCTATCGTCGGGTTGACTTTGTATGATGCTTGTCGACCACCGCGACACAACTCCCGACGGCTCCAAGCTGCGAGATTTGAAAACACATATTATAACATATTTAAAAGTAAGAAAAGACTTTAAATAATAATTTTATCTAAGAAGAAATTGTACGTACAACCCGCCGACAAAAGAAAGATCCCAAATGCGATTGGGATCGAGCACTCCTCGACTCGATCCCGATGAGGACGCGGACGTAGTGGCCCGAGACTCCTCCGCTTGTGTGCCCGCCTCCTCGGACAAATGTGGTGTGTCTGTGTGGGTTTCCTCGGACGAGTGATCGTTCGGCTCGTCCAGACGAGGACCTCGTCCACGTCGGCATGATCCTCCGGCCATAATAACACAACTAAAAAACAAATAATTCAATACAAATTCATTTTTCACAACATTTGCACAACAACATTCAATTTCATTCAAACTTTGACAAATGAACAATCAACATTCAATTTCTATCAATTTTTCTCAACAATCAACTTGTTCTAATTCATTCAAACTCTATCAATTTCATTCAAACTCTATCAAATTCATTCAAACTCTATCAATTTTTCTCAACAATCAACTTGTTCTAATTCATTCAAACTCTATCAATTTCATTCAAACTCTATCAAATTCATTCAAACTCTATCAACAACAACAATTAATTTAATCCAATTTTTTTCCAAATCAAACTCTATCTCAATCAATCAAATTTTGCTCAATCAATTTCTAAAACAACAACAACAACTAACCATTAACAACAACAAGCTACAACAACAACTTCTCAATCAAATTTTCTCAAATTCAACAACAACAACCCTAAACCATAACCCCTAAACAACAACAGCTAATCAATTTCTCAAAATTTCTCAAATTCAACAACAACACCAACTAAACCCTAATCCCTAAACAACAACAACTAATCAATTTCTCAAATTCAATAACAACAACAACTAAACCCTAACCCCTAAACAACAACAACTAGATAATTTCTCATTCAATTTATCAAATTTTCTCTAACAAATTTTTTCAATCAATATCTCAAACAACAACAACTACACAATATCAATTTCCTCAATCACTCAAATTCAACAAACAATTTCCCAAATAACACCACAAAATCAACAACAATTACAAAAATCAACAACATAAACAACCCACTTACATGCAAATTCGGGGAGGGGAGGAGGTGGAGGGCGACGGCGACAGCGGGGTCGGGGTCGGGGCGGGCGGAGGGCTAAGTTGTCGGCGGAGGGCAGAGGCGCGGAGGAGGCGGCGAAGAAATGGGTCGGAGGCGGAGGGCAGAGGCGTGGATGCACGGAGAGGCCAGGCTCGTCGGTGCCGACGGCGGGCTGAGAGAGGCGGCAGAGAGGCGGAGAAATGGGTCGGAAGCGGCGCCGTGCTCGGGAACGAAGAGAGAGAGGCGGAAATGATGAAGGCGGAAATGACGAAGGAGAATCCTTCGTTCTCCTTCTTATATAGGGTTAGAGACCATATGGTCGCTACTTGTAAGTGAATAAGGGGTGGGACCAGGTCGACATGTTGGCGACCATATGGTCGCTAATTGTACCTAGCGACCATGTGGTCGCAAGTCAAAATATTTCGCGAAAAATCGAATTTTCAGATTTTCCCCCCACATGGCGCCATAAATTTCGTTTTTGGCGACCATATGGTCGCTAAATAGCGACCATATGGTCGCTAATGACGAAATTAAATCAAACTACGCGCTAAAAACCAAATTTCGAGCTAAAATTTTAGATATAGCGACCATATGGTCGCTAATTGTGGCCAAAAGCTGGCGACAATTGGCGACCATATGGTCGCTAAAAGCACCAAAAAACGCACGGGGGACGCCTTTCTCTGGTTCAAGGCGCACGATCGTGCGCAAAGGTGCACGGTCATGTTGTAAATTAGCGACCATATGGTCGCTATATCTACCAACAATATTTGGCACATCCAACTACAATCCGTCTTAGTACATCGGAATATATGGTAAATGATAATAATTTCATTGATTCCAAACGAAACCAAGTTACAAACAACTTCATTGGTTCCAAACGAAACCAAGTTACAAACACTATCTTGTGACCTAAGTACATTAAACGAAGTGACAAACAACTAAATCAAACAACACAAAGTGAAGGGAAACATAAACAAACAACTACAATTAACGGACTCTCATGTTGTACGTGGAATATAAACCGCCCGGATCTCAGCACCTTGGATCACGCGAAGCTGCGCAACTGTTTCCCTAGCTGCAATACGATCAGTGATGTCGTCGCCGTTCAAGAAAAAACGGCTAAAACCTAGTGGTGCTTCCCTGGGAGATACTGTCCAATCATCAATGACTACTCTTAATTGGAGATTTGGTGCGGCGCTCCATTCGGTTCTTGTCTCCCTATCCCCACGCACACGCACAATGGAGAAATTGATGAATGCAGGAGCTAAGGCGGTCGTTCGCCTGGTACACACTCTCCTGCTCTGAGCCATTTGAGGAAGGAAGTTTTAGGTCGGATTTGAGGTGAGGATGAGCTTCAGGTGAAGATGGGGAGTTTTCACTTGGAAGGTATTTCAGCATTGGAGATGGTTATCTCCTTTTATGGTTGGAAAGGATGGCAAAACAATAGTATTATCAGAAAAGTGAATGGCAAAACAATAGTGTTATCAGAAAAGTGAATGGCAAAACAATAGTGTTATCAGAAAAGTGAATGGCAAATTAAAACAATAATGTTATCAGAAAAGTGAATGGCAAAACAATAGTGTTATCAGAAAAGTGAATGGCAAATTAAACCAATAGTGTTATCAGAAAAATGAATGACAAATTAAAACAATAGTGTTATCATAAAAGTGAATGACAAATTAAAACAATAGTAGTATTCTGATTACATGTCTTCCTCATCTGTATCCGTCTCACTCTCAAACTCACCCTCAGACGTTTCAGTAGACGTCTCTTCTTGATCCTCAACGACATGATCCTCTCCGTTTGGGTCGTTTAACGGACCAAGTGGATAATTATCTTGTGTATTGTCGTCGATAACTCGTGGAAGGGAAGAATCATGTTGAAATGCCTCCTCAACGGCAACGCCCCTGGACCCACTCTCATGAGGGTCTACGCACGTACCTTCATCGGGCCACACTCGTGACTTCACTTTACAGACAGCTCTTCATTCAGCATCTACACGCCTCACCTTTGGGTAATCGAGGAAATAAACTTGAGTGGCTTGATGTGCTAATATGTAACGATCTTTTGTTCTTAACATTTTATGTCGATGAACATCGACAAGCTTTAGTGAGGGTGAATGCGTGTTCCTCCACGACTTCTAGTGTCAAACCACGAACAATTAAAGACAATAGGACGCTTTACGGTTGGAGATAGGTAATGCAGCTCAATGATTTCATCTAGCACACCATAGAAGTCCTCCTCGTCGGTGCCGAAGCTTTGTCCTAGAACACAAACTCCACTACTGTCAGTGGCCTTGGTTGATGCGTGTGCCCTCGTGTGGAATCGGTAACCATTGACAAAGTAACCAGGATATGTCCTCACTTTTTTAGAGGGTCCACGAGCAAGTGTTGCAATGTTAGGATCTGTAACTTCCGGATTGTCGGCCTGCAATTTTAAATCAGCATGTATATACAATTTCGGATTCAACATAAAAATGTACATTTTGAAACTAAATAGAAATTAATATAAGAAATCCTTACATGGGAGTAAAACCAGAGGCGAAAGTGTCTTTCCAAAATGTTTTGCTCTTGAGCATCGGTTATTGTTGGATTTGACGACCGCACGAAGTTTGTCAAATAGTACCTACGACAGAGTAATTGAATGAAGTACATACTTTAAACATATCGAACCAACTTTAGTTGAGATTATAGAAACGTACTCAATATAGGGTTCCACTTCGACGCCGTTCATGAGAATGTAAGTTTGGATCACATGGAATTCATCATCTGTGAGGAAACGACCAGTTGATCTGCTACCCAAGGTTCGACCAGTTGTTGTGAAAATAGACAAATCGCCCGGATCAACCCCAACTGGAAGTGTGCAACTAACGTTGCGGGCGTGATCCATATGAGTACTCGCCACATGTGAGCTAAAATAATACGAGAAGAATGTGGACGTCTCCTGAACGAGATAGGCACTACAAATTGACCCCTCAACATGGGCTTTGTTGCCAATTGAGGCCTTCAGCCTTTTTAAGAGCCTGCACGCCTCACATTGAAAACCATTAATATTTATTATACAAGTTAATTATATGAATCCAAAACTGAACAACTGCATACAACTGTACGTACCTTTCTTCTGGATACATCCATCTATAATTGACAGGGCCACAAAGTGAAGCTTCCCATGGCAGATGAATAGGCAAGTGCTCCATTGAATCAAATAACGCAGGGGGAAAGATGCGCTCCAGCTTGCACAAAATTATTGGTATTTCCTTGTGCAATTGCATAACCACCTCAGGCTTCAGCTCGTAACACGTCAAGTCTCTGAAGAACGCACTTAGCTGAGCTATGAGCTCCCATACTTTGTCATCAAGAAATGGACGAAAAGCAACAGGCATCAACCTTTGCATGAACACATGACAATCATGGCTCTTCATCCCAAAGAGCCTAAGCTTTTGCAAGTCAATGCATCGGCTCAAGTTGGAGACGTAGCCATCCGGAAATTTTACGGATCTCAACCAATCTAGAAGCACTTGTTTTTCATGACGATCTAGTGCATAGCAATCCTTTGGGTACCTGTTGTCCTCCTCATCAGGTTCCAACTCCGGACGCTTGCACAATTCCTTTATATCCTTTCTGGCCGACCACTTGTCTTTCGACTTCCCCGGAACATCGAGAATGGTGAAGAAAATATTATCAAAGACATTTTTCTCAATGTGCATGACATCTAAATTATGTCTTACCAGCAGACTAGGCCAGTAAGGTAGGTCCCAGAAAATGCTTTTCTTCTTCCAACCCGAACCTCTACTGACCGCGACATTGTGCTCCTCAGCTCCCACTTCAGTTATCTTCATCAAGCCCATATTGTTTATCTGGTCTAATATCTCGTATCCATCACGAAGTACCGGGGGACCACGACGCTCCCGTCTACCTTTCTTGAAATCATTCTTGTTGTTTCGGAAGCGATGATCAGGTTCTGTAAACCCTCCTGTGACAATCGAACCAACACATTTTGTGTCCATGTGTTAGATAAAATGCGTCGGTGTCCTCCATGCAATAAGGACACGCGTATTTCCCAGAAGTGCTCCAGCCTACACACAAACATATATTTTGTATCACACATTAATTAAATTTCACAAATCATATATATGCATTATTATTATATATAATAGTTTCAAATTGATTAGCATATGTAAAATTAACAACATACTAGACAACATCGAATATGCGGGGAAGTCACTAATAGTCCATATTACAGCTGCACGCAACACAAAATTCTGCTTCCTCCAAGAATCGTATGTGCACACCCCATTAAGCCACAGATCCTTCAGCTCGGCTACCAACGGCTGCAAGTAGACATCCAACTTCTGCTTCGGGCTCTTCGGTCCAGGTACAATAACCGTCAAAAACATAACCTCTTCTCGCATACACATCGACGGCGGAAGGTTGTAGCGTGTCATAATCACAGGCCAGCATGAGTACTGGCACCCGGACGCCCCGAACGGATTGAAACCGTCCGTGCACAAGCCTAGTCTCACATTTCGTATTTCTGATGCAAAATCTGGCCACACAGCATTGAAGTGCCTCCATGCCTCTGCATCTGAAGGATGTCTCATCACCCCATCTTGTGCGTGCTCTGCATGCCATCTCATGTGTTCGGCAGTCACCACAGATGCGTACAACCTCTGCAACCGTGGAGTTATTGGCAAGTAAAACATACGAGAATAGGGAATGAGCTTTGTCTTGCCTTGCTTCCATCTAGGATAGTCACATATCTTGCATGCCGCGTATTCTGCATCTGCACCCCAATATATCATGCAAGAGTTTGGACAACAATCAATCATCTCGTAAGGAAGACAGAGACCCTCAACCAGTTTTTTCGTGTCGTAAAACGTGGGTGGTAATGTCGTCTCCGGGTGAGAAACGCGTCCGCAAAAATCCAAGATCATGTCATATCCGCGCTCCGTCATCCTCAGCTTAGACTTTAGGCTCAGTAGCTCAGTCGCAGCCTCCAACTGCGTCATATCACATCCAGGCCACAAAGGCCTATTTGCGGTCGACAACATGTCGTACATACGCTGTGCATCGGGATTGGGCGCTTCATTATAATATTGCTCCCCTTGCTCATGCCTTATATCCGCATTCTGCACGGGATCCTCAGCAGTGTAATCACTTCGGCCATAATTAAAACCATCATACACCATCTGTTCCATTCGATTATCATTCCCACAATTTAATGGTGGTGCTGGATCGGAACTGCTACAACCATCATGCTGTCTAGACTCGGCCAACAATGCAGCGAACCTTTCATCTGTCTCCCCGTGCGAAACCCAATGGTAATAGTTCGGAACAAAACCTTCCTTAACAAGGTGATAATGCACATCATCTACAAATTTCATTTTCTTATTCTTGCACCTCCGACACGGACACCTTAATTCGGATGGGTTATAGGACGGCATAGGTTTGCAAAATTCCAGAAATTGCTCTACGCCAGCTAAAAACTCGTTGTTCAAAAAACCATCTATATTACGCACATACATCCACTCACGCATTTTTTCCTTCCTGCATTTCAAAATAAGAGTACAATTAAATTAATTCAACTGAATTTAGCGACCATATGGACGCTAATTAGCGACCATATGGTCACTGATATGCATTTGGCGACCATATGGTCGCTAATTAGCGTCCATGTGGTCTCCAACTTCAAAACAGTAGAACAGACATTTACAACGTAACCAATTGCTATTTGCGGTAAAATTCTGTAACACAATCTCTTATAAATATATAAACGAAAGCTTTCTACCGTCAATATTACCCTAAAACAATATAATGACGGAATGATAAATTGGGAATAAGATTTAAATACATACCTTTAGTCAGGATGTCGGTAAAATTTGACGGAATTTCTTCCTAGAATCAATTCACAGTTGTGGTTGATTTTTTCTCTCTTTTGTGAATATTTTGGAAGAGAGCGGAATGAGAGTGAAATTGTGTTGAAGCGGAATGAGAATGCATTTTTTAGCGGAATGAGAATGCAATATATGTTGAAATGGCGGGAATTTTACGAATTACTGTTATTAGCGACCAAGTGGTCGCCAAAAACGCGGGATATTACCCGCCAAAATAGATGTGCCGCGCCAAAACATCTGACCAAGTCAGCGACCATACGGTCGCTAAAGTTGCGACCATATGGTCGCTAGTACGTTCGCGACCATATGGTCGCTGAAGGTTGCGACCATATGGTCGCTCAGATCTATTGTACTAGTTGCGACCATATGGTCGCTACATGCTGGCGGGAAATTGGCCCGCGCACTTGTTGCGACTATAAAGGCCTAGCGACCACGTGGTCGCCCATTTTAGCGACCACGTGGTCGCGAATTTGGTTTTATTTTTTTCCCCGTTTTGACGTCCAGATTTGCGACCATTGGCGAGCATATGGTCGCTATTTAGCGACCATATTTCGTGGTCGCTAAAATATGGTCGCTAAATCTGCAGAACGGTGTAGGGATTTTTAACTACATGATATTTCATAAATTAGCAAACTTAAAATATATAAATTTTGAGTCGTGCAATTAAGCGTCTGTTGGAAATTAAAGTCATTTACTTTGTCAATGATATATTGATATTGAATTTTGAATTTCTCTTGATTCGGTTATTATTTTTTTTATTAGTAAAAACTAGTGTTAGTTCCGGTACAAAATCTTTTATAGAATTATTATAGTATCATTTATAAATGTTTGTTAAAAATTTATAATATATATGCATTAATAATTTATGTATGGGGTTTACAATCAGATTTATATAAATAAAAATAACTCAATTAAATTATAAAAATTAAATTAAACTTTAAAAAATGAGTTATGTGATTCAATCTAGAATTAATTAATACGTTGTGGGATATATTATTTTAACAACTGTTTTATGATATAATAATAAAACTACGGACATGACAGGTGAGGTATCTTGATACAGTATATATCATCACGAGGCTAGTATTGTATAACAAAAACATTATTACATTAATATAGTACTGGATCAGTAATATTGCATAACACATGCAAGTACTAGAACTCAAACAGGTGGAGACAGTATGGCGAATGGTTGGTTACATGATCGATCAATCGAAGGGCAATAAGGTAGGCAATGGGCTACACTGTTCACAAGCAAGGGGTGGCGGCGGAGATGCTACACGTAGGCTTCTCCGGTTGACGAAAGGCAAACCCAATAATGCTGAGCCTGCAGGAAACGGATCCGGGTCGTATCCGGTTTGCGGCTGGGGCCGGGGCTCCACCGCTTCAAATTGGGCCAACACAATCCGGTTGGGATTCGGATTCAAACCGGTTATCACCATCAACAGCACCCACAATATTCTTAATGGTTTCTCCATTATTATACAGGGTGCGTGATCTGTAAAGAAAAGTTAAAGATCGAAGGAAGGTTCGATCAGATTATATATAAAGGAATTAAGGAAAAATAATGAGATCAAGGGTCGATGATAGGATGAAGCTTGCAAATTGATAACTATACAATGTTTCGTGCAGTTTTATAGGGGGGTTTGTTTTTGTTTTGTAGTCTCTTAGTCTACGAGAAGTGTCTCGTACGGCGGAGTTTAATTTCCATTGGATGAGATTAATTAAAGTTTTGCTCTTTGTTATGTGCAATTGATGTGGTTTGATTAGATTTTTCTTTCGTGGAATTATTACATGTACAGTTTGATTTTTCTTTTCTTTTTGAGAAATTTCATGGGGTGACCTCGAGATTTTATCAATTCCGCGTGATACACAAGTATTTTCGAAATTCTGCATGATAACCTTGAGGCCTCAAATTATTATAAAAGCTAAAAGTTTTGAAATTTAGCCACCTTATTTATTTAATGGCATAAAATTACCATATTTTTAGGGTTTTTTAAACCTACCTAATTATTTTCTAAAACAACGATCTTTATAAACATATTTCTTAATAGGTGGTTCTATAATGTATGATTTTTTTATAAATTAAAAAAAGCCACCTACTATAATACATTTTTGTAAGAAAATTGTACAAAATTCTATTATTTATACATTTTTCATGATAATATATATTAAGTTTTAATAACACCAATTTTTTCAATTAATACACTAACTCTCTTAAAAAAAAAACTCTCCCTTAAAATGTTAACTTTTATAAAAATTACAAGTTTATATTTTTTAGGGTAATAAATATGGTGGATTTATTTCCAAAATTGCATGTGATTTTGATAATTGATCAAAAAGATATTATTTTATAATACATGTTAGTGCATAAAAACTCCGCCTTCAATTCGTCTTCAATGCACTAATTAAGAATTCCTCCTCTTCCGTTCCGTCTTCAATCTCTTGACCTAGAAACCTACAAAACAATGGACACAGGGGGCGGGGACCCCCAATCCACCTCCGATGCCTAAGTCAGAAAAGCAATTGTCGAATTGAACGTCGAGGTACAACAAGAAAGCGAGAGATCCAACGAGTATGGATATTCCTGAATAGTCGAGCTAACCGAATATTAGCATGTTCAAGCTCTCAATAGGTGTGTTCAATAGCCTGAGTGAATATTAGTCTATCAATCAATATGCAACCTGTGTCTTTCCCTACACGGCGAAGACGTGTATTTATAATGGAAGAAGGAGAGGAAGGGAAGCCGAAAATTATATCTATAAGGCCGAAAATATTATCCTCCTAGGGCTGGTCAACTGCCTTAAAGCCCAAGTAAAGAATATTCTACCATTTCTCCAACTTTAATTCTATCTTTAATGAAAGATAGAATCTCCCATTAACTTGCATAACCACCATATTTAATATAATTGTAAAATAGATAAAATATAATAAATAAGCAATAATTAAAAATACCTTTATGGCGATAACTAAAATAATAATATGGTAGCTATTTTTTACCCGCTCACAATTGCCCCACCTACGTCGTTGTAAACGTTTTCTCATATACAGTGACATAGGGTACAAAGGTCTCTTAGTCGAAGTGGCCATGCGGATTAATCGATTGGGTTCCCCTAACGTGCGTGCGTGCGTGCGAGTGTGTGTGTGTGTGTGCGTATTTGTACATCCATGAGCGAATATCATCGGATTTAATATTTATGAGCGAATATCATAAACCTTTATTTATTGATGAGCGAATATCATAAACTTTCTTATCCTATGAGCGAATATCATAGAACTTATATCTATGAGAAAATATCATAGATTTTAAATTTCACATACGCGTGTATGTTAAAATCCATTAGTGCGATGAACTAATGTTGCGCTTTAATTTTTTTTTTGTGCAAGACTCAAACTAATGCAAAAACTGACTTTTATTAATAAATAAACGTGAATGTCATGAACCTACAAGACTAAACAAATAAATGCAAAAGCGAAAAAATCCTAAGGGCCTCATCAAAACCACATGGGAAAAAGAGTGCCCTATTTACATGAAATTCCTAATCCCGAGATCCCTGCGCAGGGGAAGACGGGTGATTGCGCTCATGATCAAGCTCTCGCAAAATCAAGCCCTTAGATGCAGTATCGCGATCGCGGCATGGTGCCTACGGACCTAGGTACCGCGGTCGCAGTCTGGCGACCCGCGGTCGCGCTTTTGCCCCAGTGAAGGGGTTTCTCTTTCTGATCCAGCGCCGCGGTCGCGACCCTCGGGCCTGCGATCGCGGTTACGCGGCTGGTCTTCACTTTCAGGCTCGTCTTCATTCTCGTACGCTACTTAGATTGTTTGGACGACCTCAATTTGTCTTGTTCTCAGCTCTTTAAGATCTCTTGGTTCATTTTTTTCAATGTACTCACGCAAGTACCCTTCCTGAACCAGACCTTCAAGGCACTCCTTATAAGGCTTGCAATCTTCAGTCATGTGCCCCCGTACTCTATGGTACATGCAATATTTTCGGCTTAGGACATTGTCTTTGGGGCATTCATCCTGAGAAGGATAGCCAAAATATCTCTCATGTTTGATGCGTGGTAAAATCTTATAGATCAGAATGTTGAAAGCTGTGTAAACCGCTCTATCTTGCCCCTCCAACGAATGTCCATTTTGCCCAGAGCTCCTGTTTGAAAGGTGGTGCGTTTTACGAGGGGGAGGACGACCTTCCTCTTACTTTGTAATTAGCCTCCTCTAAACGCACATACTGGTGGATACGCTCTTGGAGCTAAGCTATAGTAGAAGGAAGACGAAGTGTCAACTCTTCTCCTAGCTTGCTCTCAGCGGGAATTTCCCTTTTAAAGGCAGTAATGACAGTTTTATCACCACAACCTTCAAACTCTGTATAGCACTCCATGAAACGATTGAAGAAGCGACACAAGCTTTCGTTTTTCTCTTGTTTGAGGCCAAAGAGTGTATCAAGTGATGCCGCATCTCGACTATTAGCTATGTATCGCCTTACAAACTTAGTGGCCAATTGATTCCAAGACCGAATTGATCATGGTTTCAAGCTATGGAACCACTTCAATGGCCCTCTAGAGAGACAACTCGAGAACATCTTGCACATAACAGTTTCATCTGATACCCACAATGCCATCTTATGAGAGTAAGAGGCTATATAGTTTACGGGATCCGAGTATCCATCATAAATGGTGAAAGATGGGGGAGAAAACTTTGTCGGAGGCCGAGTTTGTTGAATGTTTAAGTGGAATGGCGTCGATGTCACCATGGCCAACTTATGCTCTGCTTGTTCTCAAGCCGATTGCAAGGCACCACCTTGCGCTCTCAAAAGATCAAGCAGTCTTCTTTGAGTACGCTCAAAAATTGGGGCCCTACCTTCAATCCTTTCAAGGCTAATACTCCGAAGCTGGCTACATCGTCTCTTATTCCTTTTTCTGCTCTGATCATTCTTAGGTTCGAGATTATCGGAAGGATCATAACGATCGTCTCGTCCACGCGAAGAATCGCTGCGATCGTTAGGCCCGCGATCGCAGTTTGACCGGCCGCGATCGCGGCTCTTGTCATCGCGATCGCGGTCCTTTGTGTTGTGGTCGCGACTTCAGCCACGTCGATTTCCGTGTTTCTCGGCTTCGTCCGAGTTGTCCGAGGATGGGTCGCTGGACTGAGGGGGGTCCGCGGCCCGAGACCTCTTACGCGAGGGCGATTCGTGGTGATGATCCCGTCGCCGGCATCTTGGTGCTCTCTTGTCGCTGTCATAATCAATCTGCATCTCGCCTGATTCGTCAGAATTGATCGATTGAGGACTACTGCGGTTATCGGTGAATTCAATAACACTTGCAAGCTTGACTCGGACCCCAAACGGTCTGTGCGATGAACAACCGTACTAGCGAGAGGGGCCGGGTCACGGTTCAAGTCGTTTCCGGGTACAAAGGTCTGACCTTCCGAGCGAATATCGGAATTAACCTGATCAACTTGCATTAGGGTTCAAACCAATCGCTAAGCGGATCTCTTTTGGGACGCCTTTAGGCTAGAAAAAAACCCAAAAAACACAAATTTCCGGAGTCACAAATTTCCGGAGGGGCACTCCGGTCAAAAATCCGGAGTTTGCAAATTTCCGGAGGCGCACTCCGATGGGCCGCGGTCGCGGTACTCTGTTCCGCGGCCGCGGTTCGCTCGCTGCGGCTTCGCGATCGCCTCAGGGTTTCGAAAACTCGATTCTTTTTCTTCTAGGAACGATTACTCATGGATTTACTCATCGTTCCCCACGGACGACGCCAATTGTTAGTGCATAAAAACCCCGCCTTCAATTCGTCTTCAATGCACTAATTAAGAACTCCTCCTCTTCCGTTCCGCCTTCAATCTCTTGACCTAGAAACCTGCAAAACAATGGACACAAGGGGCGGGGACTCCCTAATCCACCTTCGATGCCTAAGTCAGAAAATCACTTGTCGAATTGAACGTCGAGGTACAACAAGAAAGCGAGAGATCCAACGAGTATGGATATTCCTGAACAGTCAAGCTAAGTGAATATTAGCGTGTTCAAGCTCTCAATAGGTGTGTTCAATAGCCTGAGCGAACATCAGTCTATCAATCAATATGCAACCTGTGTCTTTCCCTACACAGCGAAGACGTGTATTTATAATGGAAGAAGGAGAGGTAGGGGGTCCGAAAATTATATCTATAAGGCCGAAAATATTATCCTCATAGGGCTGGTCAACTGCCTTAAAGCCCAAGTAAAAAATATTCCACCCTTTCTCCAACTTTAATTCTATCTTTAATGAAAGATAGAATCTCCCATTAACTTGCATAACCACCATAATATAATTGTAAAATAGATAAAATATAATAGATAAGCAATAATTAAAAATACCTTTGTGGCGATAACGGAAAAAAATAATATGGTAGCTATTTTTTACCTGCTCACAATACAAATTTGAAAGGTGGTTATTGCAATCTCTTTTTTGCGTATGCATTCATGTAAGTTCACTACAATCATGTATTTCCTTTTCGTTACACATACGTGCGATGTTCAAACTACATTGTATTCGTGTCTTCGAAATATGTATCATGTACAATTTTTGAGCTGGTAAAATTAATTGCTATAATTATTTTCGTTATTATCCGTCATAAAGGTATTTTTTTATTATGCTTTTCTATCTTTAATTATTTTATTATAAAAATAAATATGGCGGTTATTCATTATGATGGAGGATTCTATCTTAGTCGAAAGATAGAATTTCCCCTTGGATTGGGGAGCAAGAAATCGCTTGTTGGGCTTGGAGCGTTATCGGCCCGCCCTTAGAGATAAAGTTTTCAACCTTCTCTCTCATTCTCCTCCATTATAAATACATGTCTTCGCCATGTATGATAAGCACCTCATATTCGCTGAGCTCACACACAAGTCTTGTCCTTTAACTCGACGTTCGATCGACAATTGCTCTTCTGACTTAGGCAGTGGAGGTGGGTTAGAGGGTCCCCACCCCTGTGTCCATTGTCTTGCAGGTTCTAGGTTGAGGAGTTAATTGGAGCGAAAGGTGAAGAATGGAGTATTCAACCAATGCTCCTCATAATGGCAATGTCATAAGACATGCTCAATGCCCTATAGCCCATAAATAAAAGCGTTAAGATCATAATGACAATAAAAGGTTCGAATTTTATCTTGACGTCACGGTGTGATACATGCTCCATGCATTCGTTGTCTCGGAGACCATTGGCATGGTCGGGTGTGTGCGGGCAAAGATGGTGCCAATCTCGGGGTGGTTGTTAGAAAAGCTGGAAGCTTTGATTTTGATGGTTCCAAACGTCTATCACGTGAATGACCTCGAGTCTTTGAACAAAGTCGCCAACGTCAAACAGGTCGTCGACCTATGTTGAAGTCAAATCTCGGATATCTTGAAGACGCGTGAGATCATTGAAGATTGGATAGTATAATCTTGTTTTAGGAAAGATCTCTTGTGGATTATACTGTTAGCCGTTTATTGCCTTACCCTGAGCCGTATGTTATTGTAACTTATCTTATGTTTAGGATGATGTTGTAAAGATAAGAGAAATATTATCTTTCCATAACCGAATTGGAAGATATTATTTTATTTTATCTGACCTAGTTTGTGTGTATTTAAGTTAAGGCTTTAGGTTAGAATACTCACGAATTCATACTCCATTTTTGTGTTAAGAAAGAAAACGAGGGTTCGAGAGACGTAGGCTTGTTAGACGGGTTGAGGGTTGTAGTTACTCGGTTCACAACGAGTTCTAGAGTGCTTGGGAAGTAGGTCTAGATCCAGGGTGTTCTTGTAAACAATCCAAAAGATCAATAAAGCAAGATACGACTTTTAATCCTTCCAAGAGAGAACTTGGAAGGGAGTGATTTTCACACTTGATTGATTGAGTTCATCGATCAAGTGTTTCCACTATAAAAAATCATTGTGTACAAGTAAGTCGTTCTTGTAGTTTATTTCCGCTGCATTAACTTAAGAGGTCGATGACTTAGTTGAGATCGGCGACCTAGACAAACTAACGATCCTACAATTGTTATCAGAGCTTAGCTCTAGATCTGTTTTAGTACTTCTCATATACAGGAAAGATGACTTCAACAAACACATCCATCAATGATTCGTTTTGGAAGCCAGCAGTGCTCAAGGATGGTGAGTATGATTGGTGGGTCGAGCAAATGAAGAACCATATTTGCTCACACGATGGACAACTCTGGAAGGTTATCGAGATGGGTCTTGAATCCTTTCTCACTGCTGATGGAAAGGAAGAGAAAAAGAAGGAGGATTATGGTGATGTTGATTACAAGAAGTTAGAGAAGAACGCTTGTGCTAAGAAGGTTCTTCACCATGCTCTAACCCTTGGAGACTTGAAGAAAGTTGTCCAATACAAGACAACTAAGCAAATCTGGGATACTCTCAAAAGGCTCCACCAATGAAATGATGATGTGAAGAAGGATCACATCATTGCACTAAATAGAGAGTATGAAGGAATGAGTCAAGAGAAGAATGAATCCTTGAGTGACTATCACTCAAGATTTCAAGTTGTGGTTAGCCAACTCGAATCTCTTGATGAAAAACTTCCTTAATGGAAGCATGTTAGCAAGTTGATCCGAGGACTTAAATCAAAATGGAACGAGGCTGCTGTTGCATTGCTAACCAACAGTGAAACCAAGTCACTCACCTTGGAAGATTTCATCGAAAAATTGACCATGTATGGAGGAATCAAACAAAGGCAAGATGATCCCCTTGAAACTGACAAGGTCAAAAACATTGCCTTGAAAGTAGAAAAGTCTTTCGATCTTGCTGAATGTGAGGATGATCAAGCTGATGGTGATGATGGGGTTGCACTCATGACGAGAGCCATGAATAGGCTTTGCAATCGTAACAACAAAGTTCCATCTAAATGGATGGAACCGGTCAAAGACATGAAGGATGTCATCTGTTACCACTGCTAAAAAAGATGACACTTTGCTAGAAATTGTGTCAAAAAGAAGTCAGAAGGAGACAAAACTGCTGCTATGTTGGCCACCTGGGATGATTCCGATGTTGAAGATGAAGCAAGTCAACAAAGATAAGTGTGTATCATGGCTATAGATTCTCCAAATGGGGTACAAAATTCTGAACATTCGTCTATCTTGTCCAATAAAACAAAAGAATAGTTGCATGCTATCATTGAGAAGTTAGGAACTCAAGTTACTGAACTCAATGAGAAACTTGATGAAAAAGAGATACCATCTCTAATTTAATGGATGATAATCAAGGTTGGTCTCTTAACAAACTTGTGATGAGTCTAAAAGAAAGTAACAAACATGTGATGATCTTGCGTGATCTTGCGTGTAAAACCTGTGACTAAAGTGGATGACGTAGAAAAGAAAGTAACAAACCTTGAAGGAGAAAATCTGATGCTAAAACTTGGTAATGCTAAGTTAGTCAATGACCTTGAAAAAGGAAAAGCAAGTGATGAATCTAAAAACAAGAAATGGATAGAAGAGTTTGTTGCTAAGAAAGCTGCTGAAGAATTTGCTAAAACTTTTGTAACTTCAAAACCTGGAGTTGGATATTTCTATTGCCTAAAGATTTGAAAACCCTGTGTCCACCCGAACCTAAAGGTAACACACCAGTGTATAACAACAAGGGAAGTTGTTCTACATCAAAGGTGGGGAAACTAGGCAAAGGTAAGCGACCTTGGTACTCAGGTCAAAAAGCACATAAGATCGGGAAGAAACAAGTTGATAACTTGAAACCATCAAAAATTGACTTTCAAGCTCGTATTAATAACAAACCGGTCTATCCTGGGTATAGCAAATATTTTGGTCTTAAGTCTCATAAAACTTGCTAGTATTGTGGAAAAGAAGGTCATCTTCAACATGAGTGCATGAAAAAGAAAAGGGATAATAAATCTTATGGACTTTGGGATGCTCATGAGCGTGAGCCAACAATATATCTTGAGAGAGTCTATAATGAAAGATATTCTGAAAATCATCACGTTGCCCAACCCAGAAGAGTTGTTAAGCAACTCTGTGTTCCTAAAAACTGACTTTTACCTTGCAGAATGTAGTGAGAGAAAGCGGTCCCTGGTTTTTTGATAGTGCATGTTCAACTCATATGACGGGAAGCTTTGAGTCATTCATCTCACTTCATTAACAAGAAGTTAGCAACATAACCTTCAGTAATAACAGTAAGGGACAAGTCATGGGTATTGGAAAGGTAAGAATTTCTAAGAACTTTTGTGTCAACAACGTCAGTTATGTCAAAGGTCTTAGGTTCAATCTTCTAAGTCTTTCCCAACTATGTGCTAACAATCTCTATCAGGTTGTTTTTAATTCTCATGGATGTCAAGTAATTGATGTTAGCTCAAGTAAGACTCTTCTGAAGGGAACTTGTGAAAACAATCTTTATAAAGTTGTTCCCTGGCTCTTGCCTGAAGAAAAGTTGTGTTTTCAAGTGATCAAAGACGTTGCCAACCTTTGGCATAACAGATTTGGTCATGGAGTCTACAACTTATCAACAAACTTCATAATCAGGAGTTGGTACGAGGGTTACCTAAGATTGATCCAAACACGTACGAAGTTTTTGAAGCTTGTGTGAAAGGGAAAGAGGTAAGATCTTCATTTCAATCGAAAAAGGAGGTAAGTACATCTAAATCTTTAGAATTAATTCATATGGATCTTTGTGGACCTATGCGAGTGAAAAGTCGAGTAGGTAATAGATATGTTTATGTTATTGTTGATGACTTTTCACGGTATACTTGGGTGTTTTTCTTATCTTCTAAAGACCAGGTTTTCAAAGAATTTAGTGCATGAATGAAGTTAATAGAGAAGGTGCTTGGGGTACCTTTGGTCTCAATCCGATCAGATCACGACACAGAATTTGAAAATGCTCACTTCCTGGACTTTTGCAAGGAAAATGGTGTAGTTCACAATTTTTCAGCCCCAAGAACTCCTCAACAGAATGGTGTAGTTGAGAGAAAGAACCGAACTTTGGAGGACATGTCGATAACTCTGTTAATCTCAAGTGGTCTACCAAGAATTTCTGTGGAGAAGCTATCATGTTGCTTGCTATGTACTAAACAAAGCTAGGGTGCATCCTCTTCTTGGGAAGACACCATATGAGCTATTACGAGGAAGAAAACCCAACGTTGCTCACCTGTGTACGTTTGGTTGTAAATGTTTTGTGCATAATAACGACAAAGATAATCTGGGTAAGATGGATGCTAGGAGTGACGAAGGAACTTTTGTAGGCTACTCTTAGCATAGCAAGGCCTACAAAGTCTTCAACAAGCGAACCAGAAAAGTAGAAGGGAGTGTTCATGTTGTGTTTGATGAGAACACTATGGGAGGAAGCTCTATTGTCGATGAAAATGAAGGAGATCTGGGTTTTCATCTTTGTGATGAATCAGAAGTTCGTGTTGTGGAATTTGTTGAAGCTCCAATGGTTTTCGACCCAGAACAGGTGCATGATATCTTGCATTTAGGTATAATTTAGGATGCATATTTATGTTTATTTTGCTTGGTTTTAGCTTAGTCTAGTCTAGTTCTTAGGTTTTTAGGTTTTTTGGGAAATTCGGGTTTTGCGCTTGTTTTGTTCGGTTTTGCAAATCTTTAAGTAAACAAGCATGGAAGGAATGGATCTTAGAGGACTATGGTGGAGTTTGATGAAGCTTAGAGCGGTACAAGTGAAGATTAGAAGAGCTAAGGCCCAAGAGCTTGTGGGATAAAAAGCGTAAATCTGGGTCATGCATTGGAGTTCTTATTTTGACACCTCTATCTTGCAATGATTGGTTTAGGAGCTATAGTGGTCCGATGGAGCTGAAATTCATATCACTAGAGATCTAACTCAAAGAGCTACAATTCATATTTTTTACTACGAGTCCAAATTCCAACTCGAAGGGCGTCAAAACAGCCTCTGAAGTGTCACTTGAATGTTGAACCGAGGCAACTGCGCGGGGTAGCAGGATAAAGCGCGGCCGCGCTTTTGGAGGTCAAGCTGCGGTTTCTGGTTTTACACGGAGAAGTTGGGCCGCGTGTTTGGACTTTGAGATGGGCTTAAGTTAGATCTTGTCCGATGTGTTTAATGTAATATGGGATGATTTGATCTTTAGAAACCTTTGGGTATTTAAACCTTGTTTTTAGCTTTTCTTTCATAATTGGGATCATAATTTGGAGGCTAGGGTTTCTTCTTTCAAGAGGCAACCTTTGAACCTTTTGTAAGTTTTTCTTAAATCAATCATGCATTGCTAAACCCTTTGTTTTTTACTAGTTATTGAAATTGTAGATTACATATTATTGTGAGGTTTGATTGATTCTCAACAAACTTGAATAGAGTTTATTCCCTATGCTTAATTGAATCTAAACTAGGGTTTTGTTAGATTAGCTACCTAATTGAACTTCTAGTTATAACTGAATCTTATTAACTACTGGTCGGAGTTAATTTGATCAAGAGTAGAACTTTAATCAACTTAGTACCGGTTGGACAAGTTGGTTAAAGAAGGGAATAAATTCAAAAGTCATTTAGATGTCTGGTTGCTCTAAGTGCTTGTTTCTATTGATAACTTGAATCGTTATGCTGTTGTCTAATTGAATCTAGAAGGTCTTCTAGGTTGTTAGATGATTAGGGTTGTTAGACTGGTAGTTCTATCAACTAAATCTGAAGTTCGGGTCATAATCCTTAGTAGGGTCATAATCCACAATAGATTATTCAAGTGAGAAGAGAATCAAGAGAATCAATGATCAATAAACATATCTTTGATGGATTTAACTAGTTCAACATATTTCTCTCTTATTGTCATAAACATTTTTGCTTTCATACTTTAGATTTAATTTGCAGTATTAGATAATCATCCAAAAAGCCCCATATTTCTATTACTTGGCACACAAGTAAGAACATAAATACACGAGTCTCTATGTGATCGACCCTTACCTACCATTCTACTAAGTTTGGTTAAGTTAGGTTCTTTGATAGGTATAACGACCACTGAAAAATACGTCATCAAATTTGGCGCCGTTGTCGGGGACTCGTCGCTATTTGTGTCTTACTTTGTGTGCTATTCTTGGTGTTTTGAGCCTAACTTACGGTTCATAACACCCGTGCTACTAATCGATGACTTTGTTTGAATGCAAACAGTTGCAAGATGAACACTTCCATGATTATTTTTCAAGATTTCAAGACTATGTGTTTGAAATTGGTACTTGGGGATTACTATACAGTGATAGAGAGGTGAGAATGGGAGTTATCCATGGTATGAATTTTGGGACAAGTGGATTGGTTGACTATATGAGCAATGAGAGGTTTTTATATATGGGACTTGAGGAATGTTGGGATCTCTTATGTTTCATGAGCCATTGGAGCTTTTTGGTCGAGTCATCTTCCCAACCACCCCTGCTGGTTGACAAGTCTCTTGAGGATATAATCAGGGATCTCTCCAAAGGGGCGGATACTATAATCAAGGAGCACTGTGAGTCTTATTCTTCATATTTTCATTCCACAATCTCATGCCCATTTGAGTTGTGTGAAAGGAATGGTAGAATTACATTGGAGTCAAACGATCATGAGTCAGACACTCAGATTCAAGTTGAGGAGCAATCTACTACACTTGATGTGAGTTATGAAGATGCATTTGATGCCCAACATGAATTCACACCTATAAGGCAAGTTGAGTAGAATATCACAGAGCCAAGTGAAGTTTGTGCTGGCATAGATATTCTTACAGAGCCTAGGGAGCCTGAGTCATTTTCACCCATGTGGAGTAAATTGCTTGAGGGTTTTGTGGTTTTGGAAGAAGACTCGTTTGTTGACAATGATGACTTCTTTGTTGATGAAGTAGACAACCATGAGGGAGAAAACCAACATGATACATTTGTTAAGGCTCCCGATGTCATTGTCCACCCTATGTTAGGCCTTGACATCCCTTGCTTCAGTTTCCCCACCTTCTCACATCAAGAGCTTATGGAGTTACAAGATGAGAAGCCAAGTCTACAACACAAGGTGGAAGATGGAGAATATATGGAGTTCATCTTGGATAAAAAGTGGTATTGCTGACAAGTGCTTTGATTCGGACTGTAAGTATTTTCTAAAGCCACCACTTGTGCTGAATTTATTTGAACAAATTCCATCTCATGCCAATTGGGCACACATGTTTGATAAGTTAAAACGATCTTTGAAAGTTATATTATGCATCTTTAATTTATAATGGTGTTACTTATGCTTTTCTGAGATGTGTGCACATGGGTTTGACAGGTTGCTAAGGGAATTGACAATGTCTAATCTTGTCAATTCATGCTCAAGGTCAAGCTAATGTCGTTAAACAAGCGCTTATTGGGAGGCAACCCAATGTTTAGAGTAGTTTCTTTTTCATTTGATCTTTTGCTTTTTAGGTAGTTTTTGTGTGTGTGTGTTTAGATATCCCAGTCCAAAGATTGACAACCTGAAGATGCCACCACCACCACCACCGTCGGATTATCAGCACTACCCGGATAGCTAGATTCTTGTGAGTTTTTCTCTTTCCTTTTCTATTTACTCTACTTTGGGGACAAAGTAAGTTTAAAGCATGAGGGAAGAGAATTACTTTTGCATTGCATGTAGTTGCATTAGTTTAGGCATATTTAAAATTTTGCATGCATTGATTAAAATCTTGAAAAATGAAAAAAAAGCAGAAAATTTTGAAAAAAATACAAAAATATTGCGTTTAGGTTCTTATTTCCCCATTGTTTAATACCTCTTGTATTTATATGCTAAGTATGAGTCCTAACCCATGATTTGCATGATATGTTGAAATTTCTATGATATGAGCATGATCTTTGATTGATTACTTTGACTATAGGACTGAGCATGTATTTAGCTTGAGTTTTAGATACATTTTGAAGTTCTAGAGAATTAGCCTTGTGATATTATTTTTGACCTTTTATTGTTTAATTGTTCTCTATTTCTTGAGTGTATCAAGTTGAATTGTTAGCTCTAGAACTTGCGTTATGACTCTTTTTCAAGACTACTTTATATGATTGAATGCATGACGTTAAAATGATTGAGGCATTGTTTCTTATTAGCCTATTATTTCCCTTCCTACCTTACAAGATCCATGTTTTGGCACCCCATGTCTGTAAGCTTTAAGCTTATTTTTATAGCTCCACAAAATTTTTCTAGCCTAATAAGCTTGACCCATCCGGGATTTAGGACTTTAGGTTGTGTTTTTGTTTAGTGTGAGTTTGGTTTAAGCATGGGGGAGGTTGAAAGAAAGATGGAAAAGAGGAAATACAACTCTAGTGTGCAAAATAAAAAAAAATGAAGGTGAAAGATAAGTGCAAAGGAAACAAGTGAGCTTGAAAAGTTAGTAACCTTCATAAGTGTAAGAAGAGTTGAAAAAAAGAGGCAAAAAGTGAAAACAAAGAAAGAAGAAACAAAGTGATTGAATGAGTTTATGGAGTTGGTGAAGAAAGTTTGGGAGTTTTAAGAAGAATAAGTGTGAAGTTTGCGTTTTAGGATTAGTTCTTTATCCCGGATTTAGCACCACATGACCAAAATTGATCCCTTCCAAATTTCTCTTTACCTTGACCCCATTACATCCCTTAAAAGACCTCATGATTATTGTTGTGTATTTGGTCCACATTGGTGGAGAATTAGGACTTTGATCCAAGCTTATGGTAGTCTAGTTTTTTCTTGGTTGATTTTGAGTGAAACACGTCCTTTAAACACTTGAGAGTGAAAGCAAACACATTATCTTGGTGAGGTCTAGAATGAATGAATAATCTTTGCTCTATGCTTAACATAATGCATGCTATGATGTCTTGGTCAAGTTTTGATTACATGTTGAATTGCTCTATTGATTATGAGATGAATGCATAATTGCAATGATGTGGTGTGACTTGGATTTATGTCTTACTTGAGGAAAAACAAGGGTTAAGCATGGGGATTTTGATAGCTTGCATTTAGGTATAACTTAGGATGCATATTTATGTTTATTTTGCTTGGTTTTAGCTTAGTCTAGTTCTTAGGTTTTCTAGGATATTCGGATTTTGCGCTTGTTTTGTTCGATATTGCAGATCTTTAAGTAAACAAACATGGACAGGATGGATCTTAGAGGACTATGGTGGAGTTTGATGAAGCTTAGAGTGGTACAAGTGAAGATTAGAAGAGCTAAGGCCCAAGAGCTTGTGGGATAAAAACGCTTAAATCTGGGTCATGCATTGGAGTTCTTGTTTTGACACCTCTATCTTTCAATGATTGGTTTGGGAGATATAATGGTCTGATGGGGCTGAATTTGGAGGTCAAGCTGCGCTTTCTGGTTTTACACGGAGAAGTTGGGCCGCGTGCTTGGGCCTTGAGATGGGCTTAAGTTAGATCTTGTCCGACGTGTTTAATGTAATATGGGATAATTTGATCTTTGGAAACCTTTAGGTATTTAAACCTTGTTTTTAGCTTTTCTTTCATAATTGGGATCATAATTTGGAGGCTAGGGTTTCTTCTCTCAAGAGGCAACCTTTGAACCTTTTCTAAGTTTTTCTTAATTAAATCATGCATTGCTAAACCCTTTGTGTTTGACTAGTTAATGAAATCATAGATTGCATATTATTGTGAGGTTTGATTGATTATCAACAAACTTGAATAGAGTTTATTTCCTGTGCTTAATTGAATCTAAACTAGGGTTTTGTTATATTAGCTACCTAATTGAATTTCTAGTTATAACTGAATCTTATTAATTACTGGTCGGAGTTAATTTGATCAAGAGTAGAACTTTAATCAACTTAGTACCAGTTGGACGAGTTGTTTAAAGAAGGGAATAAATTCACAAGTCATTTAGATGTCTGGTTGCTCTAAGTGCTTGTTTCTATTGATAAGTTGAATCGTTATGTTGTTGTCTAATTGAATCTAGAAGGTCTTCTAGGTTGTTAGATGATTAGGGTTGTTAGACTGGTAGTTCTATCAACTAAATCTGAAGTTCGGGTCATAATCCTTAGTAGGGTCATAATCCACAATGGATTATTCATGTGAGAAGAGAATCAAGGATCACTAAGCATATCTATGATGGATTTAACTAGTTGAACATATTTCTCTCATATTGTCATAAACATATTTGCATTCATACTTCAGATTTAATTTGCAAAGTAGTGTTAGATAATCATCCAAAAAGCCCCATATTTCTATTACTTGGTACGCAAGTAAGAACATAAATACACGAGTCTTTGTAGGATCGACCCTTACTTACCATTCTACTAAGTTTGGTTAAGTTAGGTTCTTTGATAGGTAACGACCACTGAAAAATACCTCATATGTGGATAACCCGGGTGATTCTGATATGCCAACTCTAGAAGATATAGAAGAAAATGAAGATTCTGGTAGTGTTGAGCCTGATCAAAATGAAGAAGCTGCAGAGACTGATAATTATCCTAACACCGAGCAGGGTCATAATAATGAGGTGGTTGACCTCACTCAGCTTCAGTTGAACTATGAGCAGAAAGATGCTCATCCAGTAACCAACATCATCTCTTATTATTCAAAAGGGGTTCAAACACGTTCTTCACTTTAGAATTTCTGTGTATTCAACGCATTTTTCTCTATTATGGAACCCAAGTGTAACACCCCGTCTTTCGACGAGGCGCTACTAGGGAATAGACCTTACAAGGTACTATTATTTAGGTTGACAACTACACTGTAGGACCTTACAACTCGGGCACGACGAGAAAACATAATAAAACATCCAACCTTTATTTAATAAAACTTAGAAAACGTAATCATGCATGAATCCCCGAAAATTATAAATAATCAAATACGTCACAACGCCTACTGAAACTGAACTATCTGAACCAAAAAGATAATATCCGAAACAAAATACCAACTCCGTCTAACAAATATTAAAATCAATATTCTAACTAATGTAAATAAACTAATATAACCAATCCCGCTATGACACGCGCTCTTTACCGCTCCGGCCCGCCATCGTGCCTCGGTTCCTGCACGGCTCCCTGATTCATACCTGGGACTGAAAAATGTTCCCCGAAGGGTCAGCGTCTAATCTACCAAGCTAGAAAGAATACGGAAATTGTAGACGTTTTGAAATCAGTTATCTAAAGTCAGCATACAAATCCACAACCGCAATCATAGCTCTAAAGGCCAATATCTAAATTAGTGATATCAGTCACACCAGTCACATACGCATTTACAATCACAATCACACAACAATGCAATTCTTCCTTTGTCCACAATCCGTCTTCCAAGGCGCTCATCACCGCGCCGAGTGCAGAGGCAGGCCCTCCCACTCCACTTCCCAATCTCCCTTCTAACTCCGGGCTAAGCCTCCACTGGAGCGCTTGCCAAAAACACACAGATAATAATTTTCGTTTGAAGGGGTACGATTTTCCCAGTCACACGGGTCAAAGTAGCCAACACTTCCTCAACACCAGCTACAATGGGCCGTGTCGGAAACGGTACCAACAAAGAGAAAACGTTCCAAAATATTTTCCGATAAATCACATTTAAAATCATTAGCACACACCACACACAAGGAGTTCAAAACAATTTAAAAGGTATTCGGGACTAGTTCCCAAAACCCGCCCTACAATAACGATACGCAATCTAACAAGGGAGAAAAGAACCGAGCAAGTCGAAAAACGACTTACCTCAATGGTGAACCTTTGTGCGGTTTTACGATCACGAGTAAAGCTGAAAACCTAATGATATTAATAATTGTTACCGGTTAGCCAACCACTACATAAAATCTCCTAAGAAAAATTAGGACGCAACTTAACTAGAATGTCTAACCCTTACTAAACTAACCTAGCCCCAACTACATATTCTGGCCTCACCGAAATCTACCCATAAACATATATGTATAATTTCCAAGGGTATACTAAAATAACTACCCACTAATATAACAACCCGACTACTTAGCATCATGTCATATATATATATATATACAACATCATAACATATATATATACACCAGTTTAACTCCATGGACAAAGATCGGATTCAACCTATACTCAGCCAACGAGCATGTCCATTAAATTAACTAAGCCATTAACATATTTAAACTAACCCACCCGATTAACTATATTAACAAGATTAACTTCCCCTTGAATAGCCTTACCCCTTCGATCAGGACAATTGAGATCACCCCCCCCCCAATTTACTTGAACAGGAACAAACCAAACAACCTGTAGGAGGACTCTTCCAACTACACAACTCCTCCTATAACTACAAACCAGAGATTTACCAGCCCACACTCCCCACTCGCCCACGCTCGAACGAACCCCGTACTACATGCCTGGCCCGAGTCCCTCACCGACGCCTCTTCCCGAGAACTCGAAAGACTACTATGCAAAGATTTAGAGCAGCGGTAATTGAGACCGAACGGAGAAAGAGCGGATCGAGACTTACCGCGATCGAAGCGAAAACAAGGAAGACAAGAACGACAATGATAAGTGACGATGGCTGGTCGAGGATCCAAGCGATCGGCAAGCTAACGATGTTAACGACAATGCGCGGCGGCTCGTGAGGTTGATCGGAGACGCCGCCGGGGAAGATCACCAGAGAGGAAAACGAGAGAAGCGAGATTGGTTCGAAGATTTTGTCTTGGTTTTGAAAGGATAGGAAATCTAGTTTTTAAAGAATAGAAGTTCGGTGGCTAATAGATATAAATATGGTTAAGTCAATCTTCCTTCTACTAACTAGTTAATTAATTTAAATAAAGCTAAGGATAGAGGATAAGTCATAAGATCAATCTGTTAAAGAAGATATGTCTGACGCGCCCGATTCTTTATTTTATTATTATTTAATTATTTAAATTAAAAAAAATCTATCTAAGTAATTAGTTTATAACATAAATTAAGGGTAATTCTAGCGGTTTAAGAATATCTAGTCCTATCTCTGGAGTTACCTGCGAACTAAGACACTAGTTTGCTTTAACTCAAGAAACTCGTTTTTTTTTTTTTTTTTTTTTTTTTTTTTACCTATAAAACCTAAAGCGAATACGGGTATTATATATACTACCCCCTTTAAGAAAGTTTTGTCCCGAAACTTTATAGAAAGGAACTATATATCGAGGTTTCACAAACCTCTCCCCCTAAAAAAAAAGGATTCGTCCTCGAATCAAAATTTAATAGTCAGGTAACACGCTAAATATCTAGAGTACGGAACAAGAACTAAGCAGTCAACACTCAATCCAAAAGTAAACAATCACATAAGCAATCATAGAATTTAAAAAGAATTCACTAATTACTAACATTTTCCTCAAACGCCTCTACTAGACTAGGGTAAATATGTGGGTAATTCTCACTCATCCTGAACTCAGTCTCCCAAGTGGCCTCCTCGACTCCCCGTCGAGACCATTGAATCAACACCAAAGGAATCTCCTTGTTTCTCAGCTTCTTCATTCGTCGATCTAAAATTTTCAATGGTTGTTCCCGAAAAGTGTGATCGGGTTCCACCTCTAACTCCTCATAATTTAGTCTGTGACTAGGATCCGGAACATACTGTCTCAGCTGTGAAACATGGAATACAGGGTGCACTCCTTCCAAAGCAGGCGGCAACGCTAGCCTGTACGCCACCTCGCCTACTCTCTCCAGAATCTCGAATGGACCGATATATCGGGGACTCAACTTCCCTTTTACCCCGAATCTTCTTACCCCGCGGGTAGGCGATACTCTCAACCAAACATGGGCTCCGACCTCAAACTCCAACGGTCTACGCCTCTTGTCTGCATAGGACTTCTGGCGACTCTGAGCAGCTAACATTCTCTCTCTAATTAAGGCTACTTTCCCGATCGTCTCCTCAATCATCTGTGGCCTCTCTCCTACTACATCCGAGGGATCATCCCAACACAGTGGTGTCCTACACTTCCGACCATATAAGGCCTCATAAGGAGCCATCTGAATCGACGAATGCCAGCTGTTGTTATAGGCAAACTCCACCAAAGCCAAGTGATCAGACCACTGACCTCCCCAGTCTAAAACGCAGGATCTCAGCATGTCCTCTAACGTCTAAATCGTCCTCTCTGTCTGACCGTCCGACTGCGGATGGTAAGCAGTTGTGAAATGTAATCTCGTCCCCAATGCCTCATGCACTTGCTGCCAATATCTGGAAGTGAAACGCCCATCTCGGTCCGACACAATCGTCTTAGGCACTCCGTGCAGCCTAACTATCTGATTAATAAACACCTCCACTAACTTGCTCACTTGCCACGTCTCTCGGATAGGCAAAAAGCGAGCAGTCTTCGTCAGTCTGTCCACCACTACCCAAATGGCATCATGGCCTCTGCTGAGTCTCAAACCGGTGACAAAATCCATGGAGATGTCCTCCCATTTCCACTCTGGGATAGGGAGCGACTGAAGCATTCCTCCGGGTCTCTGATGCTCTATCTTCACCTGCTGGCAGACCTGACATTTAGCGACGAATCTTGCTACATCCGGCTTCATGCCATCCCACCAATAAAATTGTCGCAAATCCTTGTACATCTTACTCGCCCCGGGGTGGATTGAGTAAGGTGTAGCATGAGCCTCCTGCAAAATCTTCTGCCTCAACTCTGCATCTCGAGGTACACAAATCCGACCGCGTAAACACAAAATACCATCTGCCCTCTCCGCAAAGTCGGGTGCCTCTCCACGGCTCAATCTCTGCCTCAAATCCTGAATCATCGGACAATCTTCCTGCTTCTGCCTTACTTCCTCAAGTAAAGACGGCCGACATTCTAGGGTTTTCAGACTACCCTGATAACGCTGAATCTGCACTTCGATGCCGTATCTCATCAGCTCCCTTTGTAACTCTGGTTGAGCCGTCAGATGAGCCAACATACTCTCCTGAGGCGTCTTTCTGCTAAGGGCATCAGCGACCACATTCGCCTTCCCTGGATGATAAAGGATCTCAAGATCGTAATCCTTCAGTAACTCAAGCCATCTCCTCTGTCGCATATTCAACTCCCTCTGAGTGAAGATGTATTTGAGGCTCTTATGATCTGTCATCACTTTGCAGGTACTCCCATATAAGTAATGACGCCAAATCTTCAGAGCGTGTACCACAGCTGCCAACTCCAAATCATGAGTAGGGTAATTCTGCTCGTTCGGCTTCAACTGTCTAGAAGCATAAGCAATCACTCTGTCCCTTTGCATCAGCACACAACCCAAGCCTATCTTGGAGGCGTCACTGTAAATCACAAAATCCTCATTCCCCTGAGGAAGAGCTAATATAGGAGCCGAAGTTAACCTTCTCTTCAGCTCATCAAAACTCCGCTGGCAAGCTTCGTTCCATTCGAAACGAGTAGTCTTCTTAAGCAAGTTGGTAAGTGGTTGGGCTATCCGAGAAAACCCTTCCACAAACCTCCTGTAATATCCTGCCAATCCTAGAAAACTCCGCACCTCCTTCACATTCTTCGGAGGTTCCCATGCCTTGACAGCTTCAATCTTTGCAGGATCTACCATGACTCCCTGAGCTGATACGACATGCCCTAAAAAGGTAACTTCAGGCAACCAGAACTCACACTTGGACAGCTTAGCAAACAATCGATGCTGCCTCAATACTCCCAACACCAGCCTAAGATGCTCAGCGTGCTCCTCCTTACTCCGAGAGTAGATTAGAATGTCGTCAATGAATACTACTACGAATCTGTCCAAGTAGTCTATAAACACCCGGTTCATCAGCTCCATAAATACAGCGGGTGCATTCGTCAGTCCGAACGGCATCACTACAAACTCATAATGTCCATATCTCGTTCGGAAAGCCGTCTTAGGTATATCTTCCTCCCGAATCCTCAGCTGGTGATAACCTGACCTCAAATCCACTTTGGAGAACACAGTAGCCCCCTGCAACTGATCCAACAAATCATCAATACGCGGCAGCGGATACTTGTTCTTGATGGTAACGCGGTTCAACTCCCGATAATCGATACACAGACGGAGAGAACCATCCTTCTTCTTCACAAACAGGACTGGAGCTCCCCATGGCGACGCACTCGGTCGTACGTAACCCTTCTCCAACAACTCCTCCAATTGTGCCTTCAGTTCCTGCATCTCCATCGGGGCCATGCGATATGGGGCTCTCGAAATCGGCCTCGTTCCCGGCTCCAACTCAATCCCAAAATCCACCTCTCTCTGAGGAGGTAATCCTGGGAGTTCGTCGGGAAAAACGTCCTCAAACTCGCACACTACTGGAATGTCCTGAATGTGCGGTCCCGCCTTGTCCCCCTGAAGGATAGAACACCAATAGCCTACACATCCGTCATTGAGCAATTTGGCGGCCTTCACCATACTAATCACCGATCCGGGCCCCTCCTGCTCTACCTCCTGACACACATGTCTGGTCCCATCATCTGCGGTCACTGTAACCGTACCTCTGTGTGTATCTAAAACTGCTCGATAACGCCTCATCCAGTCCATCCCCAGAATCACGTCATCATCTGGCGACAACTGCATTACTATAAAATCTGCATACCAATCTCTATTCCCTATTCTAATAGGGCACTGTAAAATCTCCTTATTCCCCCTTACTTTACTGCCGTCAGGCAGCCCCACAACAAAAGATACCCCCTCAGTGCAAGTCAGTCCTAGTCTAGCCACGCAAGCAGAAGACATAAAAGAATGGGTAGCACCCGTATCAAACAGTATGTGAACAGGTCTAGACTGAATCCAAATCGTACCTGTAGCAGTCGGCGCGTGTAGGGCATCGGCCCTCCTCATCTCAAACACTCGGGGCTGATTGCCCCCGGTGTTGCTAACTCCTGCGCCGCGTCCTCTGCCCTGACTCGGTGTCTGCTGAAACTGCTGAGGCTGGCGACGAGGCATCTGGTTCACCGTTCCCGGTGAAGATCCTTGTGACGGTGCCCCCACCGTACAATACTGCTGCAAATGGCCAGGCTTCCCACAACTGAAACAGTTCCTGACCGGCTTCGGACACTGACTCCTCAAATGAGCAGTACTTCCACAGTTGAAGCACTCTCTCTGTCCCCCAATGGGCTGACTCAGACGACGATGGTCCTGACGACCCTGTGGCTGAAACCCTGATCGTTGCGGCTGAGAAGAGCCGGGACGACTATCTCTCCTAGATTCTGTCGGGGCAGACAACTTCTGCCTCTTGCTCCCCGTGGTATGCACCTCTAGCTGACTCTGTCGGGTCGTAGCCATAGCATAAGCCAAAGCAGACTGCTGAACATCTGCCAATGTCGCAAGTCGGAGACCAGGCACATAAGCACGTAAATGCGGCTGCAACCTTTTTAGAAAGGTTGCAATCTTCAACTCCTCAGTAGGGGCAGCATTTGGCACCGCTGCCAACTCTTGATGAAACTTCAGAATAGTCTCAGATACTGTGATATTTTCGGGTCCAGCATCCCGAAAAGCAGCCTCCCGAGCCGCCCTCACCACCGGAGGACAATACTGATCTCGAATCTGTCTCTCAAACTCCTCAAAAGTCACCTCAGTCCGGTGGTCCCTACATAGCTCCCACCAGTCAAAAGCGCTCTCCTGTAGCAGACTCTGTACTAAAGACATCTTCCGCTCCTCCGGTGCCTTAATGGAATCCAACGCAGATTTCACCCTCCTCAACCACTGCTCTACGTCAGAACCCTGAGCTCCAGCAAAGTTCGGTACTCCAGTCTTCCTAAACTCTGCGAGCCACTTATCAGGCTGAGGCTCACGATACTGTCTCCTCGGTTCGACCACCTGATCAGCTATCACTGGTCCTCCAGAAGCTGGCGCTGCTCCCAGCTGGGCAGCCAAAATAGAATCTGGTCCAGGTGCCCTCCTCTCAGCTCCTTGTTGCCCCGCAGCTGCGTTCAGATTCTGTGCAGCTCCCGCACCCATCAACGTCTGCAATAACAGCTGAATCGCGACAGTCACCTCTGGGGCCAATCCTGCTGGTGGTACTCCTCCTCCCACCTGAGCCCCGTTTGCTGGGAGACCTCCTCCAGCGACAGAGGCACTGTCCTCTCGATGAACAGCAGCAGCCACATCCTGACTCTCAGCAACCTCCTCCTGATGGTTATCCTGTTGTACCTCTGGCTCAGCAGCTGCAGGGACCTCTCCTCTACCCCTGCCACGACCTCCTCCTCGGCCTCTACCGCGGCCTCTTCTGCGGCCTCTTCCGTTAGCTTCAACAGCTCTAGCTCTGGTTGGTGGGGCCATCTATAATAGAAAGTCCCACAGTCAAAACTTAAACAATCTATTTTTCAACCTAATTCTTACTATTCTACGTGAGGTTCTTCGGCTGATGGGGCGGAGTCGCGACGTGTCACCTACCCCCTATATGTAGTATGCCTACCCCAATGAAAACATTTGAAAACACCGGCCGGTTTTTTTGTTTTAAGTTGGACCTCGGGTACTCTTTGTTGGTCAGTTCCATGTGCCCTGTTATCAACCTGGCTCTGATACCAATTTGTAACACCCCGTCTTTCGACGAGGCGCTACTAGGGAATAGACCTTACAAGGTACTATTATTTAGGTTGACAACTACACTGTAGGACCTTACAACTCGGGCACGACGAGAAAACATAATAAAACATCCAACCTTTATTTAATAAAACTTAGAAAACGTAATCATGCATGAATCCCCGAAAATTATAAATAATCAAATACGTCACAACGCCTACTGAAACTGAACTATCTGAACCAAAAAGATAATATCCGAAACAAAATACCAACTCCGTCTAACAAATATTAAAATCAATATTCTAACTAATGTAAATAAACTAATATAACCAATCCCGCTATGACACGCGCTCTTTACCGCTCCGGCCCGCCATCGTGCCTCGGTTCCTGCACGGCTCCCTGATTCATACCTGGGACTGAAAAATGTTCCCCGAAGGGTCAGCGTCTAATCTACCAAGCTAGAAAGAATACGGAAATTGTAGACGTTTTGAAATCAGTTATCTAAAGTCAGCATACAAATCCACAACCGCAATCATAGCTCTAAAGGCCAATATCTAAATTAGTGATATCAGTCACACCAGTCACATACGCATTTACAATCACAATCACACAACAATGCAATTCTTCCTTTGTCCACAATCCGTCTTCCAAGGCGCTCATCACCGCGCCGAGTGCAGAGGCAGGCCCTCCCACTCCACTTCCCAATCTCCCTTCTAACTCCGGGCTAAGCCTCCACTGGAGCGCTTGCCAAAAACACACAGATAATAATTTTCGTTTGAAGGGGTACGATTTTCCCAGTCACACGGGTCAAAGTAGCCAACACTTCCTCAACACCAGCTACAATGGGCCGTGTCGGAAACGGTACCAACAAAGAGAAAACGTTCCAAAATATTTTCCGATAAATCACATTTAAAATCATTAGCACACACCACACACAAGGAGTTCAAAACAATTTAAAAGGTATTCGGGACTAGTTCCCAAAACCCGCCCTACAATAACGATACGCAATCTAACAAGGGAGAAAAGAACCGAGCAAGTCGAAAAACGACTTACCTCAATGGTGAACCTTTGTGCGGTTTTACGATCACGAGTAAAGCTGAAAACCTAATGATATTAATAATTGTTACCGGTTAGCCAACCACTACATAAAACCTCCTAAGAAAAATTAGGACGCAACTTAACTAGAATGTCTAACCCTTACTAAACTAACCTAGCCCCAACTACATATTCTGGCCTCACCGAAATCTACCCATAAACATATATGTATAATTTCCAAGGGTATACTAAAATAACTACCCACTAATATAACAACCCGACTACTTAGCATCATGTCATATATATATATATACAACATCATAACATATATATATACACCAGTTTAACTCCATGGACAAAGATCGGATTCAACCTATACTCAGCCAACGAGCATGTCCATTAAATTAACTAAGCCATTAACATATTTAAACTAACCCACCCGATTAACTATATTAACAAGATTAACTTCCCCTTGGATAGCCTTACCCCTTCGATCAGGACAATTGAGATCACTCCCCCCCAATTTACTTGAACAGGAACAAACCAAACAACCTGTAGGAGGACTCTTCCAACTACACAACTCCTCCTATAACTACAAACCAGAGATTTACCAGCCCACACTCCCCACTCGCCCACGCTCGAACGAACCCCGTACTACATGCCTGGCCCGAGTCCCTCACCGACGCCTCTTCCCGAGAACTCGAAAGACTACTATGCAAAGATTTAGAGCAGCGGTAATTGAGACCGAACGGAGAAAGAGCGGATCGAGACTTACCGCGATCGAAGCGAAAACAAGGAAGACAAGAACGACAATGATAAGTGACGATGGCTGGTCGAGGATCCAAGCGATCGGCAAGCTAACGATGTTAACGACAATGCGCGGCGGCTCGTGAGGTTGATCGGAGACGCCGCCGGGGAAGATCACCAGAGAGGAAAACGAGAGAAGCGAGATTGGTTCGAAGATTTTGTCTTGGTTTTGAAAGGATAGGAAATCTAGTTTTTAAAGAATAGAAGTTCGGTGGCTAATAGATATAAATATGGTTAAGTCAATCTTCCTTCTACTAACTAGTTAATTAATTTAAATAAAGCTAAGGATAGAGGATAAGTCATAAGATCAATCTGTTAAAGAAGATATGTCTGACGCGCCCGATTCTTTATTTTATTATTATTTAATTATTTAAATTAAAAAAAATCTATCTAAGTAATTAGTTTATAACATAAATTAAGGGTAATTCTAGAGGTTTAAGAATATCTAGTCCTATCTCTGGAGTTACCTGCGAACTAAGACACTAGTTTGCTTTAACTCAAGAAACTCGTTTTTTTTTTTTTTTTTTTTTTTACCTATAAAACCTAAAGCGAATACGGGTATTATATATACTACCCCCTTTAAGAAAGTTTTGTCCCGAAACTTTATAGAAAGGAACTATATATCGAGGTTTCACACCAAGAATGTGGATCAAGCCCTAATGGATCCAGATTGGGTGTGTGCTATGCAAGAAGAACTTCATCAGTTTGAGATAAACACGGTTTGGCACCTAGTTCCACGACCCAAAGGCAGAACTGTGATTGGAACACGTTGGGTATTCAGAAATAAGCTTGATGATTCAAGAAATGTTGTGAGGAACAAAGCAAGACTTGTGGTTAAGGGGTATAACCAATAAGAAGGGATAGATTATGATGAGACATTCGCTTCTGTGGCACGTCTAGAGGTAATTCGTCTCTTGATGGCTTATTTAGCTCATCATGGGTTCAAGCTTCAACAAATGGATGTTAAGACTGCCTTTCTGAATGGTTTTCTTAAGTAAGAAGTTTTTGTAGAACAAACCCCAAGCTTCGAAGACGTCACCCACTCGGATCATGTTTTCAAACTCGACAAAGCACTTTACGGGTTGAATCAAGCGCCACGAGCTTGGTATGACATGCTCTCTTAGTTCTTGCTACAACATGGATATGTTCGAGGACAAGCGAATAAGACTCCTTTTCTTCTCAAAGAGGGAAATCACACTCTGGTTGTGCAAGTCTACGTTGATGACATCATTTTCGGTTCTACTAATGATAAGTTAGTGAAGAAGTTCGCCAACCTCATGGCCAGTGAATTTGAAATGAGTATGGTTGGTGAACTTAAGTTCTTCTTAGGACTTCAAGTTGTTCAAGGAGATGAGGGTACAAGAGTGCATCAATAAAATTACCTCAGGGAGTGTGTCAAGAAGTTTGGCCTGGATAACTTAAAATCCTTTGATACACCCATCTCCCCCACTACTTCTCTAGGAAAAGATGAGAACGAGAAGAAGGTTGACCAGACTTTGTATCGAGGTATTATAGGTTCCTTACTATACCACACGGCAAGTAGACCGGACATTATGTTCAGTGTATGCCTATGTGCTAGATTTCAGTCCGATCCAAGAGAATGTCATCTCAAGGATGTTAAGAGGATCCTAAGGTATCTCAAAGGTTCTGACGATTTGTGCTTTTGGTACCCAACCTCTTGTGACTTTGTTCTAGTCGGGTACACGGATGCTGATTTTGCTGGGAACAAGGTTGATCCAAAGAGTACCACCGGAATGGCTCAATTTCTTGGACCATGCCTTGTGTCATGGGGGTCCAAGAAGCAAAATTCAGTTGCTCTCTCCACTGCAGAAGTTGAGTACATCGTTGATGCCGCGTGTTGCACCCAACTTCTATGGCTCAAGCAACAACTTCATGACTTTGGTTTGAAGTATGATGGCATACTCATTATATGTGACAACACCATCAACATCTCAAAGAATCATGTACAACACTCACGAACCAAGCATATCGAGATATGTCATCATTTTCTTCGTGATTGTGTTGAGAAAGGGTTGGTGACCATGGATTTTTGCCGAACTAGTGAACCAAGTGCTGACATATTCACCAAGGCTCTCAATCGTGAACCCTTCGTACAATTCTGCATGGAGCTAGGTATGATTTCCGTAAACTAGTCTACTTTCCATCTATATTCCCTCAATGATTGGCTAGATTAGATGCTCTATTTATGATTCAAAAGTTTTATGATCTTGAGGTGTTAAATTTGAATGCTTCCTTGTTACATATTCATGAACCATGCATATCATTATGTCTTCATTCTTTGCTTCTTGAGTTATGTCTTAAGTGCATTTTGAAACCATTCTTTGAGCCTAAAAGAGTCAAAACCTGATGTTCCTAACCCTCATTACAAGTACAAATGACGATTGACTCTACATCCTCCCCAAGCTTGTCATGTTAGAGAGTCTTTATGAGCTTCTTTTTATATATCTTATGATAAACGGAGACTTTTCTACATGATTGACAAATCCACAAAATATTTCCTCTGGTTCTCTTTGGCACCCCTGTGCAAAACCCCAAAGAACCAGGCATATTCTCTTTTCAATCGATGTTGGCAACTTGGGTGAGGTTCGTGACTATGAATTACATGGGGAACGTTGTTTATCCGGAAAATTTGAATCACCTTTTTCCAATGGTATCTTTTCAAATATTTGAAGATCTTTTTGCCAAAGGAAATTGCCTTTTCAGTTGCATTGATTAAAGATCTTGGGAAGATCTAGTTCCTATCACATCAACTAAGTTCAAGCATAAATACGGATAAATTTTCACCCAAAAAGTACGCTCTCTTGCTCTTTTCAATCTCTCTGCAATCCTTTTTCTCCCAAAAGCTCAAACCTTTTTCATCAATGGAGTCAAACCCTAACCCTAACCCTAACCCTTCATCCCCCATTCGTGGAACCAAAACCCCACGAACCCTGGCCCTCAAGCTCGGGAAAATGGTTAATCCACAAACCTTGGCTCTGCTCTTAGCCGCAATTCAAAACGCCAACAAGCCATCATCTCCATTGTTGCTCGAAGGCCCCCAAACAACCCAAACTCAAGAACCGAGCCAATCCTCTCACAATCCCACCGAATCTCTCCCAATTCCTCAAGAAATCCCTCCTACTCAAACCTCAACAGAAAATCTCCCCCCATCTCCACAAAAATCTCCGTCCAGTTCTCTAAACCCCGTAGAGGAAGAACAATTAGAGACCGAGTCTATGCTCGGAGTTGAGAGTTCCAAATCTCAACTCATGCAAGGGGATTTTGATTCCGTCCAGAAGGTAGTGCAATCAATCGAGGCTATGGAGTCTCAAGAAAAGGAATCAGAACCAGTCACCACGAAGAAGATGACTATTGTGCACTTGGCGGGAAAAGACACTCAGGTCGATGACCCTGAACAGGTTGTTGACCCAAGCAAGTTAATCGAACTTATTGACAATCCAAGCTCACCTCTCCTTCCTCTGAATATCGAATGCCAAGATGATTCTGAACAAGGTATCCCTAGTGATCCCAAGCTCTCTTCTTTGAAAGTCGTTGTATCCTCGTCTAGGGTAAAATCAAAAGAGGAAATTGCTAGGCAGTTATTTGAGTTTGAGAAATCTGATGAGGATGATGTTGTGATAACCAAGGAGTCAAAGAAACCAAGGACTAGGGGATCTAGTGCTAAGGTTATGGGAAAAAGGGGTAGAGAATTGACTCCCACACATGTTGGATCTGAGGGTGGTGACTCTATGGTTTCGAAGAAAACCATAAGGTCTTAGAAGAGAAAAAAGGTACCCACCAGGTCAAGTGGACGACTTGCTGCTAGTGGGAAACCTAAGAAGGCTAGTGTGGAAATCAAAGGTGAGGGAAGTAGCATGGCTGAGTGTGAGTTTGTTAAGGAACTCATCATGGACGATGAGTTCATCAAGTCAACTGGATTAAAAGGTGTTTTTGAGTTGCTGTCGGTCCAAGGTTGGAATCATTTGTTTCATTAAGAAGAAACTTTTAACCCAGGGTTGGTCAAAGAGTTCTACAGGTCGTTGATTGTAGAAGACAGATAGAAGACGACTATGGGTTACTATGAACTAAAATGGTGAAAAGTTTACCATATCGAGCATGGTTTTAGCTACTCTTCTGAAAGTGTCGCACAAGTGTTTTGCCGAGTATCATAGAGGTGCATGGCCTGAGGAAGTTGATTCGGCCGAGTTGCTGAAAGAGGTTACACAGGTTGATGACATCGAAGGTGGCTCCTTTGCCACTAACTCGATGTGTGCTGAGAGGAAAGTTCTTTTCACCTGGGTAATCAACAACTTGATTCCCCAAGAGAAAAAGAGGAGCACTACTATGATCTAAGACATTCTTCTCATAGATAAAATACTCAAGAAGGAACCTATTAACTTTGCTCGATTGTTGCTCCTCCACATGGAATCTGTTAAGGATAGTACCAGACATGTTCTACCTTACTGCTCTGTTGTCAAGAAGGTGCTCTAGTATCATGAAGTTTATGAGGTTGACGAAGAGGTGGAACACATCCGTCACCTGAATTCTTACATCGTTCGCAAGATGGGCTACAAGTTAATTGATAATCAGTAGGTGTCAAGGGATGCAGGTAAGGGTGTTATTTCTGATGCTTATATGGAAGATGTTGAGTTGGGCATCAATGCTAAAGTAGGGGAAGGTTCGCAACCTGGTTCAATTATGAAGTTGTTGGTTGATATACAATGCTAGAATCACGATTTGCTTGAGAAAGTTGGGCAACTCTTGCAAGGTCACACTGCGCTCAAGGTTGACGTTCATGACTTATATGTTGCGTTTGAGGACCTGTATAAGTCATTGACTTAGCTCGAGTAGACGACATCCATTTCCCTTTACTTTCCCTAGTACATCTACTTTCTCAAAAACATCTCTTTGGTTTCATATGTTTTTTCTTTCTCTGTTGCATGTTTAAGACTATTTTGCTCTTGTTGTTGTGGTTTGCGTATGTACTTTGGATAATTTCTTTATTTACTTTCGTTTGATTATCTCTTTTTGCATGATTATTTAGAGTATCCTTTTTGATGATGCCAAAAGGGGGAAAAGGCTGGGGGTAGATAAAATAAATGGGAATATCTATACTGAATTACATGTGGGTTATCCAACATAGGGGGAACTTTTTGGCAAAATTGAAATTATTGCATATCTTGCTCGATATTTGCTCTTGCCATTCTTATACAGGAAGAAAGGATTTTGTCACCATCAAAAAGGGGGAATTTAAGCTGGAAGCTTTGATTTTGATGGTTCCAAACGTCTATCACGTGAACGACCTCGAGTCTTTGAATAGAGTCACCAACGTCAATCAGGTCATCGACGTGTGTTGAAGGCAAATCTCGGAGATCTTGAAGACGCTTGAGATCTTTTAAGATTAGATAGTATAATCTTGTTTTAGGAAAGATCTCTTGTGGATTATACTGCTAGCCGTTTATTGCCTTACCCTAAGCCATATATTATTGTAATCTTATCTTATGCTTAGGATGATCTTGTAAGGATAAAAGAAATATTATCTTTCCATAACCGAATTAGAAGATATTATTCTCTTTTATCTGACCTAGTTTATGTGTATTTAAGCTAAGGCTTTAGGTTAGAATACTCACGAACTCATACTCCATTTTTGTGTTAAGAAAGAAAACGAGAGTTCGAGAGATATAGGCTTCTTAGACTGGTTGAGGGTTGTAGTTACTTGGTTCACAACGAGTTTTAGAGTGCTTGGGAAGTAGGTCTAGATCCAGGGTGTTATTGTAAACAATCCAAAAGATCAATAAAGCAAGTTACGGCTTTTAATCCTTCCAATCGAGAGCTTGGAAGGGAGTGGTTTTCACACGTATTGTTTGAGTTCATCGATCAAGTGTTTCCACTATAAAAAAATCAGTGTGTAGACACAAGTCTTTCTTGTAGTTTATTTCCACCGCATTTACTTAAAAGGTCGACGACTTAGTTGAGGTCGGCGACCTATACGTACTAACGATCCCACAGTGGCCCTCGACCATGGCCTTCATCGTTTCTTGGCGTGTCATCTCCTCGGTCACACCTTGGGTTTCAACGTCTATCCTTGTCTCGATCTCAATCATGGTGTCAATCCCGGTCGCGGTCACAGTGGTGACATCAATCATATGCCCCGCTGATGTGTCCCTCGATTGGCAAGGGGCGGATCTAGGCTCGAAACGTCCGAATCTTCTCCGACAATCGTAACTGGGATAAATACGAGACCACAAAGTGGACTCGCGGGCCTCTAATGCTCGTCAGAACGAGGGTTGGGCGAGGCAGAATCAAGGGCGAGGGAAAAGGGTTAGAAAGGGGTGACGCCCGTGCCAAAGGGTGGAGATTCTCGACTCAAGCTCTGACTACTCAAATTGGACGTAATTATTATAAGGGGGTGTGGCTCCTTTATATAGAGGAGGCCACACAAAACCCTAGAAGCTAGTTGGGAGTGGATTAGAGTTAGCAACACGCTAGGCCCAACATCCAAGCCCAAAATACTACTAATAGCAACATACTAAAAATAGAAACTATCTAGAAAGGGAAATAACAAGGCTAGCCCATCCTATAAGAATGGAACACACGCCTAAAAGGGAAATGACGGAAATATAAATAATAGCATAATATGAGACTAAGTCCTAATCCAAGGGGGTCTCCAAGGTCTAGGCCGTCTCGGGTCCGTCGGAGCTGGGTCCGAGCTAGGGCAGAGTCGCATCATTCTCCCCCGCTTAGCTTCGAAGCGTCCTCGCTTCGACGTGTGTCGGAAAAGGGAAGAAGGCGACGATCTCAACAAAGCCTTGCCATCGACATGTGTAGTCTCGAGTAAATATGGTGTCGACACAGGGGCAGGCGCGAGCCTAGGCTCGATGTCAGCGTTGGACTCGGGGAGGACCTCGAGAAGAACCTCGGGAGGGACCTCGGAAAGGACCTCGCTAGGGACCTCGGAAAGGACCTTGCTACCGACGTCGCTAGGCATGGGTGCCGACGTCGCTGGACTCGACTTGTGCGAAGGCACGTGGGGTGCCGGCCACGGTTGAGACTCTCGGTTGGCCTCGACGAGAAGGCGCTCGAGCTCTGTGATCCGTTGCTCCGCGGTCATGGCGTAGTGTGTGCGCCGTTGGTTCTCGGAGAGGGTCGGAGTGTTGGCGCTAGGGGTCGGTACCGGCGGTCCACGACTCAAATGAAGGGTTTGAGCGCGGGCCGGGGGAGACCTTGGGGCCTCCAGGGTGCGGTCTCGGGGACGTGGTCGCCGAGGTGGCGGACTCAAATCCCGCTCATCGTATCGGGGATTCGTGCGCCGAGGTGGCGGACTCCAATCCCGTTCAACGTATGATCGACGTCGGGGTTTTGGAGTTTCGCCGTAATAGCGGGCCCGATTCTCCGGGAGTCTATATGGCGGGATCCAATCCGGATCGTCCCTTGGAAGCGGCCTATAGGGACGAGTGTTGACTCGTCGATGATGCCGATCCCAAGAATCTGAATCGTCCCATGCGAACGAGCAAGTCCAAGACATGGCTCGGGCTTCTCGTTTTTTTTTTTTACAATATTACGAGATCTTCCACAATCCGAAAGATCCCGTTAAAAACGGAAATAATAAACTATCCTAAAAAAATAACTAGAAGATCTTTTATAATTAAGATCTTTTACAAAAAGAAATAAAATCAAAACAAATAAAATAAAATAAAATAAATAAAGATATGTATCCGAAAATAACCCAAGAGATCTCGAAAAATAATCTCGAAATCTAGGGTTTCCGGATTCGGCGCGGGGCTGGCACGTTGATGGCGCACTGCTGGTGTGGCGCTTCAGCGCAGGGACTGCGCCAAGACTCGGGTCTGGCACGCTGCTGTTGCTGCGCCGAGACTGTGCCGGGACTCGGATCCTGGCACGCTGCTGCTGCGCCGGGGCTGTGCCAGACTCGGATACTTGCCACGCTGGCTGGGTGGGCGTCGGACTCACGCGGCTGGTTGGTATTTCGGCCTTTTGGAGGGGCAAACGACGTCCGTTTTGGACGAATTATATATGCCCGGACTCGTATCGAAAAGACCTACAGTAATATGGAAAAAAATTGCAGAAAAATAAATTTTTTTGTGGCCGAAATCTGGGCAGAAGTCAACGTGTTTTTTTTTGAAGGGACGGAGAAGGGTCCGTTCGAACCGCCTGACGCTCTGATACCAGTGATCTGTCCCTCGATTGGCAAGGGGCGGATCTAGGCTCGAAACGTCCGGATCTTCTCCGACAATCGTAACCGGGATAAATACGAGACCGCAAAGTGGACTCGTGGGCCTCTAATGCTCGTCGGAACGAGGGTTGGGCGAGGCAGAATCAAGGGCGAGGGAAAAGGGTTAGAAAGGGGTGACGCCCGTGCCAAAGGGAGGAGATTCTCGACTCAAGTTCTGGCTACTCAAATTGGACGTAATTATTATAAGGGGGCGTGGCTCCTTTATATAGAGGAGGCCACACAAAACTCTAGAAGCTAGTTGGGAGTGGATTAGGGTTAGCAACATGCCAGGCCCAACATCCAAGCCCAAAATACTACTAATAGCAACATACTAAAAATAGAAACTATCTAGAAAGGGAAATAGCAAGGCTAGCCCATCCTATAAGAATGGAACACACGCCTAAAAGGGAAATGACGGAAATATAAATAATAACATAATATGAGACTAAGTCCTAATCCAAGGGGGTCTCCAAGGTCTAGGCCGTCTCGGGTCCGTCGGAGCTGGGTCCGAGCTAGGGCAGAGTTGCATCACCCGCAGTTCTTAGGCAACCGAGGGGGAGGAATCCAACCGCGGTCCCGATTTTGCAACTTATCGGCTTCTTCCAAGGGTGGGTGACGATAGCTATCCTCCTCGGAATCCTCATCAAACTCCTCACAGGAATCCTCTGAATCCGATTAGATCAGGGTATGAGGCTTTGAGGCCCTTAGAAGTCATCGACGTCGTAAGCATTGACATTGTAGGACTCGAACTTCTTGCATCAAGGCGTCAACTCATGTCCCTTTTTGGTATCTTTGATTTCTTCTTCTTCTTTTGGCCTGAATGTCGACTCCTATATTCTTCGAAATCATAAGCATCATCGAAATAGATGTCATAAATCTGTACGTCGTCTTCATTGCCAGTCCGTCGGTTATCCTTCATGGATTCAAGGCATTGGTAGCTTTGTTGTGAGGACAGGTTGGCCACGCCCTTCACTTTCTCTTGCGTCGAAGCCCAAGCACCCCCGACGTCTTGCGGTTAGATGATAGGGTTTGGTGGCATAGCCGGCATTGTGCGGATGGTGTGCTTCAACTGCGCCAATAGCTCAGCCACGATATGCTCCAACTCCGCAATGCGAGTGTTACCCGCGTCGACCCCGGGTGTTGGCAAGAAAGGAGGTTGCTTAGCCAAGGAGGGGTCTTGGCGTGTGTGTTGCTCTTGAGACTCTTGGCTTGTGGGCGATGGGTCACCTATTTCAACATTTTTCACCATGGCAGCTAATTGTTCACAAAACAATAAAGCAAAAAGGGAGTCGAGAAGTGTAAGCCACATCGACCCAACAACTCAAGATAAAAAACACTTAAGGCTCGGTTGGGTGGCTGAGCTTCTCGAAAATAGACACAAGCAAGGATCAAGTAATGCACACAAGCAAAGATACGCAATGCAAGAATAAGGAAAGAAGAGAAGAAAGATCTCGTCTAACTAGGGTTAGGCGATATATGTAGGATATGGTAAGATAAGATGAGAGAAAATAGAAGATATGATATGATATGCTTGCCGATTTAAGAGATAGGAGAGAGGATCTGGATCTTGCCTTATTTGGGATTGTGATCCGATTCAGATCTTTTTTAAGGTAACCAAAAGATTTGTATGGATCTTATCCTCTCCAAATCACAACCAAAATAATAAAAAAGTTGTTAGTGCATAAAAAATCGCATTTAATGCACAGATTGAATACTCCTCTTTGCTCCCCTTTTTACCTTCCGTTTCAAGCTCCTCTTCAACCTAGAACATGCAAAACAATGGACCGAGAGGACGGGGACCCCCTAATACACCTCCGATGCCTAAATCAGAAGAGCAGTTTGTCGATCGAACGTCGATGTAAAGGATAAGACTTGCTAGCGAGCTCAACGAATATGACGTGATCATCATACATGGCGAAGACATGTATTTATAATGGAGGAGAGAGAGAGAGAGAGAGAGAAGGTCGAAAACTCTATCTCTTAGGGCGGGCCGATAATGCTCCAGGCCTAACAAGCGATTTCTTGTTCCTCAATCCACGCGGAAATTCTATCTTTCGACTAAGATAGAATCCTCCATTATAACAAATAACCACCATATTTAATTTTATAATAAAATATATAATTGAAAACAAGCATAATAAATAATAATGCATTTATGGTGGATAATAGCGAAAATAATAATGACAATTAATTTTATCCGCTCACAAAAATATAGGGCAAAATTCGACCGATTTCTAGAGTATGAATTTTATCCTCTACTCAAGATATGGATCAACCAAATAGGAAATGGATTTTATCCTCTTTCCAAACCCAAGAATACATAGACAATCAAGAACAAATAAGCAATGCACTCGAATAAGCAAGATTTCGGCAATATGATGCAAGGACTAGAATTGGAGAATTCAAAATCTAAGACAAGTCGCATACAATCACCAAAAACAAGTGCAATTCGAGTAGGGTTATGGTTGTTTTTTCTTATCAATTTTACGTGACAAACAAAAACAATTTGGCAGGAGCGTAGCCAGAAACTTCTCATTGTAGGGGCCAATAAAAATTTCCAACATAGCTAATGTACGTTTCGATCGAGAAAGATGTTGAAATAAAAAATACAAATTTAGACAAAGAAGAGAACATATTGTATCGAGGAGAGACTAAAATATTTCAAAATACAATTACATTAAGAAAAAAAGAGTTTATAATGACAACTTATATGATTATGAATTATGTTTCAGAATACATTTAGGTTAAGAAAACGAAAATGTTTCAGAATACAAATTAATTGAATCTATAAATATTAAAAGCTCGTAACTAAAAAAATAAAACTCAAACTAAAGCCCTCGTGCTAATAATGAATTGTATGATTCGATATATCCCAACAATAAGTTATTGTTTCAAAATTTTCGCGTTCAATCACATTATGAAAGTATGGAAGTTTAATAAAAGATAAAAGCATTCTAACTAAGTAAATGACTCGTTAGAAGTGGCTTGTATACGTCCAATCTTCAAATGTTCATAACTTTTTGTTCAAATATCAGAATGAAGTTTATAATATATCAAATCGAAACTATTGACAAGAGGAACATATATACAAAAACAAAATTGGATTCGGGGGGGCAGGACCCCCACCTGCCCCAATATAGCTCCACCCTTGCAATTTGGTGACCTAGATGAGATGATGATGGGAAAGGCGGAATCTAGGGCAAATGAAACAAGGAATGGTAGAAAAAAATTGTGCACAGTGAATTGAACGATAATTGAGAGACTTACGCAATCCCGAGGCCCGGCTAAGAGTGACCGGCTCGTCGTATCGTAGGGACATGGCCTCCTCTTCCTGTGCGGCATAAATAGACGGGGTCACATCATCCTCAAAAAAAAGAAATAAAAAAGTAACTAGTTTAAATTTTGAAATAAAATTTAAAAGCCCATTCAAAATGATGGGTTGGACAAATGTAAAATTAAGACTCGACCTAGTATAGTCAACCCCTGAATAAAATTTTCTCTAATAAGACTATATTGTAACGTGTACATAGTCAATAACTTCTTAATTTTTAAGTAAATCCTAAAACGACATGTATTTTTAAACGGAATAAGTATAAGTTAATATAGTAAGAAAATCTTCAAATGCAAATCAGAACCACTTTATTTCGTGTATTCAATCTGTTCATATGAACATGCATTGACTAAAAAAATATGTTATAGATCTAAAATTGAAGTAAATTTTAATAAATTTCGCCCATTGTATAGGTATTAGTTAGATGAAGTTTGAAAATCGAAGACTGATCAACGTTTCTTGCAGTTTTGTTTTTTTAAATCGAAGACTGAACGACATGTCTTTTATAGAGAGTTTTGTTTATGAAAAATGAAACTCCCGAACCCTAAAAACACTCTCATCGCCGCCTCCACCCTTCCTCACCCGTCCAAGCCCCAAACACAGATCTCCCATCTTTTCACCACTAAAAATCTCCTAAAATTGTACTTGATCTTTAATAATTGCTTCTGCTTTTCTAATGGGGGTAATGGTTAATGTGAATCCGAGGCCATTAGAAACATCAACTTGCCCATTTAAAGTGCTATCATTCAAGTTAATCGCACAACCCGCAAATTCTACAACAATTGGGGGTAGCTTGGCTCCGATGGAGAGTCCGCCTGAATCTCGATACTCGCAAGGTGCACATAACCAAAAATCCAACCCCTAATCGTTATTGGGCTGCACAAAGGAGATTAAAATGAAGATAAGCCTTTGGAACTGCAAAGGACTCGGACGGAAAAATATATTGGCCGAGATCGAGATGTTTTGCAAAATAGAATGAATACAAAAAATAACCTTAGTTGAAACAAAAAAAGCAAAACCCGCCAGATGAAAAACTATGGAAAAAACCGGTTTTGATGTTTGTGAATTCTCGTCAGAGATCGATTAGCAGGAGGTATTTGCACGCTTTGGAAATCATACCAATTGAAGAACGAAACACTACAACTTAGTCACAAAGAAGAACGATTCATAAGCGTTAAATATAAAAACGTTGAGAATGACCAAGAGATGGCATTAGTATTTGTCTACGCCCAGCCCAAGGAAGGAAAGAAAAATGAATTTTGGAATCGGCTCCAAGACTACATTACGCACCTCACGCTTCCATGCATTGTCATGGGGGATCTGAACGAAATACAAAATCACGCAGAAAAACAAGGAGGTGCAGAAGTCTCACAAAACAGATTTAACAAACTAATAAACCTCAAGGCACATTGTGACCTTCTAGATATCCCAACACAAGGAAACCTTACCTGGAGAAAACACAAAGGCACAAATGACAACACATATGAAAAACTTGATAGAGTCCTTGTAAGTGACCATATTCTCGAATGGTTGTCTAACATACTGTTTTGGGCAGATTTAACACGTAAACGCGTTATCTGCTATAATGAGGAAACTCTAGTAAAAACCAAGATTAAACACGTTAATTTGCAAATAATAAGAGATTCACGAAAAGAAAAATAGCGAATGAACTAGTAAACAAGTAGAGAAAGAGATATGAGTCCAGAATAGTGAAATAAGATTGCAATTACACTGCTACGAGTTACTCCTTATGATTCAAGATACCAATGATAAGTAGTAGACACGTTAATTGGTAAAATATAGATATCGAAATAAATAGGCAAAAATATAGAATAACGAGGGTAAACTTCACTATGATTCCATTCAGATGTAGAAGAACAATTGATGAGAACGCCGGAGAGAAGATGAAGAGCAAAATAGCTTTTGAGATCGTGGATGAATAATCGAAAAATAAAAATAAAACTGTATGTAGATTGTTTTGTTGTAGAGAGAGCGTGTGAGAGTGAGTCCGAGAGGATGTCCCTTTGCTGATGTTCTTCCTCCCCTTTTATAGGCTTACATTCTGGTCATTTATGAGTCAATCCCGAGAATCTCACCTTGTTATTAATGCTTTCCAACGGCTAGTTTTGACTAGTTACTGCTTCTGTTGAATTGTCGACGCGTTAGGAATTTAAGGCGTCCGTGATTTTCGCCATGTAGTTAATGCATTCCAACAGCTCCTTTATACGCTCCTTGATTTCCTCCATGCCATTTAATGCCTTATTAATGGTGGATAGTGTCTTTAATTCATTCCGATCTTCTTCATATCTTCATGGTCCCACCTAATAAATTAGCCTAATTTTTAGGGCCCAACACATACTCACCAAGAATCACGCATTCACATCATTGGACCATTGTCCGATCTCCCTTGAAATACATAACGAACAAAATGGGAAAGGACAACCTTTCAAATTTGAGATGATGTGGACGAAGAAAAACGATTTTCAAAACATAGTGATACAAACATGGCGAATAAAACATTCGGGTTCAACCATGTTTAAACTAGCAAAAAAACACAAATTCTAAAAACCAAAGCAAAAATATAGAACAAGACAACCTTTGGAAACATATTCGAGTAGATTAAAAAAACCGAAGAAGCTCTTATGAAAATACAGGAGGAAATAATAACATTTGGGAACACAAGAAACCTTAACAAACAAGCAAACTTGCTATGGAAAAAAGAAAAATTCCTCCAGTTTCATAGAGAGTACTAGGGACAAAGAGCAAAAAACAAGCACATAAAAAACATGGACACAAATACAAAATACTTCCACAGGATTGCCACAGGCAGAAGAAATAGAAAACATATAAAAGAAATAAAAACAAACGAAGGAACACGTATTATAGGAAGTGAGAACATTGAGAAAGAAATTAAAAAAGACTTTGAAAGAAGATCCAAAAAACAAGACATACAAAAGAGATTAATAGAAAGAACCCTACAAATAGTCGACAAACAAATAAGTGATGAGCAAAATAGAAAGCTAACGCAACCAGTATCAAACGAAGAAATCAAATTTGCAATCTTTAGCATAGGAGAGCATAAATCCCCGGGCCCTGATGGAATGCCATCAGGCTTTTACAAAAAGAACTTGAACACAGTAGGACCGGATGTTATTAAATATGTTAAAAGCTTCTTCCTGTCCGAGCACATGTTAAAACAAACAAACCATACCTTTATCGCACTAATACCAAAATGTGACAACCCTACCTCAACTAACCATTACAGGCCAATCAGCCTATGTAACACAATATACAAGACGATATCGAAAATAATAACAGAAAGACTCAAAAAAATCTTACCTGAACTTACACACCATCTGACAAAGTTTGGCTTCAATGCCCAATTTATTGGATCGATCAAGGGATGCATCACCTCTGTATCATTCTCCGTACTTGTAATCGACGGACCAACTGAACAATTCAGACCCCAAAGAGGACTCAGACAAGGAGATCCACTATCACCCTTTCTTTTTATCCTTTGCGCAGAGATACTAGCTAAGAAACTCCAAAATGCATGCAACACAAACAAACCGAATATTGGGATTTAGATATCCAGGGGGAACTCGTATCCCTTTCCTAGCATTTGCAGACGACATAATCATCTTTGCAAAAGCAAACTACACAGCATCTAGACAAGTAAAAGACTTAATAGATGATTACTGCCAAGTATCAGAGAAAAAAGTCAACTATCATAAATCAGCCTTCCAAGTAACAAAGAACACTACCAATGGCACCATTAACCAAATTGAACAAACCCTAGACATCAAAAACACACCGAAATTGGATAGATTTGTAGGATGTTCGATTATTAATGGACGAGTGACCAAAAACACCTTTTCAGAGGTAATAACAAAATCAAGGAATAAACTAACAAAGTGGAAAGCCAATTTCCTTTCACAAGAAGGGCGCATGATCCTCATAAAAGCAAACTTATCAACCCAATCTAATTACATAATGCAAAGCTTCCTTCTTCCAACTGGAATCCATAAAGAATCAGATCGAATCAACAAAAACTTCTTTTGGAATAAAAACAATAACTATAAACCCCTAATTGGATGGGGAGAAATATGCAAACCAAATGAAAAGGGGGGGTGGGGGGACTAGGATTAACAAAAGCAGAGGATATAAACAAATCTCTACAAATGAAACTTTTATGGAAAATTATGGCGGAACCCCAAAATCCATGGGTAACAATAATAAGAGAAAAATATCTAAAAAGAACACACATACTCCATTACAAAAAGACTAATAACACCTCTTGGCAGTGGAGCAAACTAGTTAGCTTGCTAGACCTCTTCAAAGATGGTCTAAGATGGTGCATAGGAGATGGTAAAACCATAAACTTTTGGACTGACATATGGATTGGGGATGACATGCTTAAACCCAAGCATGATGCAACCCTAGAAAATAACAAGGATGAAAAGGTAGAATGCTATCTCAAGGAACAAAACGATGGGATATTATAAAGCTAAAAACAGTACTATATGAGAAAATGTGGCACAAGTCGATCATAACCACACCCCTACCGAGTAACCCCATTCCAGATCGACTTTATTGGGGGCCAAGCAAGAATGGATGGTTCTCCACCCACTCGGCTCTAGAGTTGATAAACAAAAAAAAAACATTTACCCTAGAGAGAAATCAATTGGATCTGGAAACTCGACACCCAACCCAAAATCAAATCTTCTTATGGAAGCTAGCCAGAAATGGCTTGCCAACAAAAACAAAACTTTTTGAAAGGCATGTGAGTGTGACCTTACCTTGTACCTTCTGCGACTACACAAGAGAGGACATAGATCACCTCATCATAACGTGTCCACACACCAAACAAATGATTCACGGAATTAACCCCGATACTTGTCATATAATAAGCCATACTCAAGTAGGCAATGGAAACAACATGGAACTCCTTAATGAAATAAGAGGGAGACTAAAACGAAAGCAATTTGAAGATCTATGTGTTATCTGGTGGAGCATTTGGTATCAACGAAACACAAAAATATTTCGACAAGACAACATAGAACAAATAAAAAATATAAATGGATTCATTCAACAACAACTAAAAAATTGGAGAATGGCCAAACAAGAGAACGAAGACCCAAAGCAATCGCATAAGCCTTGACATGATGAAAAAAGAAGGAAAAATAAGAACATAAAATGGAACAAACCAGCAACTGGCAAGTTCAAACTCAATTTTGACGGCTCTAGACTAAGTAACGGTGAAGCTGGTTTCGGATTCATAATCAGGAACGATGCTGGAGAACCAATTTCGTGGAGCCACGGGAGATGCGAGCTCCATCCAGTATTCATCACGGAAGCTCTTGGCCTTAGAGAGGGCATCCAAGAGGCCATCCGCCGTGGGATCTCTCATATTGAGATCGAAGGAGACAATCTTAATCTGATTAGCGCCATCAAGGGCGCAAGGAGCTGCCCATGGGTGAGCAAGATGTTGCGAGCTGACGTCCTCCTTCTTCTAAGACGATTCAGAACGCACCACATCAGCCATATTTTCAAGGAGATCAACAGAGTAGCAGACTTCCTCGCGAAGACTTCTCATGATGAAGACGCCCTGACTGACGCGGCTGCTAAAGATCTTCAAGATCTCATTCGTGTGGATGTTCTAGGACGACCAGTTTCTCAATGAGTTGGCCCTCCTAATTTTTTTCCTGTATTAAAAAAAAATAGAGAGAGTTTTGTTTATGTTTTGTAATTTCTTTGTCTGCGAGAAGTGACTCATACGGCGGACTTTAATTTTTATGGGATGAGGTTAATCAAACTTTTGCACTTTGTTACGTGCAATTGATGTGGTTTAGAATTTTCTTTCGTGGGATTACGAGTGTACAGTTTGATTTTTCTTTTCCTTTTTACCTTTAAAGTATTCAAACTTGTATTCTTGTGTCTTTACGCTCAAATATATGTAGTTTTGCTTCTTCTTTTTTCCACACGGCTTTCATTTCAGAATTCATAATTTCTTTTATGAAATTGTACTCTTTTAAGAATAAAATGACCTCATATATATAATATTTTTAGGGTAAAAGGAAGCTACAATATGAAATAAGAATATATCTAAAGCCTTGGATAAAAAAAATTAAATATGCGGATCATTTCACTTCAAATTAGGAAAAATGATGTACATGTGAATTTTTTGGAAACTATTCGCGTATTTTTTGAGGAAAAAATTGGATGCGGGAGGACACACGCGAAATGTGCACAAAAATGGCTTTTTTGTATCAAAACTATTTTTTTCATAAAAAGGTTAAATGTGCATTAAAACTAACATCTTAAATATATGTTTGTGCATCAACATTACCCGCACGTGCATCAAAAATAACCATCCTATGAGTATCAAAACGAATCGGGTGTGCATCAAAATTGGTTGTAAGTGCATCAAGAGGGTCGAATGTCTATCAAAACTAACGTCTTAGATATGTGTTTGTGCATCAAAATTACTCGTATGTGCATAAAAACTAACCATCCCAGTAGGATGTGCATCAAAACAATTAAAAAAGTGCATCTTGTTTGCGTGTGCTTCATAGCTAAATGTGTGTCAAAACTAACTAAATTAAAGGCAAAATCCTTATTCATATACATAAATAAGGTAAAAAATAAAGAAAAGTTTGAAATCAATATACAATATTGATAAAAAAAAATCGATGCACAAATGGTTAATTAGTTCTGATTCACAAAGAGTTAGTTTTGATGTAGATTCAAGGCAATACTGACGCACAAGAGTGTGTCTTATTATTAAAACATGTATGTTATTTAGCATGTACATCGAAACTAAAGCTATGTGCATCAAGAACTAGATAACTATTTTATTCATAGACATAACTAAAGATTAAAACAGAAAATAGGGAAAAAATGAAGAAAAAAGATCAAAATCGATGCACAAATAACTAGTTGTGATGCACAATGAGTTAGTTTTGATGCACATCCAAGACAAAATTGATTCACATGATGTGTGCGCCCTCCGAAAACGAATTTTTCAAAAAATACGCGAATAATTTGGAAAAAAATTATGCACATGTCATTTTTTACCTCTTTTTAATGAAATTATAATCTAATTAAGACGTCGAATGAGGGTTTAACATGGTGTGCACAAATGAACTTGTGCACCCCCACGTTATATCGGTCCACTGGACTTTAATATGGTATCAGAGCATGTTCGATTTGGGTCTCGATCCTTGGTCTATTAATGAACTATCCAGTCTAGATGTATGACGTCAAGTGCAATTGGCATATTACGGGCCAAACAATTGCACTTGTGGAGACGTGTGAATCAAAATTATATCCCACATTGGGAATTTAGATAAAAGTTTGTCTAATATGTAAGGCCCTAAATTACTCTTGTTGCCAATTAATTTCACAATGATTGTAAAGTCCAACGCACATGTTCGGACGAACATGTAAATATTCCACGTTATAGTAACCCATCGGACTTGAGCACGTACCATTGCCAACCAACTATAAATTGAGCGTCAAACTAAAATTCAGTATATTTGAGAAGACTAGCAATTAGGCCGCGCGTTGCGCGACGATTATAAGACGGAGACCTCATTAGTGTAGAGATATGGAAATGGTATTTTCGTAAATTTATTTAAAGGGGTATGGTTTTTTTGGAAAAGGAATATGAAAATGGCATTTTTGTAAATTTATTTAAAGGAGCATGATTTTTTTGGAAAAGGAGTATGGAAATGGCATTTTCGTAAATTTATTTAAAGGGGCATGGTTTTTTTGGTATTAATTTACTTGACTTCACGCTATCCAATGTCTTAAAACTTGTTTTATTACGTATACGAGCTTTCTTCACAACCAAGAAACAAACTTATACGAGCTTGCTTACAAGCGAAGTTACGTCGACACGTTTTTCGAGACATGTCTAAATTACCCGTTCACATCCAAATATCACATAAGTCGATCACGCTTTTCCAAGAATATATATCCCGAGATTACTTAAGAGCTAAGCAGAACCTTTTGGTATAATTTAATTGGCTTCACGTCATCCAATGTCTTAAAACTTGTTTTATTACGTATACGAGCTTTCTTCACAATTAAGAAACAAACTTATCCGAGCTTGCTTACGAGTGAAGTTACGTCGACACGTTTTTCGAGACATGTCAAAATAACCCATTTACATCCAAATATCACCTAAGTCGATCACGCTTTTCCAAGAATATATATCCCGAGATTACTTAAGAGCTAAGCAAGACCGACACGAAGTTCGAGGTTCATTAAAATAATAAAAGTATTATTGAGAAATAATGAATTAATAACAGCCGCACGATAGTGTTATATAGAAAACTGTAAAATGAACGGACGGGATTCAATAGTTAGCCGAGAAAGAAGAAGAGATCAGGACTGCACGATAGTCTGGCAAAATTAATTAACGGCCCACATCTGTAGTTACGCATGCTTAGAATAGATTAGAATAGATTATGTTAGAATAGATATCCGCAGACATGGAAACAGTGAAAGTTCATTGTAAACGTACGATTTCTACCAATCATATCATTGCTTGACCATATATAAAAGTAATCTAACAAATTCTATGAACAACATTTGTTCGATTCCAATTTTATATGTTGTACAAATATAGTGCATTACTGCATTAGCGCAAAATGTATTTTTTTTTTGGGTTAGAAGGAGAGGCGACACTCTCTGGCCCCTCAAGGGTGCATTTTATTAATAAGGGAAAAAAAGGGCTAAGTAGTCAGCAAACGGGGGATAATCCGATCCCTAACATCATCAAGTAACAGGAAAGAAATCCCCTCCGGCGGGGCACACAATACATGAAGTCCAAATGGTAAGTCAAAAGCAAAAGACGCAAGACCATCCGCTACGGCGTTCGCCTCGCGGTACACGTGTCGGGATTGGATAATCCAATCTCTACTAATTAAGCCTTGGCATTGAGATACCAGGCTAAAAAGCGGGTAACTTTTAATTATTCACCCTAGTACTCAAAAGGCGAATAGCCAATTGAGAATCCGACTCAAGGATAACTCGACGGAACCCATTATTCCAAGCGAGGTTGAGGCCATCAATGATCCCCCAAAGTTCAGCCGACGGAACCGAGCAAGAGCCAAGATTATGAGCAAAACCGCCCCGCCAATTACCATTGCTATCTCTCAAAACCCCACCTGCCGTTGCACGCATGCCATCCTTGACCGCACATCGGTGTTCAGCTTGACCCAACCTTCCTTTGGCTTCTCCCAAGCTATGTCCTGCATAATTTTATTCTTGCAAACGCTAGGAGAAATAAGTTTACCTGCAGCATTTCGCGCCTCAACAGCAAGGTCCACCACGAACTTTGCTTTGTCCTGCGGCACCCTCTCCCCGTTGAAAATCTTAGCGTTTCTCCATTTCCAACACCACCACAGCACCAAGGCAAAGAGGGCGTTCCAACCAACACCCCTTATAATTCGAGATTCCACAATATTCATCCTAATCCAAGTAGCAAAAGGGAGCTGAAAGAAGGAAGGACAAAATACAAAAGTAGTTGGCGAAATCATCAATTCAATTTTTTTTTTTTTTTTTGGAAAAGTTTACTGCATAGAATTATAAAAGAGTGGGGGAATGTACAAAAAGCCTCGAGAGTTCAAAAACGAGGGTAATTACAAAAAAAAGGCAGTTGCTAAGTGCCTAATCTAGTTCTCCAGGTGATAGGGATGCTCCGATTCCAATTCACTTGGGCGTGAAGTTTCATGGATGAGATGATCTGTCTAGCGCTCTCCTCAGCAGTAGTCGTGGCATTTTCGCTTTCCAGATGCAGTAAACCGAAGTGGTTAGAGAGATGCTTCGAAGGTGGTAGAGAAAGGAGCCTTTGTTTCCACCACCAGCGAGCCAGTTGATCCAATGGTGTCGTTGACTAAAGCGAGAGGAGATGCCTAGCCATCTGAAAATCAATTTTAAAATTTGGTTTGCGGCAGAAGTCACTATAGTTATATTTCTGAATCAGCTTCTACCAAAAAAATAAAATATTGGAAATGAATCACTACAGCTTCCTAACTTTCAAAATTAGAAATGGGAAACCCAACTTTTTCAAGATTACAAATGGGCTTGTAAATTGGATCAAGAAGCCCTTTTAGACCCACTACCATTACTCTAGGAAACCTTTTTTTTTTTTGGTCGAAATACTCTAGGAAACCTTTAGCTTTACAACCCGAATTTTTTGTATCGGTTTAATTCACAGAGTGGTTTTTTTTTCCGGTCATTTTATTATATGCTCTAGCCTCTAAATCGAATGGACATAAGAGTTCGAAGTTGAAAAATTAAGACCTTATTATAGAAAACATAAATCTTATATAAAAAAAATTAAAAATGCAAAATAAAATTTAAAAAAACATTTTATTTTACCCTTTCTCTATATACAATTTTTTTTTTGTCTTGAAAGCACGCTCAGAACTTCACAATTATTTCTCAAAACAAATAAAAAAACAACTCAATTAAGGATGCTGATTGTGCATCCAACATCTCGCTTTCACAATTGATTTGAATTTATGTCGAGTTTTGACAAAAAGTGATCCTTCCTAACCAACTTTAGGACCCGCCCAAGGGCCAAATTTATTGCTGATCTTTAATTTCTACTGAAAATAACGGGATAGCCCTACCCATATGCCTCTTTTATTTTGTAGTGCTGCTTTAAAAAGTTGTTTAAATTTTACTCCGGGGTATTTAAGAGCCTGATAAGGCGGTCCAGTCCAACCTTTCAGCCATTCATTTCTGTTACATGACTAATTTTTTTTTTATATTTCTTCCCAAAAGAGAACATGCAAAACAAAATGACAAAGATCGAGCAAATATTCAAAAAAAAAACAAGTTGTCTGACTAAGTATATATAAATAATTTCTTCATATAATTATATCACCAGGACAGGTATTATATTTCAATAAAAGTAGGTTAACTACTTTGAACACTGGAAAAGAGTGGAAGGTATTATCAAACAATAATTAACCCCTGCGTATACTGAATTCTTTTGGTGGAACATACAGTACATATTTTAATTCTTGACAAGTGTTCACATTTGGTATTATTAATAGCGTATTGAATAAGCAGAATGACATATTAAAAAAGTCAGAATACTTATCAGACTTTGAACAAAATGCCATTCGACGTTCACATGGAGCTGTCCTTTTTTGAAGATCTGTTGTTTTTGCTTTAAAATCAGAGTCAGAGATTCCCCATATTAAAAAAATAAACTTTACTATCAATATAATACAGTAAAGTTTTAAGTTTTTTTTTGTAAAGTCTGCTTTACTAATTAATCAATTTAAGTAAAATGCGTTTTAAAAGTACGGACAAATTAATTAGGTGGAAACATAAGCACATGGGGGTGGTGTGAGAGATGATAGGGTGTTTAACTGATCTTTACTCTTTACAAATTACTGTACAATACCAACTTTTTTCCTTCCTACTCACGTGATCTTCAATTCTCTCTCAGCAATTGATGTTTTCCTTAAATCATAATTAAAAATACTTTAAATGCTAATATAGCTTATCAAACACTAGCTAATATAACTTCAAATTAGATATTTTTCAAATTCCGGCCTTCTAGAAGCAAATGACTTAATGAAGTATATATATATATATATATATCCAAAGTAGCATTAGGGAATATGCTTTTGGGGGGAAATTGCACGAAACAACCCAATCTTTAGTGGTAGTGATGAACATAGCATAAAATTTTAAAGTTGTGTCAAATAGCATAAACTATGTGTAAAAACTATGTGTCGTGAATCGTGATACTTGTACTCGGATAGGTTTGAATCGTGACAACACTTTCCGAAATCAGAATTGTGTCATTTACAAGACTTATGGAATTCGCAAAATCTGAAGTGAGATAAGACAAATCTTATAATTCTCTCCAAGGCTTATGGTGAGAACTAAACTATAAAAAACGTATGGATGGAGTATGACTTCGATTTTGGTTAGATCTTAAGTGAGATCTCTTCAACCAAACTCAACTCTATTTCCCTTTGTCCTTAAATAGGTCGTGGGAAACCATAGGGACTCAAATCTTGGGCTCAAACCTTTCAAGGCTACCCCTCTTACATCTTAACCCAAAAGCTTCTCCACATCATAAAAAGTCTCAAATCGCTCACTAGCTCACCCTTTGAAAAGCTCCAAGGCGAGGTCCTCCTTGCTCGTAACAACTTGGCCTCCATCCAACAAGCTATCCAACTCAACCCTCTTGATAGCCATCTTTTGCAGCTTAGCCGAGAAGCCAAAGATGCTGCTAGCATTGCCTACGCACGGCTTCGAGCAACCACGAAACAAAATGCTAAGCTTCGTTGGATCAGGTTCGGAGATCACTGCAGCTCCTACTTTTATAAATCCATTCAAACCCGCCGTGCCTCCTCTAACCTCCTAGGAATCCAAGACTCGAACGGCCTCCCCTTGGAAAATAACCACAAGCTAGCCGAATTTCTCATCAGGCACTTCTCAAACTTCCTCGGCCACCACACTAACCTCCCCACCCCCCCGGAAACCGTCATTCCCTCGGGCCCTTGTCTCACACCTGCTGACCACTCCACCCTTCTGCAGCCGGTTTCTGATCTGGAGATAAAGGATGCTATCTTCTCCTTTGGTGACGACCGTTCCCCCGGTCCGGACGGCTTCAATAGCCGCTTTTACAAAGCTGCCTGGAACACTATAGGACATGATGCCTGTGCAGCCGTCCAAAACTTCTTCTCCTCTGGCAAGTTACTCAAAGCCATAAATCACACCTCCATTTCTCTCATCCCCAAAACCCCAAACCCCACTTCGGTCAATGACCTGAGGCCAATCTCTTGTTGTAATCTCATATATAAAGCCATTGCTAAGCTGCTGGCCACCCGGATCAAATCTGTCATCAACCAAATAGTGGGGCCCTACCAAGGCGCATTTATTCCGGGGCGCTCGATCCGACACAATATCCAACTTTGCCAAGAGCTTTTCCGGGTGTATGGTAGGACTCACATCTCCCCTCGTTGTGCCATTAAAATTGACCTTAGCAAGGCCTTTGACTGTATTGAGCACAACTTCATTCTCTACGCCCTTCACGCCATCGGGTTTCCCCCAATTTTCATCAACCTCATTAAACAATGCATCACCACTGTGAATTTCTCAATCAACATTCATGGAAGCAACCAAGGGTTTTTCCCTGGACACCGTGGGATCCGCCAAGGCTGCCCGCTCTCCCCCTACCTCTTCACCATCGCCATGGAAGTTCTCTCTAGACTCATTGGCCTTTACACCCAAAATCCTAACTTCAACTATCACCCCAAATGCTCCCGTCTCAAAATTACCCATCTCTGCTTCGCGGATGACCTGATTCTCTTTAGTCGAGCCGACAGCGAATCCCTAAGTCTTCTCAAAAAAGCCCTTGATGACTTCTTCTCCTTCTCCGGCTTAGCCGCCAACACCTCCAAATCCAGATGCTACTTCGGTGGAATTGAAGACCATGCCAAAATTCAGCTTGCTGCCACTCTCGGCTTTGAGGCCGGCTCTTTGCCTATGAAATATCTTGGTATTCCATTGAGCTCCAAAAATCTTGCTGTCATCGAGTACGCCCCTATCATCAACAAGATGACAGCCAACATTCAAAACTGGGCCGCCAGACAACTCAGTTATGCGGGAAGACTCGAGCTACTTCGATCCGTCCTCTTTGGAATACAATCCTTTTGGGCCCAAATCTTCAAATTCCCAACCTCAATCATCGATCGACTCAATAGCATTCTTAGCTCCTTTTTATGGACTGGTAAGAGTCATGGCAATCGACACTTGATCGCTTGGAACAAGGTTTGCAAATCGAGAGAGGAAGGAGGCATTGGCATCAAAGAGCTCCTCTCATGGAACAAGGCGAGTATTGGCCGCTCAATCTTCGAACTCGCCAAACAAGAAGATAACATTTGGACATCTTGGATCAACCAATACGTCCTTAAAGGATGCAGCATATGGGAAGCCAACCCCATCAACAATTCAACCTCCCACTGGAAAGCCCTGATCAGCACTCGTGATGAGCTCCTCCAGCTGGGCAACAGCTGCGATATCCTGAACACCATGACCAACCCAGCAGGCAAATACTCCACTCGCAATGTCTTTGAAGTATTACGAGAGCATCTTCCACCGGTCACATGGAGGCCTGCTGTCTGGGCCAAGCTCGGCCTGCCCAGGGCCAACTTCATCACTTGGCTTGCAGCCCACAAAAGGCTCCCCTCGCGATCCAAACTAAAAAAATGGGGCCTCATCCTCGACGATTCATGCCCGCTTTGCACCGGTCAGGAGGAGACTGAGGATCACCTCTGGGGTTCATGCCCTTTCACCCTCTCTGTCCATGACAAAATTGAACAATGGCTAAGAATTCGCATTCAAGGCGCTTCTCTTGAACAGCAGCTGGATTGGATCAGCAGCAGCCCCCGCCACACCAGTTTTATATTCCAAGCGCTCTGCACCACTCTCTCCAACTTCATTTACCACGTCTGGCAAGTGAGGAATAGGAAAGTTTTTGACGGCACAGACACTTCAAGTGATAGCTGCGCAGCGGAGATTATCTCCATGACCAAGATCTGCATCGCCACCAAATGGAAAGACACGAGCCCTAGAAGCAAATCATGGTTCGCCTCGCTCGGCATCAGCCTACCATGAACTGACTCTAGTTTGATACTCTTTGGTCATTTTGTTGCTCTTGGCCTTTTTGATTTTAGCTTACATCATTTCCCATTTTGTGTGATGTACAGCGATCTTAAGTATCACGCTCTGTAAATTCTTCTCTTAATACAACCCTTAATCTTACCTTCAAAAAAAACCATAGGGACTGATCTTTGGCGGTTTTTATAGCCGGTTACATGACAGTTACCAACTGTTCCCTCTATCATCAACGTCTCTGATCATTAATGAGACACATATTTAAACAGAAACCAGTCATAAAAAAGGAAGTTACAAGGTGGTTAAACATCAATTATCAAGGCGGTTATCATCCAATTAACACGTGGTGAAAATAGCCATATTGTTGAACTATTGTTCCCTACAGCACAGATGTGCTCCCTACTAAGGAACGACTTACCAGAAGAACTATCCCACCAAGGGATCAATCATATCGTTCATCCTTAATGTCATATGCAAACTTCGTGTCTTAGAGACTGTTCCCTACAAGAGGAACTTCGCACATATGTGTTCCCTACTAAGGAACGACTTACCAGAAGAACTATCCCACCAAGGGATCAATCATATCGTTCATCCTTAATGTCATATGTAAACTTCGTGTCTTAGAGACTGTTCCCTACAAGAGGAACTTCATTTGTTCCATTTCCATTATTCCTCAAGGAACAACGTAACTTAACCTTGATATATCCCTCTAGACCTCAATTATATATACTTACACAAGCATGTACTCCACACCCCTAAATTTGTGATATAGCTAAGTAAGATCCCATAGCGTCGTATATATGAACCCCGACCACACAAAAAGGCATTGTTCCCTAGCTACTGTAGGGAACAATCAATTGATGACACTAAAATCACTAACACTATGTGATGAATTGCAATCACTAATCTAAGACTGTGTAGACATATGAGTTGTTTAACTAGTCGTAGTTGTAGTTAGAGTTGAATTTCGGTAGCTAGGTAAAAAATTGAAAAAAGTTTAAAAAAATAATAAACTGCATTTGGACCATTTTATCTAGTTACATATTCTAAGCTATTAACATTTTAGTACAATTTTCTTTAGTATATATTGGTCAAATTTCTTTTCCCAAATTGTAACTATATTGAAAATTATATTAGTTAAAAGAAAAAAATACAAATAACTAGTTGTGAATAATTAAATTCCTTATTTGAGGTTTTCATTTAAATTGAATTGAATTGAATGTCCGGGATATTTTCTATAACTTCCTCAAACATTGGGTTATTTCCTAGAAATTGTCCATTTTATACAAGCTTAAGTAATCGATTTGACCGAATAAGGGGTGATTGAACATGTCGGTCAAGGGAGAATCTGGTATACTTAAGGGGAATATGCTTTTAATTTCCAAAGTAGAAGAAGAAAAACGGTAAGTGTACTTACTAGTCGATCGGAGACTTGGAGGCCACGAAAAGCCAGCCTCAAGAATGGAACACGTAGCCTTCAGAGACTCCCACTTGTTCCAAGGAGTTGGCCACATGGCACATGGCCCCCATTACTCATTCTCCTCACAATCACATGGCCGCCTTATTATAACCCAATATTCAAGTGTTAATACTCGTTTAACCCAATATTTAATACTCCGTAATGTTAATACTATAACCAAACGAGTATTAAACATTGAAACCCCGTTTTCAATAATTTTGAAAAATCAGTCAAATCTCCCTACTTTGACCTTTCTAAAATAAAGGTGTATTTTTGTTCCCTTTTAATTGTCCACTTTCTATTTTTATTATTCTAAAATATTTGTACTTTTCTTTCTTTTCTTTTATAACTATATTTTTTATTATATTATGTCCACTCAATATTAATTTTTATCCAACTTTTTCATCTATTTATCTCTTTTCAATTTTTTACATTAATTAAATTAAAAAACTATTCCCCTTTAATCTCATTTTCTTACCACTAATATTCATTTTTCCCATCTACTTTATCTCTTTTGTTCATTTCATCGAGCTTTTACATTTACCAATATTACTTTAACCCTTTTCTTAATAAGAGTAAAATGTGTTGTTCAAACCCGAAATAAACAAGCGCTAAGATCGAGGCATAAGATTATTTAAATGGACAAACATGTCTTCTCTTTTATTACGAGATATCAAAATGATCGGGATTCGGGTTTATAGCTTTTGATTATTCGCGTCCTCTTTCAGGAGATGCAAGTAGATTTTTCTTTTGTAACTTGAGGTCTTTTTATCGACCTTTCCTTGATTATAGTGCGGTATCTACGAATGTTTCAACATGTCGATCTCTGTTAGCAAGATAAGTACTCTTGAGTTAGAGGTGTTTTTCAACCCTTGTAACCTTCGCCCTCTTCTTTTATTTATAGACGTTTGCGGAGAGTGATTTCCATGCAGTTTTGATGTGGGACGAGCGACCTATCTCTATTTGATTGGTCGAGGGAGGGGCACCATTGGTTGGTCGAGGAAGAGGCAGCCTTTGATTGGTCAGGAAGAAGGTTATGTTGTTTTGGAAAATTTCCGATGTGGGACGAGGCGTCGCGCTGATTAGTCTTCTATTCCCTTTGGAGCGAGCGCGATGTTTGGCCTTTCGACTCTTCTCACTCAAGACCTCTTACTGGCTGCTTTCCCTCGTCGTTGAATGTGTGCGTTGTTTGGCGTTGCGATCTTTCTCACTCAGGACCTTCTATTGGTTTCTTTCTCTTGCTGTTGAATGTGCACGTTATTTGGCCCTGCGATCCTTCTCACTTAAGACCTTCTACTGGCCGCTTTCCCTTATCGTTGATTGTGTGCGTTGTTTGGCCTTGCGACCCTCTTAGGGTTTTTTGATGGGTGTAGGAAACTCCCCGGGACCTATTTTCGAGGTCTTTTCCCTGTTGGGCCTGTTCGAGCTCCTATCTTTCTCAGGTTGGCTTCAGCTTATTTTATCCGTTGGCGCAGGTTAAATTCGCGCACCATCAGTATTGTTTTGGACAAATAAATAGGAACGGAGGGAGTATTATTTTAATCAAATTGGTAGCTTAAAAAAAGATAAAATTATGACAAAAATGCTTAAAATAACCTAAACTATTATTTTAGTTGTCAAAAATAACACAAATTTTAAAACAATTCAAAATAAACATAAACTAAAGAGGGGTAAAGATGCCTTTTATTGGAATAAAGGGTAAAATTTGATGAGTGGGCATTTAAATGTTAATATGTTTTACTGCTCCACCATAGGTGTGAGTACGTATGTCGGAGAGTTCAAAGACATTTCGAAGCCAATTATAAAGAGTAAACTGTAGCGCGCGAAATTAAAACAATCACTTTAGAATACTATCTCAAAGGCCTAACTATCGAACCAAATAAGTTGATAAACCCTTTTTTTTTATATTATTTGTTTTTTGACTACCTAACATTAAAGGGGGATAAATCTGTTGCGCCTAATGAAATAGATACCTAACCATCAATAATGGAGCTGCCATCTGGGTGTGGACCACGTCCAGGTAGGTGCCCATATTATTACTCCAATTAGATAGCTTATCAAATAATATATTAATACTAGTATCCCTATTCAATCTCTTCTAGAACAGTCCTTTAAAATAAATATTTTGCTATAAAAAATAAACTTCTTTTTTTGTCACTATTAGAATACTTTCAACACGAAATCCGCTGAAAACCAACCAAACTAGACGTGCTTAACTTTTTCACACCAGTATCCTTCCCACGCCAATATTTCTTTGATCTTATTTTGAAAAGCGTGAGTCTTGGCTTTCAATTTTTCCACATAATTAATTAATTGTTCAACTCCACACAATGTTCATTTCCCCCCAATTTGAGGGGAATTGCATATGCAACATGGAAGCAACCTTTTTAAAATAAAAATAAAAATCTGTGCATAATCGGATCTAGTAGTAAAATATGTGATAAGTAGTTCAAATTTTTGGTTTGCTCTCTCGAAAGTCCGAAAGGGCGATTGACATTTCATTTTCACCAACACAAAACAGAATTGGTATCATGACCCCCACAATCACATGTCCCAACAACACACAAGTTGAGATCCACAACTGTTTCTTTACCTTCCACTAAAGAAACTAACTTGGCAAGATCAAAGCACAGGAACTAACTACTGTATACAGAAAATTGAAAGCTTTGGAGATATATATAGTAATTCATACTGATTTTACTAAAAACCCAGTTGCAATTGCTACTGCATTGCAACTTCAAAGAGTTTTACATAGAAAGGCTTACGGAGGAGAAAGAGCTAAAACAAAACTCACAGCATTCTTCCACTCAGCTTTCATGTTTTTTGTTTCTATTTTCCTTACTTTTCTCTCTACAAAAATCAACAAAGGGGATGCCCAACACGAGCAAAATTTACATTCAGATCCTCTCATTCAAAGATAACCAAACACCAAAATTTACTACTCACTACTGTCCTCTCATATCAGAGATTCATCTGCCAAAATGCTCTGCTGCAAAACTCAATTAATCCACATCTCTGACCTTTGTTCATTCGATTCCCGCTCGTAACATCTATGAGCCATGAGCGAGACTCGGATTTTCAGCGCATGATTTGACATCCATCTGGATCTGGACTCTGGTAGCATCCTCCACCCAAGGATCATCTCTTGATATCTTCTCTCTCTTTTTTCATACATTATAGTGCTAATCTGAAGCTGCGAGCAGCATAGAGCTCTCTCTTCCTCTCTTATTATACTCGCATATACATCATAACTCCCAAGATTCGAACGAAGCAAAAAAAAAAAAACTTCCGGGACTAGGGTTTCAGATTCAGTTGTCTGCCATGGAACCTGTGTTTCCTCCACTCAGAACCCAAGGGTGTCCTATAAATACAGATCCACAAACAATCAATTAGACAAAACTCGACTAATTTGGTGAAAGCAAGAACAGTACATTCAATTTCAGAAGTTTATCACAATCAAATTGAAACAAGCAAAGTGGAAATTTCGAACTTACTGAGAACTTGCTCTGCGGACAATCTCCTGGAAACATCCTTGCAAAGCATCTTCCGGATCAGATCCTTGGCCTCAGGCGAGACCGACCTGAAAAGCCGAGTGGGAAACCTAAGATTGCCCCTGAGAACAGCGTGAAACGTCTCCTCCACGCTCTCCCCGTAGAACGGAGGCACACCGGCGAGCATTATGTACAAAATCACGCCGGCGCTCCACACATCCACCTTCTCATTATAGTCCCTCCCGCTCAGCACCTCAGGAGCCACATAGTACGGCGTCCCGACGACGCCGCACATCGGGGAACGCTCTCCGTCGGCGCCGAGGAACCACTCGGCGGATCCGAAGTCGCATAGCTTGAGCCTGCCGCGGGAGTCGAAAAGAACGTTCTCCGGCTTGACGTCGCGGTGCGCGACGCCGTGGCGGTGGCAGTGAGCGAGCGCGGAGACGAGCTGGGAGAAGAGGGAGCAAGCTTCGGCCTCTGAGAACGGGGCGTCGCCGGAGAGGCGGTCGAAGAGGGTGGAGGAGTCGCAGAGGTCGGTGACGAGGAGGAGGTGAGAATCGGAGTCGTAGAGGTTGTGGATCTGGAGGATGTTGGGGTGACCGGAGAGGAGGAGGAGGAGTTTGGGCTCAACGTCGAGGCAGCGGGCGTCGATGGGGTCGTCGAGGAGGGCGCGCTTGTCGAGGGACTTGACGGCGAAGGACTCGCCGGAGGAGGCGGAGAAGCAGCGGTAGACAACGCCGAAGCGGCCGCGGCCGATCTCCTCGCAGAGCTTGTAGTCGTTCTTGAAGCTTTCACACATTTGGGGATTTCTCTGGTGTTTCGTAGGAGGCGAGTGAGGAAGAAGGGGGATTTTATAGAGGAGGAAGCCAGGGAATATTCGGATATTGCACCCTGCCGCACAGGATTGACCCACGTCTCGGTTTGATTTTGAATCCACGGCTGTGATTTTTTATTGTGAATTAAAAAAAAACGAGACTAGAGAGAAAGTTGGGGAGTGCGGTAGGGTGTAGGAGGTGGATTTCGTATTTACGCTGGTACGGAGTATGCCAATGGGATCTTTATTATCGACACCGAATTCTTTCCGTTTGCCGTTATATAGAATTGCATTTCACGCAAATTTTTGTATAATTAAAAAACATTATGGATTATATGGTTGAATATACTTTAGATCGGTTTTTAATTATATTTTTTTTAGATAGAGCGAGATGAAACTTGATAGTCGGATAAACCGATAACAAACGACAACAAAATAATACAAAACCAAGACTAAAGAGAACAAGGTAAACAAACCGCAAACACTGATAAAGAAGCCAAAGAGACTTGTGTTAGATGATGACACGTGTCCGAAATTAGTTACACAAGAAGACAAGAGTTCTGATGGAATGTGTGCACTACCAAAACGCACCACCACCAAAATCGTACTCTAACAATAGTTGTCACCTGTATATATAATAAATCATGCTTTGTACATGTTTCAGATGGGAAGGATGAATCAATGAATGAAACCCAATTTTTGCTCTCGTTCTTATCCTTCTTCCTCATACTATCCTAATCTGTTTTCATGAGTTTCTTCATCTAATCACAAAACTGACATGGTATCAGAGCACTGGTGCTGAATCATGTCCCAAGGCAACGAAAGTGATCTTGATCTCGATCGAAACGGAGACGGCAACAATCCCAGGCGCGTCTACAGATTTCAACAAGAGATGGCTGATCCAAGTGCGAGTGAATTGTTTCTCCACCATTCAGACCATCTTATCTATGTTCCATCTACCAGCTTGTTAAACGAGCGAAACTATAGTCACTAGAAACGCTAAGTGGAGGTCTCTCTCATAGCAAAGAACAAACTAGGGTTTGTGAATGGAAGGTGCCAATGACCCCCTTTGGATTCAGGTCAGTACAATCATTGGAAAAGATGTAATTCCATGGTTATTTCTTGGCTTTTGCACTATGTGGAGAAAGAAATTGCAGAGTCGATATTATATTGCAAAACTGCACAGCAAATTTGGATTGAGCTTGGTGCTCAATTTGAAAATCCAACATGACTAGACTCTTTCAAGTTCAAAGAGAGATTAGCCTTATTTCTCAGGGAAACAACTCTGTTACAACATACTATACCAAGATGAAGAAACTTTAGGATGAGCATATGTTGTTGATTGAAGATTGTGCTTGTGATTGTGGATCCACCGCTGTTGTCTACAAGATTATGCAGGACCAACAGGTTGTCCAATTTCTCATGGGTCTCAATGATAATTTCAATGCTGTTAGGGGAAATGTGTTGATGTTGAGTCCACCGCCAACTTTGGGGGAGGTTTATCAAATTGTTTTACAAGATGAGCAGCATAGAAGCATTACAAGTGGATCCAAGATAGATACAGAGTCTATGGCCTTTGCTGCACAGAGATATGCTCAGAAAAACTCATCTCAAAAGGATGGCACTCGAATGTATTACGAGCATTGCAAAATAGGAGGTCATACAACAGAGAAGTGTTGGAAATTACATGGATATCCAACAACTAACTCTGGTAGTTCACAAAACAGTGGGAATTCAAGCAACTCTGGGACAACACCTTATTATGACCACTGTAAAGTCAAAGGACATGTGATTGAGAAGTGTTAGAAATTGAATGGTTTTCCACCAAGCAAAGGTGATAACAGATTCTATTGTGAGAATTGCAAGGTCAATGGTCATTCCATTGACAAGTGTTGGAAGATACATGGGTATCCACTTGGAAAAGGACCAGAGAAGGTAGCTGCACAGGCCAACAACTCCAACTCCTCACCAGGGATCAAACAGGATCAATATGAGCAGCTGATCATACTTCTTAATCAAAGAAATGGAAAAGATAATCTGTCCCACGCAGCCTTCTTGGCAGGTAAAATGTTTTGTCTCTTTTCTCCTAACAATAATTCATCTTGGATCTTAGATAGAGGAGCCACTGACCATATTACACCACATTTATCTATGTTCGAAACATACCAAACCATGCCTAAACTTGTTGCCATTACTCTCCTAAATGGGAAGCAACCTCCCATTCTTCACTCTAGGACAGTCAGGCTGTCCACACAAATTCTGCTATCCAATGTTCTTCACATTCCCGAATTTCATTTCAATTTACTTTCTATAAGTAAGTTGACTAAAGACCTCACTTCTAACGTTATTTTCACTCCACAACAATGTTTGATTCAGTCCCCTTCGATGAACAAGCTTGTTGTGATTGGCCATGAAGAAAACGGCTTATATGCTCTCAACAATCCTCCCAAGCCTCTTCTACAAGCATCAAGTCCTAGCCCTATTTTCAATTTTTCTTCATGTAATGCTTCGTTAAACAAAGATTCTCTTGAACTGTGGCCTTGTCAAATGGGACATCTTCCCTTCTCTCAATTGCATTTTGTTTCATCTTCTTGCACTTCTACTAAATCTGAATTTATATGTCAAATTTGCCCTCAGGCAAAACAGCATCGCAAATCATTCTCACATACATCCATTCATGTATCACAACCATTTGACATAATTCACATGGACACATGGGGTCCCTATAAAACCCATACTCATGATGGCCATCGATACTTCCTTACCCTTGTTGATGACCACTTTAAATCAACTTGGACATTCCTTATGCCTCACAAACACAATGCTTTAACTATTCTCTAAGACTTTGTTTCCATGATCTTGACTCAATTCAAAACAAAAATCAAATGTATTCGATCTGACAATGCAACTGAATTCTGTGACAAAACTGCAAGAAATTTCTTTGCCACTCATGGCATCATTCACCAAACGCCTTGTGTCGACACTCCACAACAAAATGGAGTAGTCGAACGCAAACACAAACATCTTCTTGAAGTCTCTCAAGCCTTGTTCTTTCAAGCCAATTTACCCCTCAAATTTTGAGGAGATTGCCTTATCACCGCCACTTACCTCATTAATAGAAGCCCTTTACCCTTCATGAACAACAAATCACCATATGAAATTCTTTTTCAAAAGCTCCCTGATTACAATCTTATTAAAGTTTTCGATTGCTTATGCTTTGTAAGTTCCTCCAAACGAAACCGTGATAAGTTCCAACCTCGAGCTCTCAAATGTCTTTTCTTGGGATATCCTTATGGCAAAAAGGGTTACAAAGTCATGGACTTAACCACACACCAAATCTTTTATAGTTGTGATGTTCATTTCCATGAATCTCACTTCCCATTCCACAACAACCCCACCATGTCAAATTCTTCAACTTTACCTACCCCTCAATCTAATTTTCCAGCTTCCATATTGATTCCTCAAACAACCACACTTCCACTAGTTTCTTTCCTTGACACTCCTCCACATAACGACCTTCCTACTCATGATCGCATACATACTCCATAAATTTCTCCCCAGCCACAACCTCTAAGAAGATCCACCAGACTCCACAACCCACCAACATATTTAAATGAGTACAACTGCTCATACTACCCCACTAATCACCCTTCCACTGGTCTTATCTCCTCTTCTCAATTACCCAAACAATTCCATGCTTTCCTTGCCAATGTCATTTCATACTCTGAACCCAATTCCTACTTACAAGCTTCTAAGGATCCAAAATGGATTGTCGCTATGGAAAAAGAACTAACAGCTTTGCAGGTCAATGGCACATGGGATTTGGTTCATCTACCATTAGGAAAGAAGCCCGTAGGATGTAAATGGGTATTCAAAGTCAAGTTCAAAGCCGATGGCTCACTTGAAAGATACAAGGCACGCCTAGTTGCCAAAGGGTACACACAACAAGAGGGTATTGATTACCATGATACATTCTCACCAGTTGTTAAAATGACAACCATAAGAACTGTCATTACTCTTGCCTCCTCAAAATAGTGGCCCCTGTTTCAGCTGGACGTCAACAACGCTTTTCTTCATTGCGCTTTTTAGCTGGACTGTACCCGAGGGACTTCCTAATCCATCAAATAAAGTGTGCAGACTTAGAAAATCAATCTATGGTTTAAAGCAAGCTAGTCGCCAGTGGTTCCACACACTGACTGATTCCTTACTTTCACTTGGTTTTGTACAGTCCAAAAACGACTACTCTCTCTTCTTTTTGAAGCAAGATGCTGATATTACTATTGTTGCAGTGTATGTGGACGATCTTCTCGTAACAGAATCCAATCCAAGTTCCATCAACATGCTCAAATCATTTCTTGACGGCAAATTCAGCATTAAAGACCTCGGTTTACTCCACTTCAATCTTGGTCTTGAAGTCACATATATCTCTAAGAGCATTGCTTTAACACAGAAGAAATTCACCAATGAACTACTTCAAGATGCCAATCTCCCTCCTTCTACACATGTCTGCACACCACTGCCTCTAAATCTCAAACTCATAGTTGATGAAGGTGACTTACTTCCTAATCCTTCGCTATACAGACAACTCATGGGTAAGCTCAATTTTCTCACAAATACCAGACTCGATATCTGTTTTGCGGTTCAAACCTTGAGCCAATTTATGCAAACACCAAGAACTCCTCATATGGCCGCTCTCCACCACACATTGAGATACATTTCTGGCACCATTGGCCAAGGCATCATTCTCCATGGACATGATCAGCCTATCATCACTAGTTATACTGATTCAGATTGGGCGGCCCGCCCCAACACTAGAAGCTCAGTTTCTGGATTCATCATCATGTTGGGTTCATCTCCTATATCTTGGAAATCCAAGAAACAACACACAGTCTCTCGAAGCTCTTCCGAGGCAGAATACAAAGCCATGGCTCAAGCATCTGTAGAACTCACATGGATCATTAGGCTCCTTCAAGAATTCAATGCCAATCCAATCAAACCAGTGAAGCTTTATTGTGATAATCGGTCTGCTCTTCAAATAGCTCACAACCTTGTCTTCCATGAAAGGAAAAAATACGTGGAAATTGACTGTCACTTTACACGTCAAAAAGTCTTAGAATGTTTGATTGAACTCTGCTTCACACCATCATCACTTCAACTTGCCGATGTCTTCACCAAGATCATTCCTTCCACACAACAAAACCAACATCTCTCCAAGATGGGGATGGCTTCTCCCCCACCAGGTTGCGCGGGTGGGAGGGGGTGGGGGTTAGATGATGACACGTGTCCGAAATTAGTTACACAAGAAGACAAGAGTTCTGATGGAATGTGTGCACTACCAAAACGCACCACCACCAAAATCGTACCCTAACAATAGCTATCACTTGTATATATAAATCATGCTTTGTACATATTTCAGATGAGAAGGATGAATCAATGAATGAAACCCAGTTTTTGCTCTCATTCTTATCCTTCTTCCTCATACTATCATAATCTGTTTTCATGAATTTCTTCATCTAATCACAAAACTGACAACTTGAGCCCATGTAGGAGAAAAGCACTTTCGCGGGTCAGTAGAGGACTAACACAGGCGTATAGGGCCGTCGCAACGCAAGATAGCATGAAAGCAACTTGAGGGTTGAGACTAATCGCCTGGAAAAGCACAGAAAACACACCACCGGACAACACCGAAACATCATCTCGAACCACAGAACAAATCACGAACTTAGACCAGAATTTGTGCATGAACAAGATTGCTAAGACACCACATATGCTCAAGAACACAGAATGGGGGTAATGATGGTTGTTAGAGAGGGTTTGTACCCAAAGGTTTTTAAAGCCCAAAAGGCATTATGGAGATGAAACACCGCTTTAAAGGATCTGAGGTACACCTCAGATGGCAAACAATAGTACTCAAGAGGGGACGAGGATTAACCATGAGAAGGATGATGCAAATCCAAAGGAGCTAGAACGCGCTGATACGGTCTGGGGCCGAGCATTCAGCAGAAACGATCAGGGACAAGGCAAGGATGTGTCGTTGCCTAGGGTCGTCGAGGTTGCTAGCATGGTGAAAAGGTCGGGAACAGGGCCTGCACTGGTAAGATCTAGATTCCGCCAAAGATGGTGGTCATAGCTTTAAAAGGCTTCAAACCCGAAAGAACACGAGATCTCCAGATTGGAAAACCGAACATCGGGGATAGGTTGCGGATCTCGTGCGAGATGAATAACATCAACACGAAAAGGCGGATGTCACTCCGAAGACGGAAACGAGTGATTGGTGTTTTCCAGTGGCGGAGGAAACAAAAGCGATGTCCAAGCGCCGCAAGAGAAGGAACCAGAAGCAATGAGCATGCAACTTCATTCATGGAAGCCAGAGGGGCTAAACAGCCCAGAAACCACCCGGAACGATGGGATAGAAGGTGGCTCTGGTAATCGGGCGAAAGGGTTTTTTTGGGGACTTTTCATTTCCGGTGGGAGCTATTGAGAGCTACGTGAGACATCCGAAAGCACAACGTGGAGAGGGCGCCAGATCTCATCGGACTAGGAGGTGGCTTTGGAAACCGTCGTTAGGGTTTGTTGGGAGTTTTTTTCCCATTCACTATTCATTATGTTTTCTTCTTTTTAATTCCCAATTTTACCTTTTCTTCTTTTTAATCATACTATTAAAAGGAACTAAAATTTATAAAAAAAAAATTGATAATTTTTTTAAAAAATATATATTTAATTCTAAAAAAATATAAATTAATAAAATATTACCATTTTAAGGAGCATAACTTAGATTTAAAAATTGATTTTAGATTAAGGTTGATAATATAGAAAATGATGCATAGGATTGATTAACAAATAATTAAAAATAATTGTTTGATATTATTGTGAGATCTTTTCCAAAATTACTTATTTTTTTATTTTTATAACCTATGTATCAAGATATAGGTTAAGCTCTTTAAAATAAAAATATCATATTAATTTATATTTATTCAAGATTAATTAATTATTTAAAAAATTATTCATTTTTATATGATTTTAGTTCCATTCAGTAGTATTCTTAAGTCATCGATTTTTAAAATTCTGCTTCTTAAAAGTTTTGATTAAAAAAAAATAAAAATATGATATTTCTATTAAGAAAGATAGATAGTGTTCGAGTGTGCGCAAAAGGGCGCTACAATGCGGAATGAGAAAGATCAAGAGTCATTGGAAGAAAAAAATTAAGGGCGTAGATCATTTTACTAAAAAGGGATAAAATGACACGACATGAATATTATTCGCAAATTTTTCCAAAAAAAAACAGATAAAGGGCGTGCGTAGGATGTGCATCAAAATATTTCTTTGTGCATTAAAAATGGTCAAATGTGTGCATAAATATATGTTTGTGCATCAAAACTAGTCGTATGGGGATCAAAATTAATTATCCTATGTGCATTAAAAGCATTTGTATGTACATCAAAACAACTAAAAATGTATCTTGTTTGCGTGTGCGAAACTAATTGTATGTGCATCCAAACTGTCCAAATGTGCATTAAAATTTTGTACAAATATATATATATATATATATATATATATATATTTGCATCAAAACAACTTAAAAGTGTGTGCATCTTGTTTGCGTGTGCATCAAAACTAATTGTATGTGCATCCAAACTGGCCAAATGTGCATCAAAACTTTGTGCGAAAATATATGTTTGTGCATCAAAACAACTAAAAAGTGTTTACATCTTGTTTGTAAATGCATCAAAACCAGCTAAATGTGTATCAAAACTGACAAAATGTGCATCAAAACAACTAGAAAGTGCATCTTATTTTGCATGTTCATCGAAATTGATGATATGAGCATCATAAACTATCTAACTATTGTATTCATACATACAAATAAGATTAAAAATTAAATAAGAATTTTCTGATGCGCAAACAATTAATTTTGGTGCACATAGAGTTAGTTTTGATGCACTCCAAAGAGAAACCGATGCATAGGCTGCGCGCATCCCTCGGAAATGGATTTTTCGAAAAATATGCGAATAGTTCGGGAAAAATACGTCCGTACCGTTTTTACCCTCTCTAATGAAAGTCTAATATGAACCATCGATTTTTCAGAAAATAGCGAACAAGATTCATTTTTATTCCTCATGTGAGCGCTCATTCTCACGCGATCTTTCTAAAAAAAAATATTTAAATTGTAAAGTTTACGATTGTGAGTGGTAAAATTAATTGTCATAATTATTTTCGCTATTATTCACCATAAAAGTACTTTTATTTATTATCCTTGTTTTTAATTATATATTAATATGACAGTTATTCGTTATGGTGGACTAATTCTATATTAGTCGAAAGAGGAGCTTGAACTTTCTATAAAATTAGAAGGTGGTACGGAATTAGTATCAGTGTATGAAGGCTAATTTTTGAAATGATGTTCAATGGGGAGTTGTTTTTAAGGGTACTTGTTCAATATTTGGGGAAAAAAAGAAAAATGTATATAAATGGGTGCTTAGTGCTTACAACTTACAAGTATTTATAGAGTTGTTCTATTGGAATGAAAAAAATAAATAAATACTTGTGTAGTATTAAAAAAAATATTATAATAATAATTAAGTACCTTAAATACCTCAATAATAAACTACCATTGTACATTTGTACATAGATCTTAGAATTTTTAATATATAGTGCCGAATATCAATCTAGATTTGACTAGTGATTTACTTTGTTACCTCTTTTTGATGTTAAAGCTTTAATTGTAAGTTTTGTGTGGGGCCCATATATATAAGAAGATCCACCCTTCTAAGCACAAGTAACTTCATGTTGTCACCAAGAAATTTCATGCTACTACCTGTACTATTTAATTATCTTGTGATGAATCCTAACATGCTTTTTTTTTGGTCTTGCCTTTTGGCTCGCCCGGTTCGATCGGTCGGATATCGCTCTACATTCGGACCGGGTACTTCGTGGCCCTATTTTGGGGGAGACCCTCCCAATATCAATTTTTCCATACATGCTGCCAGTGAGATTCGAACTTCGAACCTCCTGCACAACACTTAAGGAGTCTAGCACCATTTTACCACTAGACCAACTGAGTATTAGTTGAATCCTGACATGCTAACACTGTTACTAGATCAACTTATGAAAAGTTGTTCTCAGAATGTTGTTTTTAGTATGAATGTATGATTACTCTTCTTTATCTATTTTTTTTATTTGTCCTTCTCTGAATATTTTTATTTTGTCCTTCTAGATGAGGCATTGATGGTGCCTTCAACTAATGAGACGAGGCATTGATGGCGCCTTCAACTAATATGTGTGATGAAGCATTGATGATTTTTTTATACAGAAAAGAATTAGGAGGGACAGTTCATCGAGACATTGCTCGTCCTAATACATCCGCGAGAATGAGATCGTGAAGATCTTTAGCAGTTGCTCAATCAGGTCGTCTCCATCATGAGAACTCTTCACGTGCAGGGGCGGAGGGAGCTTATGCCCAGTGTAGTCCCCACTGGGATTTTTAATTATTTTTTTTACATATAGTAAAAATTGTAGATTATGTGATAAAAATTAATTTATTTGGTCAGAAAATAGAAGATTAATTTTTTATACATATAAAATATATTGAAATGGTTTTTTATACATAAAAATACAAAATTTTCTATATAATTTTTTTATATATAGAAAAATACACTTTTTTTTCTATATTTGTTAAAAAAAATACAAAAAAAAAAATTCTCGGCGAAGCCAGGAATGATTCTGTAGCCAAAACAATTATCAACGGAATTTAGCCCCCACTAGCATAAATTCCTGGCTACGCCACTGTTCACGTGTAAGTCTGTCACTCTGTTGATCTGCCAGAAAATATGGTTGATGTGGTGCGTTCTAAACCGCCTTAACAGAAGGAGGATGTCAGCTCGCAGCATTTCACTCACCCATGGACAGCTCCTTGCGCCTTTAATGGCGCTAATCAGATTGAGGTTGTCTCCTTCGATCTCAATATCCGAGATCTCAAGACGAATGGCATCTTGGATGCCCGCTCTAAGGCCAAGAGCTTCTGCAACGATGATGAATCAATATGTTTTCGAGATTCTACCTAAAATGGAGTATGTATATATACTCTCTCGGTTGTACAATTATTGTCACTATAGACTCTTTTTTTTTCAAAAATATTGTTATTTTAGATTTTTTATCACCTGTTTTACACTTATATTTTTATATTTATTGTTATTTTTAAATGAAGGAAGCATTGTTAGTAGTAGTATTGGAAAATGAAACGAAATATATATATATATGCTATTTAATTTGTTATTTTTCTAAGAAAATAAAATTATTTAAAATGATCATTATTGTATAAGTGAACTAAGGGAGCACTGTATATGTTTTCTAGATACAGATATATAGTTAGTGACGTTGGAGTATAAAGATACATGATGATTTTTGTTGGATCGTGATGTGTTAGTTACTAAACAGGGAAATAGCAATGTTTTCAGAGTAGCGGAAATAATACAAAATAGAAACACGGTATTTAGAGAGAAAAACTTTCTGCTCGACCAACCAATCGTAGAAAGAAAAACCTCTACCCTGAGACTCCTTCTCAGAGGATTTCAATAGCACACTAATGTATTAAGATTAACAGTTATAAGGCAAGTTAAGTTCCCAGGTAACTTCAACACCAACCGAAGTTCAACCAACTAAACTTCTACAACCCTATCGTAAAACCTAAACGATAGATGAACTGCAAACTTGGGTACTCAAACTCACACGTGAAAACCTTCTCTTAAGTTCTCACAAATACACGAACGCTTAAGTTCTCACTTCTCATTTGTTCGTCATCTTCAACCACACTCTAACCCTAGCTAAGACTAGCCTTTTATAGAGCAACCACTGAGTCTGATCTCAATCACGACAATCTTGCCTTATTGTGATGATATTCCACTCGGCAGATCTCACTAAAAACGAATTAAAAAATATAAAATATTTTCAAATCTTCATCGATTGGATAATTGTCATAACCAACCAATCGATCCCATATTTCTTCTTTCTTCCTTGATCAAATCTTGCAGATTTGATCTTATCTTCTCACAAACTAACCGAGCTTAGCTGTCGAATCTTCGCACATCTTCTCAACGATCGTTCGCTCAATATCTCGTAACTTGCCATAAATAGAAAGCCGCATATCTTCCAGAATAGTCTTTCCAAATTATCACTCGTTTCCTCCATTATTCCTCACAATGTTCGTCACTCTTGACAATGTTCTTCTTGCTTTCCTAAAATGCTTATTTAGAACAACATATTAAACCATTAAAGTTTATCATTGTTAAAACTAAGAGAAACCATGCAACAGTGAATATTCCAACAATTTTAAAATTGAAATTTCATATACAACGCGTTTGGCGTGATGGACTATACAAGTATAAAATCAATAATTTAATTTGGACATATTGTAAGCATATAATTTTAGAAACATAATTTAATTTCAACCTGCTCTTTTTTCAAGGTTTATACTGCTGCAATGCTAATCCAACTAGGCTTGAAAACTTTAATTATAAATATCTCTTGCTAAACTTGATTTAATATAAGGTTTTTGTTTTCAAAAAAGTAAAATAAAGTTAACTTAGTACGTTTTTGTTAGTGCATAAAAATTCGCCTTTAATGCATTGGTCGAATGTTCATCTTGACTCTCCTCTTCACCTTTCGTTCTAAGCTTCTCTTCAACCTATAACCTGTAAAACAATGGACATAGGGGGTGGGGTCCCTCTAATCCACCTCCGATGCCAAATTCAAAAGAGCAGTTTGTCGATTGAACATCGAGGTAAAGGTAAGACTTGCTTGCGAGCTCAACAAATATGAGTATGGTTACCACCCATGGCAATCCCATGTATTTATAATGGAGGAAAGGGAGAGAGAATGCCAAAATTTCTATCTCTAGGGCCGGCCGAAATGCCTTGACACCCAATCAAGCGATATCTTGCCCCTAATCCGCTAGGAAATTCTATCTCTTAATTAAGATAGAATCCTCCATCATAAGGATAATACAAACAGTAATAAAAAAATACTTATAAAAAATACTTTAATAATTACCCGCTCACAGTTTTTTTTGGCAGAAAGTTAACTTAGTTAGCTAGTAAAATAATATTTAGATTGAAATTTGGAGAGATCGCCTTTCAAGGGCTTGAGTATTGCTCTTTAACTGTATTTATGCGAGTAAGGTTCAAATAAAACAACTCCTTATCCTATAAAATAAGGAGTGTTTAGAGTCCTTGGATCAAGGTGATCCAAGGGCTAATGTTCTATCCCTTTAAAGGACGCGATGGTATTTTTGTAAATTTTCGAAAACTACAAAAGTGCATCACTATCATGAAAAAGTGCATTGCGAAGTCCAAAAAGTGCATTATGAAACGGAAAAGTGAAAACAAAAATGAAGCCAACAGGGCACGCCTCCATGTTCGGTTCATTGTAAAAGTGCATCATTATCGTGAAAAAGTGCATTAAGAAATACCAAAAAGTGCATTACTAACCCAAATATTTTCGTTCAGCTTGTACACATTCTCAAGCGCATTGCTATTATCATTGGTAAACGTGCTCAATTGTCCCACAATGCTCACACTAGGATCGTCATACACATAAGGCATATATTGAGCTCAGTTCAATCCCATTAACGAAGGCAAAAGTGTTGGAGTAGTTCGAAGGGAGTAAAGGTGAGATTTAGGGTTTTAGTTTCGACATAGATTCATTATTCCTTGATCAAATAATCGAAATTGATAAATTGCATCGTCTGATAAGTGCTGAAATTGCTGAGAAGAGTGTACAGACTAGCGGTTATGGCGAAGATGGAATTGGATGTGTTGAATTGATCATAGGAGTTTGGATAGAAGTAGAGACAAACGAATTTGCGGTCGGGGAAGGAGTAGGTGAACTCCAATTGCAAGATCTGAGTTGTCATGTACGGTACTTGTGTGACATTGGTGGCTTGGCTAGAGGCGGTGACGATGGAGGATTTGGACAGTCGGAGTCGGAGTCGTCGACAAAAGCTCTGCAATGGACGTCGGTGATCGATATACCAAAAAAGAATATTTGGGTTAGTAATGCACTTTTTGGTATATCGTAATGCACTTTTTCACCATAACGATGCACTTTTGTAATTTTCAAGAAATTACGAAAATACCATCGCGTGCCTAATTTCCGAGAATGTCAACCCCTGGATCAAGGAGATCCAAGAATTTTAAACACTCCTTATTTTATAGGATAATGAGTTGTTTTATTTGAACCAAACTCGTATTTATGCAGTACCTTTGAGATAAATATACCTCAATTTTAATTTGTGACGCGTTTTAATTAAATTAAATTATATCTGTCATATGGTTGAATTATGTTTTCTTGTCTTCTTTTTGTCATCTCTAGGTATTTCGAAAACATCTTCTCGACTTTCTCGATCTCTAGACCTCACTTTGATTCAAATTACTCTTCAGACAATATTGATTAAAAACTATACCTATACATATATATTCCCTTAAGATATCATTATATGGCTAAATTATAAATACATTTTTGGTACCGTCGCTTGGCTGTAATGTGATTCAAGCAGTGATGATGGCCAGGACTTAAGTTGTTGCTTACGGATATAAATCAAGCATTATATTCCCCCAACGAATCAACTATAAGTTGATTCATTTGCCTGATTTATTGGGGTGGGCCTATACCAACTAATTAAAGTTTTCATGACGAATGATCGAATCTGAAATGTTGTTCAATCTGACGGATCGGATAAAGCTAAGATGGATAGCCTAATCTAATTAATCTCGCGTCTCCATGATTTGTTGCTGGGTCGAACCCACCCAGATCGATCGAAGCAATGACCACCTTTCAAAGTTTGTCTACTATTTCTACATATAAATTCACTTTTCCCCCCCTTCTCCGACAAGCAAGGATTATCGATCATGTTAGTTCAATCTATATGTAATATGTCAAAATATACACGTACTCTATTCGATCCATTGTTATTTAACTTTTCATATACGGAGGTTCTTTTTTTTTTCCTAAAATGAGAAGTAATTATTACATACGTATCCTCATGTACAATATTGTTAGGCATAACATAGATGTTGCATTTACTTCTTCTACAAAAAAAAACAAAAACAAAACAGATGTTGCATTTACGTACAAAATTAAATTACCTGGTTAGGCAATTAGGATTATTTGTGGCTTGCAAGCTACACTATATATGCAGCCATAGTACTGTGCGCGGATATGTTAGACTTCAACGTACATGACTTTATGCGACGTGTGATTCATTACATACTTGGGGCGTGTTTAAGTTGGAGTCAGAGTTCAACCAATAGAAGCGTTATTCTGATTATTCAATACGAGTGTACATACGAAGGTAGAATACGTAGGTAGTTGTATTGAATTTTGGATGGGTCCTAGTCACAAGTCATGACTCATTACTTAACCTGGACACAAGGCAAGAAACGTAAATGTAGTCACCATATATAGCTAGTTTGCGTCATATCTTCACATGTTTATGTCATTCCTTACGTGACCTTCCAACTTTCACATCACCAAGTTTCTTTGGCTCAAAAATCACCATTCAACTCGTACGCCAAGTAGAAAAAAAAGACATTCTTGATTCTTCCAAGTAAAAGTTGAAAAATAAAATGGACTTTTTTCGAATTGCAAGGAAGTAAATTTTAGGCTTTCTTTTAGAGAAAAACGTTATGAGGTATACTGAATTTAGACCTCGGGCGGATTCGATTATTTCGGGTTCAGTTTATTATGGGGTCACATATCAATCGGGTCGGGTTGTAGCGGGTTTTCAGTCGGATCGGGTTGACCAGCATGTATAAAATATCTTTTTTAATGATTATTAAAATTAATTTTCAATTAAATAATAATATTTAATTATAATATATTATTTTTACTTATTTTAATAATAAAATATATTATAAGTTTCAAAATAAAATTTATAAATTACATAGAAATATATTAAATCGGTCAACCCAATGGGTTTCAAGTTCAATCAGGTTCGGTTCATTTCGGGTTTCGGGTTCAAATTTTCGTATCTTGATTCTAAAATTATCGGACGGTTCGGATCGGGTTTGCGGGTTAGGTCAACTTTTGACAGCTCTAATAGTGATTGAACATTAATTTGGGCAATCCATAATCAACTTTACCAATTTAATTGATTTTTTTTGCTTCTTTAAAAAAACGAACAAAAAACAATTAAAAGTCATGCTTGCATGTCAAGCTTAATCTTGCTATTAAGATAACTAGTCTTTTGTTATCGTTGATTTCATCTCATTTTAAACGGGGTCATGTGATCCAAATCGTGAAACTTTTAGCACCATATCTCTTAAGAATAAAAAGTAGTCATAGGTGCTTTTAAGCTAAGGGTAAGTTTTCCCAGGATTTTGGGGTTGTCACCATGTTCTATATTTTAAGGGTTAGATCCCTTATGCACACTTGGGATTGCAACAACGTTCTATTTCTAAGGATGAAAATCCTCATGTATGCGTGTATATTTGGGATTGGTTTTGCTATTGTGACTAAGTCACATAGCAAAACAAAGATAATAGTGCTAAAGGAAAAGCAATAGAAATCAAGATTTATAACTAAGGAAGTAAAAACACACAAACACAAATAAATAGATATGTGAACGGATGTACGGTTCCAAAGATATGGATTGTTTGATATATTTACAAAACCAACACGGGTTCCAAAAAAAAGGTATTCCTTAAATGTGACGATAAAAATTTAATGATTACTAACCCATTTAAGGGTGCGTTTGGGACCAACATTTTTGGAGCGTCTCTCTGCTAGCGGGAGCGAAAAATATCCAAATCCTGCACCCTCCTACCCCAATGGGCCAGTATTTTCGCTAGCATTTTGACACTAGCTGGAAAAAGCTCATACCCTGACAAACGGATCCTAAGGTCCAAAAACCTGTTCATGAAAAACTAAGGAGCGGAGGTGTCCTCATTGACCTCATCTTTTTGCAAGGAGGAGTCTTCCACCTCTAGATCTATAATGTTAAGGTCAATATCAAGCTTTCCCATTATGTTGCATTGGCATAGTCTAGCTCGAAGTAAACAGTGAGCATCGATATCCTAGTACCTTTCCACTATCTATTTAACGTCTACATGCATGGCCCGACTCCAATACACCACAAGCTCCTTGCTACGTTTCTCTTAGTACTCACCAGTCTTAATGTACCTTGGCCCGATATGTTTAAGTTGGAGACGCATCCTCTTCAATTTATCTTTAAGTGTTGCGTTCTCCTCCCTCGCTTTCTTCAACTCCCCCACCCCATGTTCGTGACCTTTCCTAACTTGGAAAATTCACAATCCTCGATCTTGAGGGACTCACCCACGTCCTTAAATTACGCTTCTTCTACTTTTCACACTCCACCAGTCCACCTCCTTTAAGGTCTTAACCTAGCCTATAACTTTGAATTTGTCTTTGGTCAACTTGGCCCGCTCTTGCCTTAACCCTCGCACTTTCCCCTCCCTTCTTCAACTTTTACGAGGTCTTGTTCATTACTCTTCTCAAACTTTATTGTATGCGATGCATGGTAGTGAAAGAAGATTTGGCATTGTGACATAGAAACCCTTAAGTTTAATCGATAAACGAAAAGACACATAATGCACAATCTTTTGACTTACCATTTTGTTGTACTTCAAACCTTGTTCCCTTGCCTCATCAAAAGACATGGATTCGATCCATGCTTTATCCTCATGTCAAGAGTCTTTTGGAAAGCGAAGTTTTCGAATGTTAACGGAAGGACCAAGGGCGTGAAAGTGATGCACAATTTTTAGAGACATGATTGCCACCCCTTTCCATTTTTGTTGAGGGTAGTCAAAATCTCTTGATCCCCTAGTAAGGTCCCAATGTGGTCATCTAAAGCTATCAAACTATCTTGGTCTTGTGAAGGGGGCCCAACATGATCCCTATTGGATTCCTTGGCGACCTTCTCCTTGCCACCTTTCCTTTTTCACGAGACTCAACCCATGTCTGATTTTTTTGCTTGGTTTCTTCTGTCTAGGATCGTCAACCGAAACAATGGCCTTGGAAGAGGCCGACTAGGGCTACTTAGTTTCCTTCTTATCTAATGACTTGGTCTATGAAGAAGTCTTCTTCTTCAAGAAGAAGTTTACCATAATAGAAGAAAAGACGATGATTGAAAAACAAAGTATAAACAAACGCATTAGAATGGAAATAAAAAAGGAAACAAATATGCACTAAAAGCTAGATATCTCATCTAGCAGTCACAATAGCAAAGAGAAGCCTTCAACCCACCCTTTCTAAATGCTTCTAGACTATCATTGTTTTATAGTCCGGAGTGGAGCCCATTAAAACAAAACTTTGTGTTGGCCGCATCAATCTTCTTTTGTTTAGGTTTCTTCAAGCAAATGAATCCCCTTAGATAAAGTAGGACATTTAAACAACTCACTATAAACTTCATGCATAAGAAACTATTAGAGTTTATTATGTTAAATATGTATTTATGTATTTATTATGTCATTATGTATTTTAGGGCTTCTTGTAAGTATAAATACTTTCCTATTAATAAGAAAAGGCAGAGTTTCGGCCCCAAAACATTCTTTATGGTATCGAAGCCAAACACGAAAACCTAGACCTAATTCTCCTCTTAGCCACCACCATTGCAGCGATACCACCGCTTGGTTGCCGCCACCATGACAAATTTCGTTTGAAGATCTGCGCCCAAAAATCCTAACATCTCCCTCCAAGTTTGACAACAACTAGTAGCAAGGGACTGATCTATCTTACCCGGGCGATGTAAAAAGCGCCTCTTTGAAGCCTAACTCTCCATACTACATACATCCCTTGGATAATCCCGGGATGAAAATTTGCCCGATTGTTCTTAGAGGGAACAACTACGAGGAATGGGAACTCTGATTATGTAACGTACTTTGCACCAAAAACAAGTTGGGTTTGATTGATGGAACTATAATGCAACCATATGATCTTGATCTTATGGACGACAAGTGGAGCATCAATTTGATGCTTCTCGGATGGATCATTCAATCCATGGAGTTTAATTTGTGCTTCTAGGCAAAATTATGTCATCAAGAATGTGCGAGGAGAAGGTCTTTTTAGGCACTGTCCACAAGTTAAGAAATTTGATTTAGATAGAGGCAACTCTGATCTAGATGATTGCACCATTAACTATACATAAATCAGTTGAATAAAAACTCAAAGTGTTTTTTTATAAGGTAAAAATTCGGAATACCAAACAGACTTGGTAAACCGAGAGGCCGTAAGAATATACGGCAGCCGAGAACAGCTAAGTGATTCAAAAGAGTCACAAACAATACAAGCGGGATAGACTAGGGATAGTACAATTTCCCGAAAAGAAAGAGCAATAACGCGATTGGGATCATGGTGAGTAAAGCAGTAAAAGTCATATCGTCGTAGGCAAGCGGTCAACCCATCCTGGGGTGTGCGAAAGGGTAGCTGACGTTCCCTCCACCGAAATGAAGGATCTTCAGAAGCCACGGAGCACCAAACGACCTGGCCTAATACAACTCGATCCAAAACCAATTACAACTCCAAATCCTCAGAAAAAATGTACACAAAATAAGCTCGAGCCATCCCGCAAGAAGAGTTTTCAAGTTTGCACCGGAAGTAAAGATATCAAACTTGCGCGGCAAGCAATACAAACTTGCGCCGCAAGTGGCGCAAGTAAAGGTGACAAACTTGTGCCGCAAGTAATGGTGACAAACTTGCGCCGCAAGAATGGTGACAAACTTGCGCCGCAAGAAGCGCCTCAAGAGGCAAGGTGACATCGGGGAACACCGGAGATGAGCATCGACCTGATCCAAGAGAGATAGACGGAGGAGCCTTGAGGGTGAAGCGGTGGTACGGTCGTGGAGGTGATCAAAGTGGCGATGAGACCATGGGGTGAAGCGGCGATGTTTTCCGACCAACACCGGAGTAATCCGACCAAAACCACCTAAAGAGTGTTGGTTTTCGTAGTTGTCTACTAATAGGGTTTGCATGCAATCATTTTAAAGTGTTTGCTTGTCTTGTTGAAGGAAAGTCGATCCTTGTAGATCCATGAGGATAATCAAGGCATAACGAGTAGATCCATCGAAGGATAGTCTCGTGGGTGTAGGCCATGAAGGCAATCACCATCGACCCTTTATTACTTTTGTAAGTCGACTTGGATAAGATTACGAGTCGAAAGGTTAGACCTATCTTTCCTTCAACGTATATTGCCCCTATTCCATGCCAAGGGTTGTGCAATACCGCTGTGGGATAAAACGTAATTAAACAAACCAATGGAAGTGTTGGCAAGACACAACCATTGAGAACAAGCGTACCTTATTCGAGTCCATCGATTCCTCTTCGATCTTCACTTCAATGAAGTCGTCTTCCATGGATGCTTGGGGTTCGTCCTTGAATTGAACGTACTGCCCACTCCATGCATCTTGAGGTTTCTTTCTTGAAGAAGAACTTCGATCCATGCCGCCACACGACCACTTGAGAACACTCTTGTGTTTACACTCAAATCCGACAAGAAACCCTAGATTCTTGTGCGTTTCTTTCTACCGATTTCTTTGGGATCAAGTCTGATTTTTTCTCATGTGTTTCATGTCCAAAATGCCGACATTATGCCCTATTTATAGGCGTGAGAAACTTGCCCATAACCGCCATGGATGGCGGTTACAATCGGTTGTGAAAGTGTGTGGCCGAGAGTGAATATAGGGAGTTTGTTACAACTTCCTTCCTCTCTCCTTGTCATCATCAAAGGGGCGTCCAAATGCATCCCCCCTTGGACTCCAAATGCCTCTCCATTTCAGCAAATAAAAGGCCCATTAAAGAGTCCAAAAATCCAATCCAATAAGCCATGTACACGGCCCAAATGGCAAAGCCAACAACCCATGCCATGCGTGTGCATGTGCGGCCCACCAGCCCATAAGGCGCGCCCCTTGGGCCGGCCCACCAGCCCCACCACCTAGCTAGCATAGCTAGGTGCCAAGCTAGGTCACCTAGGAGTGTCACTACCCCTTAGCTCCATGAGCTAGCTTATAGTGAGTTGAGCTGGCTTGAGCTAGTGTGAGCTAGGTTGAGCTGAATTTCTAGCTAGTTGAGCTAACTTGAGCTAGTGTGAGCTACATTGAGCTTCCATGAGCTAGTGCCAAGCTACATGAGCTTCTTATAAAGCATATACAATGAGTCTTGAGCTTGTCAAAGCTCCTAGAGATCACTCTAAGCTAGTATGAAGCTTTCAAACTTCTTTCTAGCATATTTAACCATGTGCCAAGCTAAACTCTAGCTTTGGTTCTTGCTTGAAGCATCTACCAAGCTTAGAGAAGCTTCATAATTCACTTTAGAATATGCACAAAGTTATAAGACTCAATGATCAAACTCAAAACCAGACCTTAGACTCACAGTTCATGCTCGACGCCTTGGACAAGTGCCCTAGGCGCGCCGAGAGCTCCACCGCAGCCTCGCAACCGCGTCCCTAGCCACACCGCGCCATCGCACCACCCAGGCGCGCCCTTGCAACCTTGAGATGAACCTCAAGTTCGCTCCTAGGCGCGCCACACCTAACGCCGAGCCTTGAACCTCAAAACCGAAGTCCAAGTCGAGCCTCGCGCTTGCACCGTGCCGTTGCACCGAGCGTTGCCACGCACAAGGCGCGCCCTTGCATGCAACGGCGCACACGAGGTTCCTAGTCTCGGTGGTGGTGTGCGACTAATCTATTGGATCTTATGATAACAATTAAACCATGGAAAGTCATATATGTCAATATACCCATCGACATTCCCAATATGACTCAAAAACCTCAACATGCTCTAATAGGGAGTTGATGACTTGACACAAATCACCAACAAAGAGCAGTGGTGGGTCTTTCTATTGGAATGTAGCGACGGTGATGCCGTGGGGTAAATCGGTAGAGAGGTCGTGTTGGTACGATGGCGGTGAGGCCACGAGGTTGATTTGGCGGTGAGGCCGTGGGGATTAGAGGCAGTGGGAGGCCGTTAGGGTGGGGCAGGTTATCCCCCGAAGGGGATAACCCAAAGAGAGTGTTATAAAAACTCGAAGTGTTGTTGCATTTGGTCCTTGTTATATTCTAGAAAAAGAATGAGGAAATATAAAATGACTAATACCACTATTCAACCTAGATTACTTAAATAGGCATGTGTTCAAAACTAAAAAACTGGTTTCTTTAAGTTGTATTTGGAATGGTATGTTTATGAAATTTCTAAACAATCTCTTATTAATGAAATGTGGACATATTTTGGTGAGCTTGTAAACAAGTTCCTATATGAGAACATCAAAGTAGACAATAGAAAGGCATGAACAAGGAGTTGTGTCAAGATCAATTGGACAAGAAGGAAATTAAAAGAAAAAGAACTAGGACAAAACATGTCATCAAGAATGGGAACTTTTAATTAGTTGTAATATTATGAAGGTATTGCGCAAACTTGGTAGGCTAGGTTTTACCCTATGTATGAAGGAATATTGCCAAAAAGAGTTCGTAGAGGTTGTAAAAAAACTGTCTAGTGGCTCTTTGTAATAGAACAACAACAAGGTAAACACTCAGGATGTAGTGATTTGTGATTACCCAGGTGAAGCAAAATAAATCTAATCTTAGAAACGGTTTGGATAATGGTAAAGAATGAACTATAACCATAAGGCTAAGGAATGATTGGCACAAAAGCACACATGGACTATTAAAAAGGAAGAATCAACTCTTTGAGATTCTTTTTAAGATAAATCCGGTTTGCCACAAGTTCTTGGGAACCTTTAGAACAATAAGAATTACTCAATTTCCCAATGAAAGTAGGATTTTGGAACTTTAAGGGAATGGGGGCATAAATCATTTTTGACTGAAATTGACTCTTGCAAAATTGAACGCATCTAAATCACGGCTATTGTAGAAACAAAAACGGATAAAACTCTGAGCGATCAAGTGTGGAGAAGGGAAGGATTTGATATTCTAGTTTGGTCTCCTGCTGACGGTAAAGTAGGGGGAATAAGAATTACGTGGAAAGAACATCAGTTAATAAATGAAGAGATGTCACTCCTAATTCAAGAGACAAGATATATTATTCTAAAATATACCCACCTAACTACAAAATACACCATCGCCCTCTATCTAGTATATGCCCCGCCTAATGCAAGTCTTAAAGATATATTTTGACAAAATCTATCAAATATGTTGGTAAATTTAAATTTACCTATTATTATCATGGGCGATCTTAATGAAATCCGAGACCTAATCAAAAAAAGAGAGGAACCTACCCAGATCCTATTAGATTTGAATGTCTGATAAACTTTAAAACTACATGTGAACTAGTGGAGATCTCAACCACTGGGAACCAATTTACGTGGAGGAAAATAAAACAAAGATCGATAACATATATGAGAAATCATGTGTTTACAACTTCAAATCATTGTAAAATCTCAATATACCTAAGCAATGAAACAACGAACAAAGCTTTGCCCCTTAAATTAGAAAAAATGTGGATCCATAGAGACTTTAGAAATATAGTCAGACAAGCATGGAGATTGGATATTCTGGGATCAAACATGTTCTAGTTAGTTAAGAAAACTCAACTTATCAAGAAACAAGCGAAACAATGGAATAAAAGAACATTAGGAAACACCTTTGAACAACTTAAGGAAGTTGAAAGTAAGCTCATAAAAGTTCAAGCGCAAATCTTAATTTCCCCACAACCGAATATCGTGCAACAACAACTTCGCCTAATTAAGATGAAGGAATGTATATTGAATTAGCATAAAACATATTGGAAGCAAAGGATGAAAACCAACCATATAAAATTAACCGATGCCAATACATGCTACAAATAGTGGGAGTTAAGGATATTAGAGAAGAAATACGGAATGATCTTAAACAAAGGTACACAAATGATGTCCGTCTTTTTACTCATGTTTTTAGGGTGCGTTTTTAGTGTCTTTGAGTTTTTTCTTTAGTTTTGTGATTTGTTTTGAGTCGTTTGTGTAGGTTTTCGTATTTTCTTAATATATGGAGTCTACATAAGCTTTAGTGGTGTTTTGTAGGTTTTTAGAAGCTATTTGGAGCACTTTTGAGGAAAAGAGCGAAACCGAGGAGAAACACTTAAGGAAAAGCTCAAGGAATGAAGTCCATAAACCAATAGGGGTTGCACGAGTGTAAATTAACAATCCAAATCTGGATTTAAACGCGCGCGCGAGAGAGAGATATGTTGGATGATGATCGAAATTCTTCTTTGCTTGCACGAGTGTAAATTGCTTTTAATGGCCCAATGGTAAGACTAAACCAATAGGGGTTTAATCTTACTTCAGGCTAAACTTTTATTGAATGAAATGCAAAGCTATTTATAAGGAATAGAAAGCAAAGTTCGTTGGATGGAAAGGCAAGAGGTGGTCGGCCCTAGGAGGGGTAAAGGGACCTTTTGCTTGTTCTCCAAGATATCACGATGATATAATAATCTTTCGAAAGCATTGCAAGGTACATGTGCGAAGGATTATTGAAGAATTCAGTGAAATATCGTGGTAGAAAGTTAACTATCCTAAATCAACTTTTCTAAAAATATAAACAATCAGCAGAAGCAACAAACAAATACAACAAGCGCTTAACATTATTACAATGACATATTTAGAAAAATACCTTAGATGTCCTATTATCAATGAAGTTGTAAACAAATAAATCTTTAAGGACTCAGTCGAAAAAGCACAAAATCAATTAACTAAATGGAAGGTAACTCCCTATCCCAAGAAGGACGTACAACTTTAATACGGTCAAACCTATCTTCTAAACCAAACTACATCATGCAAAACTATATGCTGCCTAAAAAGGTACATAATGAGATGGATAGAATCAACCGATGTTTTTTCTAGAATAAGGACCAACATTTTAAGCCATTAGTAGGATGGAATAAAAATATGTAGACCTAAATCACATGGAGGATTGGTAATTAGCAAGATAGAACACATGAACAAAGCGCTTCGGATGAAGTTGCTCTGGAAAATACTCGCTGAACCTGACAACATTTGGGTTCCGGTTATAAAAGAGAAGTATATACGAAATGATACATTTTTCTCATACCAGAATAAGTAAAACACAACGTGGCAATGGAAGCGATTGATCAGCCTTCAAACAAAATTCGAGAAAGGACTTATATGGCAAATCGGAGATGGCCATACTATTAGTTTTTAGACTGACAATTGGGCTCTTAGTGAACCTTTAAAGAAATATGCAATTAACCCAACCAACACTAACGAGACAATCAAAGTGAAGGAATTTATTTCGGAAGAACGGACTTGGAAAATGAGGGAATTAAGACAACTACTCCCAATGGACATAGTTGAAAAAATTAGGTCCATTACTATTCCTGATAACTATATTAGAGACCGATTTTATTGGGCACCGAATAAGAGTGGTTGGTTCTCGACAACATCAACCATAAACTTAATAACAAATATAGAAAATCATAATCTGAACAACAATAACTGGATATGGAAGATTGATACTTTCCCAAAAGTTAAAAGTTTATTATAGAAGATAGATACTAAAGGCCTACCTACCAAAGTCAAGATGAGAGAAAAACATGTCATGACACCAGCTATTTGCATCAGGTGCAACTATATCTTTGAAGATACCACACACCTATTCATCAAATGTCCACATACACTACAAGTAACATGGAAAATAAATCCAAATATAGAACAAAAATTACGAAATTATGATGTTGATAATAAAGTACCAACGACAATGAGATTAACAAAATCCTTAATGATAAGGATTATATTGTATTAGCATTAATATGGTGGAGTATTTGGCATCAACGAAATAAACTAGTATTCCAGCAAGCCCTAAACGACATCATACCAGACCTATCCCTCTACATTCGAACACACTAGAGAACTGGGAGAGAGCTAAAAAATGGGTAGAAGATGAAGAAAAAATTAAAGGAAAAGGACAGAGCACACGGAAACAACAGGAAAAGCAAAAACTCTGGAAAAAAAACCCCCAACATAGCTTCATTAAGGTCAATTTTGATGGATCTGGACTGAGTATTTGACAAGCATATGGGGGAATAGTAATAAAAGACCACGATGGGCGAGTTGTAGATATGATGATAAGACGGTATGGCCAGGCTTCGACAATTAAAGCAGAAGCCTTGGCATTAAGGGATAGCGTGCGGGAAGCGAAAAAAGAAATTACAGAAATATTGAAATTGAGAGTGACAACTTACAAGTCATCAAAGCAGCCTAGGCCTCCCGAACTGTCCATGGGAGATCGAAATGGTCATCTCTTATATTCTTGTTTCCCTACAATGTTTTCAGTCGGTTCGCATCAATCATGTTAACAGAGGTTGCAATGCCGTGGCTGATAAAATTGCCAAATTAGGCCATAGTTTTCATGTTGATATCGTTAGGATTCATCTAGAACTTAATATTCTCATCCGACAAGATGCTTTAGGTGGCACTTCTTGATTGAAGTGCCTCCTAATTCTTACCTAATAATTAAAAAAACATAAAGAAATATTGGATGGATCCTCGATTAGTTATATAGTATGGTCGGAGCCTTCGGACACTTGGTTCAATGGTTAAGCCTTGAGGTAATACCCCGAGGTCACCGTTTCGAACCCCACGGACGGCGGTTTGCTCATTCTTCTCTAAACTTGGTTAGTAAGCAGTTCTCATCCTAGTGAATGCTCTAGGCAAACCCAAGTAATACTTTAGTCGACCCTAAACCTTATCCTATAAAAAAAATGTATTATGGTCGGAATCCTGAAGTGCAAAAAATTGTATCATTGGAATGTGATAGGTGGATGAGCCGATCTCAATTCAAGCTCTTTCTTTTTTTTTTTGTTCAAAGATCAGTTATATTCGTAAGATCACTCAAACTCTTTCTTTGGACAACATACAGATCACCATTTGGGACCCATTGGTCCTCGTCGTCCATCGTCAAAACTCGATCATCCACTTTTTATTCTCTAGCTCTATAGTTGAGTCTTAGAGTACCTTTTTGGTTCTTTCATTCTTTCTTCTTCTTTATTAAAAGAAAGGAAACATAAAACTTAGGTTCAGAAAATTCTTCATCCATTATTGAAACTCGATCATGGATATTTTTTTATTGAAAGAAAGGAAAAAACAAAACATAGGTTCAGAAAATTCTTCATCCATTATTGAAACTCGATCATGGACATTTTTTCATTACAAGAAAGGAAAAAACAAAACATAGGTTCAGAAAATTAATTTAGTTGAGAGTCAATTTTAACTAGCTAAGTTAGGTTAGTGATGACATTTGTGACTAAAATTATAAGTTCGAATCCACCTTCTCGTAATAGCTTATGTGCCTCTTATTGGGCTTTCAATTTTTTGTTGATTGAGGACCGTTAAATTCACATACGACACCCAACATCTATCATGATCTGTGGTTTCAGGTCTCTGACCTAAATTATTGACTTTTATACTACAAATGTTATGAAAAAACATGTCCAACTCTCAAATCGTATCAGATTCAATCCTAAAACCAATTAGTTATAAAGAAAAATAGCCAAGCTATACATCCTAAAACCAATTGATTAGAGATCACAATTGAAATCAAACAAGTTGAAACACATACGCTACCACACCAAACACAACTTCACTAAATGAAATACTACCTCGGCCACCTATGGCAAACATGGTCAGTACGCGTGTATGTTTTTAAAAACGTGATAGCAGACACACTTTTTCCATGTTAGCATACTACTTTAAGGAGGATGATTCCGTGACACACTGTGTCATAACACACTATTAAAATAATAATAAAGCTAGACATAAGTGGGCCCGCATTTAACTCCACTAATGAAGTTTAATTTTTTTTAATTTCTGATTTGTATCCGAACCTAGGCTTGGATGGACCCACATTTCAGGTTTAGAGTTAGGGTTAAATGGGCTGCTAAAGTGGGCCAAAAAATCAAACTACATTTTTAGCCCAATTCTCATGAATCAAGATTAAACCACTATTTAAAATAAAGCCCAATCTAATATAACTTCAAGTTGTCAAATTTTAATCCGATCTCATTATACATTAGAAGGATTTTGAAGGGTTTCTTCTCAAATACGTGCGTGGCTGTTCATCTTCATTGACGTTTCAGTTGAATAACTTGAAGAAAGCTTTGAGGTTTGTAATTCGAATTAAGGCGTGTTGCTAATTTAATGCTTGATAACATTGATCTTTATCGTCGATCTCATTGAGGAGGAAAGACTGTCTTTTAATTTATTTATTTTTTGATAGAAGTGTCTTGTAATTTCTCCTATCTTGTGTTTTGCTGATTTAATGTGCCAGTATAATTTGGCTTTACTTTTTTATTGCACCCCACAATATGCAGGATTTAATGGATGCAAAGAGAAGGTTATTTGATTTAAATACCGATTTTGTGGAGAGTTACAATGAAGATGATTTTCCATTGACGGAATTAGACAACAGTGATGATTCAAGTCAAGAGGATTTGGAAGATCTAGATGAAAGAATCAATGATGATGTTGTGGACCTAACTCTTGAGAATGGTGATGCTGCTGTGGTTGGAGAACAAGATCTTGAAAACGTGGTTGGAGAACAAGATGTTGAAGCCGAGAATGTCACTGAGCCTTGTTCTGATATGACTTTCGACTCTTGTGAAATGCTAATGCGATTTATGCATGACTATGGCAAGTCGAAGGGATTCCAAGTACGGATTAGGAATTCTTCTTCTAGTAAAGATGCATCCGAGGTAGAGAGTATCACAGATCAGTATGCTAAATATATACGGTTGAGGATAGTATGTTCTAAAGAAGGTGAGTGTCAAATGACATTTGAAAATCCTGGAAAGGCTGTAGCCAACACTCGATGCAGTTACACATTTACGGTTAATGCATGTGCTTGTAGTGATAGAACCTCGTGGAGAATTAGCTCCCTAAACCTTGAGCACAACCATGAATGTCACCCAGAAAACTCAATTTTCATGCCTAGGTATAGGCATATAAGTGGAGGGAATAGGATTATATTGCTGGATAATGATAGGGCTGGTGTTCCGGTGGCGAAGAACTACAACTCCTTTGTGGCCAGATATGGGGGTCATAACAAAGTCCCCTTTTCTGAGAGAGATTGTAGGAATGCAATCAGTTCGGAACGAAGATTGAAACTTGGGAAGGGAGATTTTGCTACAATGAGAAATTACTTTGAAACCATGATGACAAACTCCTCAAACTTCTTCTACAGTTTTGATACAACGGATAATGGTGTATTGAAGAATGTTTTTTGGGTTGATGGACGTGCTAGGGCAGCTTATAAAGACTTTGGGGACATCATATCCTTCGACGCCACATATGTCAAAAATAGATACAAAAAGCCGTTTTCTCCGTTCATAGGAGTTAATCACCATGGCCAATCAATTGTGCTAGGGGCTGCATTGTTGGGGAGTGAAGATGCCGAGAATTACATTTGGTTGTTTAAAACTTGGCTCAAAAGCATGAATAACAAACCACCAAAGGGCATAATAACCGATCAATGCAAAGCTATGGGTAAGTATCCTATAATTACCTTTGACAGTTTGGTTTTTTCCATAATGGTGATGAGACTTCTTTATTTTATTTAGATTGCAAAAATCTGATCATTCAAACTAACTATTTTTTCCTTTTGTTTTTCTTGTAGAAAATGCCATTGTTGAGGTGTTTCCCAATACAAGACATAGATGGTGCTTGTGGCATGTCATGAGGAATGCTAAGAAGCACTTGGAGAAAATAAAAGATGCCGGTGGATGGACTCACATTTCAAGTGGATTGCATAAGGTATTGCATTTCTCATACAGTGTGGCCGAATTTGAGGCAAAATGGGCAGAATGGGTTTCTGAATTTAGACTCGAAAGGAGTAATTGGTGCAAGATCATGTTCGATAATAGGAAAAAGTGGGCTCCAATTTACTTCAAAAATGATTTTTGGGCTGGAATATCGACTACCCAAAGGAGTGAGGGCATGAATTATTTTTTCAAAGGGTTTGTTAATGGTAACACATCCCTACAAGAGTTTGTGAAGCAATATGGAATGGCAATGGGCAAGCGTGCCATGGCTGAGGAGAAGGCATCCTTTGATTCCATACACAAGCCACTCCATTGTTGTACTGATCATGAGTTTGAGAGTGTCTTCCAAAAGGTGTATACCACGACGAAGTTACAAGAATTTCAAGATGAAATGAGAAAGATTACACATGCAACGAAGGAGGGCTTGAAAGAGGTTGGCAAAATCAAAGTGTATGACATTATGGTCCGATGGTGGGCGTGTAATGTTGCCAAACGTAGGATATTTAAGGTGTCTTATGATCCCGACACACGTGACGTCAAGTGTGATTGCAAAAAGTTTGAGTTCACGGGAATTATGTGCTCCCACACGCTTGTCGTCTACATAGTGGAGGAAGTAAGGTTTGTTCCTGAAAAGTATGTACTCGATCGGTGGAGGAAGGACTTGCCAAGACAGCACTTGAAGATACCGGTTCCCTACTATTCTTTGGACTCGATGAAGCCAGAAGAGATGGAAAGGTATGAGTCCATGAAGTCCGATTTCGAGGGCATTGCCACTCTCTCAATGACAAATGATCAGTTGTGTTCTATCATAACGGGAGCTCTAGCAGATTTGAAAGGCAAAGTTCAACGTACTTGTAACCGTTTGGGACTACATTATGAGCCCATTGGCAACATTGGGAGAACGTACGGTAAGCGTCCTGCTATCGATGATCATACTGTGATTGAGGCTAGCGGCTCGGCCAATGTGGAGGAGGATGTGCGTGATCCTATTGATAGAAGGGGAAAGGGTCGATTGGCATCTAGGCGAAAGGGGTTTAGAAATGACACACCTCAATATTGGAAACGTGGAAAAGGAACTCAACAACAACAACTCCAACCCATCCACCCAATATTAGTAAGGCTGGTTTACTTATAATTTGCTCCATATTTGTCTACTTACAACTTCCAACATATCTTACTTACAATTCACTTCTAATAGTTGTTTTATTCTCATGGTAGGTTCCAACACAACACTTGCCACCATTTCAAATTATCCATCAAGGCTCCAATCTTGCTCCTGGTGCATTTTATTATACATATGGGCAACATCAATAGAGATGGTTTTCAAGTTTTCCATTCCAAGTTTTATCTTAGTGGATTTGATATTTTGGTTTAGGGCCTAGCTATTGGGGTATATGTTATTGCTGCAAACACTAAGTCACCCATGTGTTTCATTTGGATTATCACAGCTTGGATTAAAATTGGCATGTTGCATTTGGGTTCAAGCCACTAACAAATATAGTATATCTGTTTTGTTTGATATGAAGCATTTGTTGAGTATCGGATGGTGTGGTTGTTTTATAGCCCAACAAGATACCAGTTCGATCATTTATGTTATGAAAGCTTTTGAATCGCAAAAGCCCAATATACTTTCATATGATCGATTTCATTGAAAAAATGACCAAGAAAAAAACGTTTACGTCAAAAGAAATGATATCGTAATGAACGGGACTAACAACAAACGTTTAGGGAAATTGTTTGCAATAGACAAAAATGACCAACATTCAAACAACAATTCATAGTACTTATTAGTGCAACACAATGACCACTAGTATGAAGTACATTACAACCGCAACTTTGGCGAGACAATGAAAAAATGAGATGATCTCTTTAACATCATTCTTCAATTCTTCTATATCATCTCGAGAAGCAATTTGGGTTTGAGAGGTACGTGAAACCTGACCGTTGAATACCCCATTTGACTCGTCATACCATCGGAAAAAATTGTAGTGGTCACATTTGTAGAACAATTTGTTAGGGTTTTTTGGTGACCCTGAAAGCTTAAGTGCAGGAATTGATGGTGGATGACATCTACAATAAACATGGCTTTCTCTTAGGGGAGATCTCGTACATGACGAGGAACCATGAAGATCCATGTCTTTTACTGAAATCAAAATCAACCAAGCAAAAAAAAAATATTATTGCACCACAAGATACAAAGAGCTCAAAAGATACAAAACAATCTATAGATCTGATGGGATGCTCAAAGGACTGATCTAAGTTCATGCAACAAAATGGAGCAACTACAAACATGAAAAAACCACATGCAATCAACATTCCAAGCAAGAACACACAACAATTTTAGGGTTAGGGTTTAGGGGGAATGAAAGGGAAACAAAGCCCAATTGAAATAATGCGAGTACAAACAAGTTTTAGGGTTGCTCTGATATCACTCAAATAACTTACCTGCAGTCGGAGAAGGGTAATCGGAAAAGGGTAGTCGGAGAAGGTTAGTCGGAGAAGAAACACCCTATTGTTACTGCATCCACCAAATTCCAACATAAACCCATCCACCCCAATTTTCAAAAGAAAACTCCCATAATTACCTAGGGTTAGCACGCGTCTTCAATCCACCAACCCCATCAATGCTCTCTTTTTTAGAACGCCTTGAGAAAACCAAACCCAATCAAAGGGCGCCGTTCCACCGTTGCTTTTTGCAGACGGAACCCTAGACCCATCATTGCAACGTGTAGGATAAGAATTGCAAGAGACGATTAAGAATAAGAAAGCGTTATTTGCTTTCATATTACATTATTTCCTAAAGTTTAGGGTTTATTTTATATGTAAATAAATACTATACGTTTATTTTATATGTAAATTAAGAAATACAAATTGCCAACTAACACTCTTTGGATTTGGTCGATTAGTGTTACATACAATCTTATTGTTTATGGTGTTTTATTTAGGGTTTAGGGTAAGGGATTTTGTTAATAAGTAGGACCTTATATGGGAAAAATGGAAAATGTTTTGCCTTATATAACAAATCAACATCGATCCTTGTATTCTGCTTTTTTTAATTTAAAACAGTGCAATCATTGCCTCGTTAAATGAATGTCCAATTATAATTAATTAGTATTTTTAAATTTCCCAGATCCGAGTAATCCCAATTGCCAACTAACGCTCTTTGGATTTGGTCGAGCTAATTTCTTCTCATTGTATAAAATAAGGCTTCAAGAGAGGGAAAAAAAAAAGTAAAAAAAACGGATGGGTTTTGCTCTCCACGTTTCGAACCCTAGACCTCACTAACATATGCGCGTACCTGGACCAATTGTGCCGCATTGGCAATCGAATTTTTTACGAACAATTATTGTTTTATAATGAAGTCGAAGCGTTTGATTTAATTGAATAAATATATCAATATTAATTTAAATGTTCCAAACAATTCATTATAATAACAATTGATGAATTAGGGGGCATTCTATCTTCTTATGTGAAATCGTTACACCCTAGAATCGATCATTCTTATATGAAATCGCACTATGTTCCTTTCGGTTTGATCATTCTAATAAGAAATGGCGTGACTTTCTTTTAGAGTCGTTCATTCTTATAAGAAAGCGGAATATTTATTTAGAATCGATCATTCTTATAAGAAAGCCTAATTATTCATTTAAGAATCTATCATTCTATACGAAAGTTTTGTATTTATTTCAATTCGATCATTCCATAAGAAAGTATTATATTTCTTTCGATTCGATCATTCTTATAACAAAGTGTTACATTCATTAAGAATTGAGCATTCTTATAACAAAGTGTTACATTCATTTCGAATTTATCGTTACACTCTAGATCAATTTTAGGGTTTAGGGTTTAGGGTCTAGGGTCTAGGGTTTAGGGTCTAGGGTTTAGGGTCAGTTCGTGTTACATTCTTTTAAAGTCGTTCATTCTTATAAGAAAGCGGAATATTTATTTAGAATCGATCATTCTTATAAGAAAGCCCAATTATTCATTTAAGAATCTATCATTCTATACGAAAGTTTTGTATTCAGTTCAAATCGATCATTCCATAAGAAAGTGTTATATTCTTTTCGATTCGATCATTCTTATAACAAAGTGTTACATTCATTAAGAAGTGATCATTCTTATAACAAAGGGTTACATTCATTTCGAACAGATCGTTACACTCTAGATCAATTTTAGGGTTTAGGGTTTAGGGTCAATTTGTGTTACATTCATTTAGAGTCGTTCATTCTTATAAGAAAGCGATATATTCCTTTATTATCGGCCATTCTCATAAGCAATATGTCAATATATTCCTTTATAAGCGATCATTCTATAAGAAATCGTTAAATTCCTTTCGATTCGACCAATCTCATAACAAAGTGTTACGTTCATTTAGAATCGATCGTTCTTATAACAAAGTGTTTTATTCATTTAGAGTCGTTCTTTCTTATAAGAAAGCGATATATTCATTTAGAATTTGATCATTCTTATAACAAAGTGTTACATTCATTTCGAATAGATCGTTGCACTCTACATCATGTTGTTTAGGGTTTAGGGTTTAATGGAATAGATGTTACACTATAAGAAAGCGATTTATTCCTTGAATTTGATCATTCTCATAACAAAGTGTTACATTCATTTAGAATCGATCATTCTCATAACAAAGTGTTACATTCATTTAGAGTCGTTCATCGATCATTCTTATAATAAAGTCTTACATTCATTTAGAATCGATCATTTTTATAACAAAGTGTTACATTCATTTAGAGTCGTTCATTCTTATAAGAAAGCGATATATTCCTTTAGAATCGATCATTCTTATAACAAAGTGTTACATTCTTATAAGAATCGAACATTCTTATAACAAAGTGTTACATTCTTATAAGAATCGAACATTCTTATAACAAAGTGTTACATTCATTTAGAATCGATCCTTCTTATAAGAAAGCGCTAATAAAATACTATAATTTTTTATCATAGTATTCTATTTACCTAATTAATGATGAATGATATATATCTCTATAGTTTACAATCACTCTCTCAAAAATTGATTAAAGTTAGTAGTAGTGAACAAGTGTTACATTTTGTTTACTAAAAAATTAATTAAAGTTTTGTCTCTGGGCAAAAATAGCCCTCTTTTTTTACCAAAAAAAATTTAAAGTTTTGCCTTACCAACATAAACGTCATCAACCTCAACTGCATTAAAACAGTGCAATAATTGCCTCGTTAGTTGAATGCCCAATTGTAATTGATTAATATTTAAATTTCCCAGATCCGTGTAGTCACATTTGCAATTAACGCTCTTTGGATTTGGTCGATCTCATTGTTGATTGAGAAGTACTCCGTATAAGTTCTCAAGAGAGAGAGAAAAAACAAAAAAGGGTGGTTTTCAATTGCCCCGTTTTGAACCATTAACCTCACTAGCATATGCGCGTACCTGGACCAATTGTGCCGCATTGGCAATCGATTTTTATACGAACATTTTTTGTTTTATAATGAAGTCGAAGCGTTTGATTTAATTGAAAAAATACATCAATATTAATTTAAATGTTCCAAACAAGAATTAAATAACAACTGATGAATTCGGGGGCATTCTATGATCTTATGTGAAATCGTTACACTCTATAATCGGTCATATATTCTTATATGAAATCGTTACACTCTATAAACGATACATTCCTCTCGTTTCGATCATTCTTATAAGAAAGTGTTATATTCCTTTCAATTTGATCATTCTTAATTATAACAAAGTGTTACATTCATTTAGAATAGATTGTTTCAATCTAGATCCAGTTGTTTAGGGTTTAGGGTCTAGGGTTTAGGGTTTATGGGTTTAGGGTTTAGGGTCTAGGGTCTAGGGTTTAGGGTTTAGGGTTTAGGGTTTATGGTTTAAAGCGATATATTCCTTTGAATTTGATCATTCTCATAACAAAGTGTTACATTCATTTAGAGTCGATCATTCTTATAACAAAGTATTACATTCATTTAGAGTCGATCATCCTTATAACAAAGTGTTACATTCATTTAGAGTCGATCATTCTTATAACAAAGTATTACATTCATTTAGAGTCGTTCATTCTTATATGAAAGCGATATATTCCTTTAGAATCGATCATCCTTATAACAAAGTGTTACATTCATTTAGAGTCGTTCATTCCTCTCGTAAAGCGATATATTCCTTTAGAATCGATCATCCTTATAGGAAAGCGATATATTCCTTTAGAATCGACCATTCTTATAACAAAGTGTTACATTCATTTAGAATCGTTCATTCCTCTCGTAAATCGATATATTCCTTTAGAATCGATCATCCTTATAGGAAAGCGATATATTCCTTTAGAATCGACCATTCTTATAACAAAGTTTTACATTCATTTAGAATCGATCATCCTTATAACAAAATGTTACATTCATTTAGAGTCGATCATTCTTATAAGAAAGTATTACATTCATTTAGAGTCGTTCATTCTTATATGAAAGCGATATATTCCTTTAGAATCGATCATTCCTCTCGTAAAGCGATATATTCCTTTATAATCGATCATTCTTATAACAAAGTGTTACATTCATTTAGAATCGAACATTCTTATAACAAAGTGATAAATTCATTTAGAATCAACCCTTCTTATAAGAAAGCGCTATACATGTATATGGTATAAGATACCCTAAACCCTAACCCTCCTATTTTAAGTATCTTATACTCTTATTTTTTTTGGAAATACATACATGTTTTTTTATATATACTTACTAGTAGTGTTACATGATTTTGAATGCATATATTTTTCTTATTTGAATGTTCCCTAATAATAATTTTTATATCATTTAATCGAAAACACAAAAGTGTAACATTATTTTGAATGTATATATTTGAACGATGCATGGGTTTGGAATGTTACATATATATCCCCTAGATAATCTTAAATTATTGCATTATACACCAAATCGTCAAAAACCTTTCTTTGATTAACATTGTAGAAGCCGATCTTTTAAGCAATTAAAGTTGGCTTTGATTATCAAACAAAAAAAAAAACCTTTCGAATCCACCTAGCATGCTTTTTTTTAATTAAATATCCTGTTTTTTTTTTAATCGGTGCAATCAATGCCTCGGAACCACAAGATTAATTTTGTATTGGCTGATTTAAATTTCCCACCATCATTATTACTAAACGCTCTATTATAAATACACCTCATTTAGAATCCTCCACTATCACTTGTCTTCAACCCTCAGCTACCACAACACGAAAATGGCGGAAAAGAGCCCAAGAACCCCCCTTGTCGCCACCCAGGCTCTTGAAGAAGTGCCCGCCACTCCAATCTCTGAAACTGGCCTCTTGTCCATGTTCGACAAGGCGCAATCAACAGCCAACAACCTCACCATCCAAACTAGGATGTTCTATGTTCGACTTCTACGCAAGGGGCTTGCGGCTGACACGAGGAAGGTCCTAGCGGAGGATCCACCTTTGGTGGATCTACTGATGCTCTTCGAACAAGAGCATCAAGTATTTACCGCACCCGGAGGCCAGGTGACACCAAAACGACTGATGCCACTAGATGCATCTACACCTCCGAGCGGGTCCAAATCGGCTCGTAGGTCTGGAAGGAAGAAGACCCTCCCAGCTGATGACGATGGAATACCGAAGATCGATCTCGAGTAGGATTCTTGCATTGGCTAGGGGCAACATGTGTCTTGTTGTTGTTGTGCTGTTTTTTTTCATTCCCTAAATGCACTCCTGGAGTGCATATTGTTGTCTTTGTTTTTTCGTAATGAAAGTTAGCCCCTTAAATCCTATCTTTTAATTTGGTTAAATACTCGTTTGGATTCTTTTGGTTAAAATCACCCTAAAATTGCATAAATTAACCTATTTGGAATACTAAACTAAGGTTTGTTATTGGTAGATAGATCCTCAATAGTCATGAAAAAAATCATAAAGTACTTTCTACCAAAAAAAATCATCATGGCAAGTACCAAATTTCAAATACTAAACTAATAAAGATTAGGGTTTATATTTATTTTAACCAAGGTGGTAGGTAAAATAAGCATTTAATTAAACAAGGTTTTCTTTAGCATTGACAAAAAAAATCAATAGGTTCTATATGTTTCCTAATAAATTAATATTATTTATTAAAATTAATTTACCCAAATATGAATCGGTCCATAACAACATATTAATTTGCTCTATTATAGAAACCCTAAGTCGAACCCGGTTTCCCAAAACCCGCCCGCATAATTGGGCTTTAGTATAAACGGGGGCCCAACCCAATGGAATGGATAATTGCAATTGTAATATGAATCGTCGGTTAATATCCATTTAATTAATTTAGTAAATTCGTAAAATTAACCGCGTTAATAAAGTGGGAGAGTTTCTACCAAAAAAATAAGTGGGAGAGTACTTGTCAGAACTCCGTCACTTCAACTTCTTTGTCACTTCATCTGCTTCTTCCTTCCTCTGTTGAGATCTTGAAGCTTCGGAGCGCGATAGAAGGAGAAAAACTCTTCAAGACTTCAACCCTCCCAAGTTAGAATTTTTACAAATTAAGGTACTCTTCAACCCTTCTTGGCATGGTCCATTTCTTCTTCCTCTTCCATGTGGTGTGAATCGTTTGTGTTTTTTTACACGCATGAATCGGGTTAGGGTTTGTGTATTTATTACATCAATTGGCATGTTCATGTGTTGCATTCGATTTTGTTTTAAATCTAGTCTAAAAGTGTTGTCCTTTGAGGCTGTTGGATGTTGATTTTGTTTATTGATTGTGTATAGGGTTTGGGTCTTGTAGTCGATTGAGTTCCAAATGAACATGCCTCATCATTCGTTTGAGAAAGTCCTTTATTGATTGTGTTTAGGGTTTAGGGTCTTTGTAGTCGAATCTAGGGTTTATGAGAATGTTCTTCCTTTGCATGTTGTTTCTCTGATCTAGGGCTATACTATTTGTCGTTAATGGGTTATGGATGTGGATATGATTTCTTGATTTTGTTTAGGTTGGTTACATCCTCTATGTTTGTTTTCTAAATCTGAAATCAATTGAACCATGGGTTAAAATCAGTTCTTAATTCAAATGTGAAAAACATGGGTGGATTGTCATCTAAATAAGGAAAGTATGGTTCCCTTGTTGCTATAAATTCGTAGAAAGGTCCTTTTTTGGTAAATAAGGAAAGTATGGGGCAATTGTTTTTATAAATTCTTAGAGAGGTGTTTTTTTTCTAAATAAGAAAACATTTGGGTCAATTTTTGATATATTGGGTAAATAATCAAAATATTGGTCAATTCATGAAAATATGGGTCAAATGTCACTCTTTTTTTTCATTACGAATTTGTAAAAAATGGATCAATTGTTGATATATTGGGTAAATAAGCAAAATATGGGTCAATTGATGTAAACATAGGCTGTACATTACTAATTTGTAAAAAATACTCATTCTTTCCATATAGCACAACTTTCATTTGTTTTAGTCCCTGCTTTACTAATTTGCTATGTACACGTTTGTTGTTTAGATGTCGAAGGAATCTGCTGAACTGGCTAAGGCTCAAGAGGAGTTGTTCAACGCACATGAGGCGCTCCTCAAGGCACAAGAGAAGGTGTCTCAGCTACAACCGATCATGTCCCATGCAGAAGAGGAGCTTGCGGATGTTGAGTCCGAATCAACGGACTTAGACATCTCAGACATCGATGATTATGTGGACAAGCCCGATGGGCCATACGACTTGCTGGTTCAAGGCAAGGATAAGATAAGGAGGAAGGATGGCAACCTCCAGTGTCCCTATTGTTTAGGGAGGAAAAAGCTGTCGTACAATGTCCGCGAGCTCCTTCAGCACGCTCACCAAATCTCCAATCAAACTGGCCAGAAGATAACCGCGAAAAGGAAGGTTGAGCATCGTGCAGTGGTGAAGTACATGAGAGCCTACATGAGGGACGAGGTGCTGGCGCTTGAGGAGGTCACAAAGGCGAAGAAGATGTTGAGGATGAGAAGGTAAGGTGTTGGTGTTGTCGGTTTTAAGTTATTTTGTTGATATGTTTGAAGGTTCTTTTTAAGACTATGATGGTTGCATGTTTGGATGGATGGAAGACTTTTTTTTTTGATGGTTTTGCTGGGAGGATATTTGGTTGAACAATGGTGGTTGGGGGATGGTAATTATGGTGGTTTGGATGAAACAATTTGATGGTTTTGTATGATACTACTATATGGGCAGTAACAGCCCTTTTATGGTTATAATTTTAGGTGTTTTGGCTATGGATATTGCTTGTGATTCTAATTTGCTATGTTATGCTGCATTGTCTTTTGATTTCATGTGTTTGACAAACACAAACAACACCTTTTGATTTCTGGTGCTTGAGATGATTCTCAAGCAAGGAAAAACTAAAAGGAAATTAAATCTTGTTGACAATTATGTGCTAGTGTCAAACTTGTTTTTTGCTAATGGTAAACATATACATACCAATGCCATAGCACTAATACCATTGCATGAGATCTACACCAAATAGAACTATGAAATTTGATTGCATATTTCTTAAAACTTGAGGTACAAAAACTACTCCTAATGGCACACAAAATCATCACTACAACTAATAACTCTCTTATTGCATTTGTTTTCTCATCATGTTTCAACAAGGCAAAAAAGGATGTGATCAAACACAAGACATCAACACTGCAAAACTGCAAACTGAATTCCCTCAATTCATAAAGACCACCAGCTTAAACATCCAATTCCAAATCATGATTCATTAATTGACCCTAATCCATCTGATTTTCTCTCTCGTTTCCTTTCTTTTTGTATTTTATCTTGTTTAAGTACCAGAAAAACCAGGAAAATTGCAATTTCATTGTCCCCAAACACAATCTATCGAGAAAAAACCATTTGGCAATTATAAATTCAAAATCGCGTTCATATGCTAGCAGACATCATCAAATTGAATTCAAATACAACTTATTGTTCAATTCATAGAAAAAAAATCATTCACTACAAAATTTATCACATAAGAATGAAGGGGATGATACCGGGATTTCATCGATTATGAATACCCCAGATTTGTGTCCTTTCTCCCAGCACCTCTTCCCAATATCTACACAGTAGAGCGACGAGATCGAAGATGACGACCAGCTTGAGGATAAGAGCATGAATCGACCCCTCGTCCATCGTAGCCGGCGACGACAGCCGCTTACCCGAGTGCTCCACCATTTCTCAGATCTGGATTTTCTTCATCGAGTTTTGATATTGTACTCGAGTTTGATATAGATCTGAATATATGATATATGTTAATGAATTTGGACTATATGTTATATTAGCCCATATACTATTTCTGATAGTAAAATATAAGCCCATATACTATTATTGATTAGGACCATTATTTATTCATAATGTAAGCCCATTTGATTTTACCTAAGCCCAATAATCTAAAACTCATACAAAATAGCCAATATGTGATACAAACCTAAATCCAATCCTATAGGTTTGGTGTACCCTTAGCTGAAATATAAAAAAATTAAAAAACGCCATTACTACCTACTTTTTCTCTTCTCTCTCTTCTTTTATTATTATTATATTCATTGTGTCATGACACATTATCATGACACAATGTGTCATGCAAACAATTTCCCTACTTTAATTTTCTAGTATTTTCAAGATTCGCCCACTTAATTATATATAACCATTAGCTTTATCTCACTTCTTTCATGCATCTTAACATACTATTTTCCAAGATTCGCCCCATTATATATAATATACTTCACTTCACATCTACATATCTACATATTTATTCTGTGCTATTTTTCATTGAGAAAAAATAATCTATTAATCCCTTTCATGTCAACTGATCACGTTTTTAATTGATCTTATTCCATTTTTTTTTTCAGTTCCAGTTGCACTCCCCACAAATTCAACAGAATCCATATTCCTTTCTTTGCGTGTTCTTATGTCAAACGAGAACAAATTCACAGAAAAGGGGAAATGATTTGGCATAGTGAAAGAGCTAGGATCGGGGCGGGTCACGGGCTCGGGCTCATGACAAGGCATGCTACAAAACGTAAGCCATGAAACCCGACAAAATCAGGGCTCCTACTACCATGAAACATTGAAACCTACCCTGCAAAAAAAAGTAACCACAAATTTTGTCTTTTCAATTTCACATGATATAGATTAAGGAGGACATCGATACACTGAAGATTGGCTGGCTAGATAAACACAATCAATCCCTTTGTTGAAAAGAAAAGAAAATGGAACCAATCAAATTTGACAACTGGCAACGTTCCACACCAAACACTCCTACACAGTTTCAAGTTCAATAATATGTACAGAGACATGTTTATTCAAGTATGCTCAACTGGCAAAGTTCTTAGCCCCACGTGTCGATCAAGGCAAGCTTCAGGTCAATTTTGTAATGTTTGTACAGATGAAACAAAATCTGATAGTGATGTTTTCCGTACATTTCTTAGCAGCTTCAAAAAGCTATACCAAGGTGTACAGAGGAAGACACTATATGTGGTGGCGGTGTAAAATCAATATACACGTACAGATAGATAGGAGTAAAATCACAGATAACTTAGGTGCGGTTTCAAATCAAGAGCACGGCTAGGCCTGTCAATCGGTTAAGTCCGGTTTGGATTGTGTCGGTTTCGGACTATTTTCGATCTGGGTCTAAGTCCGGTATTGTGATAGATCGGTTCGGTTCGGATATTTATTTTATCAGATTAAGTCGAGTTGTTGAGTTAAGTTTGTTAGGATTAAGATGGTTTGATGCTCTTTGTCCTTGTATTTTTCTGGTGTCAATTGCATGTCTTCATGAAAGTTATTGAAAAGTTGAAACTGTTCCATTGTTAGTTATATAACTATTTGCGAAGCAGTGTTCTAAAAAATGTTAGGCGAGAGCTAGGCAGTGGGATGGGGCCTAACGCCTAAACTCCGTCTAGACTATTAGTATAATTTTTAGGTTTATAGGGTTATTATTTGTAATTGGTAGGCATATATAAATAAAAACAATCTCATCATAATATCTCCGTATAAATTCAAGCCTATAGCTCACCTAGAGTATGCCTAAGCCGCCTAGAAGGCCACCTAGCCTGCATAACTCATCCAGGTGCCCGCCTAGGCACCCAGGGCTAAATCGGAATGGTGGACTACCTCCCAGCTTCTATGTGGCCACCTAGACCTTTTTTTAGAACAATGATTAGAAGTAGTTAATGGTAGCTGGTTAGTTCTAGTATTTTCAGAACATTGTGTGTGTGTGTGTGTGTGTGTGTGTATGTACTGGTGTTGTGTGTTTGTTGTAAGAATTCTCTCAATCTGAATCAATACAAAACAAAACCGTATTTTCAGAACATTCTGTCTTGTTCAGTTTATATGTTTCTTTCATTGATCTGAATCATAGAAGAACTAACACTTTCTTGACCCTGGGAATTAAGATAGATCACGAGTAAAAGGAGAAAGAACTATATATGTCCTTTCAATATCCCATGTTGTCTAAATGCAACTATGCAGCGTGGGCAATCAAGATGGAGGTTTTCTTGACTACACAAGGAGTTTTGGAAGCCGTGGAAGGGAAATCACCCATTGACGCCAAGAAGGACAAGATAGCTTTGAGGACAATCTATCAAACAATAAGTGAAGATATGCTTTTGCAATTGGGTGCCAAGAGAACAACCAAAGATGCTTAGAATGTGATCAAAAATAATAAATGAAGGGGCAGGCATAATTAAAGATGTTAGAATTCAGACTCTCTTAAGAGAATTTGAGGGCCTTAAAATGAAAGAGAATGAATTTGTGGATGACTTTTCTAGCAAATTAAATATAAATTATATAATTGTAAATAAGTTAAGGGGTCTTGGAAATAAACTCATAAAACAAAATCAGATTTTCGACCAGAATATGAAAAGTTTAGTACGAATTAGGAAAAATGTATTTGTCTCACGTTTTAGGATAAGGGTTTGTTTCATTTGAACCAAACTATTTAGGACCTAATATTTTAATATATGATCTACGTCTATATATATAATTCAAAGACATTAAATGTTTAGTTGAGCATAATGATAATTTATTTAATAATAAATATATGAATTATATCTAAAGTATAACAATGACTATATAGATATTTTTTGAATAATATTTATATATTAAAAATAATATAAAATAAGAATGTAAAAAATCCTTAAAAAAACTTGGGGAAAAAACAGATGACTACAAAAAAAATATAATAGTGAAAAGGTAGTTGAAAATTAAAAAAGAAAGATTTTAAAAGCAGGTGATTGTAAAAGATATAGTTGATCTCTAATGCTAAATATTTGGTGAAAAAAAGAAATTAATATATATTAGGTAATTAATAGAAAAAAAATAAATAACATGAATACAATTTTAAATGTCATATATGTAATTTATAATTGTAATACGTAAAATAATGTGATCGTGTATGCCAAAAACAAAACATCCTCCTGATGATAATGATTCACTTGCATTTTTACACGAATATTCTTGATATACATCACTATACTTCATCAATAGCTAGCTAGGCCACGCCACGTTCTAATTTGTCTTTTCGTTCTCCTAAAAATAAACGAAGTAAATGCATGATTGCATGAATCAAACCTTCCCCAAGATCAATTTCCACAATCAACGATCATGGCCGGCCAGAATCTGCGCACCACATATTTATATATATATATATTTCTGCAAGTATTGTAGATTTAATCACTCATATATTAATCTCAATCAAGGGAATATTAATTATATATGCTGTCAACTTGGATTTTTGCCAAGTAAAAGAAATTTTTTAATCTACCACACTAGATGATGAAAATTTGCATGCCACATATTCCAACAATAATGTTATCATATGTCATGTGACATAGCAAGCCAAAGTTTGAACTTTGAAGGCGTGAGAACATGCATGAGAAAGCCTACTTGAAATGATCGATCGAGATCCTACATGCACATTCATGTAAGCTTTTACTTGTTTGCAATACAAAATTTTCCATTCTGTGGAAGGGCAAGAATCATGAAAGCAAAAGTTAAATTTCTAATTACGTCTTCATTTGTTGGTATATAGCTAGTGATATTTGTACAAATGTTTTATGATTCTCAAAGATGGGAAGTGATTAATTATTAGTATATATATTCTTGGTTATTGCTCCTATTGCTAATTAGTTTTAGGATGAGACAGTCTCTTCCTCCGACTGTATTTAGTTCATCGAACTTTGATATGGTATCAAAGTCTTTGTCACGTGTGATAGGCATATTATGCATGTGCGCTGAGACGATCTCCCCCTCTATCCATGGCTTTGACAATTGGTAATCACACTTTTTTTTTATAGAAAAACCTCTTTAAGTTTCCTTGGTTGGAAAAGAGATCACGAGAAGGAGTCATATATTATCTATCGGAAGCTAAGATAAATGTTTAGATTTCAAATCAAAACTTGAATGATTATGAACACGGATATCATCAGTAATATTCCCTCTTATCGAGTCAGTTATAGGTGTCAAAATGCAATTAAGCTAAAAACCTCACACATCAATAAACATAGACAAATAATTTCTACCAAAAATAAATAAACATAGACAAATAATTGATTGGCCCTCGATCACGATCAGTAGTATGATCGAAATTCTCAAGTGGGGAAAAAGTGTTTTGGAATCTGACAGGTGGATGAGCCTCTCAACTCAACTCTTTGGATAACAAATAGCTCACACTACTTAGACTTATGGGTCATCTTCAGCAACAGTTATCTAGTAAATCCCACTTAAACAGGATTTGGAGTGTTGAGATGTACGCACCTCTATCTAGAACGAGTAAAGAGGGTGTGTCAAAAAGAACCCAAACCAAACAACAAATCAAAAGCCAAAAACAAAACCCAAGCACAAGCACAAAACAAGATCAAGAAATGGACATGAAACACAGATCTAAGCACTGAACCACAGAGACGCAAACAAAAAACGAGCACTAAAACACAAAATCCCGCACACAAAAGCACAAACCACAGCCACACAACACTAAAGAACATACTAAGGGGAACAACACCAACAAATCGAGTTACAAGGAAACACCAACATGGCATAAAAGAGAAGCTAGAAGACCCAACGAAATCTCCACGTACTCCTATTGCGATGATCTCCTTATGATTTGTGGTTGTTATCTTCTTTGTTCAGTTTGCTCTTTTGGTTTCTTTTCCTCTCGCCAGTCTAGCTGACTATCAAGGTTTTTCTCGGTCTTTATTGAACTGTAAAACAATAACTAGAGCCACTTGCTCTGATAATGGTGTCAAAAGCACTTGAATTGTTAAACGCTATGCTACCAAACACAAAATAAAGCTAAAACACCATCTCATTCATACCCCTGTGCCAAACCACGCTTACTTGTGATTTAACATGTTCTATTTCTTTCATGTTACCTGTGCTATTTCAAGATTCGCCCATTTATGTACCAATAGCTGTTTTCTCACTTGGTTCATGCTGCTACCATACTACTTTTTCAAAGATTCGCCCAATTATATACTTGACACTGTACGTTTTTCTCCAGTGCTATTCCCATTCAAAATTGACCACGTTTTGCCCTGTATCTTTAGTCCCAGTTGCACATATTCTGTTTCCGTTGCACTCCTCACAAATGCTACCAGTATCCAAATTCCCCTCTTTCCGTGTTCACAATTCAACCGAGCACAAATTCACAGAAAAAAAGGGGACTTGAATTGGCAATCCGCACTTTCAATTAAATCACAAACCGAAAGTTCCACCAAACATTATGGGAACAATTGTACACATCAATCTCCCAACCCTTGACAGTGTAAGAAGGGGCAGTGGCGGGCCATGGGCTCGGGCTCATGCTCTAAACAAGGCATGCAACAAAGTGCAGCCCTGCCCATATGCAGCTGCAAAGATGTACAAACAGCGACAGTTTATACTTGATCAACAAATTAAACAGAGATTCCTTGGCCTTGAAGTTTCCCGGTCTTCAAGCCCTCTGAGATACGAGCTGATAGCGAGATGCTCTGAAGCATAAGCCATGAAACCTGCCAAAATCAGGCCTCCTGCTACCATCAAACCTACCCTGCAAAAATTAACCACAAATTTTGTCTTTTCAATTTCACATGATATAGATTAAACACATCCAATCTCTTTGATGAATGAAAAGAAAAGAAAAGGGACCAATCAAATTTGACAACTGGCAATGTTCCACACCAACCCTCCTCCTACACAGCTTCAAGGTCAATAATACAGAGACATGTTTAATCAAGTATCAACCAGAAAAGTGCTTAGCCCCACGTGTCGGTCAAGATAAGTTTTAGGTCAAAGAGATTTGTGATGTTTTCTGTGCTGTATATATGGTGGAGTAACATCAATTGATAAACACATAAGAGTTAAGGGTGCACATCACAAATAACTTCAGTGTAATTTCACATCAAGGGCAAGGACATGTAACAATTCACAGCAATGATCAGAATGGAGACATATGCTAAATGAGAATCACCAAAAATGACATAAAGGCATTTGCTATTTTTCTCCTTATATGACAAATCTGAAAAAACTATATGTCAAAAATGAGCTTGAAATAACAATGGTTTTTCTAAGAACCCTGTTTTGGAAAGACATATTTTAGATTTTATTGTTTTAGGGTTTAGCTTTTTCAATTTCGTTCGGGTAATAGTTTCCAAAACAGGGTTAGAAAGACAGGGTGTAAACTACCTTGAAAATAATGCAGTGATACCGAACAGGCAAGGGAATGAAGGAGTAGCTACAGCCAGAAACACCATTCCCAGCCCATAATACCATGCATCAGCATTACTTGAGGAAAAGTGCAGCTGATGACCTGCAACATTCAACACACACCAAAAATCATGAATGTTATGTGACTCATTTGGAAGTAATCAGTAACTATCTTGCACAAAATTATAGAAAATTGAAACCTTTTTCATCTCCATAATCTTTATCCTCCGGCGTGGAGGTATGAAGTCCTCCTATGTGAGTTGCTCTAGACTTTCCCCATTGATGAATGAGGTTCAGATAGCCACCAAAGAGCAGGAAGAAGGTGAAGAAAGTCCATTCATACATTAAAAGCAGACCACTCCATGGCATCACTTGCCTTGGAATAATTAAAAGCGGGAGTCCAAGGGAAATCAAGGCAGTGAGGAAGCACACAACAATGGAGAGTCCACCTAAAGCAGAAGGTACACTTAACAGCATTGCGCTGTAAAGCTGTTTGGAAAAATCAAAGAGTTGTTTGAATGCACATTCATTCACAGAATCATAAGATACAATTTAAGTACCAAAAATATTACCACAGGAGACGGACAAACCTGCTTATTCGAATTAATTTGTGGTGAAGGAACTGCAGAATATGGCAGAGCTGCACCAAGTCTCATATTTTGGGAAACGTGTCTTACATGGTCCAATAATGAAATCCTTAGAAGTGAACCAAAATATATCCATGCCTGAACCAAAATTTCTATATAGCCAGTTCCATATAGAAACAGTTTAATAAAAAAAAAATTAAGAACAAGGGAGTTATTGATCATCATACCTGGAAAAGTAATTTAAAGTAACGGACGATGAGAAAAAGCATAGGAAGCAGGAAAAGTAACTTGACTAGGATTGCTTCATTAGGATTATGTCCTCCTCCGGTTCCAGGAAGAGATGCATCAATTGTTTGCCTAATTTCCTGGAGCAATGGATAAATAAAAAAGATTATTAAGAATTTGACATATTCAAGGATTAAGAAACTATACAGACTAGGAAGAAGTAACCTGCCACACATCAACAGGCTTGACAAGCCATGATGTCCACCAATCCCATGGTTTAAGGGGGCCAAGTGTATAATGAATGACTTGAAGTTCATTCTCATTTACCATCCACTGTATATACAAACGAAAAGGGGTTTGCAAAAGTCATATCAGAAAGGGGAAATGAGAAGGGAAAAAAGATCAACTTTCATGTCAACATGCCACAAATGCAGAGGATACAGGACTAAGTGAATTGCCAACTCCAGGATGAAGAAAAGGTTAGAGAAGAAAAATTCAATATAATAAATTTTCACTCTTGTAGAGTTGTAGGGATGAGTACCTTATTAGCAAGCATGTAAAGACCAACATCTGCGTTGTAAAGAGTTGAAAGACGTTGCATTTCAGGTACGGGTCTAGATTTCATCTCCTCTGGTGACAGATGAGGATCAAACAAATGCGCATTTGCAAAGCCATCATAATATGTATTTAAAAACCCCTGATCTCCTGAACCCAAGAAAAAAATACAAGTATAAGCAGAAGTATAGAAATAAGAATGATCAGAACTGGGTTACATTACAATACAATACTGATATATATAATGCACACATACTCAGTTACCTCCAGTGTAAGAGTACAGTTTGGTTACTTTGGTCATCATATCATTGTACAGTTGTTCAGATGGTTCAACAACCATGACTCCAGAATTCAATCTCTCAGAATGCTTTAAGTTGGCACAAAACTTTCCACATTTAAAAAGATCATCAACGTTTTTTACCACAATCGTATCTGCATCAAGATACACAACTGCACCAGAACAACCATTTTTATAGTTTGCTTGAAAAAAAAAATTGAAGCTGCCACTAAATCTTCTATGAGAATTTGCAAGCATAAAACACCTTAACTAAAACAATAATCATGACAAAACTCACCCTTTTTATAGTTTGTCATATTAAATATTTTCAGTTTTGTATAAACACCCCAAAATCTCGAAGGTCGTACTCGATTGGGATTTTTCAACAACGAAATTTTCTGGACGATCCAGCCATCAGCCTGTCCACAAAACCATACAAAAAGGAATGTGAACATAGGAGTAAAGTATAATGGATACTTCCTTAGTTACATTGTTTCCCCATACTACACTCTCAATAAGCAGACAAGAAACTGACAAACAACAAGCCCAATTTGTTTCCTGAGAACCTGACCTTAATACAGCAACCATGATTCACCAAGTCAAAATCTTCAATCTTCACAGGTAAAATTCAAAAGCAAGAAAGACCACACAAACCCATGAAAGTAACCAATTGTTGCAACACTACACAATAACATTGACAAATTTGTTTCCTTCCAATTTCCTAGCAAATGAAATTACTACATCTCTTTGCTTGACAGCAGGCATTACAAAATAAGGGTAAAAGACGCAAAGAGAAAAGGCAATGATGTAGTTAACAACAAAGAATGGGACTTGATTCCTACCTGAAGAAGCTTCTTGGCATAGTCAGAAACACCATCGGATACCAAAACGACCATATCTTTATCGGTTCCAGTATCTCTAAGCGACTTCCCAAGCACTCTAACACCAAGCAAAAATTCATCCCCGTATAAAAGTGTCACATAAGCGTGGTCCATCGATTGAGATCGCTTAGTAGCATCTACCCTTGACGATGATTGCAATAAAACCAGCACGATAACAGCTAAACCCAAAATCAAACCGCCAAATTTCGCCATAATTTAGAGAGCCCAAACAGGATACAGAAAATTGGAAAAAGTTTACCACTTTAGGGACGGAGCAATAGAATTAGGGGTTTTCTATATAGAATTATTGCTTGTTTTTAGCTTGGGTCGATTTATTTTGGTACGCAGAAAAGAAGATGAAGCAAAATAGCGTCTAGAAGGCAAATGGATGCTTTGACCGTTAATGATTTTTCTAAGAAACTGCTCCGTAGAAAATTCATCAATGGCGTCTTTGTGGCGTTGAATTGAGATCAAAAAGTTTTCAAACTGTTTACTGCAGAATCGAAACCGTGGGAGTGTTTTCCGATCTAAATCGCCTGTCCTCAATTCGATTCGTGAAACTCGCTCAGCCCTTTAATTTCCACCTCTCACGCGCTGGCCACTTGCCAGCCACCATCGGCGGATCTTCTATAATCAAAAATCAAAATCAGGTTTGTGAACAGTGTTAAAGTTTGGCTCGGCTCGGCTCGGCTTAAAGTTTGGCTCGGCTCGTTCAGCATTAAATCAAAATACTCAGATTCATTCGCTTTTCATTCCCGTCTCTTTTTTTTTCTTGGCTTTTTCGTCTTCACCTGCTCCTTCCTCCTCTCATCTGCTCCAACTTGCATTGGTGCTTCATCAGCTTTTCGGGTCCTCCATCGCTTTCGGTTTTCTGCAAAGCCTGAACGCCTCCTCCACCGCTTTTACAAGTAAGTCTATCTTTGCTCTCTTGTTCCATGATTTTTGAGGGTCGAGTTTCACATTCCGTTAGGGCTTTACTTCTTTTCATGATTGATTTTGTTTTTGCAATTGAGATTCAGTGCATTTGTTAATGACCTTTACCGCGATTCCTTTTCCACGTGTGTTGATTCTTTATTGTTTTCTTAATTTAGGGTTTCCTAGCATCCTTGTTTGTAGAATTAGAGGCATTTGCTGTTCCGGATTTGGGTATCTTTAAGTCAAACTCTGGGATTGGGTTACTGAATGTGGGATTCAGGTCTTGGGTTACTGGTTTTTTTTTTCCACTTCACTGCCCCTTTGAATTTGGGTGATTGGATTGCTATAAAGAAGGGAAACCTATTACTGAATTGCAAAGTATGCTATTTTAGTCTCGCTCAGTTTTCTAATCCTGAATTCCACAACTTCATTAGATTAGGTACTCAACTACTTGGTTATGTGCTATATTATGGAGTCCAAATACAATGGCATTAGGTTCAATTTTTCCTTTTGTTTTGATAGTTGGTCAATTACATAATTAAAGCTGATTTTTGAGGCTTGATAGATTAGTAGATTACTATGAAAATCCAGCAGCCCCATAATTTTGTGGGCATAGAATCAATACCACCCATATTATTGGCTTATTGCTTGCTAATTACAACAGAACCCAGATTATGTTCCTTAGAAAAATATTGTGTGATAACAACTAGAGATGTTAAGCTAGCATTTGCGTAATATTTTTCATCTGCTTTAATTCTTGAAGAGGTGGTTGCTTTTTCCCTTGACTCATTATTGGAAATCTAAGGTTCTTCTAATCTGGATAGGTAGAGTTCATGTACATAATGTAGTATACTTCATCTTCAAATCACCCTTCTCATCTTTTCTAATTTTTCTTTCAACTATAATGATTGGCAATGGATTCTATACTTCTATAAGATTTAGGCAAGGATTTTATATATGTAATTGGATTATACAAATAAATTCAAATGGCTTGTATTTTACTTCCACGCACTTGTCCAACTTGTTTAGATTTACTTCCTAATAATTAATAGATGAAATTCATAGGCCAACTGATAATCAAAGTTCTTAAGTGTTTATGATCTTATTGTTTCAGAAGAATCTGGATCCATTATGTAAGTATAAAAATCGTGCATCTTATAGATAATTTGTGATCATTAACTTGATTTTATTTGTCCTTTTGGTTATTCTGGTCAGCACTTTGCCTATTCTGGAAAAGCATAATCTAAATGTGAAATAGTTCCACCATACTGGTTAACAATTAAGATAATATGATATGATAGGTTTGGTTACATAAGCTGTTGACCTTTGTTTGTGTTTTAGTATTACTTACCTTATCTTTTGGTGCTGCTATTTCTTTCTTCCATTGATGTGGTGGTATTAGTAAGCTTGACAAGTTTTTCCCTGAACTAAGTCACTGATGCCTACTTTGTTGCTTGGAAGAGCATGTCAATTAAATGATTTTGACTGGGAAATAATTTTCCAAATATTTTTTTTTTTTTGGCTTGATAAGGACATTATAGGTGTTTTCTCTGATTTATTTTTAGAGTTCCATTAGCTTTCTTTCTTTGTTTAGTACTTTAACTGATGGTTCATATAAAATTTTGTTCTTGTTTTAATATAGGACACTGTGAGCGCGATCGTATAATAGAGTAAAGAGAATACAGCCTGTCTTAAACAATTAAACATAGTACCACTTTGAATTCAATGGTACAAATGAGACTGGACTGCCTTCAATCATTACCTGCCAATCCTATATTCATTTACCCATTTATGAAGGTGGAGGCTTTTGGTTCTTTATTAGGCATGAGCTGTTGTTCAGTTTAATGCTTCGACCTCACGTTTGTGGTCACTGCACTAAAAAAGTCCTTCTTGCTTAACATGTAAAAGGCCAGATTTCTTATTTAAGAAAGGCACTTCTGGAAGCCAAAACAAACTACATTTTGTATATTCCATTTCTGATTTTAGTTTGCAGCACTTGCCTAAACCAAACTACATTGTCATCTACCAAGGTTGATGATGAGGTATACAAAACTGAAAATGGGGTATGAATGCAACAGAGCTTAATCCCATTGTACCAACAACTTGAGTGGAAGAAGTTTGGTCAAATTCATATGAATTATCAGTTTTATAAGATTTCTCTGCAGGAGGTTGAAGTCTTGCTTTTCCACACATGCATGTTTGATTGAATTTTATAGCTCTAACATCTGAAAATGTTTATAATACTTGCATCAGTTATGATTAAATGAGAAGGCAGAATATAGCAATAGAGTTGATTATTAGAGAATGCTGGTAATTTTCTTGTGTACTGTTGTAAGGGCCAATTAATAAAATATTATGGTCCATGACATATTATTTTATTGTTTGTCCTGGTGTAGGAAAACCGAGCCTCTTGCTTTAGTACATGTAGTGGCTTATTCCATTTTTGTTTCTATTTATGCTTATTGACCTATATTTGCTTTGCTTTTATTAAATAGTGTTACAGTGCATATTCTTACAATGTGAACCACGATTTGAATTTATAAAGCATACTTAATGCTTTTATTTTACATGTAACCTGAGAGATGACTCTTAAAAACAAATCTTAGAGATTTCTTTATAGGAGATCATGCTCTGAAAAATATTCTGCTTCTGGTTCACGTGATGACATAATGAATGCCAAATCTTTTTTTTCTTGTTGTGTATTGTTTTATGTTGCCTTGTTGTACTAAATTTTGTTTAGTGGATTCTCAGTTACTTGGTTCTATTATTGATAAGGAAAGTTCTGCCTGTAGATGAGTATAGAATAGCCTTGCTCAACTGAGACTGCATTTTTCTTAACCATCTAGGCTAACAAGTATGTTGTCATTAGCATTTAAAGTAGGCATCTCTTTGAATGTATTTATGTGTTTTGTGTTTACGTATAATCAGCTTTCATTGTATTTGACGCTAGGGTTTCTAATCGGCATTTGTCTGCTTTCGTTCTAGGTCAAATCACCAGTATAGACTTGGAGGGCTGTGCGTCGGACTTTGCGTTTCGAGCTATGAGCTCTTCTCAAGGTCGGAGCGACAGGAGGGAGAGGCCCAGATCTACGGTGCAGAATGCCCGGCAGCAATGGATACCTAGAGGATCTCCTGTCGTACAAGAGCCATATGAGTCAAATTTGGGCCTCAACTCAGCCGGTAATGAGTTGAATAATCATACACCAGGCCGTGCCTTTGGCCATCAAGGTAACAACGCTTTTGCTCCTAGAGCTCCTAATGGGCAAGGTCAGAATGTGAGCTTCAGAAATCATAATGGGCAGGGTGAGGGTGTTCGTTCTAGCAATTTGAATGAGCAGGTTCAGAATGTTAGTTTGAGGAATTATGATGGGCAGGCAGTGAGTGCTCCTTACAGGAACCAGCAGGTTCAGGATGTTGCTTCTAGAGATCACAATGGACACAGTTTGGCTGTTGGTTCGAACCATTATAATTCGCAAGCTGGGATTCTTGGCCCTAGGAATTCTAATGTGCAGGGCCAGAATGCCAGCTCTAATACCCGTAGAGGACGCCCCCCAAATCACAAAAGGGATAAAGAGGGGCCTAGAGAGTCAAAGAAAAGAGAGAGCATGGAGAAACACGAATGTAGTGATCAAGGGAAAGGATTGGTGGGAGGAAACATAGATGTGCCCCAACGGGTGCAAGAGATTCAGGACAAGCTAGTAAACGGCATTGTGGAGTGTATGATTTGTTGTGATCGGATTAGAAGGTCTGCACCGGTTTGGTGTTGTTCAAGTTGCTATGCCATCTTTCATTTAAACTGCACCAAGAAATGGGCTCGTGCACCTACTTCAAGTGATTTATCTGCAGAGAAGAGTCAGGGATTTAATTGGCGATGTCCTTTGTGTCAGTCTGTGCAGCTAGTAGCATCCAAGGAGATCCGTTATGTTTGCTTTTGTGGAAAGAGGCAAGATCCGCCATCAGATTTTTATTTGACACCACATTCATGTGGTGAACCTTGTGGAAAACCTCTTGAGAAACAACTTCCTGGGAGTGGTGTTTCTAAGGATGAATTATGCCCTCATGCTTGTGTTTTGCAGTGCCACCCTGGACCTTGCCCTCCTTGTAAGGCTTTTGCACCTCCTCGTATGTGCCCATGTGGAAAGAAGTTATTAACCACCAGGTGCTCTGATCGGAAGGCTGTGGTTACTTGTGGTCAGCTTTGTGAAAAGAATCTTGATTGTCAGCGCCACCGATGTGAACGCGTCTGTCATTTGGGTCCTTGTGATCCTTGCAAGGTGGAAGTTACTGCCTCATGTTTCTGTATGAAGAAGACCGAGTCCATTCTTTGTGGGGAGATTGCTGTGAAAGGTGAAGTTGATATGAATAGTGGCCTCTTCTCATGTAATTCACATTGTAAGAAGAAACTAGAATGTGGAAACCATTTTTGTGGCGAAGTATGTCATCCTGGTCCATGTGGTGAGTGTGAATTGGTTCCAAGCAGGATAAAGACATGTCATTGTGGTAAAACACCCTTGCAGGGTAAGAGAACAATTTGCTTGGATCCAATCCCAACCTGTTCAAAAACCTGCAGTAAGCTGCTTCCATGTGGGGTCCACTGCTGTACAGGAGTCTGCCATGAAGGGAATTGCCCACCATGTTTAGAGCGTGTTACTCAGAAATGTCGTTGTGGGTCCACCTCTAGAACTGTGGAATGCTACAAATCAACCTCAGCGGATGAAAAATTTGTATGTGAAAAGCCATGTGGGCAGAAGAAGAACTGTGGAAGACATCGTTGTAGTGAACGTTGTTGCCCTCTTTCCAAATCCAGAAGCACGACCCCTAATGTTAATTGGAATCCTCATCTTTGCTCTATTGTGTGTGGAAAGAAACTTCAGTGTGGTCAGCATTCATGTCAATCTCTATGTCACAGTGGGCACTGTCCTCCTTGCCTTGAAACAATCTTCAGTGACCTCACATGTGCATGTGGAAGAACTTCAATCCCTCCTCCCTTGCCTTGCGGAACACCTCTTCCTTCTTGCCAGTATACATGCTCAGTTCCCCAGCCCTGTGGTCATCAGTCTTCACACAGCTGCCATTTTGGAGATTGTCCTCCTTGCCCTATACCGGTGGCAAAGGAATGTGTAGGAGGACACGTGGTTCTTAGGAACATTCCTTGTGGATCAAAGGATATCAAATGCAACAAACTCTGTGGCAAGACAAGGCAATGTGGAATACATGCTTGTGGAAGATCCTGTCACACCCTACCTTGTGATTCATTCTGTGGGTCATCAGAGTCTGGCTTAAGGTCTTCTTGTGGACAGACATGTGGGGCCCCAAGGAAAGATTGTAGACACACGTGTACTGCTCCCTGCCATCCTTCATCACCATGCCCTGATTCCAGATGTGAATTTCCCGTTACAATAACATGCTCTTGTGGGCGTATAACTGCGCCAGTGCCTTGTGATTCTGGAGGTAGTAGCAGTTTTGGCTTTAACGTAGATAATGTTCTGGAAGCTTCTATCATCCAGAAACTCCCCGCCCTACTTCAGCCTCTGGAAACAAATGAGAAGAGAATTCCACTTGGGCAGAGGAAACTTGCTTGTGATGACGAATGTGCAAAGCAGGAACGTAAGCGAGTACTTGCAGATGCTTTCGACATCAACCCGCCTAATCTAGAGGCTCTCCACTTTGGTGAGAGCCATGCAGTTTCAGAGGCTCTCAAGGAACTGTTCAGGCGTGATCCCAAGTGGGTTTTGTCAGTAGAGGAGAGATGTAAGTATTTGGTTCTTGGTAAAGGCAGATCTGGTAGCAACATGAAAGTGCATGTGTTTTGTCCAATGCTGAAGGAAAAAAGAGATGCTGTGAGATTAATTTCTGAGAGATGGAAGCTTACTATTAGTTCTGCTGGTTGGGAGCCAAAACGTTTTGTAGTGGTCCATGTCACAGCAAAGTCAAAGGCTCCTGCACGTATTATTGGTGGCAAGGGCTCTAATGTTGTGAGTGCGCCGCCTTTTGACCCTCTGGTCGACATGGACCCCAGGCTCGTCGTTGCTTTGTTTGATCTCCCGAGCGATGCTGACATCAGTGCTCTGGTGCTGAGGTTTGGCGGTGAATGTGAACTTGTCTGGTTGAATGATAAGAATGCACTTGCTGTATTCAGTGACCCGGCTCGAGCTGCCACTGCAATGAGGAGGCTAGACCGGGGCTCGGTCTACCACGGGGCGGCTGTCGTTCAACAAGGTGGGTCGGTAGTGGGGTCCACATCTGGAGCTAATGCTTGGCGGGGAGCTGTAAAGGCTAACCCGTGGAAGAAGGCGGTTATGAAGGAATCGAATTGGGTGGAAGATTCATGGGGCGAAGAAGAGTGGGCCCAGAACAACAACTCTTCAGAAGCTATTGAGCCTGTGTGGAAGAGGAATGAGCCGTCGATTGATTCTTCGGTAAACCGGTGGACGGTTTTAGATGGTGAATCCTCGCCTACTTCGTCCAGGTACAATTCTGGTAAACAAATTTTAGGCAGCTCGCTTTCGGGTCAGGAATCGAAGGCTGGGACTTCGAGTTCGAATGTGAGTAGTTCAATGGTTAGGGTGGAACCTTCTGAGTTGAATGCAGCAGCAGATGAAGTTGCGGATGATTGGGAAAAGGCTTATGAGTGAGAACTCAGGTCTGCTACAAAAACAAGTATATGACATGCCATCTTTTATACGAAGCATATGAGTTGAAAATTAGATACCCTTAATTTTGGTATTTTGGAGTATGTTGAAAGTCAGTCTGTTTTGAAGCGGAGTTATTCTGCATGTATCTGACTGTTATGCAAAGCAGCTCCTGGGAAAATACATGTCTGTTATATAAAACCAGCGTGTTAATTTTTTTCAGCATCAGTTTGATGTATGTGTTATAAATTTGGTGGAATTAAGAGAATTGCTTTGTTATCGTCTTTTGTCCTGTAATTTTGAGGTTCTACTCGAGCTATAGCAATCCTGAGAATAAAAATTGTTTACTGGGAAGATTGTCAGCATAACCCATGTATCTGTGTAACGCAAGTTTTATTTTTAATAGCATGGATAAGCATATCTGTATGTTGCTAATTTGAAAGAGCATCATAAATGGGTTTTTTCCCCAGAATATTTGCAGCTAAGTTAATGCCTGATTTTCCTGTTGCAGTGTCTTGGTCTGTCTAGGATCTTAGTTTCTATAATATATAGAAGTTTTATGCCTCTTTGATGCTGCAAATTACAAAAGTGGAGTATATTGCGCTGATTTATGTTAGTCTTTCACTCAACTGGCCAACTTCAAGTGCTTTGAGTGCCACCTTGGGGGTTTTCTCTTCCCTTTCAATCATAATCGGCTATGCTCATTTGGTATTATTGTGTTGGGATGCTTATGTGAAACAGTAGTCAAATGACTTAAACTCCAGATGATGATATTGAGAAAATTATGTAGCTGCTGGTGATCTTTTTGGTATTGTAGAGGCAGATTGATGATTCTTCTTCCTAGGTTTCTTCGCTTCTTCCCCCCCAGTATCGAATACGTTAAAAATTTCCACGGCCAATTCCACCGCTTTTATCCTCTATAAATACCCAACCGTCTCTTTTTTAATCAACTCCCGCCTCTCCTCCGAATACTTAATCACTAAACTACTACACCGTATCACTCAGCCTCAGTGATAGTAGTTTATATCTTAATTTATGTTATAAAATTAAATATTTAATTTATGTGTAAATTATAGGTTAATGTATTTATAATTATTAGTGATTAAGTATTTGTAAAAATAAATTATGAACTTTCTTAATTTGCATGGTTAATTTATTTATGGAGTAATTCTTACTTTTACCTCTCTTTCCTGCTTTCTTATGTTAGTTGCAACATATTTACATAAATTCAACATTTAATAAGTATTATTTACATAAATTCACGTTTAATTGTACGAACTTGCTATTGAAATTGAATTGGTTATTACAGTAAAAGTTAAAAAAGCGGTTAGTGTATGAATTTAATATAAACATGAATTTCATCTCAACAATTATACGAACTTGGATAACAAAGTAGAATATGTTTACATGAAAAACATGTATTGGTATTTAGTGTAGTTGTTTTTTACTCCCTCCGATTCAAATTATGTGTCGTTTTAGCACTTTAAATTTGATCTAGTTTAGGTGTCGTTTTAGGTATTCTAGGCAATTAATTATGAGAATTGTTATTGGAATTTGTTTTTATTGATTAATGCTATTCATTCATTGGTTGAAAAAGGTTATGAGTGGTAAAATTTATAAAAAGTTTACATTTTTTAGTTTAGTTAATACTTCCTCCGTTTTATTCTACTTGACACTTTAGAAAAATTCACACATATTAAGAAATTCATTGAAAATATAAAAAATATTATTGAAAATCCAAAATTTTCTAAATATAATAAAAAATTAATTACTAATACATCCTTAAAACCAATAGATGGAAAGAAAAAAGTCAATATAATCACTTTCCAATACATTAATTAAATAAAGGCTAAAAAATGACAAGTTTTAATCAACAAAGTTTTAGCTCTAACGTATCAAGTAGAATAGAACGGAGGGAGTACATTTTTTAAATCTTGTATCAAAAACTAAAACGACACTTATTTTGGATAGGAGGGAGTACCATATATGAATATCCTTTTGACTTGTTGATCACGTGGGATTTTGTATTAAAATTTAAATTAATACTCATTTTCTTCTAAGAGTATGGGATTGAATTTTATGCAAGTTATGTAACACAATTAGTGTAAATAAACTAATTAGTATAACAAAAAATTCATGTAGACTACTACACTAATTCAAAATTTATGTAACAAAATTAGTGTAAATAAACTAATTAGTGTAACAAAATTTTTGTAACAAATAATTTATTTAACAACTATATTTATGTAACATATTGACAATAACACACTAATTAGTACAACTATCAAACCTTTTGTGTAATATTGAAAATAAATTTTATATAAACACGTACAAACTAAATAAAATAAGTAATTTATGTAACAACCATATTTTATGTAATATATTTACATTAATTAACTACCAGATTTTTTATAACTAAACCATTTAATGTAAACAATTGTACAATGCAACATTCGCTTCTTCCTCGCGAAAAAATGACGGAGGGGCGACACGCAGCACCGGTGGATGATGACAGAGGACGGTGGCAACAGATGGTGGACGACGGTGCTGAGACAACTTCTTCACTACGTTGTCGACAAATCTCAATGTAGACAGCAGCGACATGCAATTGGAGTGGCAACAAAATCAATCTCTTCGCCCGACGAGTGGAAGTGATAGGGATAGAGTATCGACGAGGATTGGATTGATGAATGAGAAATTGAAAAACTACATAAACCTAATTGTCGGGGTAATTTATTTTGTTTTTAACATATATGTTAATAGAGTAATGTTCAAATAAAATAACTCATTATCCTATAAAATAAGGAGTGTTTAGAGCCTAATTGTTTCACTTTTACACTAAAATAACTTTTCACCCAAAAACTACTTTTACATTCTTGAAATCCGTACAACTCTCTCTACTTTTTACGTTTTTCGAGACATAAAAATTACCTTTTCACCCAAAAATCACTTTTCATCAAAAGTGAAACACACCCATACAAGGGCTAATGTTCTATCACTTTTAGGGGACGTGGTGGCATTTTGGTAATTTCTCAAAATTTACAAAAGTTCATCGCTATCGTGAAAAAGTGCATTGCTAAATACTAAAAGTGCAATAGTAAGTCGAAAAAGTGCAAATAAAAATGAAGCCAGTGGGGCACGTGCTCCATGTTCAGTTCATTGTAAAAGTGCATCGTTATGGTGGAAAACTGCATTGCGAAATACCAAAAAGTGCATTACTAAACCAAAAAAGTCCATCATCATGGGCGTCCAATTGACTTGATTCCGATTGAACTCAATAGCCCAAAATATTTGGGTTTAGTAATGCACTTTTTCACCGTAACGATGCACTTTTATAATTTCCGAGAAATTACGAAAATGTCACTGTGTCTCTAATTTCCGAGAATATCAACTCTTGGATCAAGGAGATCCAATAGTTCTAAACGCTCCTTATTTTATATGATAAGGAGTTGTTTTATTTGAAACAAACTCCATATTGGAAAAATTATAATGAAAGGGTATATTTTTTGGAAACATTATTGAAATATCAATTATTGTTATTTCTGTCTTTTTCTCTCTTTATTATTATACTAGGAGGATGACCTGTGCTACGCACAGGTTTTGTTTTTTCATGTTTTATATTATCATTACATAGTTTTTTTATTAAACCAATGCTTTAATATTTTGGTTGAATGTATTATATTAATCATGAATAAATATATCAATCTAATTCAATTAAGAAATATTAATGTTTAAAAAATAAATTGGTTAAGAAGTATTGAATCGCTATGGATTAATAGATTTAAAAAATAATGGCAATTTTTTAGTTTGGAAGAAATAGTATAATTTTATAAAGGAAACAGTTATAGTTTGATATTTAGATTATGCTTTTGCTATCGCATGGTAATATAAAAAATATGATATTATTTATACAATAAGATTGAGCATAAACATACTTTTAAAAAAAAAATTGGTTTAGAAAAGAGTCGTCAATATGTCAACACAATTAGAGCATGTTCAATGGTTAACTAAAACTTTTAGTGATCAAATTAAGAAAATATATTTTTTTCTGTATTTTATATTTAATTAATTGATGGAAATAAAATATAAATCAACTTTACACATGTCAAAATGACATGCAATCACCAAAAAAAGATGCCCAAATTTTATGACCAAATTCTTCTCTCTTATTAATTTATACATAAAAATACACTCTCTTCTATGACTAGGGCTAGGCAAAAAAAATCGTAACCGAATAATCGAGCCGAAAAAGTGAAAAACCGAAAAATCAAATCACTTTTTACGTACGGTTAACCGAAACGATTTTTTATCGGTTATGGTTAACCAACTGACACTTTTAACGGTCCAACAATTCGGATACGATTATTAATATTTCGGAAATTTCGTCTAGTAACCCTGTGATTAAGGTAAATTCGCGTGGTATCCACAAGTTTATATAATTTCGCAAGGTAACCTTGTAATTTGGTGCAAATTCGTGGTATAACCCTACCGTTACCTTTGTGGAAAAAAAAACGTTAACGTTCTGAGAAGAAAAGGGAATGTGTGTGAGGAGGAGACTTCGACGCTTGTTAGTAGCTAGTTTGACGCCGACTTGAGGAAGCGACTTTGACACCAGCGTGAGGAAGCAGGCGAGTTCGACGCCAAATTAGTTGAATTGGAAGAATGAGGGCACATGTAATATGAGGTTTTTGTTTTTGTTTGTGGTTTAGGCAAATCTGTCTCATAGTGTTGAAGGGGAAAATTCAATGACAATGGTGAATTAAGGTATTCAATTGTTTATTGAGGGGTTTTAGGGTACTCTTGAGTCTTGTCCAAATTTCAAAAGTTATAGGATAGTCGTAGTGTTTTAAGGGCTTCAACTTTTGTAAATTGGTAATAGAAAATTTCAATTAGGTTAATGAGGTAGCAGTGAAGTGTAATTGTCAACCGTGAATTCCTAATGGGTAATATTATAAGAGTCCTTTAAGGAATTTCAAGTGCTTCTTTCACTGCAAAATGGAATATCAATTGGAATAGGGAATTTTTGCTGATGTTCTACATGTGGCTAATTAATTTTATAACGGTTGATTTGATGGTTCGTTGTTGAACTCTAAACTCCTTCTTTGTTAATTTGGCTCTTGGTTGAGAATAAGAATTTTGTTGTTGTTTTTCTTAATCTTCCTAAGGGGATAGTGTGCTATTTCAGCACAGAGTGCTGAACAAGTGAAGAGACTGGTTTTAAACAGTGTTGTGAAGAAGTTTTCTGCAATAGAATCATGGGAAAATTGTAACAGAGGAATAGAGGATGAAAGAGGTGATGAGAACTATCATACCTTTTTTCATATGAGAAACAAACTAATGTAACCAGCAAAACCATGATCATACAAAAGATCAACAATATGACTTCATTCTTGAATATCCTATTATGTCGGTCCAATACATCTATACATATATAATGTTCACAAGTGTTGCCTTTCATCTCAGCGTATGAATATGTGATTTATTTTTTTGTAGATCAATGGAGCAAGGTATAAGTTTAATTTGTTGTGCTAGATAGGTTTGTTAAGAATAACGACCTTAACATACCAATTTGCAAGAAATCATATTAGCCTATGAGGAAGTCGAACCCACATCTTTGTGCATTAGCACATTGCTCTTCCGGTTGAGCTAATAGGCTACTTTGTTAGGATGGAAATTTAAGTATAATAAAAAAAACCCTAGAACAATAAAGTTGTTTCATGTTATAACATTCATAAAAACAACATTGTATCCCCATAGGAAGATCAGCGAACCAACAACAAATAATTATATTCCTCAAGCAGGAGTGATCACAACAAGCAACGAGTTTAGACTTTAGAGTGCAACAATAAACCATCACATCAATAAGTAGAAAAGTAGCTAGATAAAACATCAGCAAAATCCCTTATTCACCTCAAAATGTCCTTCTTTGGCTAATCTAATTACTTAAAATGTAAGACAAAACACACTCTAAGAAGATTAGATTAAGGTCTAGGAACATAAAAGGAACCAAACATCAAATACACCTTTGGCAAAATACTCCCTAAGGAGATTACTTAACATAGCAGCACCAACACACCTTTGGCAAAAGCAAAAGAGGAGCAACAAACATCAACATAGGATGTATAAAACAGCAAAAAAAAAGGCAATGCTGCATGGACAATATTGCTGCAAATCAACAACAGCAAAACACCCGCAAAGTAATTAAGATCAATACAGCAATAGAATTAGAAAAGGATGGGAACAAGATGTGTGCAAATCAGCAGTGGAAATGGCACATAAGAAAAACAACACAACAACAGCAAGAGACAACAATGACAAAGACGGAATCTAATCACCAACTAAAAACCAGACAATACAGTAATGTCTTTAAACATAAAAAATTCTCCTCATGGACACATCACAAGAGAGTTGTGGAGAGAAGCAGACGAGCTGAGCAAGTTGGTGAAGAGTGACGACAACAAAACACCACCAAAAGAAATCAGCAACAAGATCCCTAAATCAACAAAGCCCATCAATAAAATAATCCCTAATTTTGAATTATAAGCCCTAAATCCTCAACCCCTAAAATATTGTTACCGAGTTAAGCTTGTTTACCTCAATTCGTAGAGCAACAAGAGAGCCACAAATTTTCGTCATTGCCCACTAGAGAAATCGAAAACTCAATACTACTCGAGCAACTATCAAACATCAGGAACGACCACCGACTTCCACCGTCAGGAAAATATTACGCTCCCACCGCAGAACACCAATTTCACCTTGCCCTTTACAACTATACCCATCTCAATCATAATCGAACTGGCTTTTAGCACTTGCAAGCGTTCACACACCTTCATTGTTTTCTGTCTAGAGAGTGTTAACGTTTTTCGCCTAAAGCTAACGGTGGGGTTATCTCACAAAATTTTCCAAAACTTCAGGGTTACCTCGCGAAATTGTATAAATATGTGGGTATTGCACGAAATTGACTTAATTACAGGGTTACCGGACGAAATTTCCGTTAATATTTTAACGAGCGGCTAACCGATAATTATTTTTACTATATATTATATGTTTTTAAAAAGGGAATTATATATCTAATTGCTATTTATTAATTCAAGAAATTTGATCATAGCGTTTTGGAAATACCTTGAAAAGAATTATTTTTACTATATATTATATGCAAAACGAAATAACATCTTCATATATGTACGCATTATTAGTATAATTCTTTTCAAGGTATTTCCAACCACATAGCGAAATAGCAGGGGGGGCTTAAAATATCCGTCCAATTAGCGAGATCAATAAGGCAAAATCTCCCCTAGCTATAAACCCGTATCTTGCAAATACATTCCTCGATCTCCTTTGGCCTCTTCCAAAATGTGCCATATCAAAAGGCTGAAGAGAGATAAACTAAACTATGTTTCCTTATTCAAATGGAACAAACAACTTACCTAGCTAGTCTTGAACAAGGGTTGCCACCAACTCGAGTGATCATTTTCCAGCCTATTGATCATCTTACCAGCTGCAAGAGTGATCATTTTCCAGCATATTGATCATCTTCCCAGCTGCAAGACAATGTTGTAAACTGAAACGCAAAATAAGGTAAAATTCAAATATAGAGCTCAATTTTAATGATACTACAATAAATAACTTTTGTAAATCGTCACTAATCTTAGTGATTTGTTTTCTTAAATAGTAGTAAGAAGATCAAAGTAATAAGATAGTTACCAAATCAAGAGGCTCAAGATCATCATCCTTGTCATCTACACAACGCATGAACTTCTTCACCCCCTGCCTCGATAGCGAAGTCCTTAGCGGAGTCATATATCCCTCGCAGCAGCAACAAGGCCCCCCTCCTAGCAGCAACCCGTTATGGCCTCCGACAACGTCGACATCTTCGAATGCGTCTGACAGTACCCCTCCAAGAAGCAAACCATTAACCTTAAAGACAACAAGTATATTTCAGGTCAATAAAAAATGGTAGAGGGAACATGATGTCTAGCAAGCTCAAGAAGTACTTTCACAAGCTTCTCTAAGCCACTTGTCAAGTCACTAAAAATTGACAAAGGCTAAAAAAAACATTAAAAAAAGTATAAAGAAGGAAATGCTTGATTAGGCAAATGATAACCCCGTACACACATAAGCAGCTTGTATAGTTTAGGTTCAAATTCTACCTCAGTTTCCTTGTAGAATTTGTAGATTTCCTCAACATACTCAAACACAACCAACTCATTGTTGATATCAGCAGCGTCTATTTCCATAATCGGGTCTTTCGGCTTATTGTCAGCCACCACTCCACAAGCAGCCTTCAATGAACAGACATTTTTCATAATAAATTCAACAATGTAACTACTTTGATGCAAATAAAAAAAAACTTTAAAAACAAATGTGTGCAAGTTTTTTACTTTGCTACGAGTGGCCAGGATCGAAGTTGTAGTGGACACTTTCTCCTCCTTGCTGAACCCAAGTTAGCTGCAGCAACCTTTTTCTGGTCAACTTCTTTTCTTCTATTCAGGGCTGATCACAATCACTTCCTATTGAGGCTTAGACTTGCTAGGGGCTTTCTCCTTTGATGGTGGTGGTGGCGGCAAAGCCTTCTTGGTGACTAATTGAGGCCCTTTGACAGTAGCAACAGGTTTCTATATATCAAAAAATAAAAGGTCAAAAGTCAGCAATCACACAAGCATGAAAAGCCAGGCTGTTCAAAAAATGAAGAAAGTTTAGCAATTAGCAAGCTTGAATTGCCTTATTGTTATCGATCCCGACTTCTGCCTGTGCTTTGGCAAGCAACTGGGCACCAAAACTCCTATGATATCACAATGACAACAAGAAGAAGGCAACCTGCAGCCCTTTGTCAAACTCCATTCACTTGCAAAAAAACTATCAGAAGTCCAGAACAAATGAAGATACGCCCGGCTCGGGAGTTGGAATGTCATCATGTACCTGGATAGAGGCAGTTGTTTACTGGTCCCGATATGCAATAAAGATCAGAGACCTCTTGGATGATATGTTACATGGACATGTAACATGTTTCATTTCCCTGCATTTTATTTTTTATGAACTAATACTCAATATTGATAATCATATTGCTATATCCAATGACTTCTTGAGCTACAATACCAGCATGAATGAAGCAAGAGACTAAAAACAATGAACTCATAATGATACCAAATCTTGGCCTCAAATTTAAATTAATCTTAAACCACTATTTAGCTTAATATCATTTAAACCAAAAAAAAAAAAAAAAAGACCATGACATCCATAAGTTTATATGTATCACACACCTCACACCTGCAGAAACTAAAAATGAAACCAAGCATAAACTGACAATACACAGCAATTTACAGCACTACAAAGAAAGTATTGGAATATACTCAACTTACCCTGCGTCCTTTACAACGTTCACAGGCTGAAGCCTCGCATCATGCTCTACAATCTCTCTTTGTCATTGGTTTGCGCTGTGGCAATCATCCTCTCCCGCCTGATAGGGGCGCCAATGTTAAAAGGGACGCCGTCTTCACACCCAAAAATTTAATCAAACGGGATAAAATTTAAGCAAAATAGCTCCAAATAGCTTGCCTCTACTACCCCAAACCCTAAATCTTAGAGTACCTAGCAAATTAACTACAAGAGGGGGAAAATCCTAACCCTAAATGTGTCGAATTGCATACCTCAGAAATAGTTGCAAGGCTGTTGGTGGCTGGTTGACCCCGGCGAGACAGAGGCGGACAGAGAACGGTAGAGAAAGGTCGTCGACGGAGACAGAACGACGAACTCGGGAGTGAGAATTCGAACTCTACACCGCTGGCATATCCTCTCTGCGTGGTAAAAGTATACAAATTCGTCTTCAAATCAGAGACAGAATCAGAAAGTGTATCGGGGGGAAGGGAAAGAATTAGGAGAAGAATAGGGGCTCGTTCCTGTAGATAAGGGCAACATAAATGGACGGCAGATATACTCGCTTACAAGTTACAACGGACGGCTGAGTATATAGAGAGGCACGCTTTTTTATGGAAGCTATAAATACTGTAGAAAGTAGAGTTCGTTTCAGTGGAGAGAAGTGGAGACTAGCTTTAACATTGTATAGTGAAATTAACCCATGGCATCCTCATCTATAGCTACAAGGGGGTAGATAATTAGTACTCCCTCTGTCTCAATATGTTTGTCCAAAAGGACAAAGGGCACATTATTAAGAAATGAAAAAAAAAGGGTTAAAAGTACATGGGAGCAGTCTGTTCAAACAGTGCATACAAAAAGTAGAATGAGTAAAACCACTGCAAATTTTTACAACTCCAAAAGAGTAATCCGTGTGTTTTAACTTCAACCAATAAGAAACAAGCTCATACATAATGAACCAATAAAAACAAAGCACACGGATGGCTATCTTCTTTCACTGTACAGTCTTCTTCTTTTAACCTATCTTCACATTCATTCCTTCCATTTCTGAGCAACAAAGAACATTTACTCAAAAAAAAACAGAGCATTTAGTGAAAAGAGAGGGCATCTTTTTTTTTCTGCATCATTGTCTGGCCTTGATGACTTCAGTGTTTGACTTAAATGAATTTCCACAAGAGGAAGAAAGTTGTGACGCTGACCAGAATGTTTTCCTACTTGATCTTAACGAGCCAATCAGAGGCATGGAAGAAGAATCTTCCATTAATGGAGACAACCAACAAGCAGGTCAGCATCAAGCAACACCAGAAAGTCAACCACCAGCAAGTTCACATCCTCAGCGCTACAAGACCAGACTCAGCTCCGATAGAAAGATGCACATACTCATGAAGCTTCTACAAGTGACAAGTGGGGGACATCTACCAAAGGGTGCATTCAAGGATCTTGCCTTAGAATTTGATCTGTCAACAAGGACAATATCCAGGTTATGGAACACATACAAGGAGCAAGACAGTGCATCACAAGTGCCCAATGTTAGCACAAAATATCACAAGTGTGGTAGGAAAAGAATACAAGTAGAAGCAGCAAAAATCACTGAAATCAACATGGGAGACAGATCATGCATCAGAGATTTAGCCAACCATCTAGCAGTGTCAAAAAACACAACTCATAGAATGGTCAAGAGGAAAATTATTCGGCCACATACCAATCCACTCCACCCTGGCCTCAAAGATGCAAACAAGAGAACCAGGTTAGAGTGGATCTTAAATCTCTTGCAAGGTTCTAATGCAGAAACTAAAAGACAATATTACACCATGTATGATTTCGTCCATATTGATGAAAAATGGTTCTATCTAAGCAAGAAGACACAAAGAGTGTATCTAGCTCAAAATGAAAGGGGAAAGTACAGAGTTGCTAGCTCAAGCAAGTTCATACCAAAAGTAATGTTCACAACAGCAGTTGCCAGACCAAGATTTAATTCAGAGGGGCAATGCACATTTGATGGAAAGATAGGGATCTTTCCATTCACTTATCAAGAGGCAGCAAAAAGAAAATCAAAAAATAGGGAGAAGGGGACAGTTGTAACAAAGCTGGTAGAATCAGTCAACAAGAATGTCACAAGGAGAATACTAATTGACCAGATAGTCCCAGCAATAAAATCCAAATGGCCAGAACATCCAGGGCATAAGGTCATATTCATCCAACAAGATAATGCAAAAGCTCATATCACTCAAGAAGATGCAGGGTGGCAACAAGTGTATCAGCAAGAGGACTTCACATTCATATTAATCCAACAACCACCAAACAGTCCGGATTTAAACATCTTAGACCTTGGGTTTTTCAGAAGCATACAATCTTTAATGCATAAAAAGATGCCCAAGAATATTGATCTCATGTTGGATGCAGTGAAGGAGGCATTTTATGAGCTACAACCAACAACACTAGCTAATGTGTGGATGACATTACAATACGTCATGAATGAGATACTAAAAGCAAAAGGGGGCAATGACTATGATGTCCCACATGTCAACAAAAACAGATTAAGAGCTGAGGGGAATTTACCACAACAAGTGCAAGCACCTAGTTGGGCAGTTATTGAAGCATGGAACACAATTCATGGAGTTGGAAATGCAACAGAAGCAAGCCAAGCAGGTCAACAACCAGAAACAGAAATGCAGGGGAATCAAACCAGCAATGGAGACCAATACAATGAAGATGAATTTGGAGAGGATAGTCAATTCAGTTAGGATGTAATCAAGCATTCATCCACTTTTGTGTAGTTACTAGCCTTTTGTGTAAATATTTAAGTGAAAACATATGGCATTTTGGGATCTTAATGACCAAGTGGGTAATGAAAATGGCAATCTCAGCTGTCCCCTATTCAATCATTGAATGAAATCATCCTCCACATAAGCATCATTGAATGAAATCATTCTCAGTTAAAGGACTCATCATCGATTAAAAAAAAATCTCAGGTGTCTCCTAAACCATCATTGAATTCAAACCAATCCACAACACTCATTGAAATACAAAGGCCTCAATTCAGCCGCATTCAAGGCCGGTTTCCTATAGTATATCAACAAATCTGTAGATATATGTGATTTGTATTCTCAGTTCATAAAAGACTCATCATTGATTAAAAAAAAGGCAATCTCAGTTTTCCCCTTTTGCATCATTGATTAAAAACCAATTCCACAAAACTCATTCACATACAAAGGCCTCAATTCAGCCACATATTCATGGCCGGTTTCCAATTGTATGTAATGGTAGTATGAAATCAGAATGTCAATCTCAGGCACCCAAAAAAATTTCTTCATCGATTACCAAAAAAAAAATTTCTCTAAGAACACAAAGCAAGTTCTCTTCATTGATTGTCATGTAAGCACAAGTTTTAACTGATAGGAGACACATCATACAAAGCATCCATTTCAGACTACAACATACACCCATCAATAATGCATTCAAAGAAATCAATGCACATATGCCAACACATTCATACAACACAAATCACTAGCTCAATGTCATTCCATATCATCCACAAAATCAAGCATACAATAGGCCAGCAGAAACACATCTCAACATCAGTTTCAACAGAGATCAACCACATGAAGCTTCTCAATTCATAACATCAATGTCAAGCATTCAAAAGGGGATGCACAACAAAAGAAACATGTCCAACACACCATGCAAATAAAACAGAAGCTAATACAAGTTCAAAGGGGACTTATCTAAGCATCAGGCTTCAGATCTGATGCTACTACGCCATCAATCTCTTTAGGGTCATTAGAAGTTGAATCTTGAGCTCCCACTTTCACACCATTCCCCGGAGACAAGGGAAGACGTGTTTGGTCAACAAAGTCCTCATCTTCGGACCGCAAGAAGCCCTCAACAGACTCCTCAGACTGACCAGGACTAAAGGAATGGTTTCCCTTGCACCCATAGCTCCACTCACACCTCGGATGCTGGGAGCATGGGACAGAATCGGAGGGAGTCGAAGACAGGCCATCATCATCATCAGAATGGGCGAAGAAGGCATCCACTTCCTCGTCAGTCATGGAGTGAAAGCACTTGCGATCCATCTTCAACAAAGACATCCAACACCCGAATTAGCCAATATTCAAAGGAAGAAAGGAGAGGGGAGGAACGAGGAAGAAATCAGAGGAAGAAAACCGATAAAGAAATGACCGATCGAAGGAATTTGAGCCAAATCGAGAACAAATTCGAGAGAGGAAGGCAATATTTCAGAGAGTAAGGCAAAGCTCTCTTGCGCCGCCACCACTAGGGTTTGCAAGAGATGGTGTTTAGAGAGGTGGAAGAGATCCAGAAGCTTCATGTGAGATTTAAAGCATCATGCTTAGGGTTTTATGGTGGGGCAAGGCTCGGTTTTGGGCTGGCTCGGTTTTGGGCAAGGCAATAGAGAGGAAAGGCAAAGTTTTGGGCTGCCATTGAAATGGGTTCAAAAAACCAGAGAGAGTGAACAAAAAAATTTGGTTCTCTTAAAATCAACGTGAAAAAAAATTCATTGGGCTATGGAAATGATTTTAATGAAGGTGATTTTAATGGAGGTTATTTCAATGGAGTAAAGAGGAGAAGAGAGAGTGAAAAAGATAAAGTAGGAAAGAGAGTGAATAAAGTGTAGATAAAGTAGGAAAGAGATTGAGTAAAGTGTAGACATAAATGGAAAGAGGGGATAGTACGACGAACATTTCGGGACGACGGATATGGAAAGTGGACGAACATTATGGGACGGAGGGAGTAAATAGAATTAAAATTTGAACATCCCAACAAGACCTACTTCCTCATTTGATTTTTATTTTTTGCAAAAAAATTAAACAAATCGGTAAATTTATGAATATTATTCAATATTCGTCAAAAAATTAAACAAGTCGATTAACCGATAAACCGTACCAAGTTTCACGGTTAACCGATAAAGAACGATTTGGTTATGGTCATTGAAATTTACTAACCGAAATTCCGGTTAATCGATTGTGCCCACCCCTAAGCGAAAATCAATATATATTATAAAATCCGACCGTTTTTAAGTCACCACGTTGATTCTGGCCTCACTTCATATTAAAAAATAATACTAATTTTTATTCATGTTATTTCATCTTTCTATTTAATTTTCTATTACTTGTATTTTTACTTTTCCAAATATCTATCTTTTGCTCAACTAACATAGAGAATATTTATGATAAGATTATTCAATATCTATAACTATATATTAAAACTATATCTTTTCGAGTCACCACATAGATTTTTGCCCCACCTTATATTTAAAAAATTAATTTTTATTTATATTAATTTATCTTTTTCAATTAAATTCTTTTTATCTATTTTATGTTAAAAAATCGAATTTTAACTAAAAACAACAAAAATTATTTTATCTTGATCTTTTTATATTGATGTAAGAGATTTATCTTGAGTTAAATTTAGATAAAAAAAAAAGTAAAACTTTTCATCATCTAGATATTTACTTGCCTAAATTGAATTTAGATAAAAAAAAAATTACATTTTAATTTCCTTGTTAGCTTATTAATGTAAATATAGAAGATTTTTTATCTTTAAAAATTCAATCTTTATTCATATTTTTTCATATTTTCTTATTAATTATATTTTATCTTTATATTTAAATAATTTTTATAGAATTGAATTTGATTAAAAATATAAGATTTTATATTATTCTTACCATTTTATCTATTTTTGTAAAATAATTTTTAAATTGAATGTTTCTAAATAAAATAATTGTATTTTTTCCATAAATAAATTATCATTAAACCATCAAAATAATATTGGGCTCACCTTAATGACTTTGGCTTAATCTCATATTATTTCAACTTTAAAATTTTATTTAAATTTTTTCTAATAAATAAGTTATTTTTATTTGTTTTTATATTAAATTAAAATATTATTCATTAATTAAATTAAGTATTAAATTCATGTAGTCATTCATTATCATCACAAGCTCTAAATCACAAATATTTTTTAACAAAATTTGAAGGCATAATGGTTATCTTTTCCAAACCGCTATAGTACTACATTTTAGTATTATCCGTATACTCTTTGTAAATAACATAAAAACTAAAGTACGAAGAATTTTTTTAGATCTCTTATCGATTTGATTTGTCATAGTCAATTTAGAGGTCTATGGTTTGGGTTAGTGATGTGACTATGCTAACGCCATCACATCGTGAAATAGTGATGCGTGCGTGTCTGGTTAGAAGGCCACGACTTGTGTGGTTCATTGCTTGGATTGTGAGAGTGTTTTATGACATTTGGAGATTTTGGGTATATTTTGTTATTTGTTAAACTTTTCCTAAGGCAAATGTCAGTTTTGCCCTTAGGTCTTTCTTTATAAGCCACTAGGGCTCTAGTTTTCTAGTAGACAAGAATTGATGAACACATCCCAATCTTTTGTCTCCTCTTAAGCACGTTTTTCCTTTGTTTTTTCTTTCAATTTTTAGTTTAGATCTTGTGGATCATGAGTCATATCGATCCAAGCCTGGAGATTCGATCTAGGTGAGTCACATCTGTAATAACTGTGGTTTTTGAGGATATTTTTGAATTTATAACTGTGGTTTTTGAGGATATTTTTGAATTTTTCTCGGATATCCTTTTTAACCTTTTTGTCCGTTTTAACGCTTAATCCGATATTTTTGTCGGAATTTAAATTCTAGAAAATTGTTGGTGATATCCTAAAATCATAAAGAAAGGATTTTATGGATCGGTGTGGATTCTAGGATTTTTCAGTGGAAAAAGAATATTTATTGTATAAGCCGTCTTTTTGATTATGTACTGTAAAGGATTTAAAATACGAAACAGAAGCCTTAAAAATTGAAGGTAGCGTGATAAAATCATGGAAAATTGATTTTATTGGTCTACATAATTTACGGGACGTTTTTCATTTATTAAGTTTTTCCATACGAGGTACATAATTTTACCGCTTTAACGCGAGTCCCGTTCCGAGACGGGTTTAGTTTTATATACCGCCTCTTTCTCTAGCTTACTTAGGAAGGAATTGGAGATAGAATTCCTATCCACGCCTATCTTTCAGCCTTAGTCAAAGTCTATCAGCTCGTTCAAAAGGAAAGGAAGGAACGAGAGAAATCAGGACAACGACGGACTTCGGAGCTTGAATCCTTCACCGCCGGCCACCTTCTCCAGCCAGCCTCCTCACCTCCTCCTCCAACTCATCATCTTCTCCTTCTCGTTAGGCCCGGGCTGTTGAACCGAACCAGAGGAGCGGGACGACCACGACTCGGAAAGGAAAGAATTCGAACCATCACCGCCGGCAAATATTTTCAGCCTCGCCGCGCGACGTCGCCGGCGATCGGTAGCTCCTCCGACCACCAACCACAGCAAGGGCCATCACCGGGCAATACTCGACCACCCTTGGGCTCGGGGATCGAGCCACTATCAAGCCAAACAAGCCATGGGCTCGAGTGAAGGTATATACGATCGAAATTAATTAGCGGGTTGGTTGCGGAGCCACCGTAAGGGCCTTTCGGTTCCTCTTTGCTAATTAAATTTATGGTTTTTATAATCTTGACGTTGATACGGTCTCACAGGTTCAAACCGCTCGAGAAACGGACGTCAGGATCTTTAGTTATAGCGAATACAAGTTTTGACACCGATTGGCAGGTAAAGGACTTCGGATAATTACTCGGGATTCGTTGTTAATCCGTTTGATCCGAGATTTGGTCACCTTTAAGAAATGTTGCTAATGAACAATTTTTATTTAGAAAATTGTTTCAAAAGTGAAGCGGATAATTAGTTATAATTCCGCCAAGATGGCTCCTTAAAGCATGATAACTAAGGATTTATTATAAATCGATATTCGGAAATCAAATCGTTTATCGATTAGGAAGTTGTAGGAGTTGAGTATACAACTAAGAAGTGTTTCTGTGAGCTCGTTGTTGAGAAATCCTTTTGTTATATTTGGTAGAAGGGTGATAAAGATTACTGTTGGAATTGCTAAGGACGTTGAGCACGCCTTCTAAGGCAAGTGGACGGTTCTCTCTTGCATTATGGTTATTAAATGAGGAATTGAATCCCATTTAATATTTGTGTTGGGAACAACTTGTGTGCTTAATAAAATATGATAGGTTGTTATATTTGTTAGAAATAATGACCATGTTGTTTATTCAGTTTTGCGGTAGAACTGGATTTAGGCCCGTTATGGGTGACCTTATATGTTGTCTCACGCTGAGACATTGTTGTGATTAAGGTAGTTTCCGGGAGGGGAATGTGGTTCCATATCCTCTCTTTAAAACAATATTACATTAGGAGGGGCCTAATCCTAATGGTGGGTCATGACTCTTCCCCTGCTCTTCGTGTGAGAGGGGTGATGCGCACTCTAGCTAAGTGCAATTGGCACGGTGCAGTGTAGACGACAGGGTAATAGGCCTCTCTGATCTATACCTCACCATATGCAAATGAAAGATCAAGGATAGCTTAAGTCCTGTGATCTTGGTATAGGGTAGATGACCATGGATGAAATACTCCGATGATCTCTACAATACCAAAATATTTCGGCAATAGTTCGAGCCGATTATGAATCACCAACCTGTTTGTGAAAAGTTTTAAAAGTAATATAAGATAAGTGTGTTAGGCACATTAATATACCTGAATGGTTCGTCCAGTCGGAAGGCCATTCTTGCTCCCGGTTATGAATGATTCTTAATCAAACTTTGGTTAAGTCAATCTGATTAGTCGATGGAGGCTTTTCAAAATGTGATGTGATTAATATGAGTTCCCAACAATTGTTTATGTTTCTTAAAGAAACCACAAGAGGTGGTGTTCTCTCTCTTCATTATGCAAGTCTCATTCTTATTCTCTATAAGACTGCTAACTGTTGGATCATAATCTGAGTCTATTCGGATTTTGATGCCAATATGTTTGGTTACAACCATAAGAACCAAGTTAGTTTCTCCGCTTGTTTAGTCTTTCATTAGACTAACCCATCCATCTCCTTTTCTTTTATATGGTCGGCTGGTGTCCACCGTTGGTATACGACACATCAGGCTCTGCTTGGAAATTAATTCAAGAGGTAGATCCAGAGGTTTGAAGCTTCAGAAGTTGAAGAAAGGTTTCCAATGGCTATACTTGAATGAAGTTCTTGGTTAAGTTGCTGCAAAGCGAAGTGAGAAAGAAGTTAAGAACCTACGGAAAGCTTTTTAAAGACTTTGTTCAAATAGAAGGTTATTCTATTTATTTATTTTGTTTAAGTTAAGGTTTGTATAAGACCTTTTATTTATTTTTCCGCTGTAATATTTTACTCAATTTTGTTGGATTTTAAATAGTTTCTTTAACCTTGTTCTAGTATGTTCTGTTAGGTTAAAGCCTTGGGTAACTCTGGTTTAGTTCTAATCTGGGTTACTGGCGGTAATACCTCCAAGGTAAGTAAGGGGGTGTTACAACATCCTAGCCCGAGCCTCCTAGTTCAAGTTAGATTCAAGGTAAGTCATATCCTTGAGTTTTGCTTGTCCATATCCAATCCTCAATTCACCATCACCATCAACTTTCCCATCACTTTTAATCCTCAACATCACCATCTCCTCCTCCATCAAACTCGGATCCATAATCCCCTTCAAAAACACCATCAACACAAGTCGAAATCTCTTCTTGGTAGATTCTGCAACACCTCAGTAAATCTGGCATAACTTTCGATCCATAAAAGATTTTGATCTCAAATTTTGAGGTATTAAAAAAGACTCATACATCTAACTCTGGGAGTTGGAATCACCCAATTCCGAGTCCGGACGAGGGAGATCTGCCCTCGTGAAGCCAGAATAGAAGTTCCTCCATCAAGATTGCTCGGGTCTTCCTCGGATTGCCTTGCACCGCTTACAACATCAAGATCCTTCATCATGTGGTATCAGAGCCATGCAAGGTACTCCTTCTTTTGACCTTTGATTGAGCAATCTAGGGTTGCAAGTGCTCTTAGAAGCCACCCTTGATTGCCTTTGTCGATTTGCTTGCATTGCCTTAGATTGGGGTTGTTTGCCTTGTGTTGTCTTGTGTTGTTGTGTGGCTGAGTTATATGAATGTGTAACTCTGTTTTCAGCCAATAAATTTCGTCCCTAGGTTGAAGAATATAGCCCAAGGGTTTTCCAATTCAATTCTCAAACCGAAAAGCCTCAATACCCCTTTGAAACAACCTTTCATTTTTGGTGCATTTAAGGGTGTCTTGTGTGGGTTGTGTCCAAATCCGAACCAGCCTCAAAACAGCCACGTCCCTTCCCATTTTCCATGCACATGTCTTGCATTTGAACTTGTTTAGGCTTGGTTTAAGATATGGGAACGGCATCAAGTTGTTAACCTTCGAATAGAAATTGCTTGTTGCTTGTAGTGTGAATTGTGGTTGTTTGTTACTTTCTTTTTTCTTTTTAAAAAAAAAATCAAAAAAACCTTGCCGGCGGTGTAAAGCTAATAAGGGGTCAGGCACAGAAAAAGAAACGAGGCTAGAAAAACCTTGTCGGCGGCGTAAAGCTAATAAGGGGCTGGGCACGGAAAGAGTAGTCCAACTGTGGAGCCTAGCAATGGCCTAAATCTTTGCATAAATTGTTGTTGTGTAAAACACTTGGTGCCTAGTAGCTTCTTTTACTATAAGTCCTTGTTGAGTTCGGGTGCTTGTGTGTGCATTGGATTGTTCTTTGCCTAGCCATACCTAACTCCTTGCCTTGACCTTGCACTTGCATTCCTTTGCTCTTTCTTGGTTGATTTAGGAGGAACTTGTGTTTTGGTATTACTTGTGATTTGTGGGATAATCTTGTTTGTTGAGTGTGTGCAAGATGTCAAGAACAAGTACATATTATGAGGAGTTCCATTTTAAAGGTCTTATATTCCATATTTTGACGGCCGATCCGATGCCAATGCTTGCTTAAATTGGATCTCCAAGCTCGATCATTTTTTTGACTATTATGGCGGCTATCTTGAAGATATGAAAGTTACTTATGCCACTAAACACTTAATCCATGGGGCTTGTAATTGGTGGTATGATCACAAGGAGAGAAGGAGGCGTAAAGGATACCATCCCATTAGTACGTGGCAAGAGCTCAAACAAGCTCTCATGGAGAGGTATGTACCACAAGTGTATGTTGAGGCTTATCCTTTTTACCCTTCATATTCTACTTGCGACACTAACGTTTTAGGACATGGAGCATGGGATTTTCATTATCAAGCTTGGGATTTTCATCATCAAGCCCAAGCTTCCACGAGGGGCGCCAATGAGCCTTGGTATCCAACACCTAGAGGACAAGCCACATTTGAAGAACCACCTTATTGTCCTTTAAAGAGTGTGGAGCCACAAAAAGTCCAAGAGAGAGGTAAGGAGCATTCATCTTGCTTGGTTCCACCACCTCAAGTCTTTGAACCTTCACCTAAGGTGAATGTTTCAAAACCAATCGAGAAGCCTCTCATCCAAGAAGTTGTGGTTAACCTTACCTCCAAATTCGTGGACGAAACTACTTCAAAAGAGCCACTTCATGAACCTCCAACAGAAATTGAAGAGAAGGTTGATTCCAAGGAAAAAGTGGAGAAAGTTGTGGAATTATCTCCTAAAATCAAGCTTCATCCTGCCATCACTCCTAGCTCCATCCATTTTTCGGCTATCCCATGGATGGATGCTTTCCCTATGGTTCCCTCCAGTTTACCCTTCCTATATCATGAAGAGAATCCCACTAAGAAAGAAGAGAAAGGGAAGACTATTCGACTCGCCAAACCAAAGAAAATTGTTCACACCATCAAGGGGAGTAAAATTTTCTTTCTACTTCTCTTTCATGAATCTTTGTTTTCTAATAAAGAATTAGGTCATTTTCCCTCACCCATCTCTCATCTTTTGAAGGAATGTGAAACCTTCTTATCAGATCAATCTGCGCCACCTTGGAAAACATGGTGTAACTTTCAACTCAATGGTCTAATGGTGCTCAAATTTGGAGGAAATAAAGAAGACTGCTTGAGCTCAAACTGGGACTTGGAATCGCTCAATTTGGAGTTCGGAGATCAGAGAACGACCCTAAACAAGTGCAAGCTGAAAACTGTCCTGAACATCACCGAGGAGATCCCCTTGAACAGACGTGTCTACTTTAACACTTTTGGGATAGAGTTGCCACTAAGCTATGGTGTTCATGAGTTTTTCACTTGGAATTGCACTCGGATTCGAGGACGAATACTTTTTGAAGGGAGGGAGGATGATGTGACTATGCTAAGGCCATCACATCGTGAAATATGATGCGTGCGTGTCTGGTTAGAAGGCCACGACTTGTGTGGTTCATTTCTTGGATTGTGAGAGTGTTTTATGACATTTGGAGATTTTGGGTATATTTTGTTATTTGTTAAACTTTTCCTAAGGCAAATGTCAGTTTTGCCCTTAGGTCTTTCTTTATAAGCCACTAGGGCTCTAGTTTTCTAGTAGACAAGAATTGATGAACACATCACAATCTTTTGTCTCCTCTTAAACACGTTTTTCCTTTTTTTTTCTTTCAATTTTCAGTTTAGATCTTGTGGATCGTGAGTCATATCGATCCAATCCTGGAGATTCGATCTAGGTGAGTCACATCCTAGCCCGAGCCTCCTAGTTCAAGTTAGATTCAAGGTGAGTCATATCCTTGAGTTTTGCTTGTCCATATCCAATCCTCAATTCACCATCACCATCAACTTTCCCATCACTTTTAATCCTCAACATCACCATCTCCTCCTCCATCAAACTCGGATCCATAATCCCCTTCAAAAACACCATCAACACAAGTCGAAAACTCTTCTCGGTGGATTCTGCAACACCTCAGTAAAGCTGGCATAACTTTCGATCCACAAAAGATTTTGATCTCAAATTTTATTAAAGAAGACTCATAAATCTAATTCTGGGAGTTAGAATCACCCAATTCCGAGTCTGGACGAGGGAGATCTGCCCTCGTGAAGCCAGAATAGAAGTTCCTCCATCAAGATTGCTCGGGTCTTCCTCGGATTGCCTTGCACCGCTTACAACATCAAGATCCTTCATCAGTTAGTCCTTCCAATTTAGTTTTTCTATACACACCGTCATAGAGATTCGAATTCCGAACCCCTTGAACATGTATTTACGGACTTTACTTTTCAAAGGATTATTTTTTCTTTTAACATGATGAATATGTTTATAAATTCAACTCTTAAATTTATTTAATTAATAATAATAATAATAATAATAATAATAATAATAATAATAATAATAATAATAATAATAATAATAATAATAATAATAATAATAAACTATAAAAACAAAGTTCCTGATCAATCTACCTAATACATTATAAAGTAGAAACCATGTCTGTTGAAAAAATTGCGCCGCATGGCATTTTTGAATAAAATAATGTTACAATATTTTAATATTAAATATTATAATTACTTGTATCATTCTTTCTATTATCCAATTTTTTATAAGATAATAACTTGATCTATATGTTGATATTTTTATGCATATCTTTTTTATCTTGTAACAAGATTTTGGATCCAAGTATATAATTATTTTTATATATATGTTGATAATAAATTGATATAATATTTTTTATATTAATTTTATGCATAGTATTTTTTTTATTTTTTAACAAGACTCGGGCTTCAAGTATATAATTTTTTTTATCTATATGTTGATAAAATATAGGGCACAATCTTAAAGATTTTTTTTATAAATTATAGATTTTTATTATGATATTATATACAAGTGTTTTAAATTTTATATTAATATCATTATATTGTATAATCTTTAGTATAATTATCCCGTGAGTATCACGGGGATTCAACTAGTTCACGGGGATTCAACTAGTTCATCTTTAAATTAAACTAGTTGTATCCGGCGTACCATGTACGACCACGATTCGATATTTTATAGACATTATAAATAAGATATTAATAAATAAAAATATAATATCAAATATAATATAAGTAATTTATTGCTCATACAATGTATAATTTTTGCAATCAACATAAATTATTAAATTTAATGTTGAGAATGAAGTTATATTATTAAGATAAAATAATTATAGTTATCTTTGTCCTTGATGATATTTCATAGATATTTAATTAAAAAAAAGTTAAAATATGAATAAAAAATTTATATATTCAAATATGGAAGAGATAAGAATTTAAAAAAATAGTTAACTTAATAAATAAGATATAATAAAATATGAAAGATAAAGATAATTTAATTATTTAAAATATTTAAAATTTAATTAATTAATTTAATTTAATTTAAGATGGGACCAAATACATTTTTGTTGTTAGATAAAGTAAAGATGAAATAATATTAATTATTATATTAATCATATTTTATTACTTTTCATGTACGTAAATTTAGTGATAATCAAGTATTTCAATATATAAATTAAATATTTTATTATCTATTTTTATTAATTTTAAACATTATAGATATTTATGATTAATTTTTAATTATAGAAGAAAAACAATATATATCTATAAATAAATTCGTCAAAAGATATATGCTAGAAGATTTATATTTATTAAAATATTTTATCTTTAATTTTAGATACTTGTATAAGAAAGCTTTCAAAAGATATTGTTATACTAAATTGTTTGATGTTAGAGATAAATTAAATAGTTAAAAAAATTAATAAAAAGAAGTTATAATAATATAAATAAAAATTAATTTTTTAAATATGTGGTGGGGCCATAATCGTTCTGGTGGCTCGAAAAAGTACAACTTTAATATATAATTATAGATTTTAAATCAACATCAATCAATCAATATATAGGGTCCGGTTTAGGTGCGAATGGGCGCCCAGGTGTGAAATAAGAAAGAACAAGAGCCGTTGGATAAAGAAAAATCAAAATGCTCTTCATTTCACTTAAAAAGGGGAAAAACGGCACGAGCGAATTACTGGCGAATTACTCGCGTATTTTTGAAAAAAAAAACGAAAATAGGAAGCGTGCCCAAATTGTTCATCAATATTGTGGATTTGTTCATCAATAATCTGGATTTGTTTATCAAAATTGTGATTTTGTTCATCAAAATTGTGATTTTGTGAATAAATAAACTATTGCTTGTGCATCAAAAATCTATTGTTTGTACATAAAAAATGAACAAATTAAATGTATATCAAAATTGCATGCAATATGTTCATCAACATTGTGATTTTGTTCATAAAAAACAAAAATAGGACACTGTGATTTTGTTCATCAACAATGTGATTTTGTTCATCAACACTGCGATTTTGTTCATCAAAAATGTGATTTTGTGATAAATGAACTATTGTTTGTGTATCAAATATCTATTGTTTGTATATAAAAAATGGATGAATGTGTATCGAAATTGTATGCATTAATATATGTGTGTTCATCATAATTAGCCGTATGTGAGACAAAACTAATTGTTTTGATGTCGATCTTGGTTTTTTCTTGTTTGACTCCTTTGGATTTGTCATTGTTTCTAATGTGAAACATGTGGCTACTTCTTGGGCTCCAAACATAGCTAAATAAGGCACAAGCACTCCTATTCGGTTTGCAGTTGACTTGTTCTGTTATCATACATCATATTATTGCAAAGTCAGATAATTTATCTATTATCCTTTGCATTCAAGCTTCTATATCAACTTTAACTTATTTATGTACTATATTGAGCACTTTATTCGTTTCTTTTGTTGTGCTCATATAGGTAGACATGAAAATTATGTGGATAGTCCTAAATGTACAAATTGATGGTATTGACACATAAACATAAATTTATTTCAATTCACAAATAAGGGTATAATAATGAACAAACAAGGTTATATGAATGAACAAATAGGGTATATCAATGAACAAATAATGGACAAACAAAAGTTATATCAATGAACAAATAGGGGTAAATCCATAAACAAATATGAGTATATCAGTGAACAAATATGGATATATATCAATGAACAAACAAGTTATATAAATGAACAAATAGAAGTATATCGATGAACACATATGGGCATTGAGACCTCTTGATCCAGGCTCGGGTTTGTCTAAACTTGATGTCTAAGCATGGTATTCCATGGAGGTTGCGAAGCTTGATCCGTCATGGCTCCTAAATGATCTAGAAGAGCATGCGTTGCATCTTGTATCTTCTTGTTTCAAGTTGTTGTGATTGGTCAGTCAAATGACACCTTTGGCTTTTCCTCGACGTCTTTAGGAGTCATTGACGGATATTTGACATCAATTATTGAACTTGAAAAAAGAAGACCTTCGACGTTTAACTTTTGCTTATATGTTGTAGACAACTTGGAAGTATCGTAATGACCTTATCTTTAACAATCAGAACACCATTTCTGGTTTTGAAAATAATAATATGTGCATCAAAAACTAGATAATATTGTATTCATACACATAGATAAGTTTAAAAATTAAAATTGAAAATTAAAAAAGTTCGAAATCGATGAACATTGTTATCAAAAACTCGATGCACAATTAGTTAGTATTGATGAACAAATGGTGAATATGGAGGAACAAATCGCTAATTTTGATGAACAAACTGAGCGCGTCTCATAAAAACGTATTTTTTCGAAAAATACGTGAATAATACGGGAAAAATTCCTCCGTGCCGTATTTTATTGAAAAATACGCGAATAATACGTGAAAAATTCGCCCGTGCCGTATTTTAACTTTTTTAATGAATGTTTAATCAGGGGCGTTGATTTTTTGGAATGGACGAGCGAGATTTATTCTTAATTCTCATCTGGCCGACCCTTCTCACACGACTCTATCTCATATATATATATATATATGTGTGTGTGTGTGTATTATAAAATCAAACTGTTTTTAAGCCACCACGTTAATTCTGGCTCCACTTCATATTAAAAAATAATAATTTTTATTCATGTTATTTCACCTTTTCTATTTAATTTTCTATTATTTGTATTTTTACTTTTCCAAATATCTATTTTTTGCTCAACTAACTTAGAGAATATTTATGATAAGATTATTCAATATCTATAACTATTTATTAAAACTATATCTTTTCGAGCCACCACATAGATTTTTGCCCCACCTTATATTTAAAAAATAATTTATATTTATATTAATTTATCTTTTTTAAATAAATGCTATTTAATCTATTTATGTCAAAAAAAATCGAATTTTAACTACAAATTGCAAAAATTATTTTATCTTGATCTTTTTATATTAATGTAAAAGATTTATCATGAGTTAAATTTTGATAAAAAAAAGTAAAAATTTTCATCCTTTAAAAACGAAAAACCAAAGCACGTTCACGGTGGGACTCGAACCCACAATCTCCCGCTCCGGAGGCGAGCGCCTTATCCATTAGGCCACGCGAACACATCGATATTTACGGCTTCTTATATATTAATAATATTTATGATCTCACACTTTTAACTCAACCAACTAATCAATACTAGTACACATTCCGGGAATCACTGTCCCAATCCAAAACTACAAACCCTACTCAAATCCCCCCCCCCCCCCCCCCCCCCCCCCCCCCCCCCTCTTAATTCTCTGCTTTGCGTATCCTTTGGGCGCTCTGATTCATCCATGGCATTCACGATTTCAAATTTCTTATCACGTTGCCCTAGCCTCCAATTGCCCGTCCGGAGTGACATCCGTCCCAGAATTTCAGTTTCCAGCTTCCCGGCTTCATCTATCAGGTAATTTTATCTATCCGCTTCTTTTAATTTCAGCCTACTTATGTCTGTTCGTATATATTTGGTAGAATGGCGATGGATACCAAGGGTCCAGGAATGACATGGATGGGTTTTACTTTTTTCGGAACATGAATCTCTTTTGAGCCACTATTTTTTTCATTGGATTCAGGATTATTGAAGATAGCTTAGTTAATTCTGGTGATTTTTATCTGGTTAGCTTTCCATTGTCTACTTTTTAGCAGATATGTTTCACCACAGGTAGTGAATTGGCTATGACCTGCGCAATGTGCTTGCACTTCGCTTGAGTGAAGTTTTTATTATCTTGTTTGTATCTGGTTGCTGTATGAAAATGCGAGGTAGATGAAGAAAATATTAGTGGAGGCAATTACTTAGACATGGTGTTTTGCACCTTGATAGTCGATTTTAGCTTTAGTATCATAGCTAATAATTGCGTGGAAAGTCGATTTTATCCGGTTAGTATGTTTTGTTTTTAAAAAAATTGGAAATGCTATTGCGAAAGGGTTTTATAGGGAGTATTTGGGGGCCTTCTGTTATTCATGAACAACTAACAGAAGAATTTTGTAAACCAGGTTCTCTCAAATCACCCCACGTAATGGAAGGGTGATTTGTGCTGCTGCATCTGCTGCTGGAAGTTCTGGCTCAGATGGAGATCTAAACCCATATCAGGTACTCTCATTGATTCTTTTCATGCACTAATTGTACTTTTTCTTAAATTTTTTAACCATTTACTTTTGATCCATGTACATTTAGGTCCTTGGGGTGAACCCTATTGAAGGATTCGATATGGTAAAGGCAGCATATACAAAAAAACGCAAGGATGCTGAGAGAAGAGGTGACGAAGCAGCTGCTGCTCAGGTGGTCATTTCCTGATGGTTGTTTCTAGATAAATGCCTTTTGGTTTTAGTTTGTAGTCTTGCTTGATACATTGGTAAGCCCCCTCGTTACTTTATTTTGATGTTGTTTTTTTTCAATTAAATATGATTTCAGCTAGAAAGGGCATATGACAAGATCATGATGTCACAGTTGATGAAGAGGAAGAAAGGAGAGACATATGGTTCATTTCAGGTATATTATTAGCATGCTTTTGTACGTTACTGCTTCTATATTATATACATTCAACTAAAGGTTTGTTTGGAAAACACATTTTTATACATTAACACTAGTCCCCATAAATAATTACTTGTTTAGCTCAAATAAGGACCTTATAAGCAATGCACAAATCGCTTTAAATAAGCACAAAAATTACCTTTTTAGAACCTATAATCGGTCACTGTAGTCCTATAGTATTTCTCATCTTGTCAGCACCTTAGTTCTAGCATTCCCGCCTTGTTCTCCTTCACTACCTGCCTAATCTCTTGCTCATCACACCTTAACATGGATGACCTGGTTATATGGCAAATGCTATCGTGGCTTTATGCTGTCCTCTGAAAGGAAGTACTACTATTGTAGTATTTCAAAAAGTCTAGTCTTCTATTAACAGAATGTAGTTTGTATTTTCTAGTTTGCATAGAATTTCTATTCCAGCATCACAGTTGGATTTGCAAAATTTGGAAATTAGTAAGCAGTTCAGTAGTTAATAGAAGTTCAGGGGACTGAATATGTTTTAAGCCTATTCCTAGTTCATGCTTAGTAACTTCATTGTCCATTCTATCTTTGAAATGTTACTTTCTTTTTGTGATGGAGAGGAGAGGGAGTTGGTATGGTTAACTGGTAAGCTTGGGAAATCCTATTTGATGCCCCTTCAGTTAACTGGTATGTGCTCAATTTTTTTCTCAAAAATCCTAGTGGTGCCCCTCTGCTTTTAGGATTTATTCACATCTTACTCCATCTTGTATTATTTCAACATAAAATTCTCAGAAACTATTGCACTATTTAAACTAAATCTTACAATAAAAATCACAATTGGACAAAAATTGGGCTTAAAGAGCTTTTAAAGAAGGATTAGTGGAATGGGTGTCACAGTTTCAGATTTAGGTTTAAAAGGTGGTTTCACTAAATTTTGAAATAAAAGGTGATTTTTGTTAAAACAAGATTAAATTAGGAGGTGTTTTTGGCCAATGATGTTAAAGAAAAATAAGAAGTAAGTATACAATTCATGTGTCTGCCAACCAGTTATACATATCTAAAGCATACGAGTACTACTTGGATTTTTGAAAAGAATTGGGCACCACGTGATAAAGGCAAAAGCACAGGGGCACTATTCGAAGTTTCCCAAAATATTTTCTTTATAGACTTATTAACTGCGTTTCTGGAATTCTTGTTTTTACAGGTCTCCAAAGACGTTAAATATGCTGACAAGGCACCACTTATACCATGGGGCCCCAGGTTAGTTCTGGGGTGGTCCTTTATTCTTCTCTGCAATGTTATTCTGCCTGAAGAATAGGAGAATTTAAATTATAAAAAAAAAAGAAAGAAAAGATGTAAACTAATAATCTTTGGAAGAAAAAACTTTATCTTTGTCTAGTAAAGGATTGCAAAGTTACAGTTTGGAGCTGACTTTCTTGTTGCTTGTTAGAGTTAAGTTCACTTTCAATTTCCCAATTCACATCTCGGAAAAGCTTTCCACTTTCTTTGCTAGTTACAGAGAGAACTGGATTGTGATTTGAGAGCCGTCATTTAAGTTTCTTTCTTTGGTTGGTAACAAAGGATACATGTTTTGATTATTTTTTACATGATGTCAATGTATTACTTTATCTTGATGAGCTTTCAGGTACTGCAAGTCAGAGCTCAAAGATGTGCAGATCAACTTAGCTATATCAGCTGTTTTTGTAAGTTGTGGACTGCTATTTAGCATGTATTTTTTTAGCTTTCACTATCCTTATTGATTTAATATCGTTGGACAGATCTTTAATTGTCCACATATTCTGACTTTCATTTCTTCTGCCACGCAGACGGCTTGGATTTTCATTATACGCAGTGCTGAGTGGCTACCATTGCAGTTTTTATCTGCTGTGTATGTTTACCGTATATTTGAGAAATTAAAAGCCTTTGAAGCTCCACAATCACCAACTTTTTCTGTAAGTGTCACATTGGGCTAAGCTGAGTTTTTGGCATCTTAGTGTGTTTTGTGTTATGTTGCCTTCTTCACCAGAACCACTTTGCTGAACCTTTTCTGTTGATCTCTTCTTTGTAGGAGGAAGGTGAGGATGAGAGTAGATTGTTGAGGATGGGAAAACGGCTGTTACGCTCTGCTTCTCTGGTGTTTGGATCTCTTGCTCTTTCTTCTATGGTATGTTTTATTTTTCTAATTGTCATTTGTTAAGTACCCATCTTCTTTTGCTTGAATGCTGAACTTCTGGTGTCTGCTCTGGTTTATGCATGAGCCCTTCAGTTATTTTGCTGCTATCTGTAGTGTTACCAGTATTATAACATCTATTTATAGGGTTCTTTACTTTGTTCATTTGTAATCACTCTTTTTAGTTCTAAATGAAAATGCTCACTATTCTCAACTCTGCCAAAATCTTTTAAAATCCTCCTTTTGAGATGAAATTTTGTTCATGTAGGCATTTACAATGCTATTGAACGTCATCGAATACACAGGAAATTACATCCCTGCATTGCTTTACAACAGCCAGGTATCGAAGCCGGCCATGGCCATAATTGCAAATTGTTCTTGTCTTGAAATACTTCTCTTTTTGTAGGTTTGTAGCTATGTCTTGTAAAGTCTTGACTTTAAAGTGTTTACTTAACAGGACCTCTTTGTCACTGCTGTTTCTGCGGCCACGCTCTTCTTATTATCCTCATACTACAGATGATCGACTTTGGATGTGTCAGGGCACACAATTTTGTACAAGTGTTGCTTTTTAGTAGGGAGATTTTTGATTGCCAGGTAAAAAATTTGTGTTCATCACTCCGATTTTGTACAAAAAAGATTGAGCATGCTCCATGGTTCTTACTCTGGGAATATCATTTTACCATTGGGTACTATAAATTTTCTCATTGTTCACTTCCAACCTAATAATTTGCTTCTGAATTAGAAAATGCTGTTGGAATGCAACAACTATGCATCTGGATAACTTGTTCCATATCATTAGAAACCAATGAGGCAAGAGCATTGGTCTGATCAATTACCCATCCTTTTTGTTGTTGAATTTTGCTAGCTTGGCTCCTGTAAAAGGTGAAATTCCCCAATTGTTGCTGTCTTGTGGATTTATTTGGTTGATTCGGAAAACTTGCCAATCTCTACTCGAGCCGATTTCACTTTTTGGGTCTTTCATCAAAGAATATGAATGAACATATTAATGAACAGTTGTTAATTATGACACATTAACAGTTGCTAAAAATGACATATGATTCTATAAGTAGTTGCTGTCAGGTGAACAAGGGTTGCTCGTGTTAAAAAGTTAATTGGAAAAAAGAAAAGAAAAGAAAAGAAAAGTCAGTTGCAACCTGCATTTATACAATTGCTTATTTCCGATCATTCCTTTGACATATACTTGCTACTGTATTTGCTAACCATCGTTTTTTGGGTGATGTAGATTACGTGACAGATCTTATATGACGTCGTTCCCTATCATTTTTCTTCACAAGATCTATTACTGTTTTCTTACTTATTTTCTTTCTAATTCCCCCTTTCCATTTTTCTTCAAAGGGGGTTATTGGAGTATATTTTGTTTTTTCTCCGAATACAAACGTCCTATATTTATGTTTCTCCACGTTATTATTCACCAATGATAGCCTAAAATCGTCCTGACAATTATTGCAAGTTCAAGCTTTTACTAATTTCCTTGAAACGGTGTGTATAAAAGTTTTAAACGAGTGTTATTTTGAGCCAAAAAAGTCCTATACTATTATCTTTCACCCAATAAGTACCATGAATCAGCGTATAATATATTTCAACTTTCAGATACCTAAGCAATTTACGAATCTCATTAAGAAAATCAACACCGAACTATATAAATTACCTTTTACAATTATGAAAAGGTGACGTGCTTGCATTGAATATACATACAATAGTCAATAGAAGATTAAGAAGTCAAGATTTGCCAGCTTAAGTAATAGATCTCGCATGTACCTAGCTCGATGACTAAAGTTACCGGTATTTCAATCAAGCCTCGGTTCGATATATGGAGGCCGAGTTGGACCTGAAACTGAATAAGTAACTAGAGCTAAAGCTGAAGCTGCTAGATTTATCACTTTAACTTTCCTAAAAAAGTTAATTGGATGTTTAGTATTACGGGTCTATTCAGTATTATGAAGCTGATATGAGCCCAAGTTGAAACTAAATAATGGATTTTAGGAAAAATCTCTCTAAATATTCCAATCTTTTACGTGGTTGCGCTCTCTACCCCAACCTTTTCTAATTTCACAAAATATCCTATACTTTGGAGGTCGTTGCGCACTCTACTCTCGAAATGTTCACACTTTGAAAAAAAAATAATATATTAGCATCTTACCTTTTTACTTTGTGACAAAACTACCCAATTCATGTACAAACAAATTTTTGAAAATTATAAATCTTGTCATTAAAGGATTAAAATATTAAAAAATAACCATTTTATATCTAATTTTGTTCTAAAATATTCTTAGTGAAAATTAATTTATAAAAAATCAGTTTCCTTTACATAAAAATATATTAAGTAAGATTAACAACATTTAAGATAAGTTTTAAAGTTATAACATAATTTTTTAGGTTTAGTTTTCTCATTTATAAGAAAATAATGACATTAATTTTATTATTTGGCTAATGTATCCAACTTCATAATTAACCACATAAATCATTAAATCATAACTCTCACTTTACAAATAGTCCATGTTAATACTTTTATTGATTATTATTTTCAAATAAATTTATACAAAAGTTTATAAGAAAATCATATCTCTTTTATAAAAAAGTTAAAAAACTTATATTCTAGCTTATCCAACTTATGTTTTGGCTTGTCAAAATAAACATAATCACATGGATTAGTTGAATAATAAATTTATTAAATTAAACATGAAACCCAAATTTCCCTTTTACTAATGAAAAACTAAATCCCAATTATTATTTTTAAAAATGATTAAAAATCCAAACAAGGTTTTTAAAACATTTATAATTGATTTTTGTTTTGGATAAATAAAAGTTGGAAACCTCTTCTTTGTCGTGTAATAATCCAAAAATTTTAAAATTTTATAAAAAGGGTTATGAAAATTCTTATTAAATTTTTGTCTAAAATTATTTGAAAATAATAATAGATGAAAGTATTAAGATAAACTACTTGTAAAGTCAAAATTATAATTTAATGTTTTATGTGGTTAATTAATTCTCACTAAGAATGTTTTAGAACCAAATTAGATATAAAATGGTTATTTTTAATGCTTTAATATTTAATGACAAGATTTATAATTTTTAAAAATATGTGTGTACATAGATTGGGAAGCTTTGTCAAAAAATAAAAAGGTAAGGATCTAATATATAATTATTTTCAAAGTGTGGACATTTCGAGGGTAGAGTGCGCAACGACGCCCAAAGTATAGAATATTTCGTGAAATTCAAAAAAGTTGGGTAGTGGGTGCAACCGCGTGAAAGGTTGAGATATTTAGAATAATTTTTCCTAGATTTTATTTTTAATGGTAGTATATGAATATAAGGTTGGGGGATATTATAGCTTATATTTTGGGTAAATTTTCAACGTGCAGATTAAGTACCTGTTTGAATCGCAAAAAATAATACAAGATAATACATTATTGTGTGCAATCCAAACATATCCTAATTGTTAAGACAATCATCATAAGTAAAATGAAAATAATACTATTTTTTTTGATAGAATAATAGTAAAATTTGAAAGTCCTTAATTTCCTGGGTTGCTTTCCCCCAAAAGTCGAAGACCATGCACAAATATGCAATGCAGATGGATACATGCAATGATTTCAAGTTTTTAACCCTAGAAGAAAAGGCCTCAAAATTGCATAAAAATAGGCATTTTTCACTCCCTGTCTTCCACACAAGTCTAATCGAAGCTACATGCCAACAATTTCAATTTCAATTTCAATTTCAATTTGAGAAGGGGGGAAAGAGTGCAAAGCAGCTGGCTGAAGAAGCTGAATCCTTCAAGTTCATTCAAGTGGGCAAATTACAACAAACAGGGAATTGCTCAGAACTTTCCTTTGTCTCCATCCTACAAATCATATTGCGTACATTCATATTCATATTCATATTCATATACACATCCCATCCATCCATCATTTCCTCATGTTGTTTGTTTTACAAATTACTCCTCCGTAATTAATACTAAGTACTAACATCATCTCTTGCATATATTAGCGCTTTAGGAGTAGTTCCTGTGTATGCCCCCCCGCCACACACAAACAGGAGAATCCCTCTCAGGATTTGTTTGTTTTATATATACAATAATACAAGGGAAAGGCAGGAATTGGTGTTTGGATAAATGGAAACATTTGGCATCAAATACCCTCCTCCAAACACACCCTAATCTATCTTCAAAACCCTCCTCCCAAAGATTGGACCAGTAGTCAGCTACCTTACCTAATACCTAGCCTAGCCTAGCTAATTGGCTATAGTACAGTCTTCCTCCTCAGTCCCCCCCCACACACTCTCTCTCTCTCTCTCTCTCTCTCTCTAATGGATCGGATGATGGTGTGTTCAACTTTGGGCTAGCTTGATCTCCTTCTTTAAGTAGCCTTCTTTGGAAACACAATCTCAACCAAACTTCTCCTCCTCTCTCCTTTAATTGGAGTACTATTCAAAATCAAGAACTTCAATTATATATAAACCTCCCCCTAGCCTTTCTTGGATTGAGGAAAGCTCCACATGCAAAAGCCCTAAAACTGACTCACTTTAATTCTTTTAAAAAACCAAAACCAAAACCAAATCTAAACATATATGCACTTCATGATCTCAAACCTCCCAAACTACACCACCACCACCACAGAGCCACCACCACCACCGCCACCGCCCTCTCAGGCTCAAACTCCGCAGCCGAGCCGCTACGAGAACCAAAAGCGGCGCGACTGGAACACGTTCAGCCAATACCTGCGCAACCACCGGCCACCACTCACACTGACGCTCTGCAGCGGGGCCCACGTGCTGGAGTTCCTGAGGTACCTGGACCAGTTCGGCAAGACTAAGGTCCACAACCAAACGTGCCCTTACTTCGGCATCCCGAGCCCTCCCTCCCCGTGCCCCTGCCCCTTCCGCCAGGCCTGGGGCAGCCTCGACGCCCTCATCGGCCGCCTCCGCGCCGCCTTCGAGGAGCACGGCGGCCTCCCCGACCTCAACCCCTTTGGCGCACGCGCCGTCCGCCTCTACCTGCGCGAGGTCCGAGACTACCAGGCCAAGGCGCGTGGCGTTAGCTATGATAAGAAACGCAAGCGCAACCCCAAGAAACCCTCCAATAATCCCAGGTACTTACTAAATATGCAGTCTTTCGATCCAGATACTACTTAGGGCTCGTACATTCATTAATTCTGATCATCCATGTCTTTCAATTTCCCACTCTTCCTGTTCTTTTCACTCCTTTTCGGGATTAAAAACTTCCAAGTTTTTTCATGAGCAGTGCTCTCAGATTTCTACTGTTTTCGGCTGAATTTAAGTTTCAATGTTTTCTAGTAGAAATAGTCTTTTCACTATTGCATGACACGTTTTTTCAATTTATCCCCTTTCTGACTGTTCTCTTGCAATCCCATTAATCCCTTCTATATACAATTATATAAACAAGATGTAGAGCTTAATTTCATGTGTGCACACGGATATTTTTGGAATTCCCAACTTGTTAATTTGAGAGCAGATTTTGTTGTGATAGGCTTAATTCAGCCTGTTAGTTTTTCGTGTTTTGCAGATTTCGAATAAATGAACCAGTGGAGATGATCAACACCTATGATTCTACAACATGATCAACCACCATACTAGTACTTATACAATCGCTAAATGCCAACTCAACTCCCAAGTGTCACCTAAATAACTAGTATAAATCTTAGAGATCAGTCGTGCTTAAGAATATGTATGTGCACTAATTAACCTAGTCGGGCTCATAATTAAACATAATCTAGATTAAAAACAATATGCTACTAAGTAATGAGGTGCATGTTTTAATAACTTTTGTTCAAAGGTCTACAAGTGTTACGTTATAAGCGATTACACTCTTAGTTATACGGTTGTGCACCCAATTATATATATACATATAGTAAATCTTGGGTTCCTCAGTAGATACTGTTATAAGTAAGATGTGCAGCCGTGGAACTGAAAGTTTGCAAGCCGGTACGGTGGAACATTAGGGTTTGATGATCTAGACGTTTATATTCTATATATCATCCAATTTCTTGGTTCTATTGACCATATAATGTAATTTGGCTTCTTTCTCTCCCTGAATGTGTAATAATCCTTTTTCCATCGGACGAATGTGATAATAATCTCCCTTTGCTACATTTAGTTCGTCTCTCAATCAATAGGTGCCCAATTTATTATGCTTACAATATATATTTATGATATTATAATCTTCAATTCTTAGCTACAAAGTTTTGTGAGAAATTAATGCTCAAGTATATATAATGAAAAAAGAAGTCTAGATGGATTGACAATTTGACAGTCTTCATTACATGTTGAATCATGGTCATATGGATCGATCTCAAACTACGATTTAAACGATACTATGAAATCCGAAAATGGTGGAACAATTCTTGATTTTTTACTTCCTAACGATAAATGCCTTAAAATGTGAGAAAAATAGTCGATTTGTTATGTTGAATCAAGAAAAAAAGGCCTAAGTTATTATTGAAATTTAGTTTTTTTCGGTAGAAGGAGAGGCGGTATTCTCCGGCTCCTCAAGAGAGCAGTTTATTAATAATTAAGAAAAAGGGCTAAGTAGTCATCAATCGGGGGATAGCCCGACCCCTTACATCATCAAAAAGCAGTAAAGAAATCTTCTCAGGAGGGGCACACAATACATGGCTTCCTAAAGGAAACTGATAAGCAAGGAGAGTGAGGCGGTCAACAATGGTATTCGCCTCACGATACACATGGCGGAATCGGATGGACCAATTCCTACTAATTAAGCCTTGGCACATCGATACCACGCTAAAAAGAGGATGACTCCTCTTAACCCCGGTGCTCAAGAGGTGTATAATAAGTAAAGAGTCAGCCTCAAGAAGTACCTTTCGGTACCTACTCTCCTAGGCTAACTGAAGCCCATTATACACCCCCAGAGCTCCGCCATCGAGACTAAACAAGACCCGATATTGTGAACGAAACCATTAAGCCAACTGCCATTACAATCCCTTAAAATACCTCCTGATGTGGCAATTCCGTCCTTCAGAGATCCATCAGTGTTAATCTTGATCCAGCCTTCTTCCGGTTTTGTCCAATGCACGTCCACCAATTCCTTTGCAATCGCTTTATCAGTCAACTTGCTCTTCTTCGCAGCCTGATTCGCCTCCTTCACTCGATCAATAATGAAATCCGCTTTGTTAAATATCCCCGTGTGGCCATCGAATGCTTTGGAGTTCCTCCACCTCCAAACCCACCACAAGGTCGTGCTGAAAATCGCGCTCCACTCTAAGTCACCCATCTTCTTATTCTCCAAGAGACTACATTTAATTTTCGAAAAAAAAAAAGAAAATACATTTAATATTAGTTTTTTAGAACAATATTTTTTTAGTTTTATCCTTATTACGTATGAATTGAGATTAGTTGTGCACATATTATATAGTGTAAAATGTGAGCATTTATCAACAGCTCAATCATCTTGCATCTATAGCTAGGATTACATGTAAGGTTAAGTCATTTTTATACCTAGAGGGATATTTTTGTCATTTCTCTATTCATTTGTCTTCTTCCTTCTCTTCTCTCGGCCATATTGCTTTGGTGATTCTCTGTAGCTCCATTCTAACGTATTGGTTTTCGATATTCATCTATCAAACTCCATCTCATGTTCGGTCTCTTTATCGATTTTCTCCATCTTCTTTGTCATATTCTCCCGTTTAATTTTTCTACCTTCAATCCCCCAACTTTTTGTTGACAAGGTAAAAATTTGGAATATCAAACAGACTTGGTAAACCGAGAGGCCGTAAGAAAATAAGGCAGCTCATAACGGTTAAGTGATTCAATAGAGTAACAAACAAGACAAGCAAGATAGACTAGGAATAGTACAAATTCTCGAAAAGAAAGAGCAATAACGCGCTTGGGATCAGGGTGAGTAAAACACTAATAGTCATAGTGTCGTATGCAAGCGGTCAACCCATCCTAGGGTGTGCGAAAAGGGGCTCAGCTGACGTTTCCTCCACCAAAATGAAGGATCTTGAAAAGCTACGAAGCACCAAACGACCTGGCCTAATACAACTAGGTCCAAAACCAAACACAACTCCAAATCCTCAGAAAATTTGTACACAAAATAAGCTCGAGCCATCCCGCGTGCGAGAAGAGTTTTCAAGCTTGCACCGCAAGATATGAAACTTGTGCCACAAGCAATATAAACTTGCGTTGCAAGCAATATAAACTTGCACCGCAAGTAAATGTGATAAACTTGCGCCACAAGTAAAGGTGACAAACTTGCGCCGTAAGTAAATGTGACAAACTTACGCCGTAAGTAAATGTGACAAACTTGCGCCACAAGTAGCGCCTCAAGAGGCAAGGTGACGTCGGGGAACATTGAAGATGAGCACCGACCAGATCCGAGAGAGATAGACGGAGGAGCCTTGAGGGTGAAGTAGTGGTATGGCCGTGGAGGCGATCAATGTGGCGATGAGACCACGGGGGTGAAGCGGCGGCGTTTTCCGACCAACACCGGAGGAATCCGACCAAACCACCTAAAGAGCAGTGGTGGGTCTTTCTATTGGATTGTTGTGGTGGTGATGTTGTGGGGTAATGCAATAGAGAGGCCATGTTGGTAAGATGGCGGTGAGTCCACAGGGTTGATTCGGCGGTGAGGCCATGGGATTAGAGGCGATGAGAAGCCATTGAGGTGGGGTGAGTTATTATCCCTGAAGGGGATAACCCCCAAAGAGAGCGTTTTTCTTTACCCCCTTCAAGTAAACACAATATTTCAAGCCCCACCTTGTTTATGGATTTAGGTAACCCTTTTTAGGGTTTTAATTTTCTTAGAGAAATTTGCACTAAACCACTCGTTAAATAGGCAAATTTACACTTAACCACCCATTATACACGAATTTGTTTTAAACCACCCAAAACTTCGATTCCGTTAACAAATAGCCACCCATTGCGTTATTCCGTCAAAAATGTCGTTAGATCTTGTACAATTACTACTTTGCCCTCAGTTGTTCCAAACATTTACATGTTAACCGCCCGGTTCATGTTCAATATAGTGTGAAAACCGAAATAAAAACACAAAAATTTCCCCCCAAATCCATCGTTACATTTCTAGGGTTCATCGCTCAAATTGGCGATTTCTGGGCCTACTTCTGGGGCAATTTCAGTGGGAGATTGAGCTGTGGAGATTGAGTTGGGAGATTGGGGTGTGGAGGACTCGTTTTCGGGCAGATTTAGGGCTCCAATTTGTGCGGCATTTGCACTTCGGCATCAAAATAATACGGCTCCATTTTCTATGTTGTAGATTGCAAATAAAGGTAATCTTCTATCTATCTCCTTTGATTTTATCGATTTAATTGGCACACATGCGATTTATGGTGTGGAATTGATTTGGTTGCAAGGATGTCTTCGAGTAGTGGATGTTGGTCAAACAAGCAGGTGCATTGCAATTTCGATTTGGTTGCAAGAATCTCCACTGCCTATACTCCTAATAACTACAGAAGACGTTTTTTCAATTGTCCAAGATATGCACCGTCTGTGAACCGCGGCTGTGGGTTCTTTGCATGGATCGATGACCCATTCGAGGCCAAGGCAACGAACATAATTAAGAGGCTCGTGCACTAGAAAAACGAGTGGGAAAAAATGCCATGGATTGGAAACAAGGTGCCATGAGCTGGAAATCCAGGTTGCATCCAAGGAAAAAGAACTTGCCATCCTGCAAGCTCATTCCAAATTCAGCAATATGATAATGGTAGTTGTTGTAGTAGTTGCAATAATAGCTAATGTTGTGTTCTAAAGCAGTTTCACATTTGTGATGATGTTGTTTTGTAAGGCAATTTGACATGGTGAAATGTTCTGTGCTAAGAAAATATGACATTTGTTCACTGTTTGTCTTTGTATCATCTTCTTTCTCGCATATCAATGAAATGGTTTACTAGAAATTTCAGCATATGAATGAATGGTTTATTAGAAATATGAGCATATGGATGAATGATAACAATGTAACAATTGAGTTTTTAGTAAAAATTTGAGCATAATGCCACAACAAAAGGCATCTGTCATGAGGTATAAACACAGCAAAATTCATCTGTCACATGTTCTGCACACATGCAATAGCATTAAAAACACACAATTCATATGCCACATCAAAATTCATCTGTCAGGAGGAATAAGCATAGTTGCAATTCATACCAAAAGTGGTGCATAGAATGCACTGTCATAGTTGTTTTCATCATCACAATAGCATTAAAAACAACATAGCTTAGATCCTAAAGTATGTCAGAAATTCCATAGTCACATTAAGTCATCACAGTAGCATTAAGACAGGCATACAAATCATGATGCCACAACAAGACATTCCCCAAAAAACTACCCTAAGATTACTGCTACCCTACAGACGCTTTTCCCTGAGCCTGTTGCTTGTCCTGAGAACTAACTCCAAATTCTTTTTTGAGGCAATGGCTTTTCTCCTGGGTTGCTTTGTTGCATTGGAGGCAGATGTAGCCACGCCAACTGATGGTCCACTATGTAGTGTAGATGGCATCCTAGAGTGATCTTGGCTCACTTGCACCTGAGTATTGGAGGCTTGAATTGGAATTTCTTGAGCAATGGTAGGATGGAGTTGTGCAGATGACCCCTGAGTTAATTCCTTGACCACTAAGTCTTGCAGTTGACCCTTGAGTTGGAATGTCTTGAGCATCTTGATTCTCCTCATCTTGAATCCTATGAAGCATTGATATGTGCAGCTCTTCATCTTCCACATTGGCCTCAACATTCTCAGTAGCAGTTTGTCCTGAGTTGAAATTTCTTGTAGGCATCTTGCAATACAAAAATAACAAATCAATTAGTCACTTATAAATTGCTTATGAGACACATATACAAGAGGGGAAAATTCTTACCCTTTTAGTGTATTTCCTTTTTCTACAAGGAATGACAGTGCTAGCTTCCTTTGGTGGTCTCCCTCCTTTGTTATGATTTGTTGATGGCACATGTTCTTTGGCAAGATTGGTGCATTTGTTCTTGTAGTGACCCTCTTGGCCACAGTTACTACACTTGTTCTTCCCTTGCCATGTCCTTGTGTTGGTGCTTGTCCCTTCTCCAGGTTCCTTTCTCCTACTCTTCCTTGGCCTACCAAGTTGGATTATAAAAGAAGGTGGGAGTGGCTCAACATAGTCAGTTGTCTCCCATTGATCCTCTCTTGGTATTGGATGCACACCCTCACCATAAGCCAACATGTATGTTTCCTTTCTGAAGAATGGATGCACGTACTGTTGAGGGTCCCCTCTCCTCTTTAAAATACAACACATAGCATGTGGGCAAGGTATTCCAGTTAGATCCCATTGGTTGCATCCACATGTTCTCTGGACCAAATTCAACACAAACCTCTTTGTGCCATGGTCAACCTCATACATATTATCTGCTCCATGGTATTTACACTTCCTAAGCCCTTCCTGTTTAGCAAGCTCTACCTTCTTCACTACTTCTGGTGTTAGATAACCATTGTGCTCTCTCATTTTCTCCCTCTTATTGATAAACATATGCATGAGCTTTCTTCTGATCCACTCACACATTGACAGAATAGGCATCTCTCTTGCCTCCTTAATACAACTGTTGAAAGATTCACAACAATTATTAAGCAGCATGTCTGACTTACAATGATGAGTAAATGCATGCATTGACCAAGTGGAAGAGTTTGCATCCATGAGATACTTCCATGCATTGACATCCATCTTCTTAATCACCTCCATGCGCAACCCAAAATCATGCACTGTCATGGCATTCCCAGCAGCCCAGACTTCATCCTTGAAAGCCTTGCCTGGCCACTTCACCTTGAAGTTGTTGTGAAGGTGCCTAAGACACACTCTGGTGTCAGAAGTTGGTGCCATGATGTTTAAAGCTTCAATCAAACCTTGCAAAAATGGCAAGCACATGTCAGTACTCAACAAATGCTACAAAACAATAATTATTGATTAAGTGTGTAATACAACAGACCTTCTGCCTATCAGATATGAATGTCAAGTGTTGAGAGCCCACATCCTGAAGCAAAATTTCCAAGAACCATTACCACGTCTCCTTCCTCTCAACCTCAACCACAACAAAAGCAATTGGGAAAATATTATCATTTCCATCCATCCCCACAGCAGAAAGCACTTGCCCTGTATAAGCACCCTTCAAATGACATCCATCCAGACCAACAATGGGTCTACAACCAGCCAAAAACCCATTTTTGCAAGCACCTAGACAAATATATAGTCTTTGAAAGATTGGCTTCTCTGGTGGAGGTAATTCTTGTAAGCATTTCACAGATACTAAGCTGCCTTGGTTCCACTTCAAACAGTTGTTGCATACCTCCAAACCTTTGCATACTGCTCAGGTGCATGGCCATATGTCATTAACATGGCTCTCAACCTTGCCCTCCAAGATTGGTGATATGTTATAACTATACTATGCTCCCTCTTCACTGTTAGAATGAAGCTCTTGATCCTCCACTGTGCATCCTCCTTATAATGCTCCAGATACTTTTTAGCTAACCAAACAGAAGTGGCTTTGGTTTTCACATCTTGCCAACCACAGGTGTGTTTTCCATTAAATTGCTTCAACTGAAAATTGCCATCAGTACCCATTCTCCAAGCCACAGCCCTGAACTCACAACTAGATTTTCCACAATGACACTTCTTCCTAGATCTAATCATAGGACAACCACATTTATTTCTACAATAAGTAGAGACTTTAGAGTTATCATTGTGTAGATAATAATAGTCAAATCCATTCTCCAATGTAAGCTGTCTAAGTGCCTTTCTAAAAACCTCATTAGAGCAGAATCTCATACCTTTCTTAAAACATATTGGAGATCCAAAATCAAACAATGGATTGAATTATGGGTACCTTGCATGACCATGACCATCAGACCCACTATAGCTTAGATAACCCTCATCTCCAGGAATTGTTTGAAACACATCTGGCTCAGTATCTTCACTGACTACCTCAACAACATCAGGATCTATATTCTGCTCAAATAACACATCATCATCTTCTTCCTCACCAAATACATTCTCATGATGAGCAAACTCATCATCGGATGAAGATGATTCTGAAGTTAATACCTCATCTTCAGATGGCTCACTTGCATCTTCTGTGGACAATTCCTTGAATACAGGCAATTTAGAAGGCTTTGTGGAGTTTCTAAGGTTTTCTATGGCCTTAGTTGAGGGAGCTACAACATTTAATGGTTGGGACTGTTGGCTGAGTTGGTCGGTAGTCTCACCAGTTTGACTTAGGAAAAATCTTCCAGCATTGAATGTGCTTTTAGTCACAGATGGACTTCCATGTAATGAAACCCGAATGGCACTTGGGCTCACCTCATTTTCTTGGACCACATAAATATGCAGCATTCTATCCTTACCAATATTCTCACACATCTCCCTAATGTCTTTGTCAGCAATTATTTGCCTAAGGCCATCATGCAAAATCATCCCAGGCTTAAGCCACCACAGCTCTGTTATGTTGCCTATACTAACACACTTCAATAGCATAACCTTTAACTCCATCAAGGACACTAAGTCTGGATCAACACCTCTTTTACAAAAACTTGTATTTTTCTTATAGGCCACGTGATCACCATTTGGAATCTTGTAAAATACCCCCCATACAGATATCTTATAGATATTTCCATCTACATTAAACAAGCATGTGTCACGAATTAAATTTGGCCCCACCACAACAATATTCAAATATGCATACTAACCCATTATATTATACTAGCAAAGCATCTTATGCAGTAGAAAATTGTGCCAGAGTAGTCCTTTCAACAAGACAAAAAGCTTAAAGCACAATGTCAGGAATCTTTCATTGTTACCATGCACTGAGCTTGGGAAAAGCCACTCTACCTTGCAATGGAGCTTCAATCCACCTTGCGTCGCCAACACCAACAAAAATCGCCTCAGATTTCGCCAAAGGGTTTTCGCGCTCCTCGATTTGTCTCTGAAATCGCCCACTTCTGAACTAATTCTCGATTGGGGTCGCCACAACAATTGAAGAGCCCCGTTTTGGTCGCGTTTGAATCGCCCAATTGAAGAGCCCCTAAACCCCCCACGAAATCGAACCAGATTTCCCCCAAAGATGAACCCTAGACTCGAAAGAATGGATTTGGGGGCAAGTTTTTGATTTGTGGGCAAAATTTTCAATTGTCTCTGTTTTGTAACTCACGAACCCGTTTCAATTTGAGGGCAAAGTAGTAATTGTACACGATCTAACGACATTTTTGACGGAATAATGCCATGGGTGGCTATTTGTTAACGAAATCAAAGTTTTGGGTGGTTTAAAACAAATTCGTGTATAACGGGTGGTTAAGTGTAAATTCGCCTATTTAACGGGTGGTTTAGTGCAAATTTCTCTTTTTTTAATGCCTAGATTGATCTCATTCTTCGATTTCGACTTTGCCACATTCATTTCGACTTTTCCACATTCATATTTCAATTTAAATCTGATGAGGGCAACTTGTTTCATATCTATAGCTACAACCACTTAATAATTTGATACAACTATGATTGATTACCCAATATGCTTGGATTTTGAAATCCCAATTTATATGAGAAGTTTGGGGCTAGGGGAGAAGCCTTCTTTTGATTTTATATGAACTGTAGTGGCACTTTTATGGACCTATATGAACTGTGGTGACACTTTTTATGAACCTATACATTTAAGATCTTGAACCAAATGAATAACCTTATGAACCTCAATTTACACATTTATCAAAACGATCCAAAATGTGTCCATAATTTGCACATTTTTTATATCCTTGAAGCATATTGACACTCCATCATATGTTTAGATTATGGTCATGTCTCAAAAGAACTAGGACTATTATATAAATTTTAATTCATTATAATTTTATGTCCACGTCTCACATCCCTTGGAAAAATCTTATTGAAATCACTATTATCAAGTGTCTCTCAATTTTTGGGCCAATGATGAAATTTCTTCCATTGATTGTTAGTTGCATCTCACATAAATGAAATTGGGATCTTCTTTGTTTCCCCCTTTTCTTTACGGTGTCTCTTTCTTTTCTTTTTGTCATTCTTATCAACCTAGGTGATATGAGGTGCATTAGAAGGTCCAAATCAAAATCAAATGGTAGATTGACTTTTGTATTCATCATTGCTTCCGCTTATGTAATTATGCTCATGTTGTTATCTTAAGCTTTAAGGCATCACATATATGAATGATTTTGACAACCACATGTCACGATAAGAGTGTGAGAGTTATATGTTGGTGCATTATTCTAGCTCAAATAGCTCTTTTTCTCTTCCTTCTAGCTAGGCATATCAAGTAATGTATCATTGTGAAATTGAGTTTTGTACCAGTATACCGTAATGATAGGATTCTTGCTTTGTCTATCTTTTTGGATATAAGATATTGTAAAATCTATAAGAACTTTGATAACTAATAAACTAATGAAAGGAGCTAGTTGTTTTTTTTATCCTTGAATCATATTGACACTCCATCACATGTTTAGATTGTAATGACATGAACCATATTGACATGTATTATGAACCTAACGTAACTAAATCATGAACCACTAAAACCACTTTTATGAACCTAAAGTTTCGATACTAGTGATGAAGCATGAATATTCGATGCTCTGAACAACAAAAGAGTTTAACAAAGCAAAGGGAGAATGCGAGGGTGAAAGACATAGGCAAACTCGTAATTTGAGGCAATAGTATGACATGGTCTATAAAAAGTGTGCACCCAATACTAAACTTATTGAAGCCAGACACTCCCCAAACATGCGCACGCTCAACTGAGTAATATTGCTTCACCACCATGTGAACACCGTGTGGAATAAACTAAGGGCCCAAGGATCCTAAGGCAGGTGAGTGGCCCTGCAAATGCCCACGAGCAAATTGCGCACTCATACCATCTAACGTCTGACCAATCACTCCACCAATCAACACCTCGAAGGTAAAACAAATCTCTCCCACATCGAAAGATCCCGAAATTCCAACTGGAGCTGCACCTTCAACCAATAACAAAGCAACATATCACATCTCGATCACTCCACCGATCAACAATCAACACCTCAAAGGTCCAACAAACCTCTCCCACATTGAAGGATCCCAAAATTCCAATTGGAGCCACACCTTCAACCAATAGCAAAGCAACATATCACACACCTAATACTCTACCAATCAGCAGGTGACACATCAAAGATCAATAAGGTTCTCCCGTGTCGAGAATTCCCAACTTCTAACCTCCCCCAACATTTATAAATAGTTAAAGAAGGAAAAGGTTGCAGGGGTTAGAAAAACATCTCTAGCTTAACATATTTTCTTATTAACATAGCACTGCTGGAAAACGCATCTGTAGCCAGAAAATATTTAGCCACGAATTTTGGCGAGGCTAATTTGGGTGGCAACGGCCAGAAGTTTAACCACAAATATTTTATTTTGCGGTAATATGGCCATGAAATATAGAGTTGTGGCTAGGTTTGGGGCCTAATAGCCCCGAAAAGTGAGCGCGGCTAGATTTGGTGGTAGATTTCTGGCCATATTGTCATGAAAACAAGCTCGTGGCTAACGTTAAAGCCGAATGGACGCGAATTCTTGTGCAGCTAGATTCATTTCTAGAGTAGTAGCTAATTAGCCACGAAAAAAGATTCGTGTGTATATTCAGGACAAAGTCTGGAGCTAAGTAACCACATACTATTCGTGACTAGGTTTGTGGATATTTGTGTGGGTGATTGTCTGAATATTATATTATCCCCCTCTTCATCCTGAATATTTATGGCTAGTTTTATGGTCATTTTTATGGTAACATGCAATAATAATATTTGCAAAACCAGTCACGACATTAGCCACGAGTTCTTCATTTCGAGAGAAATATGCAAAACTAGTCACAAGACTAGCCCAAGTACTTTTCGTTCATGAAAACCTGCTCAAATGCACTTAATATCTGTTCTAAACACCATCTTGCACAAACATGCCTCAAATGTATGTTCCAAACACCATAGACCTTAATTATACAAAGTGCACTTAAAGAGGTCCAAACATGCATTTGGGCAAACACTTAAAATGTTCACAATTAAATGTCATAAGCCTGCTGAAAAAAACACATAAAATTTGGGCAAATCCTCCCCCAAAATGCACATAAACCTGCCTAAACCTGCCCAAAATTACATAAACCTACCTATCCCAACATAATTGTCAATGTCAACATTCATCCAACATTGTTTGCTACATAAAATCCATAGAAAAGATCACATAAAACCCTAAATGTCAATTCTCCTACTCCTACTCTTAACACTTACCATTACACTTACACTTACTCTTACTCTTACTCTTACTCTTCATCTTCCTCTTCCTCTTCCTCTTCCTCTTGTTTGCTACAACCCACGTCTTCGTCATCGTCACTAGTCAGGTAGAACGCCATCCCTTCATCATCCATGAGTCGGCCATTCCAAATACCGTCCAAAAGACGACTCATATTGGGTCCATGCCATAAGTTCTGAAATGCTTATAATAGTGGCATTCCTAACAAACAAGAGAAGTGCAAAGCTTAAATAATAAAAACAAAACATAAGCAGTGAAGGAAAGGGTGTTAGGCGAATAAAAGCGATAGAAATCATGAATTTCTATTATATGGTGCAAATTTATAAGTTAGGTACCCCTAGAATATTATGTAATCATTTTCTTGAATAACAACATGATCTTCTCTAAGGCAGAAAACACGTAATGATGACATGATGTTTTCTAATGAACAATGTTGGGTGTTTTAGGAATTAGAATCAATACATGATAACAAAAACGAGGGAAATCAGATTAATTAACTAAGCAAGCACTCTCACATTGTACTATTGTACAATAGAAAATTTGCACTTACTTTGAATTTCCCCGCCCACCACTCGTCATGACCAATAATTTTCCAAGTACTTGAATCCCACATAACGCCCCCCTTGGTATGGCGGAAATCCCACCATATCTTCCAAAGCCTGTAAAAGTGATAGTACCTTGATCAAGCAGTGATTCTTGTACACGGGCACCTACACTCAGCCCGAAAATGCTCATTCACATCAACCCAGTTAGGGCACTGGGTATCATCCAAGGGAGAACTAAGCTCTCGAACAATCTTGAGGAAGATCAACTCTTCCTCATGCGTCCACTTCCTTGGCATTTCCACAAACTGGGAAGAAAAGAAATGCACCAATTTATATGTGACAAAATAAAAGAAATAGAACATTGAAGTATTTGACAAATAGAAAAAGTGTTTTGAGAAAATAAATAGAGCAATCAAATACATTGTTAATAAAAGGCATAAATGCACCCATTCTCATTTCAACTATCATGATCCAAACCTCAATTGACATAAACATTCTTATCTTACCAAACCTGCTCAAAATGCACTTCAAAACATTCTTATCATATTTATGTTGCAACACACACAACAACCTACTTAAAAAAACTACCTCTACTTTTGCTATTCCAAGTAAATGCATGACAAACATTTGTAATTCTGTTACCAATCAGTTAAAAGCCAATCAGATTGACAGTCAATTTGCTATACCAAATAAATTTAAACAACATGTACTCATCAACACTTATATTTGTTAAAAGCCAATCAGTTTCAGAATATTCATGATTCGTTGAGATGTTTGTTCTAAGTGAACATGTAAAAAAATAAACCTTAGATCCAAAAGACATGCAGATCTAAATGCAAATACATTTTTAGGGTTTTAAGACATTGAAATCATTCAAAAGACATGTAAACCATGCCAATCAGTTTCAGTTTCAGATTGACATGCACAAACCATCGAGAAAAAGGGTGGAGGGATATGGAGGCAAGAGACATGCAAATCTAAATGAATTGTGGAGATGTTTGCAACCTAAATGAATTAAACATCATATTGACAAAGAGAAAAGGTGTGGGATAGCAAATCTAAGCCAAAAATTCGAGGAATGGAGGCAGCCAAGCCGACGGGGGGAAATGGGAGAAAGCTAAGCCGATTCGGGGGTTTACCTGGAGGATCGGAGAAGCTGGAGGAGAGAGGATGATTCGACACCGATGAACACGGGCAAGCCAAGCCGGGGGGGGGGGGGGGGATGGGAGCAAGCTAAGCCGGCGTCGTTGATGCCATGGAGTGAAATGGAGGCAAGAAGGAATGGATGCAAGAGGCAGTTAAGGCAAGAAGAAATGGAGGGAGTTCGATCGGTTGTGGTCCCAAAACCCTAAAAGACAAGCTAAGAGAGCCTCATGAGATCGAGTTCGTTTGTGGGCCTGAAGACAAATAAGGCCCAATAAGGCTCAAGAGCCCAATTTTTTTTCAAAGAGCCCGTTAATAGCGCCCAACGTTCAAGTCGTCTCCCACATTGATGAATCGTGGCTATTTTCGTGGTTAAATTTGTGGGCAAAAAAAGTTGATTCAGCAGCTCATTAAATGATCCATTCCAACCTTCATTCAATAATCTACACCAACAATCGTACGAACTCGATCTCTTTACCCTACCTTTCTTCACATTCTCTTGCAATATCATTTTCATCACACTTTTCTCTCTTATTCCCTCCCATTTCAATTTGTCTCAAGTAAACAAAACACATGGAAACCAAGTTTCATTGATTTCTTCTTTTGAATCTGGTATATTCTTGTTCAAGTGGTCAATTTCTCTTCCATTGTTGGTGCAAGAAAGGTTCTTGCTTTTGGGAAATTTTTCAGAAGTAGCCACGAGAGTAGCCATGAAGCTTGGCACAAGTTCTTCGTTTTGTTACTAACAAAGTGGGTCTTGAGGGTCGAAACCATTCTATCGTTTGCCTATCACCCGCAATTGCTTGAATATGGTACGTGTGTTATACTTATGTTTATATTTTTTAGAATAACAACATACATTGGTGATTGTAACCTATTTTAAGTGCCAAAATATTCAGAATTAACCACGAAATTAGCCACCTGTTCTTTAATTCGTTCCTAATATTTTTCTTGTTTTTGATCTAGTAATTATTACTTATTTGAATATAGGTACCATATATAACATGGACAATCGTGAGTGGATGTATGATAGATGACTTCCTAATGGTGAAGGTTTGAGAAGCGAATTTTTTGATGGTGTTGAAACATTCATTGAGTTTGCAATAGCTCAACCGATTTTCATGGATGGGGAGAAGATCAAATGTCCTTTTTTCCTTTGCAAGAATGGCAAATTTCAAGATAAAGACACTGTTCACCTTCATCTATTCAGAAAAGGTTTTGTTGACAGTTATTATTGGTGGACCGCACACGGAGAATCACCTTTTGTCAACTCATCACCTCCCTTGGAAGAATTGAATCCTACTTCAAATCCCAATGATATGGATTTCTTTAGGATTGGGATGTATTTATTTGATAACTTGAATCCTACTCAAAGAATGGTTTTTGATGCAGTTGGTCCAAGTTTTGTTCCACCTTCGTGGTTGACCCTAACAATTATGTGAATGAGCCAAGTAGTAGTCGTCATGTAGAATTTGAAAACCCTGTTCATGAAGAAGAAATTAACATGGACCAACCGATCAACCATGTTCAAGAAGAAGAAATTAGCATGGAACAACCGATCAACCATGTTCATGAGGAAATGTCCTTCTTATCTGAGCGCTTCAATGATGTTTTGAGGGTAGCTGATCAACCATTATATGACGGTTCTCATGTGTCACAGTTAGCTGCAGTTGGTTCTTTTATGGAGTTAAAGACCAAATACAATATGTCACAGGCTGGATATAGTGCACTACTCCAGAAAGTCAATGATGTATTGCCAAAAGACAACAACTTTCCAAAACGTTTCTATGAACAGAAGAGGTTGACTAAAGAGTTGGGGTTGCCCTAGAAAAAGATACACCTTTGCCCCCAAGGTTGTATGTTGTTTTGGAAGGATGACGTTGATGCCACTAAGTGTAAGTTTTGCAATAGTCCAAGGTATCGACCTTGTTTGTCTCAAAAAGGAAAGCCAATACCTAATAAGGTGTTGCGGTACTTGCCATTGATCCCACATTTGCAGCGATTGTATGCTATGGAGGAAACAGCTTCAAAGATGTGTTGGCATGCTGAACACCAAATAGAAGAAGGGTATATGAGTCACCCATCAGATGCCGAGGCTTGGAAGCATTTTGATAGAACCTTTCCAAGGTTTGCATCAGAGATTCATAATGTAAGATTATATTTGTGTTCAGATGGATTTTCCCCATTTGGTAAGTTTGTCAAGACATATTCGACTTGGCTAGTGATTGTCACCCCATACAACCTACCTCCAGATATGTGCATGAAGGCTCCTTATTTGTTCTTAAGTACCATTGTTCCAGGTCAACAGAATCCAAAGAAGCTAATAGATATTTGTATGCAACCATTGATTGATGATCTGCTTTTGTTGTGGAGAGAGGGTGTGCCAACATTTGATGTTTCTATTGAAAAAAAATTTAGGATGCGTGCAGCTCTTATGTGTTGATACATAGTTTGGCTTGGGGCCCATCCAAAAAGGTTGTGTCATGGCCCGTATATTTCAGCAATGGTTATAAATTTGAAACTTTGGAACGTGGTGAAGGCAAATTAACCATGAATAGTGGTGTGTGTACAAGCTTCCAACGGTGATACACAATCTGATTTCTTCGGGTTAATAGAACAAAATTTTGAGTTTGAGTTCACCGGATTGCCATGTAAGAAGATTGTCATGTTCAAGTGTTTGTGGTTTGACCCTAATACGAGAGGGACGAAAGTCCATCCAGAATACCATTTTCAGGAGATTAATGTGAAGAGGCGATATAACAACCATGATCCTTTTGTCTTTGCGCAACAATGCATCCAATTTTACTACGTAGACTTCCCTGACGTACCCCGAAGCCGTGCAGATTGGAGATATGTGTGTAAGACAAAGCCTCAAGCTAGAGTTGAGCAACGATGGACAGAGAGAAAGGAGGATGAGCCAAATGATTTAGATCCATTACAACCGGAGGAATTTGAGATTGATGGATTTGCAGGGTCGTCAATTCACTCATTACTGTTACATCTTAATTATCCACTTTCTCAACATGAAGAAGCATACGATGTTCAAAGCGACGAGGATAGCTCGGACATTGAAAATGATGACGAAGAAGATGATTTTCCTTCAGATTCAAGTTCCGAAATTTATGAGTGGTAATTCATCTTATTATAGTTTCATTTATTTTATATCAACATGATTATCCTTTTGCAAAATATGTTTTGTAATTTATTTTCTACCATTTTTTTTTCTATTAAGAGTGAAAATTATACTAGAATGGAAAATTCATCTAGGAGGGAAAGTTCATCTAAGGAGGGAGGGAAAATTATTTGGGAGATTGGCGGGCTAGATATTTGGCTAGAGGGAAAATTTGAGTGAGTTTGGGCCCAAAATACACCCAAGCCCATCACTTTCCTCTCATTTGATTGGAAGCACTCTTGCTAACCCTAAATTTGCACCTCACTCTTTCCAGACGCCTCCTTATCCCTCTCTTTGGTTCAACGGCGTGTTCAAGCTCTCTCACGTGAACAGGGATTTGGTTAGAGCTCAAGGGATCTGATTTTGGTTAGAGCATGAGGAAGGATTTGGTTAGAGCTCAAAAAGGATTTGGTTCGAGATCTCTTCAGGTTCTCCCTCCCTCCCTTATTGCAATCGGTTCTTTGGTTTAGTTTGGTTCTAGATCTGATTTTGCTTCCACCCACTCTCTAACCCTTGATGTATGTTATTGGGCTGGAATTTTGAGATTGAATGGTGATTTTGCTTCTCCAATCCCTCGATTTGGAGGGTTTAATTTGTTGGTGTGTGTCTATTACAACAGATTTTGAGATTGAATGGTGATCTTGCTTCTCCTTATGTGAAATTGCTTCTCTTTGAACTCGATTTGGAGGGTTAGTGAATTTGCATGTCTTTCTTCTTGCTTCTCCTTGCTTGTATTTCATTTTTTAGACTCAGGGTTTAATTTGTTGGTGTGTGTCTATTACAACAGATTTTCATGCTTTATAGTTCGAAATGGTGTTGCTTGTCTTGCATGTGCTCAACTCATATGAAATTGGTGTTGCTTGTCTTGCTTCTCCTTGATTCTCCTTGCTTGTCTTTGCTTCTCCTTGCTTCTTCTTGCTTCTCCTTATTTGTCATTCATTTTTTAGTTTCATGATTAATTTGTTGGTGTGTGGCTATTAAAACAGCTTTGGTTGTTTTTGGTATGTTGTTTTGCAAGGTTTGGTTGCATCTGTCACCTTAGAAGCACAACACGAGGACGAGCCCAAAATCTCAATTGAAACTTCGCTCGTGCTCCTCGTACTTCTTCGGAGCAGCTTCTTCAAAGTCCTAAGAGACCTCCTCAGTTACAACCAACCCTCCCGGTTCGTAGTAGTCCAAGATTTAAAAAAGTTGCCCACCAACAAGTTGCTCCACAACATGTCATCCCTTCTCCAATCCAAGTTCCCTGTACTCCAAGCACTTCTTTGAAGAAAACCAAGCCTAATCTTACTCTAGCATCTTCTTCACAACAAGTTCTTGACCCTTAAAGAACTCCTAGCCCTAGCAATAGTCCAACACTTCGTCCACAACTAGTTCTCTCTAAGGAAAGGGTTCCTTCAAGAAATCCCAGCCCTAAGCTCACTCAAGCACCTCATTCACAACAAGTTCTCTCTAAGGAAAGGGTTCCTTCAAGAAATCCCAACCCTAAGCTCACTCAAGAACCTCATTCACAACAAGTTCTCTCAAATCCAAGAGCTCTTGCAAACAATCCCAGCCCTACTCCCATTCTCACACCCTCACAAGTGAATGAAGCAAACAATGAGGCATACATAGAAGAGGGCTTCGAAGAAGACAATGCACAAGTTCATGAAGACTATGATGAAGAAGTGGAGGAAGAGCACGAGGAAGAGCACGAGGAAGAGCTTGAGGAAGAGCTTGAGGACGACCATGAGGAAGAGCTTGAGGAAGATGACGAGGAAGATGAAGAACAAGTTGAAGGTGAAGAACAAGTGGATGGTGAAGAAGAACAAGAGGAAGGTGAAGATAACGAAGAAGATGAAGAGTCTACTCAACCAAAGCTGCTTATATGGATTAAAGGAGATGGAATCCGGTAACCTTTCAAACTTTTTTTTATTAATGTGATTTACATTGTAAATTTACTAATTATATCCATTTCTTTGTAGTGATTTTGAACCACGCAAAGCTGCCTACTCCAAGACGAAGGAAATCGTGCATGGCCACTACAATGGTCCATGGACAAGTATTTCTAAAGTGCCGGGGCCAGTTAAGACGACGTGGTTTGAAGAGTTTAAGGTGATGTTGTTGTTTTTTACATTTACTAATTCTATACATGAGTATTTCTATAAATGTTGCTAAGATCAGCTTTAAGTTCATATTGTTGTTTTTTGTAAACAAGTTCACGTGGCTTTTTTTTTGTTTAAGTACCAATGTAAGGTTGCTGTTTTTTTTAAAGAACCATTGATGGATCTGTTTTTTCAAGTACCATTTGTTAGAAATGGTTGTTATAAATGAACTGCATTTTTAAATACCGTTTGATGTTGCTATGTTTGTTGGATTGCTAGACCTTGTTTCAATATGAGTGTCTTTTTTTGTCAACAATGCAGAAATTTTTTTATTGGAGGGAATCTGATGAACTGATGCAAAAGGTCTTTTTACACCAAGCCGAAAAACACATCACCAATGTCTTTAAGAAGCATCGTGAAAACAAGACCAAACCTTTCTTTGTTTCCGAGAAGAATTGGGAGAGAATGAACACCATAAGGAAAACGGATCCCAATTATGTGAGACAAGATCAAGTGAATGGACAAAATCGGTCATCAAAGAGGTCATTAGAGGCTGAAAATTATCGAGGAGGTTCTCGAAAGTTTACCAAATGGATGGAAGCTATGGTAAGTACATTCACTTTTCAAAATTTAAGTAAAAATCTATTTTTTGTTTAAAAATAAGTATATATTTAACTTGACTTTACTCTTTTTTTTGCAAGGAAAAGGAGTCTGGGAGCATGCCGCTTATTTCTGAGGTGGTCAAAAAATTGTGGTCAACGGAGGATGGGACTGGACTAGGTGAACGACCAGCTGCAATCATTGTAAGTATATTCAAGTATTTTGTTCTTTTTGTGCTTATGGTTTTGGATTCATGTTTGATTGAATTTGAGTTCTTTTTGTATGATATTATGTGATTTTGATTGTTGATGTGTACAAAGATATAGCTACTTTAAATTGGAAATTAAATTCAAGTATTTTGCATGTTAAAAATTCAGACAAATGAATCAATACACATGAACCTCCTAGATGAATTTTGTGCTTATGGTTCAAGTATTTGACTTTGTTTGGTTCTTCTCCTCTCTATGTTATTTGTTTTGGAGTTTTGAGATTGACAACTTGAAAGTTTGGTTCGAGATGTGTGTTTGAGAACTTGAATGGTGATGATCTGGATTTGTCGATATTTAGGGTTCTCTTTTGCTTCTCCTTATGTGAATTTGCTTCTCTTTGGTTCCTTGTGAATCAATAGACATGAAAATTTCAATTTCCATTTGCTAAATCCCATAAATAATACTAAACCAGTACACAGACTCTTGCAATTGCTGTTTTTGTTGATGTTGCTGTTTGGTGAATTTGCTTCTCTTTGCTTCATGTTTTTGCATTGATATGCATCAGTACCTTGTTTTTGTTGTTGTTATTCTTGCTTCATGTTTTTGCATTGATATGCACTAGTACCTATTATTCTTGCTTCATGTTTTTGTTGTTGTTTTGCATTGTTTTTAGGCTGAATTTGAACGCCTTGTGGTTGCTGAGCATGGGGATGGACCAATCTCAAGTGCTAGGGCGATCGAGCTATGGATTAAAGCTTGTGACGACTATGCTAGTCGTAGGATTTTTGCAATGGCTGATGAAGGTGTCACCCTCTTTCGCCCGGGAAAGCTTGAATCTAGTACTCCCGCTCCTCCAGCGTTTTCCACACCCATCAAGTTGTTGAGCTTCTAAAGGATGAGATAAAGGAGATGCGAGAGGAGATGAAGACTCTTCAAACTCAAAATGTGGAAATTCAAACCCAGAACAAGGCACTCAAAGGTATGCTTGAGCAGTTGTTTAAACACATTGGAGGCAACATGGATAATGTCACTTCTTGACTTTCTTTCAAGTGGTTGGGTTGTTTTACCCCTCTTCGAATTGTTTAGATATTTTGGTGTTTTTGGATGGTTTGTTTTGCTGAATATTTTGGATGGTTGTGTGGATATTTGGATGGTTGTTGTGTGGATACTTTGAATTGTCTGGATATTCTGGTTTTTTATTGAATGGTTGTAGTGCTGTTTTTTCCATTAGCAGGTTTTAGCTAATTGCATTATGATAATGCAATTAGCATATATTAGCAGGTTTTAGCTAATTGCATTATGATAATGCAATTAGCATATATTAGCAGGTTTATGGTGCATTATCATAATGCAATTAGTGCATATATTATGGCATATTTCGTAATTTTTTTTATTAATGCTTATTTATTTGACCACAAAATTTGAAACCAAATGTCTTCAAAGCCAATTTCAAGGTTTAATAGCAATAGCTTTTGCAACCAAATAGATTTGATGCAAATGTCAAGGCTAAATGGCCACATATTTCCTACCAAATGCGTTCACTGCAAATGTTAAGGCTAAATGGCCACGGATTTTCCCACTAAATAGATTCATGGCAAATTTCAAGGCTAATGGCCACGAAATAGGTGCGATTATGCGTTCAAATTCGACTCGAACTTAGATACAAACTACATTTGTGGCTAACATTTGATGGTGATGCACTCAAAGCCAACCACGAAATTCAATTCTGGCTAATATGGTTGAACGAGACTTTCGTGGCCAATAGCCACACATTTAGCAATGAACCAGTTCGCGGCTATTATTTGCAGCTAAATAGCCACAAAACTAGATTTATGTGGTTCTTTTCCAGAGTGATATTTAGCCTCGGCCGTTTTAGCCCCAGGGCACCTTTCGTAGGGAAATCCGTTGGGGATGTCGTGGCTAACATGATTTCGTGGTTATTTTTGTGGCAGATTTTCTGGCTACAGACGCATTTTCCAGCAGTGTAGATTCGATGCGTTGAAACTTTCTCGAGAACTTCGTTATTTACTAGGAATAATCCTAAAAGGTTATAAGCCTCATATTAGAGTAAGAAACACATAGTTGTAAGATCGTGCACTTTTTGAAGGTGGATAATCACAAATTATATTAATCTCTTTTAAAGCGTGCGTGAGTGCTTCTCACACGCGGAATATAGAGTGATAACTTCTGTTTGCCTGGTTTCAATCAAATCAAATCCTCGAACTTAACATCTTGGAGAAAGAACATTCAAAACCTTGGAGAAAGAAAAAGAACGGGGCGGTGGCGGGCAACCCAAACCCAACCCCGCTCTATGCCACAGGCATGGTGAAGGCCGACTACTAAACCACCATTCACGGTGGCACAAACCTAGAAAAGTTATATCGATAGAAAACCCCAAAAAACCTGCACTGGTGAATAAAAGAAGAACAAAAAAGAAAGTGATGCTTCAAAGTTTGAACTCAAACCCAATGACGAGCAAGAAGAACCACTTCCCAGCCTCACAACGCCGGGAAGTTAGAACACTGCAGAGAAAAGCAAAACAAATGCGATAAATGAAAAACGAGGAAAAAAGGCTTACTTGTTCGTTCAAGGAGAAGAGATCCAAGGATTCCTAAGACACGGCGAAGCAAGAACCGTTGATGAATGAGAGGGTGCGTAAGGGAAATTTGAAGCGGCACAAATGTAAATGGAAACAAGCAAAAAGGAAATAATAGGAAAGACTACATAAGATTCCATTTTATAGGCTTCATTGTTGGGCCGACTCACAAAAGTGAATGCCTAATAAGCCAAGACAACCCAAGCAACCGACCCAATCAACAACTATCCCAATGCCATGGGGCCTAGAGGCTACCCATTAAAGAGAACATCCTCACGACGTTGTCCAAGAATATCTATCAAAAATAAATGATTTTGCATACAGAAAACAAGGAGGTGTCATAGATCTGCCTCGAGGTCCCCGAAAGCAAGAACATCAAGTCATGGGTTGTGATAGAGCATGAATCTTTGATGCTCTAAACAAAAAAAGAGATGACCGAAAAAAGGGAGAATACAAGGGTGAGTGACATAGGCAAACTTAGAATTCGAGGTAATAGTATAACATGGTCTCGAAATTTTCGGAAATCATGTCACGAGCTAGAAGTGATGAGGGTTCAACAAACTGAACCGCGACCACCGTTGTCGCTTGCACCTGCGGTTGATGGTTTGGTTTTTCGGGATAAGGACCTTGCGTCAATCCAAATCCCGCACAACAACCCATTAGTCCTCATCGTTGAGCTAGAGGGCTTCAAGATACGTCGGACATTAGTGGATCCAGGGAGCTCGGTTGATATCATGTACTATGATATCTTCATGCTCAAAGGAAAGAAGAATGAAGACTTGATTCTGATCAAGATGCAGCTCACTAGACTTGAAGGATACCCGACGTCCCTGCTTGGAATGTACAAGACCAGACCCATGTCTATATGGCAAACAATAATTCGTGTATGGATCTTTCTATTAAAACCCAACCCGAAAATTAATGGATCGGATAATAGAAAGGCCAAAATTAATGGGTTGACATGCATCGGAAATTCGTTGGGTTGATCCGAATTACTGTTTTGAAAAAGATAACATATATTTTAAACATTATAATATATTTTATTATTAAAATATATAAAAATTATATTTTATTAATAAATAATATTAGTTAATTAAACCATTACTTTAAAAATCATAAAAAGTTGATCCGTTGGGTTGACTGAAACCCGAAAGACAACCTGTCCTAATCCGACCCAATTTGATATGTAATTCAATTAACCCGAACCTATACTCAACCTGAACCCTAAATAACAAACTCAAATCCGACTGAACCGATCGATTTAACAGTCAAACTATTACCCATTTCTCACATTGCTAGCCAACCTAATTTATTTCCTTCTTTAACAATAAACTAAGATAAAAGTTACTTCCGGGCGGCCCTTTACACCGATAGAGACATATCACCACTCTCGGTGGCAGGCAAATGTAAGGTCCTTCCTGCCTTCATAAATCATTATCCATCAAAGATACTTTGATTAATTAAATAACTAATTGATTAGATGCCCATCCGAATTAATTAAGTATGGTTCAAGTTTAAGGAATTGACTAATAAATAATATTTCTTAGAAAAAATGAAACCTCTAGAATCAGTACTTGCTAATTATATTAATTGTATATGCGGTTGATTATATATATAGTAATGTTAATTGTTTAGGCAAATGGTATTGATTCAAAGATAATCCAATATTTGAAAAGAAGAAATCTTCCTAAAACTATACCAATGGCCGACAAGATTTTAAACATGATCTAATCAAATAATTAAGTTTTTATTATAGTTGGTACTTGGTAGGTCATTAATCAATTTTGCCTCGATCACTGGAGGAGCATCCAATTGCTCTTTTTTTGGTGAAGAAGCATCCAATTGCTCTATATATCGTTCTTCATTCTTGGTTATAACTTGTTTAAATATCATGTTCAAGTTTCATTTATATGATTCTAACTATACAAAAATGATCTGTATCTAAACCCATCATAACTGTAATTAAATCATGCTATTTAATATCAACCACAATTTTCTACCCATTAAAAACCAAAGTTTTGCACCAAAAAAGTAATCCAAAAATATATGATATTTAAATTTTATTTTCTTGACGTACGAATTGCTATATTAATTACTCCTAACTAATTAATAAGTATAGAAAATAATATGAAACTGGTTGCTTGCCAACAACACATCAAATACGTACGTTGATAGAAATAATAATGTAGATTTAGAAACCCTAGTAGAGTTTCAAATAATGAAAAGAATACTGATGATCTGATCCTTCATATCCGTACCTAGGGTTTCAATATATATGGGTATTCCTACCTACAAATAGGGCCATCAACTTTTTCTTTATCAATTCAATCACATTCTTAATAAGTACTATTTATTTATGTAATTGTTTATTCAACTTCGTAAAATACAAATATATATCTTAGCAAGATTACCAAGTAAAATAATAAAATAAATTGTGTGAAGATATGCTTATGATAAAAACATATCAGCACTAGCGTCTAGCTACCTATAGGGTATATATATACAACTTTTTCTCATACCACTTTAGTTATTGATTCAAACATGAGCATCCTCTTTTGTTAGTGCAAAATAATTAGCGAATATTGCGATAAATGACTCTTAGTATATTATACAAAGGCTTCATTATACAAATAGCTTAGGAATTTGGGATATATCTCAAATATATAATGGCATGGCCGGATGGCCCCCTTAATCAATATACTTATAACTAAATTCCCTTGTATAAAACAGCTTCTAACGGCATTAAACTTAATTGTAAAATCTAAAATAAGTTTAAATTTTATGATTCGAGCAAGCTACATAAATGTTCAAATTGGAGTTTTCGTCATATGATCATTAAAGTTGTAGTGAAAATATAATGTTACGGAATATTATAAACGATTTTTCTAACATATATATGCCCTAAGGGCATAGATTAAGCAATTATTTAAGTATGCTATTGTTAAGAACTAAAACCCTACAAAAACTAATAAATTCTAGTAAAAAAAATTAACTGAACTTATATTAATATAACTCAACAAATACTTTCATTTAAGACTCTTAACATATGTCCTAAGGAACTACGACGAGTTCAAGTAAAACCATTCTTAGAGTGTGCACGTGTGCACAGTTTGTATTCATGATTTTGAGTTGCATATTCATGATTTTGTATGGTTGTATTCATAATTTTGAGTTGTATATTCATTCATATTCATTCTTTCCATACTACACTGTATTCATGATTATAAGTCGCATATTCATATTTTTATATAATTGCATTTTTGAAGCTTTTTTCATATTCCATCTCTTTATCATGCTTATAGAGTTACATAATCATATTTTTAATTTGTATAACCATAAAAACGAGTAACTCAACATAATGAATATGCAACTTAAAACCATGAATATAGTAATATAAAATCATGCATATATAACTCAAAATCATGAATACAAACTGTGCACACGTGCACAATCTAAGAACTCTTCTCACTTGAACTTTAATCTATATATATGGTAGTTTCAAACTGACCCTACAAGAATTTCTTATTATATATAGTAAGTTCAATCATTACTGGTTTTTAAAAAATGGTAATTATTTTCTAGACATTTTTATTTTAAACAATGATACATTATACTACGTATTGGTCACTAAATTTTACTACATCTTCTTTATTGGTCTCTATTACTTGTTTTGATTAGTTCTGACTAGATATCTAATTTATTGTTTTTATTTTTTCTTATTATTCCCTAAAATGATTTTTTTTATAAGAGGCCTCCAAAGTTCAAACAATTATTATGTGCGCATGCATCGTAGGGTGGAAATTGGGACTAATTAGGGCCATTAGATTATGGAGATGAAGAGCTAGGATTAGAAGAGGTATGAGTATAATGATAATTCTATTTTGTTTAAAAAGAATTCTAGTTTTTATCATTGCACTCGAAATCATGATATTTTACAGATGTTCATATGTTTTGTCATAAACTTATCTTAAGTTCATATATAACCTATGTATGTTCATAAATTAGTACGTACTACAAAGTTTATGTGTTAGTACATGTTCTTTCACAGCTTGGATGATAATAAGGAAGGGTGTCACAACCAAGGATAGGCTCAAACAAATGGGGATGATCCAGGAGGACACATGTGCCTTATGCAACGCTCATGTCGACACTTGGGAGCATTTTTGGTTCGAGTGTAGCTACTCTAAGGAAGTTGTGGAAAGAGTTTTCTTGTGGGCAAAATTGAGGGTGCAGTCCAACAACATCCAAGACACGATCTGATACCTTCAAATTAAATGCAAGGAGAAAGGTCAAGTTTGGCTTCCAACTTTGGGTCACTTCACTCACTTGTGTTACTACCTTGATGTATAATATATGGTATGTGAGGAATCAAAAGGTCTTTCGACAAAGGGATATTAGTGTCATGAAGCGTACTAGGATCATTGTTAATCATGTTAGGAATTGTATCAAAGCGAGATGGCGCAAGAACAATCGAGAAATTAACCATGACATGATGTGTTAAATCGAGATTAGGATTTCGATCCTTGTAATACCTAGGGTTACTAGACTCTTTTTTTATTTTACTTCAATGAATGAATTATTAAACAAAATATACATATATATATAGATATATTTTTCTAAAAAAAAAGTTTTCATGCTTTTCACCCAATTTTCATTCTAGGTAGCGGGTAGTAGAAGCTAGTAGGCTAGAGCTAGAAGCTTAATGTCAGATGACCAAATAAAAAGAAGCTCAAGTTAATGTCAATAATTTAGAAAAAGAAAAAGGAGAAAATCCCCCCGTAGCAGCGGAAGGCCGCAATCAAGGGGCAGGCCGTCATGATTCGGACACGTGTCCCAAGGCGAGGCCCACCAGCCTCGTGTACCCACGTGGCTAGTTGTACTACCTGTCGGAGACACTGAGACCCGCAACACCCAAGTAAAACCCGGCCTCCGCCCCATGACCACTCACATCTATCCACGTGTCGAGTGTCCAGCCATCCGATTTTGCTAAGCCTGATATTAATGTGGTACTAACCCGCATTGCCTGCCTCTAAGCTCGAATTTGCCTTGTTTGGCTCACACACCTCTTTGCCATTTACGGGAGATCGAGAGTGGAATCTCGCACTCCTCATTATTCAACATCTCGATCCATAATATATTCACTCATTCATAAATAATAATGCATATTATTCATTAAACCTTTTGTTTTCCACATTAGGGTGAAATGAAGTTAGGTGTAATGGGTGATTAATTAGCTTAAATCTCGATTTAGGAGGGGTGGTCCTCCGTCCTCTATTCTTTTCTAGCAGATTGTATAGTTTTCCTTCCCATTGGCTCTAGCAAAGAGACTATCAATATCCGTGTCGTATACTGTATTGTTTTACTATTACTATGTTAATTACTTGTACAGTTGTACGTACGTGTAGCTTCCTCGTTCACATAACAAATTACACGATCCATGGTAAGAATGTTGTCGAATGTCATGCAAACTTACATGCATGTTGGCCAGAATGAGTTTGTGGTATAAAAACAAACCAGAGTGCATGCTTTATAATAAGTTTTGTTTTATAATGCATTGCATAAATCGTTACAATTAATTTAAAGGTAACTATTAATTAATCATGATAGCTTATGTTATACTTCAATTTTGTATCTGCCCTATATGTATGTCATATTAAATTATCGCCTAGTTGGCTTAATATATAGTCTCATGTCAGCTGTTTGGGGAAAAGATTTTTTTTAAGATAATAGCTAATTAAAATTAGTAATTTGAGGCAAAGATAAGTGTAGAGGCAAATATTTTAGCTCTCAGGACACGAGTAGATCGAGGCTACAATATGATTTTATGACGGGTTGGTATAATGGTATGTCCAGAATTTTCCAAAAGAATAAAATAACTAGATATGCTTACAAATAAAATAAAACTATAATATCGAATTGCTATAGTTTATGTTTGACTCTCTCTCTGTGTGAAAAAGCAAGGGGACATGCCACTTTTAGCTTACCCTATCCTGTTGAAAAGGAGTAAAAGGGTGAAAGTTAGCGAATAATTGGCCACTGTAAAATATACTGTATTTTCTTAATTCTTACTGTGATCGATAGCCATGAAAGTGTACAATTATTTGCAAATATCTCACAGCTCTACAGATTTTGTACCCTATAATATAATATAAGGTAGCTTGCTAGCTATTAAGGTTGCTTCTGATAGCCTTAGGAGGCTAGCAGCTTTAATTGGACCGTTTTGCAATGCACCAATATATTTACTTGGTTTCTTAGTACGGAGTATATAATATGTTTGGAATGATTTTGCTTAATTAAGTTTCCCCTACTTCTGTGTATGCTGTGAATGTTTTTCCAAAACGGGCTTTGCAATTTTCCATTGTTTTACTGGGCCCAAACAATATGCTTCCGTTTGGATACGGAAATAGCCCAGCCCAGCCCAAACTTTCCAGTTTTTTTTTTCAGCTTGTTGTGTGAATGTGTATATACATACATCTTCAAAACCAAGTTTCATTGTAGGGTAAATGGCAACTTTTTAGTAAGAAAGTTTTACACTTATAAGCTCGACTGTTCCACTAAAAACATACTAACCTAGTCAATTGAACGCTAACACTGTGTTGTATACGCCTAAAATCATGTGTACAGAAGTTGGTGCACTGATCTAAGGACCCAAAAAAAAACCTAAAACTATGCAAAAATTGTGTTATTCTGTGTACATTGTATTGAAAATTGATGACCCTAAGAAAATCAATCACCTAACTCGCCAGAGGACTTCATCTGCAAGAAGCCTAGTTAGAAAAGCTGGAATCAGTTGGCGGGTGTGTCGTCCCAATATTCCAAGCAATATACCCAATTCTTCACTGTTGGCCTTCTTAAATAGGCCACTGAGAATCTCATCAGCTTCAGGTGAATTTGCTTCCTCAGACTTGGGAGGATTCTGGGAATTTTCATCTGAATCAAGGTTCTGCGCAACGGGGGCGAGCATTCCAGTAGTCTACGGATACCCGGTTTTTATCCAATGCCTCAATCGCCTAGCCAAAAAAACATTGGAGAATGAAAATATGAGTCTTGGAATGATTATCTTGAAATTTATATGATAAGAAGTTTAAGGAAATTTTCTAGGAACAAGATTCTTAAATCTATGTAATGAAGCATATACCTGAATGATAGGAGGGGAAGTAAAACCAAACATTTCAAAACCATCCAAACTTCCAGGAGGTTGTAGAGGAGGAAGCTTCCGCTTTCCAAGCTTATGTTGCTTTGTTATCTCCTGATTCACTCTTTCCTGCACCATTTCCCAGCATCTTGTGGGCGTTACATGAGCAAAAACTTCAGTAGGAACGTCCTCTAAAGAAACCTGACGATCCCAGGAGGCGAAACATTCATCAGAGACGACGAGAGACACGGATTTAATCTTAAAAGAATTTAATCTCCTAGGACATTACCATAAAAAGTGGTCCTTTTGCTCCCCAATCCAGAACTTCTGAGATGTAATGGCACATGTTTGTAGGGTCTAAGATGTTTATGTACTTTATGCGACTCTTGAAGCCTAAAGAATACATACAAGCAAAGCTATCATATATAAATCCAAAAATGACATAGCAGAAAGGTAAATTATTACCAAAATGCTAAAGCAAAAAAGTGTACCCTTTGGGAAAATGGCGCGGCTGCTACTCCATAGCTTTTCAGATACCACAGATCCAAATTCTAGAGGCTCCACATTGCAATTAATTCTCCTAACAATCTTTCCAATGCGAGGACCCTTTTGTTGATGATGATGTTTTTCCACTCCATTTTGGCTGCCTGGATTTTCATCTTTTATTTTGGTGACCTGTTGTTGTACACCAAGAGCAATCACTACATTTTGAGGATCAATTCTTGAATTTGAGAGATTCTGAATTTGTACATCTGTTTTGGGACTGTTAGATTCTTGATTAGCCATGGGCTGCTTGGGCAATGAAGCAGTAATTAGATTCTTGTTAGGGAGGTCTGACTTTTTGTCAGAGCATGATCCTGTTGATACAGCCTCCTCATCTTCATCATCATCACTGAGGCAAATCACCTCTTGTTCAATTAAAGGTTTCTTTACCTCTGGTGCAGGAATGGCGGGTTTCTTGATTCGAAATTTTTTACCACTCACAACAACTCCATTAGGCTTATCAGATTCCATTTTTGTGTCCTTGACTGTTTCCATTGACTTCTTGCTTATAAGCAAAGTCAAACGAGGAGGAGCTTCCATTTGGGCCTGTTTTGAAGGTTGCAAAATTTCCCCTTTTGATGGCAACAAACCAGCAAGATCAGAATCTTCTTTCACAGCACTCTTGTCTTTAGAGACATGAGAGGATAAAGAGAAACCGAGGTAGGACCGTGCCCATCTGTATACAGCGCTTAGCTTTCCTTCAATGGCTTCAACTAAGACATCCAACTCATTAATGTCGTAACGAAACAGGAAAAACTTTTCAGTCGCAGAACATGGGCACAACTCCTTTGCATGATTTAAGCAAGCATATCTATTCGGCAAACAGTGACAACCTGCAGCTGATAAGTGTAGATCAAAGAAACATACACTGCATTCCCTTTCGGTTGTTGCATCAAAACTACTTAGCATTTTCAAAACCTGAGCAGATTTGCAAAGGAAGTCCCTCCTCACTCGCTCCATGTTCACACGTGCCTGCAAACAAAGATATAAATGAGTACTTACAATCTTAAATTACTTGGACATTAAAACCCATCATTTTTTTAACAAGATCAGAGGGCTAAAATGACAATCTTCTCTAAAATCAGGTAGTATGTGAAAACATAAAGCGTGATCGATATCACTTATATCATAGAAAAAAGAAGTAGAAATGGGAAAAAGGATACATACCCTGAGTGACTTGGCCAAAATTCCATCTCCACAAACATTCTTCCATCTTAAATTGTCAGTAGTGTTCTTCTTCAAGAAACTAAGCTCCCAATTAGCTTTCACCGCTTCCATGGCTGCACCAAGCAACAATTTGTCATGTGAAATAGTTGTTTTTCGCCTCTGATCACGGTAGAGCTCCACAGCATTCTGCCCGTGTGGAAACCAATCAAGAGGAGCTACATTCACAGCTTCTGCACAGTTGAATCCACAGTTGAAGCCACCGTGATATGCTCGGGGAAAGGTGATAACGAATTCACCAGGATTCTGAACACATCGATAAACAGGCACTCCTTCTGATTTCAGTATGGTTGGGGAAAGTTGAGTGACCTGAAATGAACCAATATTTAGCAAAATTGAATCTATTCAGAACAATATACTTATCCTTAAATCTAATAAAGCATAATTCATTCAATTTAATGACCTGAATGCCAAGAATAATTATGGAAAACAAACAAACAAGCAAACTGCACTTTCTTTCAGAACCTTTTTGACCCTTTCATCTCATTTGGGAGAACAAGTGAGGAATTGATCATTATGGCCCCCTCTCACTAATGTCAGCAACAAAATTGGCATAAATTGGCATCAAAATTTTTAAAAGGAAATTGCATGCCAATGCGTGGCCACAAGTTGCAAACACTTTTTTTAATGGCAGAAATAGGCATCAAACTTTACACATAGGATTTTCACAGTAAAAGCAATTTGCAGCTAGAACTTTCAAGGAAATTGCATGCCAATGCATGGCCACAAGTTGTAATCACTTTGCCTTGTGACTTTACATCAATAAAAATTTAAGCTGCCAAAGCATGCAGGTTGAACATTAGCAATAAGGCAAACACATCCTCGTTTAACATAATACAAGCTGCAAAGATGTAGCATATGCTCACAAGTTTATGAAGAAGGTCGGGCTGCTCAGCAAATAAGTCTGGCAGATGTTTTCTCATAGCTTCTTCCATTTTGGTGGCATCTTTCCCAGGTACACCATACCACAATTTAGGAGCACCAAAATGCATGTAATTCAAAGAGTACAGGTAGTGATCTTCGACATGCTGCAAAGAAGAAGAAAGGATGAAAATTAAAAAAGAGGTATTCTTGTCCCAATGACTAATTTAACTACCCTGGAAAATCAAAATAAAGCGACTGCTTAGTAAAACTCATTTGTGTAGTTGAAAAGACAATCAACCTCTCCTTATAATTTCAACGTTAACTTGACATGTTATCATAAACATGTTCGGAATATACACGGAACTGATAGAAGAATTATTCAAGGAATTAGCATTAAAAAGAAAACCATCATACCAACATAGGAATTAAGACCTATATATACTCAGCATTATGTTTTAACCTGCAAATGAAGCCATGATTTTAGAGTATCCAATCATATTTGGTCCAATATTCAACTAGAAACTAACGATCTAGAGTAGGCATGACAGAGCCAATGTCTACAAGAGAAACCAACAATACAGACTAAGAATGCACCTTATACTTGCAATTGCATCTCATTTATATTAGGGCGGCAAAAATGTAGAGGTAGTAGGTCAATCATTTTTTGCTTTAAACTCACCCAACAAAAAGAGGAAAAACACATTCCAACGTACAGCCACGGAACTTGGACGCCGGATATATCAGTATGTTCATAGGTCAAAGCAGAGCCTGGAACCCTGGGCAAGTTGTTCAAATTCCAGCCTGATTTGACATATTGTACATCAGGAGAACAAGCTTGTTCTATGGTCCTAGGAAAGCCACTTCCAAAAGTTCCGGTTTCCAAATCAGCCCCGTACAGAACCTATACAATCCAAACAAGCACAAAATAAACACATTCTCAGTACTTGCATAGCATGAAACTAGATATGTGCAAAATGGCAGAGTTATATGAATGACTTGCAACTTTTTGTTGGTACTATACCTCAATAATGAAATATTTAATTAGTAATGTACCTCAATTTCTTCAGTAGGGCTCTCCACTACTCGCCAATATTCACCCTCTATAGTCTCAATCGACGGATCCAGGTTTTCTGTAGCATCAGTCTCTAAACCTCTGAAATAATGAGCCTTGAATTGATGAGCATAACTTTGAAATGCATCTAGTGTGAACTCAGGACCCGGTTCAAATCCAAATTCCAGTGGGGCCAATGTATTCCCACTCCCAACTTCATTATCCATGCCCATCTTAGAGGATCTTCTCCTCTTCTTCCTGGTATGATTATTATAAGTTTTCTTTGCAGGTTCTCGGTTCTGCAGTTTGTCCACCCTCTGAACTCTAGTGGCAAACATAGAATTTTCCCATATAGTTTTCTTATGAAGATGACAAGAAGGTTTCCATGAAGGAGGAGGAACAATACGGCATATTCCATAAGGTTCAGCCTGAGGCCGTATTTTTGCTATATAACTCAAAGGATCTTCAAACTCCTGAAAAAGTCATAAATTCACAGTTCAGGCAGCTATGGAAAAAGGAAACTCCCAACTATTAAGAGAATAAATTAGCCTCATGTATAAATCTACCTCTTCAGTTGGGTGGAATATAGGTGCCGCCTCAAGTTTAGGTCTACAAGCAGCTTCAGGCTTATATCTTGCCACAACCTGTAAGAAAAACAATAAGAGATTCACAGTGAGTCAAATTCATAAAGTTAAATGACAGACTGAAAAAATGTATTGTTCCAGTTTAATATGAGATTCCATAATCATATATGACAGAGAAGCAACCTTTTGGCAATTTTTACATTCTGGGCATCCACGAATAACACCTTTTGGAAGGGAAGTTTTGATTGGGATATTCTGCAAGAACAGATGAATTTGCCACAGTGAATTAAGCAGAATAAAAATGGTAGTCATATACATAGATTGACAAACAGTTTCAAGACAATGCAAGACCAAAGCAAAACTTACTTGATCTAGCTTTTCACTATCAAAGTCATCATAGAAGTTACTACATGGATCGACATTAATCAATGGTCTACGCTTCGGGGCTCTTGAGATCTTTTTAGGATCATCATGGTCAGGCTCCAATTTAATATGGGGTTGTTGTTGCTCAGAAAGATTAGGAAGAACTGAATAATTGAGCTCCCTTTCAGTATTTTCCACCTTCTTTGAATTGTACGTCGTATATGACTCAAAACCTGGTGGAACTGCTAGAAAATCAATTTCTTCTTCTTTAATGCAAGCTCTCACAAGCTCTGTCCCCATTCTTGCTGCACAATATGTTACATCATAAATATATCAAAACTTCAATGAATAGCATGTAAAGGGCACAAGATAACAAGCTTTTATCAACACTTAAGAAAACATAGGACCTGAATAAATTCCAGCTTCAATTAACATGCTTGTAAATTATAAAGACAATTCAAAAACAAACACCCTAAGTACCTTCCATATCCACTTAAAATATAACTATAAGTAATCTGAGTAGTTCTCAGACGATACACTCTAATTTGATCTAACTAAGCATCTAACAAGTAGTATAAAGCCAAGTTAATGATATTCTACATTGAAACTCTCATAGGCTCATGGCCATCAACTTATCACAAATTCTTCTGGCTAACCTTTCTCTTGCCAAGACTATCTTATTGGAGGAATCTGTTTAGTACCAGGAACCAACAAAGACACATGCAGAAAAGATAAGATCAGATCATACACATGCAAAAAAAAAACTCATACACGCATACGAAAATACATGCACTTGTAAATCAGTGAATTCAAAGTTTTTGTATCAAATTACTAACATATTTGATCACTCGGAGGACGAAAATCAACAGAGATGCATGCAGAAGTTATCAGATCATACAGCATGCGAAAACACGCTGCAGATACAGAATTACAGATTTGGTTCAAACAAATAAACAGCAGTAGCCAAGTATGATTGATTTTATACTCAAATTGCAATTCTAGATCATTGATTTCCACTGTAAAACAATAAATTCACAAATTTTGTATCAAATTACTAGATTAATTAATCACTGCGACGAACGAAAACTTAACCAGAGATGCTGAAAAAACAAAAATAATAGATTGGAATTAATTCTTTGAACTTACAAAAATCTTGATATTGGGGATTGACCAAGCCAAACTCAGAAAGTTAGGCTATCATATCACCATTGCGATAGTTGCATAAAGAGACAAATATCTGCAGTTTGTCTGTCCAATTAAAGAAACCCCAAATTTGAAGTTCTTGATATTCTGGAACCAGTAAGTTGAAATAACAAGGAAGGGATATGAATCCAAGAACCAAGAATTGAACCAAACAAATTTTGTAGGAAAAAAAATTCAGACACACGGCCCAAATTTCTATGAAAAAACAGATCTAACCCTAAATCACAACTCTGAAAAGAAACATAAAAGATAAATAAAAATTTTTTAAAAAAAAACCCAGAAATCAGAAATAAAATTTTGTACACCTAACACTTTGGCAGAAATACAAAGTTCATCCCAGTAGAGATTATCTTAGAACAGTAGAGCAGAGAACATGATGAAACAATTCACCTAGGGCTTGGCTAAGGGCAAAATAGGAATGTGGTAGTTGGATTTGTGGAGAGAGAATAAATCCAAACCCTAACAATGGAAGACACCCAGATTTGGTTAATCAAGATTCAAGATTGTCCAACGAAACACAGAACAGTTCAAACTTGGACAAGAAAAGCCCTAAACATACTCCAGATTTTCAGAAACAAACCAAAGAGGAATTTTTTTACAAAATACTCCGTATAAAAGAATTAATCTTTCTTACCGATTCTTACAAAAGGTGTTTGTATAAAGAATGAAAAAAGAAATTGGGTCAAATTTAATAAAAAGGATAAAAAGATATGAGGCTTTCAAATAAAAAAACGAAGATAAAAAGACATGATAAAAACAATTTCTTTACGGGAAAATAAAAAAAAATTAAAAATGCACGGATGCCAACAGAACAGAAACTAAAGAATTTAATAAAAAAAGAAACTGAAGAATTTAATAATGTTTAATTGAAGGTTTTTTTTAAATTGAAAAATGGCTAACATTGAAGAGACTTTTGGTTTGGGCTACAATGTGGTCTCCTTCCTCGTGATAGTTGGATACTTGGATTGGATAGGTGTCCACATTTTATGTTGCTTTATTCACACACGCAAAAAAAAAAAATGCTGAAATTACATTAAAATCCTTTGGTGCTTTTCATCGGCACCGAATGGAAGAAAGCATGGTAATGGACTATCGGTGCAATGAACGTAGCACATACATAAGATGCGTTTGTAGGATTTTAAAAATTAAGTCCCAAAATAATTGAAGTTGATGGACCAAAATATAAAAAACTGTTTGAAATACTGATTTAATTTTAGTTAGATATACTCTTTGAAAAATTTGCAACTATAGTTTGGCTTTCTTTATTAGGTATGAATTAGAGAGTAATTCTTGCTCGTAGTCGCGGGGTGTGTTTACGGTGTGTATCAATGACCCAATAAAATTTTGAACATAGAGCAGTCAGACACAAGTTTCAATTTTTATTTTAATGCGCAACCTACTTTTGGTTGTACACCTTGATGAGGGACCTACTTTTGATGCTTCATGAATCAGCGGGTAAAGTGTACGAACCATGTAATTAAGTCGGTTTGAGCCGACCGGCTCGACCCAATGGAAGGAGAAATAGTGAGACTTGGTTTTTCGCTCAAATGAACGGACAGAGGCAAAAATCGAACATGAGACTTCCCAACATCTCTCCATCCCTCCTACTATTCGGTCACCCCATTTGAAGCAGTTTCAAAAAAACACATTTTTTTCAAACTATTTTTAATATTTTTTTGTCTAACAAAATGTGCTTATGAAAATTAAAAAACCACAACTTTGATATCCAACAAATATTCCTACTTTAATCCTTTTTATGGATAGTGCGAGGAAAATTTTTCTTACAACATTTTTATTGTGACGATGGTTTGGGTCTAGATCTTTAACTTGAATCTCCTTAGTTGACTTCTTAGATTTGCGAAATTAGGCTGAGATAAACAGGTGGAGACTTGGTCCTCCGAATTCACCTTTGATCCTCAAGGTAAGATAGAGTTTAGGATATTAGAGAAGAGGAGTTTCTCGTATAGAAGAATAAAACTCAAAATTCAATATTTCATCCTCAATTCAATACCTTTTAGATGTATTTAGGGTGGAGAAAAAATAACTTCAATATTAAGTAGAGATATTTTATTTTAAAAATTAAAATATTATATTCCTAGATACTCGATATTTTTATTAATAATACTAAAATATTATATTTCCTAATACATCTTGCTCTCAAGTTATATCTCTAAGAGAATTTTTTCCTTTTCTCTTATTTTATTTATGGTAATAAATTTTTACTCCATTATAATAATGATTATTTTTTTGTGGGCAAAAGAAGAAAAAAATATTACTCCTTTATCATGATATCTCTTTATATAAAATTATCCTCCACTTGATAATTTTGATTACAAAAGCAGTAAATCATTAATAACTACATATAAAAGTTTCCTTTTTGAGTCATAAAAACAAGTCTGGTCTCATCTTATATTAAATCAATTATATTTTGGGTGAAAATCATGGACAAATAGGCTTAGGTTTAAGTTTGCGAATGCATGGGAGTTGTTGGATGAAGAGGAATTAAAAACGCTAATCATTTCAATAAAAAGGAAAAAAAAGGCCACAGACAAATTTTTGGCGAATTATTCGCGTATTTTTCAAAAAAAATGGATATAGGGGGTGTTAATATGCCTTGAATTTGTTGTTGATCGGTGCTCACCACGGGTTTTGGGCTCTGCCCCCGATAACCCCAGGGGGTTCAGGGGGAAACGCTCCACACGGTGAGTTTGGAGTCCAAGGAGCGACGAGCCCTGACAAGGGGGCAGCGCCACCCCGAAAAACAGTATGTTATGTTTTGTATTAATGGACTTATCATAATTTGTTTTGAGCTTAGGCCCATAATCTGATTAGGGTTTCATGAGTCGCTATAAATACTCATGACACGCCTTACTCTTGTAATTTGTTCTATTTCGCCTCCATAATAAAATTATGGTTCTCTGCCTGTGGATGTAGGTAACACACTGTTACATAACCGCATAAATCTTTGTGTCGATCTTTATTGTTTATTTTTCTCGGTACAATAGGGAGCACTTGCATGATGTGCATGAAAATTGGGTTTTTATGCATCAAAAGTGTTTGTTTATGCATCAAAACTGGTTGTATGTGCATAAAATATGGTCGAATCTGCATCAAAATTATATGCATAAATACATATTTGTGCATTAAAACTAGATTTATATGCATCAAATGAATTGTATGCGGATCAAAACAACTAAAAGGGTGTCTTGTTTATGTATACATCAAAATTGATTGTATGTGCATCAAAATCGACCCAATGTGCATCAAAATTATATGCCCTAGATATATGTTTTTACATCAAAACAAATTGTACGTGTATCAAAACAACTAAAAAGTGCATCTTGTTTGTGAGTGTATCAAAAGTAGTTAAATGTGCATCAAAAAATAAAAAAAGTTTTAAATTGATGCACAAATAGCTAGTTTTGATGCACTTACAAGTGAAATCGATGCACAAAAGTGTTTCTTATTTATATGTGCATCAAAATTAACATGTGCATTAAAACAACTAGAAAGTGCATCTTATTTTGCTTGTGCATTGAAACTAACGGTATGTGCACCAAAAAAATTAGTTCACTATTGTATTCATACACACAAATAAGGTTAAAGAAATAAAAAAATAAAAAAGTTTGAAATCGATGCACAATGTGCATCAAAAAATCTACGGACAAACAAACTAGTTTTGATGCACATAGAGTTAGGTTTGATGCACATCCAAGATGAAATTGATACACAGGCCCCACGCGTCCCTCAAAACAGATTTTTCAAAAAATATGCAAATAATTCGAGAAAAATACTCTTGTGTCTTTTTCCCTCTTTAATGTAAGCACAATTTGGAACGTAGATTTTTGAATGGAACGAACGAGATTCATTCCTATTTTACACTCAAGTGTTCATTCTCATTTGATCCTTTTCCTTTTATTTTTAACTTTTTCAATAAATAAATTATCTTTATCATTCATATTAATTCAAACCTCATGTATTAATTTTAACTTTTTAATAAGTTTTTCAACTTTTTTTTGGTAACCCATATATATATATATGAATGGATCATGTGAGAACAATATCTCTAGAGATAATTGAGATCGCGGTGATGATGGAGCGTGAATAATTCAAGCATTAAATGACAAAAAGGGTGATTGAAGAAAAACGAGAGAACCAAGATAAATTAATACATGAGGTTTGAATTAGAAGATAGAATGGGGGTAACGCCCAGATGCACAATGGAGGGGGAATTCTCTCGGCTCAGATTATGCAGAAACTCTGTGTAAATGACAAATGTAGCATAAGGGAGCTTATAAAAGGACGCTCCTCAAACCCTTAACAAATGGACCAGTAAGGACATGCAAGTCCATGCACACGCTCACTACAAACCAAATAACATAAATGGAAATAACATAATGTCATATGATGATGATGACGACGACGACAATTCGTCAAGGGGGGCACCAAGGTCTTGGTCGCCTCAAGGTCGTCGGAGCCCGACTTGGGTCAGTGTCGAATGCCATCATTCTCCCCCCTTAAATTTAAAGTAACCTATCTTCGAGCTAGGGAAGGCCAGGGAAGAAATTTGATTCCTTAAGTTTTTAAAAAATGAGGCTTCAAGAATATCCAAGGCACATGAAGCATCCATGCTTGAAGTGAGGCTGCCACGTTCAATAGCCAAATCAACTCTAATGAGGCTGAAATTTTGTGAAACATCTTCTTGGACAACAACATCTAGAAGTCCCACAAAATTTGGAAGAAAACGCATGAGTGGAGCACGGAGATACTGATGTTCGGCTTTTTTAGTCGTGTTTTTAGGGTGTGTTTTTAGTGTGTTTGAGTCTTTTTCTTTAGTTTTGTGTTTTGTTTTGAGTCGTTTGTGTAAGTTTTCGTATTTTCATGAGATATGGAGTCTACATAAGCTTTGGTGGTGTTTTGTAGGTTTTTAGAAGCTATTTGGAGCACTTTTGAGGAAAAGAGGAAAACCGAAGAGAAGCACTTAAGGAAGAGCTCAAGGAACGAAGTTAATAAAGTCATTGAAGATCAAGTTTGAGCTTGGAAAGAGATAGAGAATTTCGTTACAAGAACATAGGAAAAAGAATCGAGTCAAACGGAGTTGTAACGAATCTTCTACGCAAGTTTTACTCAAGGCTGTTCAAAGTGCTGAATGAGGTCGGTGACGACCCACTTTGGGTCGGTGCCGAGCCACCCCGAGAGTAGCGGAGATCCGAGTCGGTGCACTTAATGGGCTTTTATCCTATTTCCTTTTATGTTATTAGATAGATAGAAGGAATATATCTTATTAGAAGATTTATTTCCTTAGAGATAGATTTAAGATAGATTAGTTTCTCTATAAATACTCTTGTATACCCTTTAATTTTCTCTACACAATCAATTGCCTTGGAGGGCAAGTGAGGAGGGGCGAGAGAGAGAGAGTAGGGTTTGTGGAGAAGAACTATCGTTTGGATTCAAAGTTGTAAGCTTTCCCTTTTATTTAATTTAGTTTTGCTTTCAATTATGCTTTGTGAGTAGTCTTCCTCTCTAAGGTTGGGGTTAAACCCAACAATGGTTGTGCATGTTTGTTCATGATCGTGTTTTGATTGTTTTTATTGCATGAATCTTCTCTCTTGTTCTTAATCCTTGAAACGAAAGTTAAAAGGAATTTCTCATTCATAGTTAAAGCGAAAACGGAAACCTTGAATCAGAAAAGTCAATTTAGGGTTTTGAAGCGAAAGCGAATCTATCCTAGTTGAAGTAGAAGAGATTAGATAGTAAGTTTATTAATTTAACGAAAGTTAATTGATTTACTTGCTTAGGTTGACGAAAGTTGACACCTTTATGTGATAAAAGCATGATCTATGTGTTTCATGAGCGTTTGTATGCATGATTGTTGTTGTGGGGAAACCCTAAACCTTAGAATTCCTCTTTCTCTTGATAAAAACCCTAGCTTGATTGATTGCTTGCGTGAAAAGTAACAAAACTTGATACTGACTATCTCCCGTGGACGAACCTAACCTCCCTGTACTCAGCGGGGTCTTGACTTATAAATTTATTTGTTGTCAAGAAACCCTTTCAACAAATTGGCGCCGTTGCCGGGGAGATTTCAATAGTGCCAAGTTTTGTTCTTTTTTTCGTTTTTCGGGACTCCGCTGAGTCGGTAACGACCCCCCAGGGTCAGTACCGACCCTGCTGTGCAACCCGGTTTTTTGTGTTCTTTTTAGTTTACTTTCTAGGTCACTGTTAGGTCAGCACTGACCCTGTCTAGGTCGGCACCGACCCTGTCTAGGTCGGCACCGCCCTGTCTAGGTCGGCACCGACCCTGTCTAGGTCGGCACCGACCCTATTGACAGGTAGTTCTTTTTTTTCTTTTTAGTTTCTATTTCACGGGATCACTCCAGGCTCGGTACCGACCCTCTGGGCCTCGGTACCGACCCTCTCCAAGACCCCATTTTGCTTTTTGATTTCGTTTTTTTGTTTTTGTTTTTGCTTACAGCGTAGGACAGATGAAGGACGTCGAGTTGTCTCTAATCTAAAAAGTAGACCCTGAACTCGAGCATTCCCTCCACAGGAGATTAGGAAGTACGCAAAGCCATGGCAACATATGAAGAACTAGCTAAGCAGATTGCTGAACTCTGTTTAGAGATAGAGGAGATCCAGAGAGAAAGGGAAACTATAGCTGCTGAGGCATATGAAAAAGCTAATTACATGAGGGGTTCATATAGGAACCAAGGTGATACTTTTTATGCATGGGGGGATTACAATCAGCCCACCTGGGGCAATTATGCGTATGACCAAGGGAGCCAACTTCCTCAGCGAGAACAGCGAGTCCCTCCTTATAGACCCCCCGATTACCAAGATCCACCAGCTTGGGCGCAAGGTCTCCTCGAGGGAATCAATGACGTCCGCACCGATCTTAAAGGAGTTCAAAACCAATTGGGAGACTTTGAAGCATGGAGGCAGAATGTGAACTCCCAACTTGGTGACCTAGCGGCTCGAATTCCAAGACCCCTAAGGCGATTACCGGGCCATCCCAATGAGAATCCGAGAGGTCAAATTGATGCGGTCCATCTGAGGAGCGGAAAGAAGTTGCCGGAGCGAGAAACAGGCAAGCAGACAGAGGACGAGGAGGATCAGCTTAGCTCAGGAAAGGTCGTAACCGACCCATCCCAGGTCGTCACCGACCCTCTCCCCACTACAGACAAGGTCGTCACCGACCCTCCCCAGGTCGTGAACGACCCTCTTCCCGGAGTTCCTACATCCGTTCCTACAAAGGCTCTTCCTTTCCCATCCAAGAAGGCTAAAGATTCTACAACGGGCAAATTCAATGGAGACACATATACCGTGGAGCCTACCGACCCCCCATGGTCGGTAACAACCCACTTCTCCTCGGTAACGACCACTTTTCCGAAAGACCCATGTGAGTTTTTTTGTTCTTATCCAATCAATTTTGGTCATGATCCTTTCTCTGATCCTTATTCTATTTTATATCCTACTGTTAGTACTATGAAAGAGCCAAAACCTCCTTAGTTTTTGTATTTTACTAACCCTGTTGTAGGACTTCTGAGCATTCTGATTGATGATAGAGGACCAAATATCTTGGAGAAAAGCTATGATGTTTTGCAGGCTAAGTATGGGGTTTCTTATGATCCCTTCGATACTGGATGGAGGCCACCTTAGAGGCAAGGTAAGTTCGTCGGGCTAGCGACGTTAAAAATAGCGCTTACGGGAGGCAACCCGCTTTTTTTTTTATAGTTTTTTGTTTTCTTAGATCTTTTTGTTAGCTTTCTTTTGACTTGTTTTTAGCTTAGATTAGTATAGTAGGATAGAAGTTTTCCTAAAGTGACTCAGGTACAAAAAGAAGAAGTGCTAAGAAGAAGAAAATCAAGAAGATTCGGTGTACAAGCACGCAGGCTCGGTACCGACCTCCCTAGGGTCGGTACAGACCTCCACAGAATCAAGAAAAAATCAACTCCTCAAGAGATTACTGGTTCCAAGTAGCTTCAAGTTTTATTTTGTGAGTTCCCTTTTCCTTATTCTCTTTATTTCTATGTTTTAAACAGTGAGGACACTGTTTGGTTTAAGTATGGGGTATGGGAAAAGGAAACTCAGTTTTGTGTCTTTGTTTTGTGTTTTTAGGATTGATAATATTCCACTCAGATGTCCTATGATATGCTTTAACTTGCTTGATCATGTAATTCCATAGCATGTTTGGATAGCTTTGCCTGAATCATGTTGAAAATTGTTTTTATGTGGATATTTAGCATGTGATGAAATTGAGCACATATGATCTTAGGTAGAAGTGACTTAAATCCAACAAAAATTGCTACCTTGTGAGATATTTTTGGCCTTATAGGGAGAACATCAAGAATCCCTCTTCTTTTATTGTGTGATTTACTCTCCTTATGCATATTATCTCTTGTCATTGCATGGTTATCTATTACTTGAGACCTATATGAGATATTAGTTCATTACATGTGAGAATCAAATGATTGAGAACTTATTTTTCATAAGCCCTATTAATCCTTATCCTACCTTGCATTATCCTCTTTTTGAAGCCAATTTTGAGCCTGAAGCCTTTTATTTTTAGCTCCACAAAATTATTCCCTAGCCGATAAAGCTTGACCCTATCCGGGGATTAGGACTTAATATTGGTTGTTGTGATGGTATTGTTGAGTGAGTTATATTGGTTCAAGTGTGGGGTAATATGGGTGGATGGTTAAAAGATCTTGCAGTTTATCATGTAAGAAGAGTTTGGTTCTCTGAATGCACTTACAAAAGAAGTTGAAAGTTAAAAGAAGAAAAAATAGTACAATCAGAACTCGTTACCAACTCTGCAGGTTCGGCACCGACCTCCCATAGAAAAAAAAAAAGAAAAATCAGAAGGGGAGAAAATGAAGAAAGTGTTGAATAGTGAATAATGTGCATGAGCCAAATTTTCCTTAGTGTTTGTAAGCAAGATTAAGTTGGGATAAATGGGTGAGTGAAAGAGAAAATGCATAATGAGAGTGAGTTTGGTATATTATCTTTTATGAGAGTTTTTGAATATGTGAGTTTTTAGGAGTCTTTTGATTCCCGGATTAGTTAGCACCACATAGCCAAAATGTTTCCATGCCTTATTGTCTTTACCAAGCTCCATTACAACCCGGCCGAATGGAAGCTTCTATGAAGTTTTTCATTGAGCCTAAGTTCTCTTGATGATTTTTATATGTTTTGACATCTCTGGTGGAGAGTTTGGTGATATAAGTAACAATGACTATGTTGATTTTTGTATATTGGATTGAGTTGAGAGTTGTTATTCAAAGCCTAAACACTTGAGAGTTGAGTGAAACACATTACCCTTGTGAGGTTGGATTTTTGGTTGCTTTTGCTTGAGGTTGCTCATATATGTGTGATGACATTGGATTCACTTGTCTATTTTCTACTTGTGCTTAGATGTTGCTTTTTGATGAGGGCATTGACTTGATATATGTGTTGATGGTTTTGGTTGATGTCTTGTTTATTGCTTGAGGACAAGCAAGTCTAAGTATGGGGTATTTTGATGTTCGGCTTTTTTAGTCGTGTTTTTAGGGTGTGTTTTTAGTGTGTTTGAGTCTTTTTCTTTAGTTTTGTGTTTTGTTTTGAGTCGTTTGTGTAAGTTTTCGTATTTTCATGAGATATGGAGTCTACATAAGCTTTGGTGGTGTTTTGTAGGTTTTTAGAAGCTATTTGGAGCACTTTTGAGGAAAAGAGGAAAACCGAAGAGAAGCACTTAAGGAAGAGCTCAAGGAACGAAGTTAATAAAGTCATTGAAGATCAAGTTTGAGCTTGGAAAGAGATAGAGAATTTCGTTACAAGAACATAGGAAAAAGAATCGAGTCAAACGGAGTTGTAACGAATCTTCTACGCAAGTTTTACTCAAGGCTGTTCAAAGTGCTGAATGAGGTCGGTGACGACCCACTTTGGGTCGGTGCCGAGCCACCCCGAGAGTAGCGGAGATCCGAGTCGGTGCACTTAATGGGCTTTTATCCTATTTCCTTTTATGTTATTAGATAGATAGAAGGAATATATCTTATTAGAAGATTTATTTCCTTAGAGATAGATTTAAGATAGATTAGTTTCTCTATAAATACTCTTGTATACCCTTTAATTTTCTCTACACAATCAATTGCCTTGGAGGGCAAGTGAGGAGGGGCGAGAGAGAGAGAGTAGGGTTTGTGGAGAAGAACTATCGTTTGGATTCAAAGTTGTAAGCTTTCCCTTTTATTTAATTTAGTTTTGCTTTCAATTATGCTTTGTGAGTAGTCTTCCTCTCTAAGGTTGGGGTTAAACCCAACAATGGTTGTGCATGTTTGTTCATGATCGTGTTTTGATTGTTTTTATTGCATGAATCTTCTCTCTTGTTCTTAATCCTTGAAACGAAAGTTGAAAGGAATTTCTCATTCATAGTTAAAGCGAAAACGGAAACCTTGAATCAGAAAAGTCAATTTAGGGTTTTGAAGCGAAAGCGAATCTATCCTAGTTGAAGTAGAAGAGATTAGATAGTAAGTTTATTAATTGAACGAAAGTTAGTTGATTTACTTGCTTAGGTTGACGAAAGTTGACACCTTTATGTGATAAAAGCATGATCTATGTGTTTCATGAGCGTTTGTATGCATGATTGTTGTTGTGGGGAAACCCTAAACCTTAGAATTCCTCTTTCTCTTGATAAAAACCCTAGCTTGATTGATTGCTTGCGTGAAAAGTAACAAAACTTGATACTGACTATCTCCCGTGGACGAACCTGACCTCCCTGTACTCAGCGGGGTCTTGACTTATAAATTTATTTGTTGTCAAGAAACCCTTTCAACAGATACGAGTGTGTAGGTTGCATTGGCAGGATCCTCCATGGCATAAAAATCATGAAATATGGATGCATAAGAGGGCTCAGTCCTTCTCCTAATAGTGGTGTGGGGGCACGGAGATGCTGATGATTCGGTGGCATAGTAGTCACACCGAGAGGAGCTGCGAGAGTAGTCCTCTTGGTACCTATCCTAAGGGCAGGTGTGATACTCGGAACGCTCCTAATTATGATCATATGACCTACGGTATGACTCGTAGTAGGTGGCGTGTTGTCATCATGGAGTCCGTCTCAGAAGATTGGAAGGCGAAATTTAATTTGAGTCGTAGTATGTGCTATGCCGGTGACGGGGCTCCAATCTAGTTCGGGTTCCTTCGACCTGGTTGCGTGGGCCCTAAACACCAATCTCCTTCTTTATCCCACGTGCCTCTCAGATAAGATATAAATAAAGTACACAAGGACAATAATATATGGGAAGTAAACATGCATCAAACAATCTATGCACTCAAACCACTAATTCACGCTAGTAGGGTTGGCAAGGAAGTATAGTATCGTGAGGGCAACTTGGAATGATGCAAAATGTGGCGATATGGTTAATATCACAAGCAAAAAAACAAACACACCAAAAAAAAGCATGCAATAAGACCAAACAACATACAAAAGATGCAAGAAGCGAAGAACACACGAGGGAAAGCTAGGATAAGGAAGCCAACAAAGTAGGTTGCCTTATTTTGCTATCCTCTTCGTGTTTTTTTTTTTTTTTCTAATTCAAACGAGAGTTCTTCAAATCTCTTGTGGGGGTTATTCGAATCACTGTCTTTCTATTTTTCAATAAAGGAGGTGACTCGCCTCTTAGCTTACAAGAAAAGGAACGAGCTATAGAGGGCTCGGTTGGCTCGGTTGAGGGTGCGGCTGTCTTGGTCGGCAATAAGGCAATAAAATGTCGAGATTTTAGGGTGAAAAAACAAGAACAACAATCAATCACACAAGGATATGTTATTAATGTGTGTAGAAATCGGTTTGCAATCCCTATAATCAATGAAGTATTTTTGGAAAGTAATGATAATGGAGATATGCAGTTGTTATATGAATCAATCAACCCAAAAAATGCATCAATTTGGTTCCTATTTTTGTGTGATATGATGCCAACACAAATCTGATTTGAACCTTGCTAGATGGTGTAACACCCCTATTTTGTAACACTGGGTATTACCGCCAGTGACCTCGAACTTTACCGTCCAAAGTCACCCAAGGCTTTAAATAATTTAATGAGACATAATTAAAGGAGAAATGACTAAAAGCGGAATTTTATTTATTGATAAGAACATTTGTTCATTACATTGATAGTTGTTTTACAAAAGATGTAGCAGCGGAAAATAAAGCCCATATAAAAAGGGTTGAAAAGATGTACTGAAAATACAAGTATATTTTCCCTAGACAACTCATATGATGATGATTTGCTTGGCTTAAAAATGGAAGAGCTGGTGCACTTTCTTCTAAATGCTTCGCTCTATGAAAATTCCTTCCTTCCTTCAACGTCGTTTTGCCTTGACCTTCTATCCTTGCATAACTCTTCTCGAACATTCTAGACTTTGTCTTCAATACATCGGTGTGAATTTCCTAGAGTCTGGCATTTGTCGCAAAGGGCGAGAAATATCAGGCAAAAATGCGGAAATAGTGGAATTAGTCTAAGGAGACTAAGCAAGTGAGAATGAAAATTCTCAAGGGTAGTTTGGTAATTTTATTATAACAACGAGGAGATAGATACAAGAGATGTACTTGAAAGTTATAAACTTAATGTGGGGCTTTAAGGACGGAAAGTAGTTGATCTCGAAGAGAGATAACTTGGATCTGAAAGGAAGAACTACGAGACTGTAGAATCTTTATGTGGAGCTTTGAGGACGAAAACGATTAGATCTCGAGATGAGATAACTCGTAAATCGGAAGGAAGAACTACGAGATTGTAGAACTTCATAGAGTAGGATGTATGTTGGGAACGTTATTAATTCATACAAGTTTTGAAAACCTCTCGATCCCTTGTCGAACCTCAACCAACCTCATCTTATTCGATGCTCCAGATCGGGGAGGTGGCCCGAAGGCGCTTAAGTACCAAACCCACCTTGACAAGCTCGAATAAGCATTCAGATTGGAAAGACGATCGTTTCAAGAACCGAGAGCCGGGTGGTCTTCCAAGTTGTACTATTCCGACCCGGTTTTGGTTTCTTTTAAATGTGCTTTGGCACTTATCTTATGTCGTGATAAAACTTTCACTTACATTAATGATTTTTAAGAGTGTGGGGGGCCATGAAAGGGCCCGGGTCCACTTAATGGAACGAAGTTCCGACACTTAGCTAGGGTTTACTCATCCCTCCTCCGAGCAGGAGCAGACATAGATCATGATCCTTAAAGTCGCGGAATTTAGGAATGGTGTCTTGCGACTTAGTAGGTTATATAGAGGTGTCGGGTTAATCCCGCACCCCTTACTATTTAATCCATACCGATCTCGAAAAGAGATCTTAAACAAGCAAGGTCACACAAAAAAGACTAGCATAATAGTCTTATCGAACATTAATAATCGCAATAACGATAACAAGCGGGTCATTATTTCTAACAATCGATATTCCTAGATTCATTTATTATTAGCAAACATGTTGTTCCCAACATCGACAAATTTCACGGAAACGAAATATCGAGGCTACAAGAACAAATTCCACTTGCCTTAATTTACGAACTTGTACTTTCGAACGACACGGAATTCGATGGCTTAGACGGGATTGAGACTTCGACCTAACGACACGAGAGATAACGAGAGAATTTTTATTAAAATTTCTTATCTCTTCTAAGGTTTTGTTTTCTCTTATTTTCCTTTTTATAAGAGAATTTATGAAAGGCTAAATTATTTAAATAATAATTTAGGTGGAGGTGTTAAATAATAATATTCTTGATTAATATTTTTAATTGTAATATCCCAAGAGTACTTTATAAAAGAAAAAAATACATATTTTGATGTAAAGCTAGTTGTTTATAAATTTGAAAGTCAAGACAACTCCTTTTTGACTTATTATTAATATTAGTAATTTATGGTTAAAAATTCTCATAGAATAGTCATACCTTTTTTTATTTAATCTCAAAGTTAAAACAATATTCTTAATGTATTGGAAAATCTTTATTAATGACATGCAAGGTGATAAAGTTTAATAAAGTCCACCAATAATATATTATCAATATTATTTAAATTCAAAAATTGATAATATTAAATCACTTTCTTTTTAAAAAAATCCAAGAAGCTCTTTTTATGCAATATCTTTAATATATCTACTTAGTCTTCACTTTAACCATATAAAAACATCTTATGACCAAAAATATCTTATCCATATTATATTCAAATTTATAATATGATTTTAAGAGACATGCACATATTTTAATATTTAATAAAGTCTTAATTTAATAGTCTTTTTCTCTAGTTCTATCTCTTTTATTTAATGTAATTAAAAATCCCAATCAAGGTAGAAATATTATTAAACATACTTTTTATGCTTAGAAGTCTCATATAATAATCTCATAATTTATTTAAAATTTTTCCCATGTCTATCCATATTTTATTTCGTTACATAAAATACCCATGAGTTAATTATATCCATTTATGTACAAGTAAAAATAATAACATTAAAATCTGATTTTTTTTTCCTAACAACTTAGATCTTGTACTGATATTAAAAGATGTTAAAAATTAATATCTCCTTAATAAATTTTAAAAGGGGTTAAAACAAAAAAAAAATGAAATAGACCTTCTGATTTTACGCTTGTGCAAAACAGAACGTAGGAGAAGACACCAAGGGGTGGGCGACACACCAGCAGGACGGCGATACCAGTAGGGCGGCGGCTCCGAGGGGCGCCGGTGGTGGCTCGTGCGGACAGGGGGCGATGGCTTGGTGGTCCGATGGCCTCCGGGGAAGGAAATAGGGCTTTTGGTGGTGATTTGTGAAAAAAATTCAGCAACTTGATTAAGGGCTTTTTGGGCTGAAATTTGGCTTAAAAGAGGTGAGGTTTGCAAGAGGAAGAAGAGTACATTATTGTGTGAGTCTTCTACGGAAAAATTCAGCCCTTTAAATAGAGAATTTTGAAGCTTCCATTGATCCACCACTACTTGAATGGATCATTGATGGAGAGGAAGCTCTTAGGGGATTGGGTGATTGTGTGCTAGTTGAAGGATGACATGAAGTGAGGTAGTCTTTGGTGAGAAAGGCAAGCAACCATGGCCATTGGAGAAGCAATTGGACATGCATTAGTTGAGCGTCAATCAGACGTCAATGTCTGATGTTCAATTTGGGGAAGAAGAAGAAATGAGGGTTTAAATTAATAAAAGTTCTTTAGTAGGTAGTCAAGTTACAATAGCCTAGCGGATATTAGTGTGTGTGAGAGGGGAAAGGGTGCAGGAGGTCTCGGGTTCGAGTCCCCCTCTTGACCCTTTTTATTTTGCCATTTTCCTTATTTTAGCTTGCCTTGTAATGTGATATAAATAAAAAAAAATTATTATGACTTATATTTGTTTGAATTTTTATTTACCATTTTCATAATCCTTTATAAACTTTTTAAAATTTATTAAGAAAATTATAAAGTAATTTAAACTCTTCTTTTTAAGAGAAAAATATGTAAGTAAATACCCGACTTGCTTAATATATATTTAATTAAATTCTTAATTGCCATTGTAGTAAACTTTTATAACCTTTTATAATATAATATGAAATTATAAAGATTATTAAATTCTCTATTTTAGAGAAAAAAAGAAAAAAATTATTGGTATAAATACCCGTTTTTATTATATTTAGAATTTAGCGGATATTACAGATGGATCCAAAAAAATCAGGCAAGATAGTATACAAGGACTTATTTTTTTGGCAAGTATTGAAGGCAAAGGATTTGGTTATTTTGGTTAGGATTTCGATCAAAATTTCAACAAGGAGATCCCTAGAATTGTGGGATTGGATTACCAACACAAACTTGAACCAAAACTGATTGATGGAAGGATCAAAGTCGGCCAAACAACACACAAGTTGGATCAAAAGTTCGACCAAACAGTTTACAAGATGGGCTTCAATCTTCGATTGTAAGTGAGAAATTCAATCACATAAATCACACCACAACTTTAGAAGGATGAGAAACAAAATTGTGTTCACCGAATCAAGCCTTGCTTGAAACGATTTGGACAATGCAACACTCAACTTCACTCCAATTTTTAAGATCTACTAACAAGCATGAAAGTAAGGTCGAAAAGGCTAGAAGAAATTACATGAGATAAGTAATAGGAGCAACTTACAAGACGTGAAGCTCTGATACCAATTGAGAGCGCCTCTTGGGGTCCGTCTTGAATGAGCCACTCCGATGATAGCAATGGTGGAAGCAAGGGTTGAATATGACAACATCGGTGTCTATGGTGACGATGAGGGCATAGGAGCGGTGCCGACACACTCCAAAGATAGATATCACAAGGAGATGAGGTTGGATCTAGGTCCACAAATGCAGATCCAAACTCAACCAAATCGAAGACAACTAAGGAAGTTGGATCCGGCAAATGATATGACTCGACGTTGGAACGAGCCTAGGTGAAGGGGATGAGAATTAGAAGAGCAAGGGTGAGAAGATAGAATGGGGGTGACGCCTAGATGCATAATGGAGGAGGAAACATAAATGATAAATGTAGCATAAAGGGGTGCTCCTCAAACCCTTAACAAATGGACTTGTAAGGACATGCATGTCCATACACACGCCCACTACAAACCAATACCATAAATGGAAATAACATAATAATAATAATAATAATAATAATAATAATAATAATAATAATAATAATAATATCATAATAATAATAATATCATAATAATAATAATCATAATAATAATAATTAATTAATTAATTAAAATTATTATTATTCAACTTACAAAGTCAAACTAATTACATAAAATTAGTGGGAAGCCGAGATACAATCTGGGCCCCCACTCCTCTAGCTATAGCAAAGCATATTCTAGTGAAGATATAAGCAGCAGTACGAGCCCCAATGTCTTGAGTCTTAGAAAACTGTTGAAAGGGGGCCACCACGGTCTTGGTCGCAACAAGGTCGTCGCAGACCGACTTGAGTAAAGGCTGGATGCCATTAGTTAAGAGTGTTATGCACACTCAGTTGAAGGGTTAAGCACATTCAACTAGATGATCACTAACACACAAGCAATGACAACACCCTTTATTATTTTTTTAATCTTTTTGTGAGACCCTTTATAAATGAAAAAAATCCCTTACTAAAACATGCACAATTGATAAAAACTATATGCATAGTCAATGATGATATAATACACATTTAGTATAAATATTATGCACATTCATTATAAGATCATCATGCATACTTAATTTAAAAGTCATGCGCACTCAGTTATAAGATCATGCACACTCAATAATAAAATTATGCATAGTTGGTTACAAAATTATGCACACTCATTATAAGAACATCATGCACACCCAGTTAAAAAGTCATGCACACTCAGTATAAGATCGTGCACAATCTATAACAAAATTACGCAAACTCGATTACAATATTGCATACAATCAATTGTAATATTATGTATACTCACGTTTTTGGAATAAAATTTGAGCGTGCCATATTTTATGAATTTTTTAATTTAATTAACGTATGATCATAGCCGTTGATTTTTCAAGAATAAACGTTTGAGTGGAGTTCTCATTTCTCTTCTGGAGGGGTGTTCTCACTTGAACTATGTCCTACATGTATTAGTATGTTAGGATAGATTAAAAAACTTTCTAAGTTATAAATTTAATAAGAACAAATTTAGCCCAAAAGCATTTTGGGCTACCCTAATTAGGCGCTTGTAAACCAAACCCGTTTTTTTAGGTCTTTGTCAAATATAAAAGCCTCTTTTTTTTCTCATGCCCTAACATCTATGTCGTCGTTTTCTTCTTGCTGATTTCTGAATTCTCTCCCGACTCCCGAGTCCGCAATTCCGTCATGATTCTCTCTGGTTCTTTCCTTCCCAGGGTTGTTTATCAATTGAATGAACTTGATTCCTTTCCGATCTGAGGGTCGCCGCTTTGCCTTCCATCGTTAGGTTTCTCTTTTCGCTTCAACGAAATCGGAAGTCGCCATGTTTGAGCTTCCTCGGCGATGCCGTCCATGGCGGTGGTGTACGACCATTGGTGCTTCCTCGGCGATGCCGTCCACGGCGGTGGTGTATGAATTAGAGTTCATTGTTCAGGTATTCATGTTGATGATGTAGTGCCACTATTCTGATATTAGACATGGACAAATCCACACTTGTAAATTGGTATGATGGTCTGATTGTGCTCATTGAGCATAGATGCCATTTCCCCCTGTAACAGTATGTTCTTTTTCATATTGTGCTTCTGTTTTGATTGTGGTTAATTCTTCTAAAAAGTTTACTTAATACTACTAATCAACGAGTGGTAATGCTGGATTATTATTTTGAGTTCATTTATGCAAATTTCAAGCTGCAATTTTAGTATTTAGAATAATAGATGAGCAGCCTTGTGACTTACTTTTTATATGCAGATTTAGACCAAGTTGTCAGCCTTGTTACTGCTTAAAAGAATCGAAAATATTGCCTTCCATGTTTGCAATTATGACAATGCATGAGATGTCAAGCCTATTAGAGATAAGGATATATTAATGGGACATGAATTGGTTTCCATTGGTGCTTCCGACCGTTAACTTGAATGTGGATAAAATATAATATTCATAAGATGACGGTTGTTTTTATATGTGTGATGACAGTTGATGAAAATCGAATCGTCATCAATTAAACCGTCATCAAATAGTGATGACAGTTGATGACAATCGTATCGTCATCAAGGCGATGACGGTTGTTTTTTATGTGTGATGACGGTTGTTTTTATATGGTTGAATGATGTTGATTATACTTTTTGTCATAAAAAAGGTGTCATTAAGACATTTTGATGATACTTTTTACCTTTGATTATATTTTCTGTTATCAAAAAATTGTCATCAAAACAATTGATGACAATGATGATAGTGATGACAGATTTTGATAGACACTTTTTTGATGATGTATCATATTTGGTATGCGTTTGATGACACTTTTTTTTATGAAAAATATAATTGATGACGTTAAAAATTATACGTGATGACTGACACTAAAAAATTAAAGGTGATGATAGATACTTATTTGACAACTTTGTTTTTTATGTGTGATGTTGTTTTTATGTGGCTTGAATGCCTTTGATGATACTTTTTGTCATTAAAAAGTTGTCATCGAGACATTTGGATGACACTTGGGATGATAGTTGATGACAATCAAACCGTCATCAAGTAGTGATGACAAGTGATGACAGTTGATGACGGTTCGAACCGTGTCATCAATAATTTTTTTTATGACACTTTGAGTGGTGACACATATTTGATGACACTAGAAAAATATTGTATGTGATGACACATATTTGATGACACAAAAAAATTAAACGTGATGATACATATTTGATGACAACTTTGTTTTTATGTGTGATGACAGTTGTTTTTATATGGTTGAATGACTTTGATGATATTTTTTGTTATCAAAAAGTTGTCATCAAGACATTTTGATGACACTTTTAACCTTTTATTGCACTTTTTATCATCAAAAAATCGTGATGACGGTTAAGAAAATTATGATGACGGTGAAAAACAATGTGATGACAGTGATGACAGTTGTTTTTATGTGGTTGAATGCCTTTGATATACTTTTTGTCATCAAAAAGTGTCATCAAGACATTTTCATAACATTTTTTACCTTTTATTACACTTTTTGTCATCAAAAAATTGTGATGACGGTGAAATAAATTGTGATGATAGTGATGACGGTTATTTTTATGTGGTTGAATGCATTAGATGATACTTTTTGTCATCAAGACATTTTGATGACACTTTTTACCTTTTATTATACTTTTTGTCATAAAAAAATTGTGATGACGGTGAAATAAATTGTGATGAAAGTTTTTTTTATGTGGTTGAATGCCAGTGATGACGGTGGAGAAAAAATGTGATGACAATGATGACGGTTGTTTTTATGTGGTTGAATGCCTTTGATGACACTTTTTTACCTTTTATTACATTTTTTGTCATAAAAAAATTGTGATGACGGTGAAAAAAATTGCGAAGACGGTGGAAAAAATTGTGATGACGGTTGATTTTATGTTTTTGAATGCCTTTGATAATACTTTTTGTTATAAAAAAAAGTGACATCAAAACATTTTGATGACACTTTTTACATTTTATTACACTTTTTGTCATCAAAAAATTGTGATGACGGTGAAAAAAATTGTGATGACGGTTGTTTTTATGTGGTTGAATGTCTTTGATGATACTTTTTGTCATCAAAAAGTGTCATTAAGACATTTTGATGACACTTTTTTACCTTTTATTATACTTTTTGTCCTCAAAAAATTGTGATGACGGTGAAAAAAATTGTGATGACAGTTATGAATGTGATGATAGTGATGATTGTGATGATGGTCAACGGTCGGTCAACGCCGGTCAACGACCGAGTCAACTCGGTCAACGGGCGAGTCAACCCGGTCAACAACCGAGTCAACTTAGTGGGAGTGGGGTGGGGGTGGGGGTGGGTGATGGGGGGTTTTGTTATTTACCTAATTTTCACACTCTCCTAAATATCCACCTAATTAGGTTTTTTTTTGCTATTTACTTAATTCATCCAATTAATAACATGTTTATACATTTTTTTTACTACTTCAGAAATTAATACATCGGGTTTTATGATAGATAAAAATTTATTTTTAAAATATTATTTATACTAGATGAATGTCATTATCTAATAATATATGGGCATTATTATAATTTTTAATAGATGAATGTTATTATCGCATATAATTTCTTATTTTTTTATATAAAATAATTTTCGTAGATACATGGTACGAAAGATAAACTAGTTTGCCTAAAAATAAAAATCTCTTTTTTTATAAGGTAAAAACTAGTTTGACCTCAAAACGTGGTTCAAGGTTCTCATATGGCCTCCTTTCGAAAGAGAGTTTAAGTTATGGATGATTTTGAATTCATTCAAGAGAGAATATGTGGCTAAGGTTTGTAATTTTCTCTTCCACAAAGTTCAAATCTCTACGAATTTAGAAAATTTTAATAGCCGAAAAAAGATTGCAAATGAATAAGGATATCAAAGACGAGGATCTCGATTCCAATGGGCAACTCCAAAATTCCTTGATCAAGTTGATGACGGTGAAATTGTCACCTTCAAATTCAATTTGCTTTAGTGCAAGTCTCTTTGTAGCAATAACACTGCTTCTTTAGGGCATTGAGAACCTCCAACAATAACATTGCTTCTTTAGGGCACTGAGAACCTCTCTTTGAAGTTTGATTTTCCATATATTTAGAAGAATAATAATGTGGTAGGATACACTGTGAAACTAAACCATGGATCCCAATCTCCAAAATTCGCATCTAATAAAGATCTTATTGATCTTATTTGCAAGGACGCTCTAAGACGACAATTATCCAAAAGATGAAACTTCTTTTAACACTTTTCTAGCAAATAAAAGTATATATATGTATATGCTATTTGACCATACTTTTTTTTTCCTATACTCTTTCAAAAGAATGGATCCCTTTCTTCTTAAGATCATCTAGCTCCCGTTGTTGAAACCAGAAATAAGCAAGTGCTAGATTCGAGGTTTTGAATTAATTACAAGAAGGCATGTAGAAGATTTCACTCTTTATTTTGCACGTGGTAATGATTCACGTGCTTTTTAAAAGAGATTCTATAATTTTACAAATGTTATTCGCGTTTCTTCATAATATGTGCGCTCTTTCACTCACTCTAGATCTATTTAGTTCTTACATATTGTTCCAAGTGTTTTTTCTTACAAATAGCAACTTGGAATCTTTTAAAATTTCCTCTCGTAAATAGCAAGGTTCTTCGAAAAGTTTCAACAAGTTGAGTCACTATTAATAAAAAGTTATCTTAAGCTATAGATATTTTTCGACCCTTGCAACCTTCATCTTCTTCGGTTATTTATAGACTTTGGGAAAGATCGGAAGTTAGAGTTTCTCGATGTGGAAGAGACTTATTAATCCTTGAGGTGTTGACCGTTGATTAGTGGAGCGTGAGGTGTGTAACATGTTGCCTTACTGTTGGTGGAAGATGAGTTTTCAGTTGGAGGTTCGGGATCTTTCGATACAGGAGAGTTTTATTGATCTTTGTTGATAGGGTTTCTTGACAACAAATAAATTTATAAGTCAAGACCCCGCTGTGTATAGCGAAGTCAGGATCGTTCCACAGGAAGCAAGGTTGTTCGTTTATCGACTACTCAAAAGCAAACACAATCAAACAAAAACACACAAGCAGCCTCGTTAACGACGTTGTCAGGGTCGTTAACGAACCACCGTAAACAAAAGACTCAAACTAACGACCTAAACCAGTTCGGTACCGAGCCAAGTAACTCAGCAACGAAATTCACTTAAGAATAATAAAAAAAGATCTAGGACTAGGGACACCTCAACATAGCCAAGCATATAAACTCGTAAGAAGAATAGATCATGCCTTTAAATAGATAAAGTCATCAACTTTCGTTGACCATGAAGCAAATTAACCTACTTTCGCAACTTAACTCACTTAATTGTTTGTTTTGGATCTAAAGCTTGAAACTTTCGTATTCAAACAATATCAACCTTCAAGTTACTAACTTTCTCTTTCAATCAAGTTAAAAACTCAAATTACCTCAACTTTCATCTCGATATAAACACGACAAACAATCTCAATAATAGATAAAAGGCATTCAATACACAATCTTACTAATCAAACATGCTCAACTATGCCGGGCTTAACCCCGATCCTAGAAAAGAAAACTACTCACTAATCATAACTACGAAACAAATAAACTCTATAAAAGAAATCATTGAAAATAAATTACTACTCAAATTAAATAGAAAATATCGTCTTAGACAGAAAATCAGAAGAAAACCCGAAAACAAACAAATACCGAACCGAAATACTTTGATTAACGAACTCGGTAACTCTCGTCCACCGACCCGACGACTCAACTCCGATCCTCTCCTTGGCTCTCTCGGCTCCTCCTCTTCTCTCTATGCTCGATTTCTCTATCTCTCTCCCCCTCTAAGCTAAATAAGAGATCTATTTATACTAAAAAGAAGGCTAAAACTAATAAGGCTAGAAGATAAAAACTTTCCTAAAAGATAGAAAATAAAACTCTAAAAAGATAGAAACAAAATCTAAGAAGATAACAAGACCTAAAATATAATATAATAACCCTAAAAATTATAAAAAGATACTCTACCGACACGGAAATAATTTCCCGCACAGGGTCGGTGAGTTACAAAAGTCAACCCTCGAAATTCCTATCACGTGGCCTCGTTAACGAGCCCTTACAGCCTCGTTAACGAGCCTAGGCTTGGTTTCTTCCACACTTCATCTCGTAAATTCTTGGACATTGACTTCTTCAAACTTGTATTCCTCTGTCTTTCACTGTAGCACTCCAAATTCAGCTCCATATAGCACTTTTCCTTGCTAAAACCTACAAAATACACAAAATGGAGTAGCTTCCATACTTCTTATGAAAATATGCAAAACTATCCAAAAACACACTAAACTAAACCTAAACTAATCAAAACTAAACCTAATAAACAAAGAAAACCTACTAAAAACTATACTAAAAACATGAACATCAAAATACCCCATACTTAGACTTGCCTGTCCTCAAGCAATCACTAAACATTAACCAAAACCAAACATACATACTCATCAAGAAATAGCCATCTTCTAAAAAGCAACATCTACACATGAGAAAAATATAGCAAGGGATACTTAACATCATTACACATATATGCACCAAATAGACATAAGAAAATACAATCCAACCTCACAAGGGATATAATGTGTTTTACTCAACTCTCAAGTGTTTAGGCTTATAAATTCAATCTCTCAACTCAATCCAATATGCAAAAACTCATAGAAATTGGAACTTATATCACCAATACTCTCCACCCAAGATTTGTCAAAACAAGCAAAAATCATCAAGAGAAACTTAGGCTCGATGAAAAACTTCATAGAAGCTTCCATTCGGCCGGGTTGTAATGGGGCTTGGTAAAGACAATAAGGCGTGGAAATATTTTGGCTATGTGGTGCTAATAATATCCGGGAATCCAAAGACTCCTAAAAACTCACACATACACAAAACACTCATAAAAACATATACCAAACTCACTCAACAATATGCACACTCTCTTTACTCACCCAACATATCCTAGAAAGTCTCATAAGAAATAAAAGAATCTCTGACTTTATCTATAAACACATATGCACTTCAAACTTCCTTCTTTTCTCTTCTTTTTTTTTCTTTCTTCTTTCGCTGCCTCCTTAACGAGCCCACTTCAGGGTCGTTAACGATCCTCATCGTGTATTCTTCCATCAAATAACTTTATTTTGCGCATTATATTTTTTCAAGAGATCTTTCTTATTACAAGTAAAACAAAAGACTTTCAATCTACCCTTCCCAATAATTCCCCAATCACACCAAGCAATATATGTCACCTCTCCTTTACACTCAACAAAAATACCTCTCCAATCTAAGTCCTAATCCCCGGATAGGGTCAAGCTTATCTCGGCTAGGGAAAATTTTGTGGAGCTAAAAATAAAGGCTTCAGGCTAGAATTGGTTATCAAAAGAAGAATCATGTAAAGGTAGATAAGGAATAACAGGGCTCATAAAAATAAGTTCTCCATCATATGATTTTCATAAGTAATGAACTGTAAATCCCATACGGGTCTCAAGAAATAGATAACCATCACAATTCCAAGAGATAATATGCATAAGGAGAGTAAATCACACAAGAAGATAAGAGGGATTTTTGATGTTCTCCCTATAAGGCCAAAAATAACTCACTAGGTAACAATTTTTGTTGGATTGTATCACTTATGCTATAAAGTATATGTGCTCAATTTCATCAAATGCTATCTTCTTCTAAAAACAATTTTAAGTTAAAGATTCCGGCTATACTATTAAAGACATGCTTACAAGGAATTATATGATTAAGCTAGCAACTACTATCATAGAACCTAAGAAAGGGATATCTATCAATTCTAAAACTCTCTTCTTTTTTTTATATTTTTTTAAACTACTCAAAACACATAAACACATAAGACAACAAGTTTTCTATTTTCTCCCACCCCATAGTTAAAATTACAGTGTCCCCACTGTAAGGAAAATAAGAAGAAGGAAAAGAAATAGAAAAGAAAAACAAACAAAGAAAGATAAAAATAAGAAAAAGAAAAACATAAAAACTTACAAAGTCTCAAAAGTGGAAAACAAGGAAAAACTGCATCTTCAGGCTGAATCACTAGTTTGGTGGAGGAAAGTAGTGCTCAAAGTTGCCCATGAAATCGTACATCGTCCTCCAACGCTCAGCGTCCTCCGTCTCTCGCTGACGATGCCTCTCATCCTCCATCGACATACGAGCAGAATAGACAGTCTCCCATCTATCCATCCTCTGATGAATGTGGTCCTGTTGGAGGTGGAGTTGCTGCATCCGAGCAGAAAGATCTGCGGCCCATGGTGGTGGTATACTCGATCCTGTGTACTCGGGCTGAGGAGGTGGTGGATAGTGAGGCTGGAAATGGTCTTGATACAACACCGGGTTGTATGGCATGAGTCCATAGGACTGAGGGTCGGTAGGAGCTGGTGGTGGGTCGACAGAAGCTCTCGGTGCCTCGTTAACGAAGCTGGGTGCCTCGTTAGGAATGTAGGGAGGCGGCTGAAAATGGTCGGTAACGAGCCTGGTGGGCTCGTCAACGAGGACGTTGGTGCCCAAAACTTCAGTGTCGAGGTCTTCATCTTCAAGGTTTAGCTCCTCAGTTCCTCCCTCGGTGTCACCTTCTTCAGTGTCATCGCCAATTACCTCGGTATCCTCATCTTCATCTTCATCTTCCTCCATTGCTTCACCATCTCGCTCAAATCTCGTCTCACACGGCCGTAGTGATAGCTCATCCTCCGGCTTAGGCTCTAACGGGTAAGCATGCCCTGTCCACGCCTCGTACCAATTTGGTACATAGAGTAACTCCAGCTTGTCGAGGGTGGGCCTAACGAAGCGGTCTTGAACTTTTACTTTGAATCCGCCTTTGGCTTGGATGAAAATACCGGAACTATACCAATAGTTCTTGTTGAGGAGTTGAGCGTGGGCCGGTGTATAGCGAGTGAGGTCAATTCCCAGATTTTTAGCCAAAAGGCTAACCAAGTTGCCACACCAAACCTCCTTGGACTTGGTTGATTTCTCGACGTAGTAGAGCCATTCGTACCCCAAATTCAAGGGGTCGGGCTCCTCGAAAAGGATGGTGCGGAGACAAGCAACTTCCGTCCTCGTTGGCCTGTTTAACTCTCTCTTTGGCCAAAACATAGCGGCTAGGACTCGGAGAATGATCCTGAAGATGGGGTTGATGATGCTTGCCCCAGATAATGCCGCCGTGGAGGATTGTTCTTCCCCCGTGATGCAGCTCCATGTCCTAGTCACCCTGTAGTCTTTCAAACTGTAGTCTCTAGACGGATTTGGAAGCTCCAAGATTGAGTTGAACTCTGCCATGGTGAACTCACGGCTCACGTTACCGAGCCGAAACCGGATTCGTCCCGCCGAAGTCTTTGACGGGAAGCTCGTCTCTAGAGTGGCCAAGAACTCGGATGTGAGGGCCGGAAAGTGTGGTAAATTCTCCTTCTTTAGGAGATGGGATGCACCAAGGATAAGGAAGGCTTCCTTGACATCCGTGTAGATCCCCGTGTTGAGAGCACTAGACTTTGAGAACCAACGGATGTTGTGGTCCTTCTCTAGAATGGCACGGTATCGATGCACTTGGCCTTGAGTACTCAAAATCACGTTGTCCATGCGAGGTGGGGATGGGGACCTCTGGTTCCTTCTCTTCTTCTGAGCTCGGGTAGCGGGTCTACTTGAACTTGCCATGAGATCTGCAAAATAATCACAAATTTTCCAAGATAAGATCTACTCAAAATAGATAGGCAAGAGACCCCATACTTGGTCTCGAAATAGCCTCGGAATTATTCGTTAACTACCCAATTGGGTTGTTTACGAATCTGGACTGGTTGTTGAATTTTGAGATTATGCAGGGTCGTTAACGAGCCTGGGTGGGTCGTTAACGAGCCGCCGAGAACCAGATCGCAGAATTCCGAGTTTTATTCTACTTTAAAATCAGGCCAAAATTCGAGCATGCAATCCTCTATTCTCCTCACTAGCCACACAATCGGAAATACGCACCCCATACTTGCTCGATTACCCAACCCGAACATGCTAAATTTTACCCAAAATTTTGACATGCAAAGTTTGTAGCTTGATACTAGAACAAGAAAAATTCATGCTTTTCACAATTAACTTCTCACCGTAAAACATCCAACATGAATATCCCTCTCTAGATCTAGAAAAACAAAGCAAAAATCACAACCATGGGTAATATTTAATCATGATCACCAATCCTCTATATAAACTCAATCCTAGACATGAAATTTCTACCCTAAAAAATCATAAATCATGCAATTCGAGTTTAGGGTTTAGAAAACATACCGGAGAACCGAGAAATTTGAAGAACAAGGGGACGGGAATCGGGTGAGTAACGAGCTCGGTGGGGGCTATCAAAAGCTTCGGATCTTCGATGGTGAAGGGAAGGATTTCCGGCTTCGGTAACGACGGTTGCTCGGTGATGGCTGGCGAAGGATTCCTGATCGGTGGGAAGGGGTCTTCAAGATCTTTGGTTGAGTTTTTGGAGAAGGTTGGATTTGGATGTGAAAGAGATTTGGGAGGGGTAGAAAGGTTATATAGGAGAGGGAAGGGATAGGAAGGGGTAGAGGGGTGGCGGATAGGGTAGTGAAAAAAAAATAGACTAGGTTAAAAAATCTTACCTGCCCTGTTTTGCCGAATCGGGTCGTCCGAACCGGGTCGTTAACGACCCTGAGTGGGTCGTTAACGAGCCACCGTAGCCTCTTGGAGTGATTTTTCGATCCCTTCTCCTGTATCTTGTTAGCTCAAAATTAAATCCTAATTTCTATCCTAAAAACTAAAAAGAACTCAAAAGAAAGCTAAGAAAAAGAGTCTAAAAAAAAGAAAATCTAATTCTATACTAAAAAAGCGGGTTGCCTCCCGTAAGCGCTATTTTTAACGTCGTTTGCCCGACGTACTCCTTTGACTCAAGGTGGTTCCTGTGTAGCTATGTTGGAGTCATGAGGTACACCATAATTAGCTGTGCAGCTTCTGTGCGCCTGAGTTGCTAAATTAGGTCCCTTTTCCTCTATCAGTATGCCCGATATTTCTACATGATGGTTAGTGAAATCCGAAAACCAAGGTGGTTTGGATTCCTCTGTAGTGCATATGATGGGGCATGGTGTAGGAATAAAAGATAAGGAATGACCGTTTTTAGCAGATTCATAGTTAGAGTGCTTACCTTGGTTGTATTCGTGCATGTCAGACTCGGTAATTGGCCGATGAGGCTTGGTAGGGACGGCTGAATCGAGTTCTGGTTGAGTCAACTCGATTTGTGCGACTACAATTGGGTCGTTTGCATTCTGATCCAAGTTGAATTCTACCCGTTCCTCTCCAATATCAAAAGTGAGGAGTCCTTTTCGCACATCAACTCTTGCACCTGCTGTGGCTAAAAATGGTCTGCCCAGAATTATGGGGACATGAGGGTCTTCAGGCATATCGAGGACGATGAAATCATTTGGTATAAAGAATTTCCCGACTTGAGTTGGATAGTCATCCACGACTCCTATGGCCTTGACACATGATCCATCTGCCATGTACAGATTCATATCTACTGGCTCTAGTGGTCCCATATTAGCTTTAGACCAGATTGAGAGAGAAACTAAACTAGCACTGGCGCCCAGATCACATAAAGCTTTGAACTTGTGGTTGCCTATGCCGATTGTTATCGCAAATCTCCCTGGGTCTCCTAGCTTTTCCGGCATAGATATTGATCTGACTTCATCCTGTAGCTCTGTAATGGATCTTTTCATGCTAAGAATATCTTTCAAAAACTTTGTGTAAGCCGGCATTTCGCTTAGGGCCTCAGCGAATGGGATGGAAATATTAATGCCCTGAAGAATCTTTACGAAACGCTTGAACTTACTCTCAGTAGAGTCCATAGATTTCTTAGTTGGAAATGGAAGAGATTTCACCATTCTCGGAACCAAGTTAGGCTCGAGAGGTGAGAGTACCGGGTCGACACTGGGGTCGTTAGGTATGCTCGGTGGGTCGTTACCGACCTTGATGGGGTCGTTAACTACCCTGGAGTGGAGAGGAAGGCTCAGTCTAGAAAACTTACCTGGGGTAGGGTCGTCAGGAACCCTCGAAGCCTCGTCACCTTGGTATATGGGCTCGTTAGTTGCTCTCGTTAACGAGCTGTTTTGTGACGTCCTCTTCCTCCTTGTCCTCAACTTGAACTCGTTCCGACAATGTCTTCCCACTCCTAAGGTGCACCGCTGCTATTTGTCCCCTAGGGTTCTCCTCGGGGCGGCCCGGGAGTTGCCCTGGTGGTCTCGGAATCTGGGCAGCGAGGTTCCCTAGTTGGGAGTCAACACTCTTCTTCCATATATCGAACTCTCCCCATCTTTTATTTTGTTGGTTCAGGTTGGCTTGAACTTCGTTAACCTTGTTGGTTACTTCGTTAACTTTGGTGGTCACGCCGTTAATGCCTTCCTGTAATCCTTGAACCCATGATGGTGGCTCCTGATGGCCTGGAGGTCGATAAGGTGTAGATCGTCTATCTGGTGGAGGCATTGCATAATTTTGATTGGTATTCTGATTGCCCCATCCCTGATAGTTGTTTGACCTGTCATTGTAGCTAGGCTGGTTCCTGTATGGTCCTCTCATATAATTCATCTCAGCTATTGTCTCAGCGGCTCTAACCTGCTCTATGTTAGTGCAAGAAGAAGTACTATGTGCAGAAGAACCACATTCTTGACATGATTGAGAGGATTTCAGAAAACTTACCTGCTTCTTCAGACGGTTGACCTCATCTTGCAAGAATTGATTTTTAACATCCGAGTCAACTTCGTCTCGGTTAGGTACGTAGAGACGTTTCTGAGGTTGTGAAGTCTACTGGGTTCCATACATGGCATCGTAATTGGAAAGTTTATCCAACAGTTCCCATGCTTCTGTCGGGTTCATCTCTATAAAACCGCACGCAGTATGCGTGTTGATGCGGTTCTTGGTCTCTGCGTTGATACCCTGGAAAAAGATTTCTTGCAAAACATATAAAGGTTGCCCATGAGTGGGGCATTGTCGAAGCATCTCTTTGAATCTTTCCCATGTTTCAACGAATGTTTCATTAGGTAGCTGGTGATAGGAGGTGATGCGTTTCCTCAACTCCGTCGTCTTAGCAGGAGGGAAGAACATTGTAAGAAATTGATCGTACAAAGCTTTCCAAGTCCTGATAGACTTAGAAGGTAGGCTCTCCAACCAGCTCAGGGCCTTTCCAGTAAGGGACCATCTAAAAGCTTTTAACATAACATATTCAAGTGAGACACCTTCAGAAGCTATGGTGTCACATAAATCAATAAAGTTTCTAATATGCTCCATAGGGCACTCAGTAGGTTTCCCTTCAAACTGAGCCCGTTTAATCAAGGATATGAATTGAGACTTGAACTCAAAGGCTTTTTCTATCGCAGGAAGCACAATTGGAGATTCTGGCACCCTCAGTTCTGGATGCATGTACTGTTTGGCATTCCTTGGATAGGCATCAAGCTCCTCTTGTAGACGAGCATTAGCAACTCGTTGACGCTCAGCTTCAGCGGCAGCGCCTTCTTTCTCCGTCTTCAACGCCTCCATCTGATTTCGGAGGTCTTCCATTTGAAGAGCCATCTCTTCCGGTGTGGCCATGGCTCGGTTTTCTCGGAGTCTACGGTGTAGTGAACGTTCGGGTTCTGAGTAATAACCAGTGTTGTCAAACTCGATCCTTCGTCGTCCTACCGGCATACGCTGAGAAAACAGACAAAGAAAACAAAAATTAAAAACAAAAACGGGGTCGGGCTATTCCCGAACCCACAAATAAACTAACAAACACGTTGCTTCCCCGGCAACGGCGCCAATTTGTTGATAGGGTTTCTTGACAACAAATAAATTTATAAGTCAAGACCCCACTGTGTATAGCGAAGTCAGGATCGTTCCACAAGAAGCAAGGTTGTTCGTTTATCGACTACTAAAAAGCAAACACAATCAAACAAAAACACACAAGCAACCTCGTTAACGACGTTGTCAGGGTCGTTAACGAACCACCGTAAACAAAAGACTCAAACTAACGACCTAAACCAGTTCGGTACCGAGCCAAGTAACTCAGCAACGAAATTCACTTAAGAATAATCAAATAAAAACAAAGATCTAGGACTAGGGACACCTCAACATAGCCAAGCATATAAACTCGTAAGAAGAATAGATCATGCCTTTAAATAGATAAAGTCATCAACTTTCGTTGACCATGAAGCAAATTAACCTACTTTCGCAACTTAACTCACTTAATTGTTTGTTTTGGATCTAAAGCTTGAAACTTTCGTATTCAAACAATATCAACCTTCAAGTTACTAACTTTCTCTTTCAATCAAGTTAAAAACTCAAATTACCTCAACTTTCATCTCGGTATAAACACGACAAACAATCTCAATAATAGATAAAAGGCATTCAATACACAATCTTACTAATCAAACATGCTCAACTATGCCGGGCTTAACCCCGATCCTAGAAAAGAAAACTACTCACTAATCATAACTACGAAACAAATAAACTCTATAAAAGAAATCATTGAAAATAAATTACTACTCAAATTAAATAGAAAATATCGTCTTAGACAGAAAATCAGAAGAAAACCCGAAAACAAACAAATACCGAACCGAAATACTTTGATCAACGAACTCGGTAACTCTCGTTCACCGACCCAACGACTCAACTTCGATCCTCTCCTTGGCTCTCTCGGCTCCTCCTCTTCTCTCTATGCTCGATTTCTCTATCTCTCTCCCCCTCTAAGCTAAATAAGAGGTCTATTTATACTAAAAAGAAGGCTAAAACTAATAAGGCTAGAAGATAAAAACTTTCCTAAAAGATAGAAAATAAAACTCTAAAAAGATAGAAACAAAATCTAAGAAGATAACAAGACCTAAAATATAATATAATAACCCTAAAAATTATAAAAAGATACTCTACCGACACGGAAATAATTTCCCGCACAGGGTCGGTGAGTTACAAAAGTCAACCCTCGAAATTCCTATCACGTGGCCTCGTTAACGAGCCCTTACAGCCTCGTTAACGAGCCTGGGCTTGGTTTCTTCCACACTTCATCTTGTAAATTCTTGGACATTGACTTCTTCAAACTTGTATTCCTCTGTCTTTCACTGTAGCACTCCAAATTCAGCTCCATATATCACTTTTCCTTGCTAAAACCTACAAAATACACAAAATGGAGTAGCTTCCATACTTCTTATGAAAATATGCAAAACTATCCAAAAACACACTAAACTAAACCTAAACTAATCAAAACTAAACCTAATAAACAAAGAAAACCTACTAAAAACTATACTAAAAACATGAACATCAATCTTCGAGGTGTCAACCGTTGATTTGTGGAGTGCGAGGTTGATTTGACTTGTACTATAGGCCGGCGAGTTGAACATGCGACATCCTCAATTGACATTATTGGTTGGAGTCTTCGTAGTTTGTGACCTCATCCGACGTTTATACAACGTGCTAACTAGGCAAGGCTGTCAATTGCTATGTAGGATATGTGTGTACTTTAAACTTGGGTTTCGCGGGAGCTTCACTTGCTCTTGGACCTTTATGTTATTTGTTGATTTTGCGCATTGTTCGTACATTGATGAAAACTGTCTTGCCCAATTGAGAGGGTTGTTGGGCGAGGTGATTGGTATTTATGTGTTTCTGTAGGGTGCTTGATTTCATGGGTGTCCTCATGCTACGGCGCGAGTTCTGAGCTTTCATACGTCGTATTCCCATGATATTTTCTCTTACTTAGATCATTCCCTTTTATCGTCTAGCGCCTAGATTATCCGCGCTTAAATTTGAAGGATGGATTAAAGGAATGAGAGAATTTTGAAGAATTAAGCTCGGAAGGAGGAAGGGTGGGTAAGAAGGCAATGAGGAGGGAAAGGAGGAAGATAGGGGCAACTTCGACATTTCAATTTTTTAATGAAGGACGAGTAATTTCATGGGTTTGACGGATTTTTTTTGACGAAATAGTGTCGTGGGTGGTGTTTGTCTAACAAAGTGTCTCTCAAGAGTGGTTTACGATAAATGTGAATAAACCAAGTAGTTCGCGGTAAATGCCCCTATCTTGCATGTGTTTTTTTTCTTATGACTAGCCTAGTTCAATCAGCTAGTATTGCTATGTATCCGGATGGGTATTTCATGATCCAATTTCAAATGGGTTTCTCCTTATATATCACCTGAACATTCGAGCTCAAAATTTATGGCCAAACATTTGAGTCTAATGTTACTTTACCACTAAACCAATTGAGTATTGATCGAACATAAATATGAATATGGAAAGTTAAACATTCAATTATTACAATTAAAACAACTCAGGAGTCATAAAGACAAGTATTGCAAAACCGATGGAATATAATTTTTGGAAAATGATCCATGCAGTTTTTTTAAATACTCTACTTTTGAACTAGTTGAATTCCCGTGATACTCACGGGGTGATTTTAGTAAAGATTATACAATAATATGATATTAATATAAAATATTTGTATATGATATAACAATAAAATTATGTAATTTAAAAAAAAAAACTTAAAGATCGTGCCAAGTATTTTAATTGAATAGATTTAATAATTATCTTGGTTATTTGTAGCCTCATATTTTGATTCAAAATTTTAAAATGTTATTTCACTTGAATTTAATATTTTAATATTTTAAAGATATTAATATGCATAAAATAATCAATTTTTATTTATTTATTTATTAAGGTTATGTATATGAGTTCTTATCTTTTAATTTTTAATGAATATAATACTATTTTTAAATATAGAGAACATTAATATAAAGATTAGTATAAAAGATAACTTAGAAAAAAATAAAAATAAAATAATGCTATAATTTAAAGATAATTAGGGTAGGATATCTAGTAAGGATAATATAACTTATTATATTATTTATTAAAATAGTTTTTTAACATTAATTTATTAAAATTTAGGTAGATATATCAATGCACATTAAAATATATCATATATCCTATAAATAATTTATTATATTGCAAAATATCAACATATAGATAAAAAAATTATATACATGGAGTGCAAGATTTACTAAAAGATAAAAGAAAATTTATTATGTGTAAAATTAATATAAAATATATTAGCATATAGATCAAGTTTTGTTAAAAGATATGCATAAATTAATATGAAAATTATCAACATATAGATAGATCAAGTTATTATAATATAAAAATTAGGATTAGGGATCAAATGAGAAGAATTCTTATCCTAAGAAATGAGAACAACTCTCATCCATTGATTTTGTGAGATTAAGGGTTCAGATGAGTACATATAATACCCACGCGCCTTCAACCTCTCTTTCTCCCTCTCGTGAAACAAACACGCACATTTCGATTAGCGTAAATCCTTTGTTCGTAGATTTCGATCGCATAAATTCGTTCGTGATTTTCATTGGACAATCATCTATCTTCCTCTCAAGCAAATTCACATTCAATTCCTCCTCATTAATGGATTTAGGTAAGATTTTCGTTGATTTATATTTTCAATTTTTTTTCATGGATTTAGATATGATTTTTCATCTTTGCTCATGGATTTTGATGAAGAGAACCATAGAATTGATAGAGATTGCAAAATAAAGATTTGTGTATATTTTTTGCATTTCAATTTGAAGGATTTGGTTAGAAAAAGTGGTTGATTTTGTATGCTTGTTTGATTTCTCACCAAGTGTTTTTATAAAATGTCTCTTGTGGACTAATGGAACTACACACATTCACTATTAGTTCATTATAGATGTTTAGGTTGGATGAATGATTCCTTATGTGGGGACTTGGTCCTTTTTTTAGCCCCACACAACATCTTCTAATATTTCACAGCTTGTGATGAAAATGAAAGACCCTAAATTCCTGCACTGTGTCGTCAAATTTGGGGTGCTAGCACATTGTTGGATTTTGAAGTTTTTATTTCCGTGAAAAAACGTGACTGACATTTTGACATGAACTGTATTGTCATTTTCAATAAACCTTAATGTGTAATGTTATGAACCATGATGACAATATTTGTGAACCAAAAGAAAAACAATATTTTGCACATTTTTATTGAGTTGCAATGCGTAAATTCTGCAACAAAATCTTCCAGATTGCATTAACCCATGAGATGAACAAGGTGTTTCTTAGGCTTGGTATGTGTATCAAATGCAAGTAAAAGCTTGAAGTGATGTAGCTAGTTGCAGTATGGTCTTTTATTTTTTATGTCTGGTTCTTGCCTTGCACTTTTATGCACAAGTGTCCTTATAGCCTCAGGAAATTAATAAAGTTTTTAAACTTTTGAGTGGATTATAATCTATTGTTTGTGTGTGGTTACACAAGAATAGCGTAGATGAGAGAGTCTTGAGGTCTTTGCTTAGCCTTAGTTCATCCTTTCTGTTATGATATGTAAATTGTATTATACAACTATACCAAGCAATGCTAAGTAGGCTCTTTTATATTTTGTATGTTGTTTATAAAAAAAATTACCTTTAAAGCCTATTAGCTCTTTTATATTTTGTATGTTGTTTATGCAAAATTTCCTTTAAAGCCTATTAGCTCAAATGGAAGAACAATGTGTTCATTACACATGATGTGTGTTTGAATCGCACATAGGCTATGAGAGTAAAATCATGTTCTTTCCTTTGTATTTGCCTCTCGGATCATAACACTCAAGAAATAAAATCATGCATATAATATAAGACATGAACTGTAAGAAGAATTAATATGAACCTTTGCATACAAAAACATGAACCAAAAGAACAATTGTTATGAACCAAAAGACCTAAAACGACATAACTAGTATGAACCAAAAGACATTAACCCTAAAAGGACCCATTATGAACCCAAGGTTACAAAGGGAAGAACCAGACAAAAAATTATCATAAATCATGAAACCAAAATACCAACTAGTTTATATCAACCAAAATACCTCAACTATAAGATGAATTAGCCTATGTGGGATTTTTTTGATCAAGATCGAGCCTATGTGGGATTTGAACCCATATCTATGTGCACAAGCACATCGCTCTACCATTTGAGCTAATAGGCTACCAAATGACATGAATTGTATTGGCACTTCTTATGAACCTAAGTATACATAATAATGAACCAATAGAGCAATTATTATCAACCTAAAGTAATGACACTATAATAATTCATGTAAACTATATGATCTATGTACTAGTATCATAAGAAAGAATGAAAGAAATATAGGGAACCAAATACCATAAACTGAAAACAAGCAGATACAAATTTTTCAAATGATAGCTGATCATATTTAAAAAGCACTTTCCTCTCGATCCAATGCTTTGGTTTTAATTAGAATTTTAAAACCGTAGAAATAGATGAATATAGTAAAAAATCACAATGCCATCAATTAATTAAGAGCAAACAACAAAATAATAGAAAAGGATTTAAATTCACTAGACTTTTCCTCTCTAAACCGATAAATTAGTTCTATGCTCATCTGATGATATGCACACATATCATACAGTAACAATATGCACAAGGCCTTTATGTCATCCTTATTACATGATGCAAGCAATATACATACATATATTATTTTAAGAAGCTAAACCTTTTCATGTGGGAGTTGGATTTTGCTCTTGTCGTGTAGTATTTTTACTTGTAATCTCCCTTTTTGGGTCATCTTTTTCAATTGGCCCAAAAAAAATGAAATAAGCAACAACGAACCAAGTTCAAACCCTAACAATCAACCAAGTTCACAACATGAACCACAACCCTAGAAGCCATGAACCACAACCTTGGAAGCCATGAACCTCAACCTTAAAAATCATGAACCATAAACATTACTGTTAGATTGGATAATTCCCCCTTAGGGTTGCTTGTATTCCATTCACAATATAAATAGGGTACAAATCCTTGTAGGCCATGAATTGTATTTGGTATTAGAAGAATCAAGAGTGAGAGGGATCAAGTTTTTAATATTGGATACCGCAAGCGCCGAGTGGAACGGAGGCTTGGAACTTGAAGAAGACGAAGACGAGGAGATGACCGCAGGATCCTTATCAAGCACAGCATCCTTGTCTTTGGGCGTGGCGTTTTTCTCTTTAGGATCAGACATGGCGATCGAATTGAAGAGAAGGAAGGTAACAAGAGGCTGAGGGGAAATCAGTGGTGGGGGGATCGTATACAGTGCGGCGGCAGAGAAGAGATAGCGGTGGCACTAGGTTAGGCTGATACCATGTTAGATTGGATAATTCCCCCTTAGGCTTGCTTGTATTCCATTCACAATATAAATAGGGTACAAATCCTTGTAGGCCAAGTTAGGTCAATTACAAATATATACAAATATAATATATACTATCAATTACCATAAAACAAGAACTGATGAGTAAACCAGAAATAAGTATGGTAACAAAACAAGCATAATCACATCAACACAACTCAGGGAACACAAATGTAATCTCACCATGTAGTATTTTTCGTGTGGGAGATGAATTTTGCTCTTACCAAGTAGTATTTTTACGTGTAATCTCTCCTTTTGGTCATCTTTTTCAACTGACCATAAAAAATATGAAATTTAAGCAACAACAAACCAAGTTCAAACCACAACAATTAACCAAGTTCACAATATGAACCACAACCCTAGAAGCAATGAACCACAACCTTGTCAGCCAAGAACTGCAACCTTAAAAACCATGAACCATAAATCAAGAACTGATGAATAAACCAGAAATAAGTATAGTAACAAAACAAACATTAATCACATCAACTCAACTCAGGGAACACAAATGCAATCTTGCCATGTAGTATTTTTCGTGCGGGAAATGGATTTTGCTCTTACCATGTAGTATTTTTACTTGTAATCTCTCTTTTTGGGTCATCTTTTTCAACTAGCTAGCAAAAATATGAAATTTAAGCAACAATGAACCAAGTTCAAACCACATCAATCAACCAAGTTCACAACATGAACCACGACCCTAGAAGCCATGAACCACAACCTTAAAAATCAGGAACCATAAACATTACTATGAACCAAGAACTAATGAATAAGCCATGTACCACAACCCTAGAACAAATATTATAGACCTTATTTCTAAAAAAAATAGTGTCATCATATTTGATACTGAAAGAGCATGAAACTAATTATTATACAACTAATTATTATACTTTATCTACCTCTATATCATCCCAAGCTTGTTTAATTATGTATCCTGCTTCACAACTTGTTTATCTTTGAAGAAATACTTGAAAGGTAATCAATCAATCAAGATTCAATAAATTACCAGACTTTTCAATGCAAATTGCAGACCGAAGTTCTACCAACTAGTTATTGGTTGGAGTAGAGTATTTATTTCAAAAACTACAAGGGGTGTTAATCAATCTCCAACCACCCAAACCGGATTTAGATTCTTCAAGCTCAACAAACTTATTGATTAGCCTTTTATCTATGATCAAATTTAAATTCTTCAAGTCAATCAGAATAACTTTTTTTCCATGAGAGAACATAAAACCTGGTACAATATGATGTCAGGCAACCACTCATCCGGAAGCTATAATTCCACCACATCTAACTTTCGAGATGCAACTAAAAAGAAGTAGATTTTAAATACCTGAACATTGAAAACAACACGATGCTATGCTTAAATGTTGAAGTCCAAACACCTACTATTCTATGACTCAACTTGACAAGATCCCAAAATCCTAAACCTTCAAATTTCATTCCCTTTAACACTACAATTAAGTAAACTACTGAATTATGAAAATTTTCCTTTTGAAATGATGAAATTCGCAAGGAAGGGGTAGTAATAGAGAAATACAATAGTAGCAAATTCATTTGGATGAAGCCATGAGAACTCTTCCATACTCACCTATCACGAATCTAGCTGGAGGCTTTGGCAATGAAGTAGGCATGCATGTAGCCTTGTGACCTTGTATCCCTCCCATCACTTTCTTCTTCCTCCTCCTCCTCCTCCTCATACCCACTCTAAGACCTCAAAATTCCCAATTGATCTTGTTGGTTGATGTGGTAGAGTAATTCGACAAAGGAGTCGGAGAAGGGCATGTCGTTGACGACAACCGTTTGAGCTCGGCGATGAAAAAGCTCGATCTAGGTTTTTTTGACAAAATCGTTTTACGGACTTGAGGGAGAAGAATTGGGTTGGGGTATTTTTGTCCCTTAAATTAAAAAGTTGTCAAATTTACTATATGTGCCACCGTTTCCTTTTATTTTAATGTTCCACCACATGAATTTTTTTAATCTCGACCGTACATTTTTCAAATCTAACGACTCTCCTATGTTCTCATTTTACACTTTAAACGATAATGTTTATTATCACCAGAACCCTACTATAAAAATTAGTTGTATAGAAAGAATAATACAAATTATTTTTAAAAAACTTAGACATTTTTTAAGTAATGCCACGTGACACAATTTTTTAAACAGACATGATTTCTACTTTATAATGTATTAGGTAGATTATACTTGTATATTACTCCTTCCGTTTCGTAAAACTTGTCTTTTTAGTCTTATTGTTTTGTTTCAAAGAATATGTACTTTTAGGCATTTTGGAATCTACTTTACATATTTACCCTTGTAATTATTTATATGTTATTAGTAGTTGTTTTCAATAAAGTAAAAAAGTAAGTAATGAATGAGAGTATAATAGTATTTTTGAAAGTTTTCTTAATTAATGTGTAAATTGCTAAAATGACAATTTTTAAGAAACAAGGGAGTATATTTTTATATGACGTAGAATTTTTAACCTTCAGAAAATAATAGCTGGTCTTGTGCACCAAACCCGTATATATTGGACTGCTTTCGCTTCTAAAATTCAATTTTTTAAAAATCTCAAAAATCAAAATGATACAATCAGACATATGTCCCTATTATTCATATTGCATCAATTTTCGAATTTTGGTAATACATGTAAAGAGAGATAAACTTGCATAGGCAGAAAAGTTGCATTTCTTCATTTGTGCAATACACTCTTCTTTGAGAGTTTAGGCTTCTTGTGGTTGTAACTCTTTTGCCTCTCGACAGCTTCATTATCTGTCCTTTCCTTCCAGTTGCTTTTTCGGAGTTTGATGGGCCTGTTTCCAACATATTTACCTTCGCACAAAGGCAATGGCAAATTCAATTTCTCAGTTCACACAATCACACCCATAAAACAAATATAAAAAGATAAAATCAAGTTGAATAGGATCTGCAGACATATCATGCAGGTATATATTGTAGGTATTAGGTAAGCATCAAACAAAAAAAAAGCTTCAAGCCACAATTAAGCACTCGAATACAATACCATGAAAGGATCACATACCATTCATCTCTTTTAGTGCTGCAGCTAGATCTGTTATATTTGCAAAGCTGACAAATCCATATCCCTTGGTTTTTCCTGTCCTCTTGTCTCTCACAACCTATAAGGCAAAACAATAAAATTCATTTGATTTAGCAGACTTAGGATATAATATGGCAGGCGAAAGCATTTAAGACATTAAGAGTATGGACATAACAAGAACAATATACATGCCTATTAAACAGAAACGTTCATACAATTGCAGAATGCACCACAATTCTTAGTATAATAAAAAGGAAGAAGAACAAAGACTTACTTTAGCCATGTTAAATGAGGGAAACCTTGAAAAGGCTTTAGACAGAACATCATCATTCACCTCGTTTCCAAGATCACCACAAAATAAGCGAAAATCATCTGCAGATATTCCACCCAAAAAAGAAAAATGAGAACTATAAAGCAACAAGGTATTGTTAGCAAAAGTCTACAAAAAGTTGCAGCTATAAAGGACAAGGAGATCGTGCACTTTTAGAAGATAAAAGTTGCAAGTTTTTCTTACAACCACCATTCTGTTAATGCAGAGTTACCAAAGAGGTCCTAACAATTCAGAAACAGTAAGTCAAGCACAGATATGCCTCCTCAGTCCTCACACCCATGAATGAACACAAGTTGCCTGTGCAGAAGAAAATAAGAAAAAAAAAACACATGTTCCTCACTATTAATCATGAAACAGTTTATAGGAAAGTCCAGATGCAACCTCAACATCTACAGGATTATACTCACCCAGGACTCAGCTTCATACTATCATGTTTAATTTCCAGCTTTTCCCTGGTCCACATATCCTACTTTAGACAACATTGTTCAAATAATCCAAAAGGCAAATTTGGTAGTTGCAAGGGTGAAATATCACTAAAAAATTACCCTTGCAAATTTTGGCAGTTGCAAGGGTACAAATATATGAAAGAATCCCAACTCAAGGATCCTCAATACCAGCAGACCTTCAGATGTGATGGAAGGCCCATGGGGCTTACATGACTGATTCTCCCCCTTTCCAGACCCTGATGATGTGGATATTTTTGATCCAGGTTATTAAGTTTTTGAGATTGATTTTGCATACCCATGAAGGTAATCATATTTTAAGTATGCCCATAAGAGTTCAAACATTAGGATATTTTATATAAAAAGTAAGGAATGTAATAAGAGATGACAAATAGAAGTCCTATGTAATTCTGTCTATTTAGTATTTACTGCCCTTTGTCATCTTGAAGAACATCTGTTCTATACAAAACTAGGCATCATTCAAGTAAATGAATTGTACCAAATTTTCTGCGAGGAATGATGAAATGCCAACTATACTTGGGCTATGCTTAAGATGGATGCTGAGTAGCAATAGAATTTCCATAAGGTAGTTCTCTAAAAGGAGAAAGGACAAACATGAAAGAATTGCAATGGTGTTTAATTCCATACGAAAAAAGCAGAAGTACACATCAATCAAGTCAATGAATGGTATCAGGTTTTCTGCAAAAAACAGATGTAAACCACCTCTGCTTGGGCTATTTTTAAGAAGGGAGTGGCAGTGAAATTCCGTTTGGTACATCTCTAAGAAAACAAAGGACAAACATTACAAAATTGCAGTGGTTATTTGAATACAGAGAATCCTATTAGAGACCATGCTTCAGAAAAGAAAATTCACCAGCTCCCTCCACCCCCTTCTCATCAAGTATCATTGCTAACTTATTTAATAAAAAGGTACAGATCACTTAAAGCATATAATAGAAGTATTAGAAGCACCAGTGCATTTCATGATGATTAGTAAAGAATATAGCATCAAATTTCATAACAACGCAAACAAAGTTCCAGAAAAGAGCATATTACTTTCTGGCCACTCTGCAAGTGTGGGGTCCTCCCAACTTTGTCCAGCAGCTCTCCGAGGCAATGCTTTCTTTTTGGTTTCAGCCTTGTGCTCAATATCACTGCTAGCAAGGGCAGCTTTTACACTCTCCAGAGCTTCAGGAGTAATGGTTTGAGCATCCTTTTGGAATAGCTGTTGAGCCTGTAGGAACAAGGCATAAATTGCACATTAGTAACTTCCAAACAAGTTCAAAGCAAGGAACAGTGACAAAGAAGAAGGCTCAAAAAGAAGACACATGCCAGAAAAGGTCAAATTTGTTAGCATCCAATAAAACAGCACAAAAGATTTTCATGAAATACCGGGTAATGATATACATCAACGATAGGGGAAAGATAGCCAGCAGGCCCAGCAGGAAGCCTATACAAAAAACCTAAGTCAAGAATGGCCACTGCTCCGCTGAAAAATCATGTCTCCTTGATCCAATCACAAAGAACTCGAAAAAATAAACCTGAAGAGAAACAATAAAGATATCCTTTGCCCAAATCCCATAATCCCCTCTTTTCCATTCAGCATAAATTCTCTCTCTTCCCCCATAATCTCACATGAGCATGCATCAAAAGAAAACCACCGGAAGAAATCAATCCTATTGTTCCTGGCATATTCCTGACAATTCTAATGTTACAGGAGAAATGACGAAATTATGACATGGAAACCATATTGAGAGTCAAACCTGCTGATACTGGGGGAGCGAATACGCGCCAGCAGATGGATACGTAGAGGATCCGATAGGTGCAGCAGGAACACTGATCGCAGCCGGAACGGGGGCCGGCACTGAGGGTCCGATGTACGGTTGTTGGAGGTGAAAGGGGGTCGGAAAATAGGAGCCGTTTGAATATGTAAACTGTGAAGAAACCGAATTCGATGTAGATCCCGGTTGCGTCGACATAGTCCTGAATTACCACAAGGCCCTGGAAACGGAAAGCACGAGCCTTTACGGTCTCGGGATCGAAGAGGTGAGAAGGATGGAGCGAGAGATTTCGGTAAAGTGGTTCGAAGATTTCGATTTCTAGAAAGCTAGGGTTTCAAAAAGAGGGAAATATGGAGGAAGACATATAGCAAAAATGAAATATAGACGGCAGAAGGGAAAAGTAGTAAAAAAAAATACACGCCCAGTGGGACTCGAACCCACAATCGCTTGATTAGAAGTCAAGCGCCTTATCCATTAGGCCATGGACGCTTCAGTTGTTGTGTTTAGAAGAGGTATGATATTAACAGTTTCTACACCGACGACAGATTTCACCCGACGATACACAAGAGTTTCACTCGTTTCATGGAGCAGACGGACTCTGAAACGACCACTTCTTGCTACGAAGGGCTTAGGGCTGTCAATTACCCACAGGAGACTGATCCACCTGTTTTACCCGACCAAAATAAATGGGCGAAATCCAAACAAAGCGGGTGATGGACGGTTTGGGTAACGGGTGAAACGGGTTATGGGTCGGATACGGGTTATGGGTCGGATACGGGTAAGACTTTATCACCCATTTCACCTGACCCATCACGCGACCATCACCCATTTCACCCAAACCACCGTTTAAGTCCTTAATTTTCAAAATGTGTGTGGGCTTAATGGGCTTTTTAACAATCCTCAACGATTTTACAATTTGAGCCTTAGATAACTAAGCCCATTTGTTTTCCTTCGTCTCCCATTTGTGCGGGAATGACATCACAATTTGAGCCTTATGGATATTTATTTTTGTTTAAAATTATTATTTTTATATGTTTTTTTATATATATGTAGTTAACTAGTTATTATAGTTTCTTTTATGGATTTGGTACTCCTTTACCATTTTTACCAAGTTGGATCTACCCCGTAATGGGAAGTGGGAAAATTATATTGGTTTGATGGGTGAACGGGTCACCCAAATAACTCGTGGGTGACGGGTGGTTTGGATGACGGGTATAACATTTCACGGGTGACGGGTGGGTCGGGTGGAGCATGTATACTTGCGGATCGGGTGGTGGAAGTGCTCCACTCACCCATAACCCAACCCATTGACAGCCATAGAAGGGCTCAATATAAAAGCAAGATGCACACTCACTTCACCTTCTTTCTTTAAATTATTTTTTTGGTTGAAAGATTTCAAATTATTTAATAAATGGGTAAAGAGTCACTCTTTCTTGCTAAACAAGCCATGTTTTTAAATATTTTTACAAATACATTATTCGCGTCTTGTTTTGAATTGTGTGCATTATTCTGAAAAAAGTCTAGGCAGTTGGTTGCCTATAAGATGGATAGTGGTCCATCGTTCTGATTTAGCCCTGGTTACCTAGGCATGTTGTGCAAGCTTGGCGGCCTTCTAGGCAGGCTAGGCAGTCTTTTAGGCATCTTAGGCGGACTCTAGGCGGGGCTATGCTTTAATTTATACGGAGACAATATGATATATTGTTCTTTACTTATATATTCTCACTAGTTACAAATAATAATCCTATAAAATAAAAATTATACAAATACACCTAGGCCCCCGCCTAACAGTCTAGGCGCTAGGCCCCATCCCACCACCTAGCTCTCGCCTAGCGTTGTTTAAAACACTGATATTTGTGCACATTTTTTCCACTCTCACTAGAATTTATTTCTCTCTTTATATGACTTGAAGTCTTTTTATTAACTCTGCTTTGAAAGTAGCGTGGTCTTCTAAATGTTCAACGTGTCCAATCTCCATTAATAAGAAAGTCTTGAGCTAGAGATTTTTTCGATCCTTTTAACCCTCGATTTCTATATTTGTTTATAGGCATCCGAGAGCAATTGTTGTTGTGTTTTCCCGATGTGGGATAAGCGAGGTGTCATTGTTTGATTTGTTGAGGAGACAATAGATGTTGATTGGTGGAGAATGCGACATATTCTGATTGGTTAAGACTTAAGAGTGCGACCTTGATTTTGCCAGATCTTTCGATGTGGGAGAGATTATTGTGTTGTTTTAGGCTAAGTGTTTTATCGCTTTACTCAAGATGAGCGTGTTTTTTGAACAACTTGCATCACATAAGTTTTTGGTCGTATCTTTTAGTGGCTTATGCGTGTTGAAGTAACAATGTTCTCTCCCTTTGACTCGGATCTCGAACTCGCTCTGTTTGCCTTTTACGTATGAAGTGCATGTGGTACGTGAATGAAAAAGGTTTGCCTATCCGTAGTCATGTGTTTGGTGGGGGTGGGAAACTTCATTGATGTCATGTGCTTCAGATCCCCTCAAGAGTATTCTTCATGCTGGACCTACGAGCACTTTCTCTATTCTCCTAAAGTAGAGGCTATCTATTTTATCTGTTAGTGCACGAATTATTCGTGCACCATCAATGACCCTTCTCTAATCTCTCTATCTCCCTCTCTCTCAAAATGGGGGAAGACCGATGATGGTTGGCGCGGTGGCAGTGTTAGTGGATGACACGATTGAGGTGTTAGCATGGTGGACCAGGACGTCAATGGTTTTGGGCTTGGTGGAGGTGGCGAGTATGGGTTCTGTTGGAGGTGGTTTGGGCTTGGTGGAGGTAGCGTGTGCGTGTAGTAAACGATAAATCTTAAGCATATGTTGTAGAAGAGTTTGAGTCCTTCCGTCGGCTTTGGGTAACTCATCGGGTGCATCGCACATTTGGAAAAGCATTAGGAAAGACATATCTAATGTGGTTATAAAGGGTGTCTGATGGAGTTTAAGAGATGGTAACTCCATACGTGTCTGGGAAGACATTTGGTTATTGGATTTTCCATTGAAACATGATGCGATTGGTCAGTTGAATTTGGATCAGATTGGTATGACTGTGAACAAGTACCAGAATAATAATGAAGGATTGATGAGGTATTTTGCATTCGTTTACCTATCAAAGTAACCTTAGCTTTACCAAACTCAGTAGAGCGGTAAGTAAGGGTCGATCCCACAGAAACTCGTGTATTGATGTTATTACTTAGGTGCCAAGTAACCAAATAAGGGGGGTTTTATGATTGAAAATCTAATCTAATATGCAAACTAAAAACTAACTATGAATGCAAAATTGATTGTAAATATATGAGAGATGTATGTTCAACTAGTTAAATCCATCATAGATGTGCTTATTGATCATTGATTATCTTGATTCACAATTCACTTGAATAATCTACCGTGGATAATTATCCAAAACTTTATAATTAGTTGAAAGAACTAACTGTCTGAACAACCCTAATCATCTAACAACCTAAAACAACGTCTAGATTCAATTAAACGACAGCTTTAACTTCAAAATATCGATAGAAACAAATACTCAACGCAAACAGCTAATCAAGTTATCTGTGGTTTATTCCCTTCTACAACTAAATAGCCCGAACGGGTCTAAACAATTATAGTTGCTACTTTATCTAATCAATCCCGAACGAGCATTAATCAGATTAGTTGTAAATTAACCTAGAAATTCTATTAGGTGATCAATCTAACAAAACCCTAGAATAATTCTGATTCAATTAAGCACAGGGAATAAAACCTATTCAAGTTGATGAGAATCAATCAAACCTCACAATAGTATGCAATCTATGATTTCAATAACTAGTCAAACACAATGGAATTAGCAATGCATAAACCTAAAACTCATCCCGAGTTGGAATTGCTCGGATTGCATCCCGAGTTGCAACCGGCGCTTTTGCTCCTCTTTTAGTCTTCACTTTTACTTCTTCAAGCTCCTTTGTACCACCTTCGAGCTTCTTTCAACTCTTTTACCACCGCCTTGATCAACTAAGACTCATCCCGCTTTTGCTCATAAACCTAAAAACTTGCAAAACCGAGCAAACAAGCGCAATCTACCCGACAACACCAAATCCTAAAAACTAGATAAAAACCAACCTAAAACTAGCTAAAACATATATAAAACATGCATCTAAACTATTCCTATATGCAAGCTATCAAATTCCCCCATGCTTAACCCTTGCTTGTCCTCAAGCAAGACATAAATCCAAAACATACCACAGAAATGCAATCATGCATCCATCCCATAATCAAACAAGCATTTCACATATAATCAAAACCCCCACCAAGAATTCCTAGCATGCATTATAACAAGCAAAGAGCATAGATCATTCATTCATTCTAGACCTCGCCAAGGTAAATGTGTTTGCACTCTTACTCTGAAGTGTTTAAAGGTATGTGTTTCACTCAAAATCAGCCATGAAAACTAGACTACCATAAGCTTGCATCAGATTTCTAAATCTCCACCGCTGGGGATCAAACACATAACAAAAATCAAGAGGTCTTTTTAAGGGTTGTAATGGGGCCCATGTAAAGAGAAATTTGGAATGGATCATATTTGGCTTGTGGTGCTAAATCCGGGATAAAGAACTAATCCTAACCCACTTTATTTTCTTACTTCCCCCAATCTTTCTTTTTCCAACTCCATACACTCATTTATACACTTTGTTTTTTTTTCTTTTCTTCCTTGCCTCTTCTTCAACTCTTTTCTTTTTTTTCTTCCATGAAGATTACTAACATTTGAACACAACTTTTCCTTTGCTTTGCAACACCCTTTTCATCTTTATTTTTTTTTCACTTTGCACACTTAGAGTTGTATTCCTCTTTTCCTCCTTTTCTTCCAACTTCCCCCATACTTATACAAAACTCCCACAAAACAAAAAACACAACCTAAAGTCCTAAATCCCGGATGGGTCAAGCTTAATAGGCTAGGAAAATTTTGTGGAGTTATCAAAAATAGGCTTAAAGCTCAAAAGAAATGAGGTATCAAGAACATGGATCTTGTAAGGTAGGAAGAGAAATAATAGGCTTATAAGAAACATTTCCTCAATCATTTTAATGTCATGCATTCAATCATATAAAGCAGCCTTGAAACAGATTCATAACGCAAGTTCTAGAGCTAGATAATCATGGTGATACACTCAAGAATATAGAGAACAAATATAATCAATGAAAGGCCAAAAATCTCACAAGGCAAATTTGTTGTCTAGAACTTCAGAACGAATCAAATACTCAAGCTAAATACATGCTCAATCCTATAATCAAGGTAAATAATTAATGATCATGCTCATATCATATAAACTTCAGCAAATCATGCAAATCATGGGTTAGGACTCACACTTAGCTTAGAAACATAAGAGGTATCAAACAATGGTGAAATAAGAACCTAAATGCAATATTTTTGTATTTTTTCAAATTTTTCAGGATTTTTAATCAATGCATGCAAAAATTTTAAATATGACCTAAACTAATGCAACTATATGCAATGCAAAAGTAATCCCCTTCCCCATGCTTAAAACATACTTTGTCCCCAAAGTATAGTAAAAAGAAAAGAGAAGAGAAATACTCACAAAACTCTAGTGATCCGGGTAATGCGGCGGGTAATCCTGTGGTGGTGGTGGCGGATACTCTGTAGGAGGTGGCATATACGTTGGAAACTGAGGATATGGCGGGTCTGGAAAGGCATACTAAGGATAAGACTGATGTGGTGGATAGCCCGTAGAACTCCATCCGTCTAATCTAGCATTGAGTAGCCTGAACTGCTCATCCTGGCGGGCCTGATAAGCAGAAAACTGCTGATCCTGACGAGTCTGAAAAGTAGTAAACCTCTCATCCACATAGCCTCTCATGTTATGATAGCTCTGATCGATGCGAGAGAACATATCATTGTATCGCTGTGTGTTATCCACCTGCATCTGTCTCATCATGGCCATCATCTGACTAAACTGAGCATCAGAATAGTGAGGACCATCCCCAGAAGGCAAAGATAGATCAAACTGTTGCTGCTCTTCTTCCTCAAACTCATCCTCATCAAATTCTTCAGATTCTTCATCCCTTTCAGCCATCACAAAATCCTCATCATTGCCCTCTTCTTCATTTGATTCTTTTGGAATTGCAACTGGAGTCTTCTTCTTACCCCCGAACAAGGCCTCTCACATCACTCAAATCCAGGTCAACATCTTGAACTTCAATAAACCAGTTCCCCGGGTTGTTTCCAAGCTTCACTCTTCTTTCATCAGGGAGTTTCATCACCCTCTTAGAATCCCCAATCACCCAAAAGAAAGAATTCATGTACTTGTATAAAGCACCCATCCTACTAAACATGGTGAAGTCCATGGCCAAAGGTGGGATATCGACGACTCGCCTGTTAAGATCAACTCTGAAATGCCTGGCTAAATGCGTCACAATCCCTCTAATACAAATGGCTCCACCCCCTTTGTTTCCAACATGAGCCAAATGGTGCATCAACATTGCACCCATGTTAAGCTTTTTCCTCTTCAGACGCCCAACACATCAACATCCTTCTTTGGGCAGTTGTTTCCACCATCTCCCCTCCCATTAAGAGTGCAGGCTATGAATCTTTGAAAGACTCTAATGGCGAGGTGAGTAATAGGAGAAGCCTTTTCTTTAGTAGGCTCATAGGTGGATCTCCCTGTTATGGACCTCCAAAATTTTTTATCAGCCCATCCAACACCATTTTCATTTAACACAACATCATGCCCCAGAAAATTGCAGAAACCAAACACATCATTAACCTACCTTAATGTCATCCTCCTGCTTGCACCTCCCAACAGAAATTTACACTCCCCTTCACCTCTAAAATCTATCTCCAAAAAGCTCAAGAATTCAAGTGTCATCCCCTTGAAAGTGGGCTCACACAACTGTAAAAATTGCCCCATCCTTAAAAATGCAGCCATTTCCCTTAGAAGAGGTGACAAACCTAGAACATCCATCAAATCCCAGTCAAGATAACTAGTAGCTTTCCACTCTCTATCCTTCAACATATCAAACCTGATTCTGTGGTTAAGCATGGTCAGACTGAAACCAAAAGTCTCTGGTGTGCTCTCTCCCTCCACAGTAGGAGGAACCAAATGCACACCTCGACTAGCAGCTCGGGATGACGATGCACCATCTGGTCTATCTCTTTTACGACTCATAATTTGTAGAAATTCAACAAATTCCTACACAAACACCACAAAAACAATCCAAGCACAATTTTGTTGTCCCAGCAAGGACAACCACAACAATATATGTAGAATTAAGCAAGTAAATCACTCAATCACTCTCTTCCCCCACTAACTAGATTAATTAAATCAAAATTAATCCCTAATTCTAGGTTAATCTCGAATTTTCAATAAAAGCTCAAATAAAACACAAATCTAGGCTAGAATCATGTCATAAACAAACTTTTATGAAGGAACTAAGCACAAATCCGAGCCTAAATGGAGAAATTTCGGATTTTTCTAACTAAAACCTAGATCTAGGTCTAGCATACAAAAACCGAAATAGTGAAGAGATTTGAGAAAACTTACTTGAATCCCGCTTGATTTGGAGTTCCTTGCTTGATTTGGGTGGAAAATCCGAGCTTGAAGAGGCTTGAATGGGGGAAAGAGGCTTGAGAGATTCAATGGAGAGGGTTCTAATGGAGGGAGGCGGAAATAGAATGAGGAAGGAAGAAAGAAGGCTCGAGTTTTCTAATTTTACCTCGCTGAATTTTGTTAAATGCGCGGGTTGCACATGAATTGCGCGGCCGCGCAATTGGGAACCCGCGTAATCACCCCTCAGTTGAAATTGCTTGGGTTGACTGCTAAATTGTGCGGTCGCGCATTTAATAGTCAACCCGCGCAATTACTTTAAGTTGAGATAGATCGGGTTGGGGGCCTAATTGCTTGGCCACGCTTTTAGTCCCTAATCCGAGCTTTTAGCTATTGTTAAAAGTACTTGGGTGTGTTTTCCGATGCTTTCCCGAGCTATCTGTAGGTCTGAGGATTATTTTTACCAACACTAAGCAAACTAAAAAAAAACAAAAGCAAAAACTTAAAAACACACAAAATTCAAAGCAAAACTAAACTAAACCTTGGGTTGCCTCCCAAGAAGCGCTTGTTTAACGTCATTAGCTTGACGTAAAAAGGATATTAAGAAGGATTAGAGCTATGGAATTCGATCTCCTTTCCATCGAATCCCATCTTCAGTATGCCTTGTGGAATGTCAATCCTTGTATTAGCGGTCTTCAAAAATGGTCGTCCTAGCAACATAGATGCTTTTCCAACTCCCGATCCTATGTCCAATATCAGAAAGTCAGCCGGAAATGTCAAGGAGTCCACCGTAACCCATACATCTTCAAGCTTCCCCTTGGACCGGACAGTGGAATGATCAGCCAACTCAACTATGGTTCGAGTCTCTTTCAAAGGTCTCATACCGAGTTTCTCGTATAAGGAGGACGACAGGACATTGACCGATGCACCTAAATCAATTAGAGCCTCATTCACCTTGGTGCTTCCGATCATACAAGGAATAATGAACATGCCGGGGTCATTGCACTTCTTAGGCAAACGCTTTTGAAACACAGCAGACACATGTTCTTTTTCTTTGACTTGCTTCTGGCTTTTCTCCTTTTGTCCCCTTTTTAGAGTGCACAACTCCTTCAAAAACATGGTATACCGAGGTACACTCTTGATCAGTTTCAATAATGGGACGTTTACTTTGCATGTACTGAAAACCTCGAATATCTCCTTGTCACTTTTCAACTTCCGGGTTTCTTTTAATGCTTCTGGAAAGGGTGGAACAGGTACATAGGCCTTCAGAGGTATTTTCGAGGAATCTTTGCCATCGCCCAGAATGCTCGGGTTGGCACCCAATTGCGCGGCCGCGCTTTGAGTAGGCAACCCGCGCAATTCTGACTGAGAAGGAAAAGCGCGGTTTTCTAATTGCTCGGCCGCGCAATTCGTCTTCGACTTGTCCCTCCGTTTCGTCAACCTTGTTCATTGTGCACACTTGTCCCACCTTAGAGCCATCATAAATAGAGATAAAACTCACATTTGCTCTCGAGTTGAGCTCTGTCTGTGATGGCAATTTGCTGGATTCTCTAGCCTCTAACTTGCTTACCGCATCGGCAATTTGACTAACTTGGCTCTCCAAGTTTTTAATACTGAACTTGGTCACTTGTTGCAACTGAGTTAGAGAGCCATGCATTGTAGAAACAGTCTGAGTCAGATTTCCGATCATCTCTTCAATGGACATAGAATTCTGATTCACTACCTGAGCTTGAGGTTGGAAAGGAGGTCTGTACGGAGCTTGGCCACCTTGATGGTTAAATTGTTGATTGCTAGAATTGCCATACCTCAAGTTAGGATGATCCCCCCATCCAGGATTGTACGTGTAGGAGTAGAGATCATACCTAGGCCTTTGATGACCATAATTGCGCACCATATTAACTTCAGCGTGTAGCTCCTGGAGTGTCGGGCATGAATCAGTGGGTTGCATATTATCAGAGCAAATTCCACAGGCTTTCACTTGTTGTCTCCCACCTTGCTGTAGAAACTGTCTCATCATGGTTTTCAGCTTAGAAACTTCTTCATGCAATAATGAATTAGCAAGTACAGCATTGGCAGCTTTGGAACCAGTTTCCTTCCTAAACTGTCTTGTGCCCTCAGATAGTTGTGTAAATAGTTCAAATGCAGCAGCAGGGGTTTTGTTGAGAATACTGCCTTGGCAAGCTGCATTCACAATTCTTCTCTCATCATCCAAGAGGCCATTAAAAAGATATAAAATCAAGTCTTGATCAGTGTAGCCATGGAAAGGACAGCTGGCTATCAACCTCTTGAATCTCTCATAATATTCATACAAGGTCTCATTAGCTTCTTGCTCGATGTTGCTAATTCTCTTCTTCAGATCATTGAGCCTTGTAGCAGGGAAGTACTTCTATAGAAAAGCTTGCTTCATTTTCTCCCATGTATCAATACTTCCCGGAGCCAAGTAGTAAAACCAATCTTTAGCCTGATCCTTGAGAGAAAAAGGAAAGGCTCTCAGCGCAATTTGATCATGAGTTACATCAGCGGGCTTCATGCTTGAGCACACAACATGAAATTTAGAAAGATGCTTGTTGGGATCTTCACCACTATGCCCATGGAATGAAGGCAGGAGGTGAATCAACCCAGATTTCAGCTCGAACTTGACTCCTTCAGCAAGAGCAGGGAATTGCACTGCCAATGGTTGTTGTGCCAGATTTGGTGCAGTCAACTGTCTCAACGTTTGGTCACCCATCTCAATAGATTCAGCAGATTCAGATTCAGTCTCTGATTCTGATTCAGATTCAGATTCTTCAAGAAAGAACGGTAGAGCCAAAAACTAATCCCGAATTTCCTTCCTTAGCTTGAAGAGTGTCCTGTCAATATCTGGATAAAAAAACAGGGGAGATGAGTTAGTAGCACGGGTATGAACCATATAACAGGTTCACACCCAAAACAGCACAAAAGTAAGAACAAAAATAGCGATGAGTCCCTGACAACGGCGCCAAATTTGATGAGGTATTTTTCAGTCGTTTACCTATCAAAGTAACCTTAGCTTTACCAAACTCAGTGGAGCGGTAAGTAAGGGTCGATCCCACAAAGGCTCGTGTATTGATGTTATTACTTAGGTGCCAAGTAACCAAATAAGGGGGTTTATGATTGAAAATCTAATCTAATATGCAAACTAAAAACTAACTATGAATGCAAAATTGATTGTAAATATATGAGAGAAATATGTTCAACTAGTTAAATCCATCATAGATGTTCTTATTGATCTGGATTATCTTGATTCTCAATTCACTTGAATAATCTACCGTGGATAATTATCCAAAACTTTATATTTAGTTGAAAGAACTAACAGTCTGAACAACCCTAATCATCTAACAACCTAGAACAACGTCTAGATTCAATTAAACGACATCTTTAAGTTCAAAATATCGATAGAAACAAATACTCAACGTAAACAACTAATCAAGTTATCTGTGGTTTATTCCCTTCTACAACTAAATAGCCCGAACGGGTCTAAACAATTATAGTTGCTACTTTATCTAATCAATCCCGAACGAGCATTAATCAGATTAGTTGTAAATTAACCTAGAAATTCTATTAGGTGATCAATCTAACAAAACCCTAGAATAATTCTGATTCAATTAAGCACAAGAAATAAAACTTATTCAAGTTGATGAGAATCAATCAAACCTCACAATAGTATGCAATCTATGATTTCAATAACTAGTCAAACACAATGGAATTAGCAATGCATAATTAAAAAATTGAAGGAAAACTTACAAAGGTTCAAGAGTTGCCTCTCTTGAGAGAAAAACCTAGCCTCCAAAAGTCTGATAAAAGTTATGAAAGAAAAAAAAACTAACAAAAGCTTAAATATGTCTCCCAAAATATTCCTCCAAAACCTTATCATTAAGCATATACTCGGATGATATAACCAAGCCCAAAAGCCAGCCCAATTCCTCGGCCCATTGACGTCCGCGTGAACTACCAGATTGCGCGGGTTAGCCTCACATTGCTCGGTCGAGCAATTGGCAACCAGCGCAATCTACTTTCAGTTGGAATTGCTCGGATTGCATCCCGAGTTGCAACCGGCGCTTTTGCTCCTCTTTTGGTCTTCACTTTTACTTCTTCAAGCTCCTTTGTACCACCTCCGAGCTTCCTTCAACTCTTTTACCACCGCCTTGATCAACTAAGACTCGTCCCGCTTTTGCTCATAAACCTAAAAATCTGCAAAACCGAGCAAACAAGCGCAATCTACCCGACAACGCCAAATCCTAAAAACTAGATAAAAACCAACCTAAAACTAGCTAAAACATATATAAAACATGCATCTAAACTACTCCTATATGTAAGTTATCAAGGATGAAAATGGAATTTGTTGTCTTAGTGTCTATCTGCTTCGATCTTCCTCTTGTTGGTTGTGTTCTCTATTGTGGAGCTAGTTGAGGATACCGATGATGTGTGTAGTTGTGCTCTCACGGCTGATGGTAACTATAGTGTCGCCTCGAGTTACAATTTACTGAAAGGCCATGTGTGTATGCATGAGATTGATGAGACTGTTTTTTGATGAATCCGGTTATGCAAAGATTTAGAGAGGGTCTGACAATTTTCGTGGCTGGTGTACAAAGGAGAAGTGCTCACTAATGTGGAGCGTAGACGACACCATATCTCAGCTAATGCTCAATGCACCTTAGGGTTGTTCAAATGACCCGGCGACCCATAACCCGACCCGGTCCGTAAATTACGGGTCGGGTAACGGGTCAAGAAATTTTAGATTACGGGTTACGGGTCGGGTTACGGGTCGACCCGTAAAACCCGTAACCCGACCCGTAACCCGTTTATTTTTAATAAAAAATATATTTTATTTCACAGCTTTCCTTTAATGAATACCGATTTGTCTTCCACTTTGAAACCCTACCAATTTCCAAATACCAATCAGTATCACGCGTTTCATAGCTAAAGGAAAATGGAGCCCTAGCAGCACGCAACGGCGACCCTACCTACCGCTAGTGGTTACGCCCGATCCCTGCTCCTGTGCCGCCGATCTTGCTTGTGCTCGTGCGCCGATCCTGCTTATGGTTCTTCTAATCTTCTCTGCCTATTATTCGGTGCGTCGAATCCCTGCTTGTGCTCGTCCGTTCCCCTCTCGTGCTCGTGCTCGTCCGTTCCCCTCTCAGCCTTCGCTTCCCTGCTCGTGGTCGCCAGATTCTCCTCCTCCGGTAATCGATCTCTCTAACTCTTCTCTACTCTCTAGTTAACAACTTAGATCTAGACTGAAACTCTCAACTTGTAAATTCTGAGCCACTGTCAACTTGTACTCTTAATCTCTTATAGTGTTTTTGCTGAAATTGGAGCATAATAAGCTCTGATTTGGGCCTATTTCAGTCAACCCCACAGTAGCACGCAGCTCCCTAGCAAAGAGCATCTTCCCTTCTCTTACACTTTATCATCTTAGCATCAAAGTGAATGATTTGACCAGAATGATACTGATAATATGATTGGCTAGATACTTAGGTTATGTGCATTGTCTTATTGATGAGTAATTGTATTTTCTATTTGATATGGGGTGGGAGATATGCGGTTATTAGATCTCAATGCTTCCATAGGGAGGAACACACAAATTTGTTGGAGGTTGTGGTTCCCATAAAGATACAAAGCATTCTGTTGTTTGTGGAGAGATTTAAATCTCAATAAAATCATAGTAGCTCGCAACACTGATTTGGGAAGCATTCTGTTGACAGGCCTATTTCATTGAAAAGAAAGTTAATCATGGAATTATCTACGAAATATTCTTGCAACGTAAGTTGGGGAGATGTGTTTATGTAATTTATGTGCTGTACCAAATATCAATTATTAATGTTTCTGTTTTTTTGTTTGATTAGATGAATATGGATGGAAGCAATGGAACTAAATTGGGTCCATTTGATCAATCGCCGGCTCCTGTTGATGGCGTAGCTTCTTCTGCAAGTGGAAGGCCACCGGTTCAAGCTCCGAGAAAGAAGAGAAAGGCTTATTGGGATGATTTTACCAAGTATAAGGTTAACGGAAAAGATAGAGCTAAGTGCCTCTATTGCTCTGTTGATTATGCGTGCGATTCAAATCAGGCTGGAACTTCAAATGTCTCACGACATTGGAAAAAATGCAAGCTCAATCCCAATAATCAAGGTGAAGGTACACAAACTCAAATGACTCTAGAAAATTATGATGATAATGGTGTTAGGATGAGAAATTGGTCATTTGATGCAAAGAATATTAGGGAAGTTGTTGTTCGAATGGTCATTAGAGATGAGATGACATTTAGCTGTGTAGATAAAAAAGGCTTAAGAGATGCTTTCTTTGAGGCTCAACCTCTATTTACTATGCCTTCTCGATCTACAATAAGACGTGATTCTTATGCTTTGTACTTGAAGGAAATGGAAAAATTAAAACAGCTTCTTAGTGATTCATGTCAAAGAATTTGCTTGACTACCGATACTTGGACATCAATAGCAAATGATAATTATACTTGTGTGACTGCTCATTGGGTTGATAATAATTGGAAGTTACAGAAGAGGATTATTAATTTCTGTTTCACTTCATCCCATACTGGACAATCAATTGCTAGGGTTATTGAGGATTGTTTGAGGTTTTGGGGTTTGTCGTCCAAGCTTTTGACAGTGACTGTAGACAATGTGGGTGCAAATGATGTTGCTTGTAATCTTCTTCGAGATGTTGCTAAAAAGAATAATTGTATCACCAAGGGGAATCATTTGCATGTGAGATGCATTGCACATATTATTAATTTGATTGTGCAGGACGATATGGTAGTAGGTGGTAACCATATTGCAAAGGTCCGAGCTATGGTTAAGTATGTTAGAGGCTCCCCTTCGAGATTGAATGATTTTCGAGAGCTGGCAAAGAAATTGGAGGTTAACTATACCACCAAATTGAAAAATGATGTGCCTACTAGGTGGAATTCCACATACTTGATGTTGGACTCTGTTCTCAAGTATCGATCTGTGTTTTACAGAATGGTGATTCTGGCCTTGCTTTAGGGATCAACATTAGGGCCTATGACTTCGTCTGATTGGACAAGATGTGAAGATCTTGCTGAGTTTTTGAAGGGATTCTACAATTTGACTAATAGGATTTCAGGATCTTTGTATGTTACAAGCAATTGGCAGGTTTTCCACATAGGTGTATGTTCAAAGTTGCTTAATTCGTTGACTATGAGTGATGACTGTGATATGAGTAAGATGGGAATTGAGATGAAGGAAAAATATAACAAGTATTTTTCGGAAATGAAGAAGCTGAATATGTTGATGCTAGTGGCTGCTATCCTTGATCCTTATCATAAAATGCGTGGAGTGATATCTGTTTTGAGAGGCTTATTTGGAGAAACAGATTTGGAAAGCTCAGTGAAGATGGTAAAGGATTATGCCTACAACTTGTTTGATTCCTACAAAAGTTTAGCAATTCCAATTAACAACAGAGGTTCACAATCCCGACCTTCTAATGATGCCGAAGAATCAAGTTGGATGAATGATTTTAGGGATAAAGATTATGAATGCGATGATGGCTTGAGATCGGAATTTGATTTGTACTTGGCTGAGAGGTTGGAACCGGAAATATCAGATGTTTTAGAATGGTGCTAAAAGAATCACCATAGGTATCCCATTCTTGCAAGGATGGCTCGAGATGTCTTAGTTATTCCTATATCGACTGTTCCATTTGAATCTGCATTTAGTACTGGAAGGTGTACCATTTCAGATTATAGAAGTAATTTGAAACCCACAGTAAGTGTAGTTTATTTGTTTATTTACAAAATTTTTATTAGTTTATATATTTTGGTTAGCATAATTATATATTAATGTTATATACTTTTTGTCTTATAAGATGGTCCAAGCCCTTGTTTGCACTCAAGATTGGCTACGTGCAAGCACAAGAAATGAAGATAGCAATGACGATGATTCAGAAGAAGATGAATGTCCAAGCGAGGTCATCCAAGCCACATTTTTTGCTTGCTAAAATTGCTAATCATCAAAGATTCAAAGGTATGTAAATAATACTAACCTACTGTAATTTGTTGCTGAAATTTGCTATAAACTGTTGCTGTAATAATCTGTTGTAAATTGGTGCTGATACTTGCTGTAAACTGTTGTAAACTGGTGTTGAATGTTGCTGAATTTTGCTATAATCTACTATACAGTAATAATATGTTGTTGTTGTTGTTGTTGTAAATTGTAAACTAATACACTTTTAATAATCTGAATTTTGACTTCATATTGTTGTAAACAGGTTCTGTTATGAAGATTGAAGAGTAATTGAAGATTTGAAGAACGAAGGACAAGCTGTCAAAGTCAAACACTCAAACCTTATGAATTTTTAATCTTTTTTTAACCCTTTGGCCTTTGTGAACTATTTTGGGGTTATTGTTGTAAGTTGTGTTTTAAGACCATTTTAATATATGTGGACTATTTGTATTTTGTAAGTTGTTGAAAACAGAAAACAGGTTCATATTGCCCGAATGCTTGATGAATTTTTATTTAAGAGTTCAAACAGGTATTTTTGACCCGTTATCCAGCTAAACGGGTCAAACGGGTCAACGGGTCGACCCGTGACCCGACCCGTAAAACCCGTAACCCGTTTTCCGGGTTACGGGTCGGGTCGGGTCGACCAATTGAACAACCCTAATGCACCTGCTGCGGGGACGGACGACGAGGATTATGATCACCTCTTTCGAGACTATCTCCTGGTACGTTTAATTTGGATGCAATTTAATGTTACTGATTTTTTTACCTTCATATTTTCAAGAACCGTTCTCCATATGGGTAAGAAGTAATTACATGCTTGACGTCCAAGTTGATAACTTGATGTGGTGCGATTTGTTCGACATGGCTCTTTGGTAGGTTTGGAAGTGGAGGAATGATTTGGTCTTTAAAGGAATTAAAAATGAAGGAGAAGATGAAAGAATACCAACAAGCTATCGATAAGTTTTATTTCTCTTCCTTTCCTTTATCTAAGAGTTGGCAGGATATTGCTTGGTGTTGCCCACCGGAAAATTGGATCAAGATCAAGAGGGATGGAGTGGTGAGAGGAGGTATTGCGACAACGAGAGGAGTGTTGAGAAATCATGAAGGTTAATGGATCAAGGGGTTTGCACACCACTAGGTGCTTGTACCGTGCCCATGACGGAGTTATGGGCCATTTTGGATGGTCTTAAACTTGCTTGAGAAGGTGGTTTCAACAAGTTATTCTTGAATCGTATTCGAAAATTACTGTAAATCTTGTGAATGCAGGTGTTCGCAAGAGCCACCCTCTCTTTAGCACGGTATCGCAATGCCATGGATTTATTTGTAGGAACTGGAGCATTTAGTTTCGTCACAACTTTCGTGAGACTACTAGCGTTGTTGATCGTATCACCCAAGCTTTTAATTTACCTTTAGGTTTTCATGTATTGTCTTCCCCGCCTGAGGGTTTTTTTTATTATTGCTTGATGATGTCAGAGGTCGGGGCTATCCTCTATTTGTTGACTACTTAGTCCTTTTTTGTTATTAATAAAACGATTTTTCTAACCTATGCCCTTGGGGCATAGGTTAAGATCCTCAAAATAGAAACAATTTGTTAAATTGTATTTATTTAAGATTAATCATTTTTTACAAAGGGTTTATTAGTTTCCATATAGGGTTTTAGTTCCTTAAAATGGAAAACTTAACCTATGCCCTTAGGGCATAGGATAGAAAAACCGTTAATAAAATTCTCCCTTGAGGGGACGGAGCGTACCGCCACTCCTTCTACCAAAAAAGTGAGATGATATGGCAACTTAAGTGAAAAAGTGTTTGGTTTGTAAATCTTTTTTACAAATAATATATTATATGTTGTCATCTGTTTGATGTCGAACATACTCTCTCTCTCTCTCTCTCTCTCTCTCCAAACTTTACTTGAGAAAAATATTTATTATATTTAATAAGTTTATGTAAAACTCAATTAACGGGTCGTAGTCATGCATAACACGATGGGTCTTGCTAGTATCTAAATATATCTAAAAATACAAATATATTTTCTATATTAATAATTAATTTATTTACTAAGCCCTTATTTGTTTCACGTTTCACCTCTCAGGAAGTACAACTATCCTATAAAGTCATCTTATTTCCAGTGTTTGGTTGACATTAGAACTGTGGGAATTTTCTTCCCAAGAAGTTGCATTTCCCCTAAATCATAGGAATTGCACTTACCTTTGCTTAAGTTTCTTTTTTTTATTGAATTTGGAATTGATTGGTCAATCACGTCGTAGAGAAGTATATAAGGAATCAAGAGAATATATTTAGGAAGTAGAAAATTTGATTTGAAGGTAGGTAAATTCTACTTCCTACAGTTTCAAATAAAAAATTCTTATTTCCCATATTAATATAAAATTAAATAAATAATTTTAAACCAAACATGATTTTACACTTTTCATAATTTTTTAATTTTTATGAAGTAATCAAGTTCCTGAAATTTAACTTCCATAAGTGAACCAAACGAGACTAACAAATCAAAAAGTCCTCCGGGACTATAAATTTGAAGAAATTACAAGAAATTCCCCAACTTTAGTACTCATTTCCTGTAACAACTTCGCGTTCATTTTTTTTGGTCGAAACAACTTCGCGTTCATTTCATAAATCATAAATTACACAAAATGTTACAAGCGAAGATACATGTTAGTGAGCATTTTATAAAAAGAACCTCTTAGTTTTAGGATTGAGATAAGGCAATCCTTAAAAAGCTAGCTCACCAAATGAACGATGTTTTAAGAGCTTTCACCCTGCCCCAGCAAAGAGTCCCAAACTATAGTCTTTTCAGGGCACACTTTGGTTAGCAGTGTTTTTAAATCATCGGATTCAAGCTTCTCCTCCATTTTTATCTCTGATGGCTCAAATATTTGCTTACAAACACACCACCACCAACAAAAAAACAAGATGCAACAACAAAGTCAGATCATGGAAAAAGATCATTACTTCTTCCCTACTAGAGAATTATTTAGCTCGTCAAAAATGAAATGAGACAATGAGTTGTTATACCTTATTCAACCACAATACGTAAGCGGTTGCATGAGTCTTCTGTGCTTGGACGTCATCAAAGCCATTCTCTGGAATGTTCAAGCAATGCTGAAGAAGTTCTATCTCGTTATCCATAAACATTGTTAGATGATTTGATGCAACGTGCTCATCAGAGCTTGAATGATAACCGTGACTATCAGATGAGAAGTGTTTTGACCAACAAACTGATAGGTAGCGGCGGTGAAGCCACAAAGCCTGATGAAAAGGATGTCATCTAATTTAACATTTCTTTTTTACATGGAAAACCTCAAGCAGCTATGTAATCAAGGGTTCATCACACCAGAACCTTATCACATGTGGTAAGGCTCTATTAGCATGCAATAATTTGATGTTGTGTTTTCAAAATTATATTAGAGGCATAATGTCAGGGTAATAAAGTGCAAAAAGTTCATTGCAAGATAAATTATAACACAAGACAGAACATAAACAATGGCATTGGTTCGTGTACCTCTCGCCCAATATAACGCCTTATCAAAGACTCATTCCAGTCTAGCTCCTCCTGTGAAGCATTTTACATAAACAATTAACGGATGTAATTGATCAAACATGCCATAAATATAAGAGAACTAACATTTCAGGCTTGTAACTTGTAAACTTTAAATCATATTTAGGTCAGTCAAAGTAAGGTACGTTCGCCCACACAAAAAATTTCAATTGTAATATATTAAATTTGAAAAGTAATTTTCGGAAGTACTGTATATACAAACGTGCTGCGGACTGCGGTAGTGAAGTACTGTATGCACCGAAAGATCTTTTTAAAAAAAAATATTATAATGCATAATGCACTTTGCATTGAACAAGCCATAGTGTTCCAACCATGGAATTTAAGCACTCTTCAGAATGACAAAATCATGATAAGCTGGAAATAAAGGATTAGGAAAGATATTACCTTCCATAGATTGTAAGGGAATGGATTATGGTTAGAGAACACCACAAGACCCTCTCCGTGCCTAGAATCATTTAAAATCCTATGCATTAGCCTCTGTGAATCAGCCAAAAGTAAAATGAATCAGATGATTTCTTGAAATAAACTCTAAGCAGATACGGACTGAGTCAAACATAAAGCTGTTTGGGAACCTGATGATAAGAATGAAAGTCCAATTCAAGAGGAAGCATACCCTACGATAGTGAAAGCAACTATTATCAGCAACATGGAGCCCAGCCCATTTCCTGGATTTATTCAACTGATTAAGAACCTGTAGGAGAAATCAAGGTCTATGAATGCTCCTCCCCTCATCGTGAATGAATACAAAGAAAAGTAAATTATTAAAGCAAATCAATCAAAAACTTCATAAGCACAACAATTAGGCTACTATGAATGAAAGAGGTCCGGTTCTTAAATGCAATGGGTAAATATATTATAGCATATGATCATTCTCTTCTCTATGTTCTCAAAATGTAAGAAAAACAAAAGCCACTTCTTCTCCTTCACTTCAATTTGCTGCTCCTCTCAGTTTGCTTTCTCATCTTCCAAAATTAATCACTCAAAAGCATATAGGATTTGACAAAATCCAAAGTACTATATAACATGACCAAGTTTATTAAGTTAGGATCTCACCTGCTGTCTGGACATGTAAGAAACAAGCCAACTCCGGTGATTCCAAGCACGATAATTCATTTTTGACATCTACAAAATGTGAATTTCCAGTTACTTTTTTCACACAACTTGAACCATCTTATCCCTCAACAATTAAAATAACTAAGCAGTAGCAGAGGCCATATATATGCTCAATAAACAAGAAAAAACAAATCTCAAAAGAAATAACACTCCCACATAGCAGACTACTCTTGGACAGGGACATGGCTATAAGAACAACCATTGAACCTATATAATATTGCAGATATAAGAGAATTGAATGACTGCAAATATGCATAGTTTGTATTGAAGTTGAGAAGCTTATTTATACAGGAAATAAACCCTAGTAAAGTAATCTGATATCTAACCCTAACAACTAGATAAAATAGTGTAACCACTTTGAGTCTAACAATATGACCTAGTCAAAGTAGGAGAATAATAATAAATATGAAATATCTAAATATATTATCAATAGCAGATGTATAGCCAATAAACCTTAATCATTTAACAAGATGCAATTCTTGAAGTGAAATTCAACCTCTGCTATTTTCTCCACAAGATCAGATTCTTTTTCCAAGATCTCTTGGAGATCTGCATGATTCCTGGCCATGATCTTGATAGCCCATCTCCTATAATCCATTAGAAGAAAAGGCCACAGCTTCAAACTTGTGAGTATATCATCATTATTAAAGTTTATAATGCAGCAGAAAAAGCTGAATAAGATACAAACAGAAAAGAGTATTATATACATGTCCAGAGATAGGCAGATACTAAATAAGTAAACATCCATCATAACATGTTATCTTAGTCCACAAGTGGACAATTACTAGAGAATTACTGAAAATAAGAACAAAGGTTTTACCTATGATTCCAGGCATGTTCAGTTTTTGGGGCCAATGAGAGAACCAAAGCAGACAGATGGAGTTCATCCATCAACATTGCGATATTTGGTTTCTTTGAAATAATATGCTTCCTGTATGACATAAATGGGACATAAGTAAATGTCTTCAACAGTTAAATTTTTTAGACTTATATTGAGAGAAACTTTTGCTCGACCAGTCTTTAGTGGAAAATGCTTTTAACTCTTCTCGAAAGTCAAACAACATTTCAAGGAGTAAAGCTATTCCTAATAAGGAATCTAATGGCGTTGAGAATGGAAATGTTGCATTGGATTGATGCCTTACACATACAATAAGGCTATATATGAACTTAACAAACTCCTCTGACACGTTATACAAATCAATAAGATAATCAATTCATGCTTTCGACCCATTAAGAGAAGATACATAGATAGCTTAGCTGCATGTCGAGACTGTAACCCTTTTCCTACAATAAAAGCCAACAAAAAGAGACTAAAATGCCAACCTCATGTTCCAAGCACTGCCAAAATCACTACTTAGCAGCAAAACAGCCTTGCTGAGTTTGAAGAGTTGGGTTTCCGTTTCAGAGAAACCAAAGCTTCTAGAAACATGTTCAATAGCAGTGTCTGTTTCTGTTGAAGACAAGTCAGTAGATGCTTTGTACTTTGCACATAGTGACATAAATTTGCACTTTGCTCCATTGTATAGAGGAAGAAGATACTGCACAGATATGGCAAGCTTATGATCTCTACTCCAGAAAACTTGGTTTTTATTCACCAAAACATCAGCTGCTGCATTAGCATCTGAGTCTATGTTCAGTAACGAAAATTGAGATGGATGGATAAACCCTAATTCATCACTGCAGATATAAAAAGAAATCCATTATAAAAAATGATGCCATCCAACAACCAAACCTTGTAAAAGAAAGAATGTTTGCTCAAATCAATCTGGCAAAAAGAAGTGTGTTCCAGACAATTGAGAATGAGATAATTTCAGAGCAACTTACATAAGAGGATCGCATTCCAGTATGGCCAAAAGTTCGTCCAACAGTGCAGAGGACTCTTCCTCTGAACAAGATAGCTCCCCTTTCATTTCACTTCGTCTGTTTCAATGAAAATCAATGATTTTCCAAGATTGTCTTACAACAATTTACCACTAATGAGATTCATTTCGGGGAAGTAAAGGCAACAGATTGGGAAATGAAATGCTTTGACGCAAAATCCCCTTTCCTTGGCAAGCGAGTTACAGTGAATCGAAGCTAATTTAGCTCGGGAGGGGAGGATTCAAACAAATAACAAAGTTGCTGAGTCTCAACGCGAGTGCTAACAAGCTCAGGCAACGATCTAGATTTTCCAGAATCAAAAGGTAGAGATGGTCTATTATTATTGTATACAAACGGGATGGATTGTTTTTGAGACGAGGTCAAGAGAGGGTAGGCATATGAAAAATGAAAAAAACGGTCTACATAAACGAAGTTTGTGAAAAATGAGAGTACCAAACCGAATTTATTCTCCCAAATAATAGAAGAAGGAAAAAAGGAAAAAGAGAATCTAGACGAATAATGTGAATTACAATAATTTATTCTCTCTGAGCTGTTCTTATCTCTCTCACCTCCCCGATCAGCGCCAGCCCCCTTCTCTCGTCATCATCTCGACCGCTGCAGAGGTCTACCCTCGCCGATCAATCCAAGTAGGTTTTCTTTTCTACTCTTATTCTAGATTTTTGGCTTAATTTCAATTTTTCACATGATTTTTGGTTTTGACACATCTGTTCTTTGCTGCTCAATTATGCATGACCTTCGAATTAGAGCAATATAATCAATTACGCATTTCCATTGCATCAGATCTGGATTGCAGATTAGATTGGGCTCTGTTAACCCTTTTTGGAGCAACCTTGGATTTTTAGGTCATACCTTGTAGTTAATTAGGATGAATTATGAGGACTTCGGGGTGTGTCTTGAAATGTATCACCCAGATACTTCAAACTTAAAGGGCAAGTTGAATAGGATTTCCTCATATTCTTATGCGATGAACTCAGTATAGTTGCTCCGTCCAAGTGTGGAAATTTGTCTTTGCTTATTAGTTATGACTAGTTTGAATTGCTGTATTCTTTTGTATCATTTCTTAATTTATAATTCCAAATTTGTCTTTGCTTATTAGTTATGTTTTTCTTTTTGCATTGGAATTGGTAATATTTTTATCTTTTCTTTGCTTTTTAACTTGAAGAGTTATCATGTTTGTTTAATTCAAGTATTGAAATTGTCATTTTTGAGGACTCAGGAAACACTAAATTTCATAATTTGGAATTTCTAGGGTAGGTGTGAGTGTGAGGATGGGGATGGGGATGCTGGTGTTTGAATTTTGAGTCTAAGATTGTTGTCTTTGTAATTTGTTAAATTGTAGAGCTTGGTGCTGCAAGAATGTACCATCCAGTGACTACAGCACCAACAAGGGGTGGACAACCCATGGATAGTGGAGATTCTGTCGTCACTTTGGATCAAGTTCCACGCTGGAGTGATGCAGAATATAGATGGTCTTTGGATCATGAGAATGAAGAATCTGTTTTCTCCCATCCTCATTTTCCAGATCCTCTTGCATCAGTAGCTTCTACTTCGGAAAGTGCTGCTAATGGAGTTGTGTCTAGATTTCCTGTTGACCACGAAATCAATTCGAAGATCTATTTATGGAGGGGAAACCCTTGGAATCTTGAAGTTGATGCTGTCGTTAACTCCACCAATGAGGTAATTCACTATTGTAAAGTGGATCTCTGGACATCAGTAGCTTCTGCAATTTTTTTTTTCCAATTTTGTGCACTTGTTAATCGTCCTTTATTAGAGGGAATAAGGAATCCTTCATGCTACTCATTTCGGATTTTTCTTTCCTTCCTCAAGATTATGATAGATAGAGTAAGTTGAAGATGTCATGTGATGTCATTTCCCCCTTCTTTTTATTAAGTTGAACCATCTAGAATTTTTGATTATAACCAGTTTTGAATAAAGTCAACACCTAAGTTGCATGTAAACAGATATATCTCTGGATATTTACCACCCTAAAAAAACAGATATATCTCTGGACTGGACATATGACCCTTGAGTCTCCATTCAACTAAAAAATCAACAGTAGTTATATGTTGAAGGCTTTGATGCTGAATATTATCGTCAGGGGAATAATAACTGCACAAAACCCCTTGATGATCCCTAACAGCGAGGTTTGATAATATTAATGTTACATGCATGTCATTGCCTCTCTCATTTGGATATCACTTATGTATTTCTACAGAATTTAGATGAAGCCCACAGCAGCCCAGGCTTGCATGCTGCTGCTGGACCTGGTTTAGCTGAGGAATGTGCTACACTGGTGAGCTTTTTCATGTGGAACTTGATTTTATGTATTTGAATAGAAAAGGTCAATCCATTATGAGCAATCTTTTCCATAATCCTTGGCCTGGTTTAGTATGGATTGAGAAGTTTTCTCAATGACACATGTAGGCTATCTAGCAATAGACTAAAATGATCAGTCTTGGACATTATATTAAAAGTCATGATGATGCTTCTATGTTGGTTCAGAGCTCAGAGGTACTTGTGAATGAGTAACTTTGATGACTGATTTTCTTCTCAGGGTGGATGTAGAACGGGGATGGCAAAAATGACAAGTGCATATGATCTTCCTGCGAGGTATTGGATTCTCTCTCGCTCCCCTCCCCTCTCTCTTCTTGTCACTATCACTCTATCAGTATCTCTTTGACCTTTTTCTTATTTGAGATTGTAACTGTGGTGGACATTATAATTTGTTGTTGGGATTTTTGTGAACTTCCATGTGTTTTTGTTCTCTTCATTTTTATTGCCATTTGACCATTATAAATTTGTGCTATACACATTATCTTGCTTCGTTCACACAAAAATCAATCATTTTATCTTTATGTCCCCTTGACTCTGTGTCACTGCCATTACTGCAATTCATTGTGTGCTTCTGTGTGATGTATGAAAATATGAGCCAAATGTTAACATGCTTCAAAGATGACCCTTTTTTGTGTTTATTCAGGAAGGTTATTCACACTGTTGGTCCCAAATATGCAGTGAAATATCATACGGCTGCTGAGAATGCCCTCAGCCATTGTTATCGGGCATGCCTTGAGCTGCTTATTGAAAATGGTCTTCGGAGGTTGACTGATGATGAAACCTTTTGTTATCTCCCTCTGACATGTTTTTATTTTCATGACTTTAGTTAAGTTGAATTTCTCTATTTGCAGCATAGCAGTGGGATGTATTTACACAGAAACCAAAAACTATCCCCGTGAACCTGCAGCTCATGTGGCTATAAGTAAGATATTTGATTCATGTATGATCAAATTAATTCCTACAAAAAAAGTTCAGTTTCCATTGGCCTCCGGTTATTAATATGCTTTTAGGTTTAGTGGTATGTTATCTGTGCTTCCTTTCCTGATAGGAACTGTGCGAAGATTTCTTGAGAAGCAGAAAGATAAAATTATGGCTGTTGTATTTTGCACTGTCACATCATCCGACACAGAGATATACAAAAGGTGAGTCTTTTTTGTTTGACCTTTTTTTATTCCCCAGAACCGTGAGTGCTTATGTAAAATTTGAATGCTCATTCTTGTTGATATTTGTTTGGTTCGTGTTGCTTTATTTGATAGTATTAGGTTATATTCTGACTTGTAGGTTGCTTCCATTGTATTTCCCTCGTGATAAACACGAAGAAGAAATTGCAATATCAAAGCTTCCTGCTGATGTTGGAGACGAGAATGGTGAAACAGTTATAGATGAGCGCAAAATTAGAATAAAGCCTCTTCCAAATGTCAGGAAAACTCTGCCTAACCCTAACCCTTCAGAGGGTCTAGAGGATTTGCCTGTCAGTGATGTTGGATTGGTGAGGAGGTCAGTATATGTTACTCATGCACTGATTTGGAATGCACTATTTACTATGTGCAATTCCTTTTTGTGATTGCAGTTTTATATCCCATGTGACTTAAAGTCTAAATTCATGTGATGACAAAGTAGGCTTGAGTGTGGCTGTGATTGATTTGCCAGGATTTTGTATGAATGCCGATTTTTTCAACAGGAACTCTTCCTATTTGGACTCGTATTTGGACCCTGCTTTCATGTCTTTGATTAAAGATCCAGATCAGAGGCGAAAGGAGCAATGGGATAAAACTGTTCAAGCTCAAAGCAGATGGAGTTGTGCAAAAATGCTTGGATTTGGTGATCTTGGAGGGCCCCCATTATCTGCTGCAGAAGAATATTCTCTTCATTCTAGATACCTTGCGAAAGCAAATTCAGCTAATCTTTCTGAAATTGCAGAAATGAAAATTGTGTAAGCATCATCTTAAGCTATCCGTTGCGTAGATTTCCAACTAGATGCAAGTGGTGTTTTATGTGGATAACGATTGAAGATGACTAAAAGGGCTCTATATCATGATGCTACTGATGATTGCTGTAAATTGATTCCTTATTTTTGTTGTCTCTACTTTACCACTAGAGTATGAGATGTGTTGTATCCTGGGTTCTATTTATTCCAAAATTTGTCATGGTATGAAAAGTGGAGCACAACTCAAAATTTGTCATGGTATTCCAAAATGTTGTCTCTATTTGTTTTGTCCCGGACTTGGAGCTTGTTATGAAATTTCTGTCCTGCTGCTTCTTCATACAGCTATCGTGGTGGAGTAGATAGTGAAGGCCGGCCTGTGATGGTGGTGGTTGGAGCTCATTTCTTGCTAAGATGTCTTGATCTAGAGCGTTTTGTGCTATATGTGGTGAAGGTGAAAATTCTTCCATAAATAAGCATTTGATTTCTCTATGTTTGACTTTTGATGAACAGAGTGCATCCAGATGCAAAATGTTAGTTATAATTGTGAAATTTTGATTTCAGGAATTTGAACCCTTGATCCAGAAGCCATTTTCCATAGTCTATTTCCACTCAGCTGCTTCTCTACAGCCGTAAGGATTCTATTATTGCATTTGCAACATTTGTTTAGATATTTTACATCCTTTTTACTATTTAATTTAAATACTTATATTTCTTTTTCCAGTTTAACACACTTGACTTTGCTTTACTATCTAAAATTGACTAATTTTTAAGAGGGAATACATAATGTAATCAAGATAAATTTGGATTTCCTTGACCAAAAAATAAAGATAAATTTGGATTTCATTTGCAAACTGCTTTTAAGCTTCTCAGAGGAGCAAATTGTTGCTTTGTGATCTTGTTTGTTGTCTTTATGGGGTGTGCTTACCTCTGTTTGTTATCCTGTGAACAGTCAACCTGATTTGGGATGGATGCGGAGATTACAACAAATACTTGGTCGAAAACATCAAAGAAATTTACGTGTATGTAATGTAATGACGACAGAAGGGTTGCACTTTTGAATTTGAATTTCTGATGACTCCTTAAAGGCTTAAACCAAGAAAATGAGGGTCAAAAAGAAAATGAATAGCATTAAAAGCTACTTTGAGACTGATTTCCTTCTCTGATCTGTTAGGCAATATATGTTCTGCACCCGACATTTGGACTGAAAGCCGCAGTATTTGCTCTACAACTGTTTGTTGATAGTGTGGTATGCATCTATATAAGCTATCAAAGTTAAATCAATCTGGCATCCATATTTTCCACTCTTTTTCATTTGCTGTCTTATCTCTAGGTGTGGAAGAAAGTGGTTTATGTTGATCGGCTTCTACAACTGTTCAGATACGTTCCCCGTGAGCAGTTGACCATCCCTGATTTTGTATTTCAGTAAGTTGTTAAAATATCCTTATTAATCTTTGCTTCTATCTCTTGTTCACAAGATTTTAAGCATCTATGTTAAATTCTACACATTAACTTTGGTCATGTAGAATTTGACCTGCAAATCTTCACTCTTATTGACTAATGACGTGTTAAATGCAGGCATGATCTGGAAGTTAATGGAGGAAAGGGTCTCATTGTGGACCCGCGCACGAAATATGTGTACCAACGACCATAGGGCTGTCTATGTGTACCCTTGCTTGGTAGCCATATCTAGAAACTGTGTATTCTTTATTCTTTTTTTTTCCCCACCTAAAATCTCATTTGTATTGGGTGCTTCTGCTTGGAATTTGTGTGCCAATATCTTCTATTTTCCTTGCAACGTTGTTGTCATCTTCCGGATCTGTAAGTAGAATAAAACTCTTGTGTTTGTGCTATTTTTGTAGTTCATTTGTTGGATTGAGTGGTATTGTATTGATATTCTTCTATACAAAATTCCCTAGTTCTGTTGATTCCTTTACAAAGGCAATCAACAAAGGCAATCATTGTCTAGGTGGTAGCGTTAAGCGGTTTCATTTGTTGCCATTTTTATTTGTCAATTTGTCAAATATGGACATGCAAAGTCTGTTCCTAACTTATTCCTAACTTGGAAAATCTTAGTTAGACAAATATTCTTACTAGGTCCAGTTTGACTTGGTGTCCATGCATACATGTTCTATAAACCTGACTAAATCCAAAATAATTCGAATTGAACTAAAAAAAGGAGGTTGTTAGGCTTACACCGAGGGTAAGCCGAATATCTTACACCCGGAAAAAGTAATAATAGTTTACTCTCTTTTGTCCGTATTCGAATTTGGGCAAAACCCCAAATTTTCAGCTTTCGAATTCAAATTTCGAAATTTTTACTATAGCCTTTTTCTTAAAAAAAGTGAAATATTTTATACTCCTCCCTTTCCCCCTTTACTTTACTCATTTGAGTGAAGTTTTCCCCTTTCACGGCACACACACGCCGGACACCAGTCGTACTCCACCGGCCACCAGTCCCACTAAATCGTGCATCCAGTTTCGGGCTCTTGATCGTCGATAGCGTACGGATTCGCGACGGCATAGGGGTTAAGCTCCTCAAATCTGCTTGATTTGTTGTCTAATGAGGGTTTTAATTGTTTGATTTTGAAATCCGGCAACATATTTATACGATGTCACTCGCTGAATTGGATTGAGATTATAATTAGTTGTTTATTCATCGAGTTCAATCTGTATTTAATTTGTGTTTCTAGGGTTTAGGGTTTGAGTTTGGGGATTTATGTTGTGTTTCTAGGGTTTAGGGTTATCTGGATGGATTTTGGGTTTCTAGGGTTGATGGTTTCTGGATAGATTGGAATTGAGATGAAATTGGGCATTGGTTATGTTGATTAGTGTGTTATAAAGATTTGTTTCTCCGGTGAATGTGAATACAATCGATTCCAGATTCTGTAAATTTGGCTTTGCAAAAGTACTCCAATTGTGATGCAGAGGAAGATGGCGAAATTAGGAAGTCGGTTGTCAATATTTTAATGCATATTGAGACTGCAATATTGAGTGTGCAATTCATTCATCTGGAGTGTGCAATGCATGCATATTCATATTGAGCCTGCAATATTGAGTGTGCAATTCATTCATCTTGAGTGTGCAATGCATGCATATTGAGACTGCAATCTTGAGTGTGCAATTCATTCATCTTGAGTGTTCAATGCATCCATATTGAGACTGCAATCTTGAGTGTGCAATTCATTCATCTTGAGTGTGCAATGCATGCATATTGAGACTGCAATCTTGAATGTGCAATTCATTCTTCTTGAGTGTGCATTGCATGCATCTTGAGTTTGTGTTTCTGGAATCTGTGTTGCATTGTTTTTAGGCAAATGATATAGTGGGATCTACAACTTAATAGATGATGTTTATGACAGGAAGATGGAAAAGGATAATCGCAGGTGCGATACACGGTTCGTGAGAGTTATCGTACTTGAAGAGTCATTGTCCGAAATGGTAAGAAACTATTGGAACAATAATAGAATGCATATATATTCACCATATTTGTATTTTTGTTTTATTGATCACTGTTGAACATGTTGGACACACAACCCTTGCCCCTTGCGTTTGTGAAGGAATACAAGCGGTCAATACCAGACTCTGGATTTATTGTGTGTCAAACCAAGAAATGGCCAGTAAAGCTCTCCAAGGGTCAGGGAATAAAAATAAACACTGGATGGGCGGAATTTGCAAGAAGGTATTCCCTTTCTCTAGGGTACATTCTGTGCTTCAGGTTCGACTTAAAAGAAAGGTTCTACATCCGCATATTTGGCAGAGGAGGTAATGAATTGAATTATGCTGAACGGCTTAAACGTACGAAATTTAAGAGCTTGCAAAGCAATCGGGTGTTCAATAAACTAGCAACGATCAAGGAAGAGGATGAAGAGATAATACATGTTGTTGAGGGGTTCTTGGGTAACTACTTCACCACAGACTTTTAGATTAAGCTTTTTCTATTGTTTGCAAAAGCGTTGAAGACTATATGGTACAAACCAACTTATACACAATCTTACCGTGTATTGTAGGCATAATTAAATGACATGATACCAATTGTTATATGACAGGATACAATTTGTTGTACGTACGACAAGATAATGTTTTTATGACAAGATATCATTATGTGTATGACAGTATATGGTTTAGTTAATATTTGGATATTGATGCATATTATATCGTACAGAGCCAACTAATACCTTGTAATTATAGGTCCAACTTTTTATAAAGGGCTGGGTGAAGTATGCGTACTGACGGTGGAAGAGCGGCATGTACATGCTGACTACGGGCAGGTAATTAAGTTGATATATGCACTGCACTGAACACAACATATGTATTACGTACACATGCACCTAAAGCCTTTATTGACTATTTGATAGATAATTCCCAAGACCTTCAGTCGAGCCAATTTCGGTGAAAAGAAATAGCACCAGCTCAGTGATATGATGCTTCACGTCGGAAACAAGAAGTACTCGCTGAAGTACAAGTTTGTAAAAGGGAGGCGATGTCGTGTTCAACTGCAGACCGGATGGTGTGAGTTTGTGCAGGCCCAGAAATTGGTGAAAGGAGATGGATGCATGCTCACACCCCTCGATCCAGAGCTTCAGAGGTATTTGGTGGACATTATCAGGGGCTGACCTCATGGATGCATGTCAATGTGGATTTTTGGGAAATTATTCGGCGAATTGCGAATCAAATGGTTTTTGGGTAATTGAACTAGCTAGTGTTAACTTAACATGGAAGTTAACTCACTTTTGGGTTTGTGAACTTTGTGGGAAGATGTATTCGTGGATAGCTATGATGTTTTAAGTTACTTTGTAAAGGTTATGACATTTAATCGCATTTGGTGAACCTATATTGTATGCTAATGACAAACAAAATTAGAAAGTGGGTTATCAACATTTTCATGCAGCTTGAGCGTGCATTGCAGCCAGCTTGAGTGTACAAAATTAATAACTACGTGCTTACAAACCAGATCCGCTTATCCAACCAAATACATTCATCAGACAATTAAACAACGTACATACATCAGCCAATTCATTTTACAACCTTAAGTGCTGAAGATGGGGTGAAACTTGGTAATTCCCTTGCGTTGCCTGGTGGAGAATCTGCTCCCTTAGTGTAGCATCGTTCAGACCGGATGTCAAAATCATGTTCAAGTAAATAATTCAGAGTGTTTTCATCCGCGCAGATGGGCATGTACAAGATTCCTGAATGTCACATAGTTGGTACCTCCAGCCAGCCATACCATTGCCCATGTAGGTATGCATGTGGTACATTAGAAACACTCCTACATCTCGTATTTCTATGTCCCAGTTTAGATGCCGCGAAGGCAAGTCTAAAGTTGTTGGTCTAATATATTGGTGGCCCTTGAGCAAATTATATTGGTCATCCAGACCCTTGAATTTGAAGAAATCTTGGAGTAGCTTTCGCTGCAATTTGATCAAACTGTAATATCCGTGATTTTTTTTTCGAATAAATTTGAATTTTTTTCTAGACATTCTAAAATAAATAAATTATAATATTATTATGAAATATTTATTCGAGTAAATGAATTTATTAGAAACGGAACTTAATAAATTCGTAACTAACGGAAATTCTATTCGTTAAACCCGATCGTTTCGACGCGCGTTTCAAACCGACTTTCGGTCCGTTTGCAAACGCGTCGGATCATTTAATGGGAGAGATTTAATGAGATATGGGTAGAGATTTCCCACTCAATCCTTTGGATTATGTCATTAAAATTCAAATCTTCCATCTTCCACTAACTTGATCTAAGTTAATAAAATCCAATATCTTAGTCTTCCACTCACATAATGTGAGATTGTGAATCATCATTGCAAGATATGATTCTCTACCATCTCCACTAACTTAAACTCTCTATTTAAAGGCCTAAGGATGGTGAGAGAGAGCTCATTTTAAACACCCCTCTAGCTCTCTCTTCTTGTCTATTTTATTTCTTCCACCAAAAGCCTTCCTTGTCCCTTCCAAACACCACCATCACCACCAGCTGCCACCACCACTACCGGCTGCCACCACCAGCTGCGCTGCCACCAGGAGCTGCGCACCACCAGGCCGCCGAGCTGCCGCCCCTTTCCCCTTGCTCCCTTGTGGGTTTTTCCTCCAAAATCAAACACAATTTATGGGTTTAATTTCTAGATCTTTTTAAATTATTTTGAGTATGATTCTAGCATCCTAAACTCATTATTATGATCATATATTTTTCTTACAAAAATTAGATTATGAAAGTTATAAAAAAAATTAATTAGAATAACTCTTATGATTTGTACATGCATGCAAGGATTCTTAAAGAGGAAATTTTTCTACAAAATTATAAAAGAGGTTGTACTAAATCCTACACTTTAAAAGGTGATTTTTAACTTGATATATATTCTGATTTTTTTTTAATTTAAAAGGGCCTAGACTTTCTTTCTTTTGTACAAAAATCCTTGGTTTCATAAAGGCATTTTGATAGTTATTTTAAGATATAGTTTTCATACATGAAACCTACATGCATGTCATACATGAATCTTGAAATGAATTTTTTCTATGATTTTAATTTATATAAGTTTAAGAAACACAAGTTATGATCAATTTAAATAAAGTGCCTTTGCATGTCTTTTTAAAGAAGTTTTTATTAATTAAATCTTCATGCATGTTCTATATAAGCATTTGGTTATTTTTATGGGATTTTCGGAATTAAATAGGTTTGATAAAAATAAGACATGGCTAATTAAATTATACATACTCTTGCATGTAACTTTAAATAAATTTTTATGAATAAAACCCTCTTGCATGTCAACTTAGGCTTTAAATGAATTTTTGATAATTAAATTACAACCTTTCTAGATTTAAAAATGGAATTATAAGAGTTTTACTCACTTCACCAAGTTAAGAATGATGCATGTGCTTTTTATAAAGTTTTATGACTAAATCCTATTTTGCGTGAGGCTTAGAACTATTAAAATATTGAAATGAAAATGGTTATAACCTTCTTAATAAAAAAAAAGGAATATCTTTTTTGAAATTATTTTCGGTCCATCTAGAATTGAATATTTGACTAATGAGAATTTTATTCACTTAAACAAGTTAAAGTAGTAGTGCATGTATTTCTATAAAAACCCATGGAAGGAATCTTGTCTTACATATAATAAAGTTTATTCAATATATATATATAGAGACAATAATCTCTACATCCTTTTTGACAAAAACAAAAAGAAAAGATTTTTAATAAGCATAATCTATTTAAATAGTATAATGTGTTGCATGTGGAAAATAAAGTGTTTTTATGAGGTAAGGTTTACATGCATGAAAATTTCTAGACTTTAGTATATATTCTATAATAAATCAATCATAACATTTGAATATATATGATTTTGATCATAATAATAATTTTATTAAGTATCCTTACATAAATAATGATAGTTGGAAAAAGGTTTAATAGTGGTTAAAATATGCTTGCATGTCAAGATCATTCTTGTCACATAAACTTTTGGTTTAAAATAAAGTTTAATTTATCAATAATAAAACACATGCAAATCATATTTTAAGCCTATTTTAAATAATTAGTGCATGTGATTTAAATAGAGAATTTCCTTTATGTTTAAATAAGGCCTTACATGTTTTCTTTAAATAAATATTTTAAACTCATAAAGGGTACTATCTTGAAAATAATAATAATAATAATTATAAAGATTATTATTTTCTATCTCATATCTAAATTGTTAAGTAAAATAATTTAGATTTAACTTTCTTTCTCTTAGAAAAGGAAAATAAGAGAAAAGTGTAGTTAAGATTAAAATAAGATTTTAATACGAATTCTTTGGTCTTTCCTTTCGGTCAAATAGGTTGAAGCGCTCGATGTCTCTAAGAGCTTATATTTCCGAGTTACAAATATTTCCGAAAGAGATCCAAGGCAAGTGGACATTCTACTTGAACCTTTCGATAAATTCGATTCCGTTAACTTGTTCAATGTTGGGAACACCTTACTTGCTAAATAAAAACGAACCTAGGAAATACCGAGTGTTATAAATAATGACCATTGTTAGCATTATTACTATTACTATCGTTAATAGGAATTTTTGCTAGACTTGTGTGGTTTGCTTGTTTAAAATCTCTTTTCGAGATTCGTAATTAAATTCGTAAGTAGTGTAGTAAGGGGTGCGGGCCCGGCCCGACACCTCTATATAACATATTAAGTCGTATCGTGAAATACCAACTTTCCTACGACTTTAAGGATCATGATCTATTGTCTGCTCCTACTCGGAGGAGGGATGTGTGCACCCTAGCTAGGTGTCGGAACTCAGTTCCAGTAAGTGGTACGTCGGCCCATTCATGGCCCCCACACTCTTAAAAATCGTTCGTTAATTAATGTGAAAGTTTTTAATCACGAAAGTAAGTAAATGCTAATGCACCTTAAAAGAAACCAAAATCGGACCGGTCTCAAATGATCGATCCGGCTCTCGGTCCACAAGGGCGCGAGAGGTTTTCTAAAAACTTATGTGTAATTAATATTCCCAACATTCATTCTACTCTAAGACGTTCTACAATCTCGTAGTTCGTTCTTTCGGTTTAAGAGTTATCTCATCTCGAGATTCACTCATTTTTGTACTTAATAGCTCCACTTAAAGTATACACTTCTTGAAACACATCTTGAATACCTCGTAATAAGTTCGAAACTTTACCAAACTACCTTAAGGATGTCCGTTCTCGCTTGCTTAGTCTCTTTAGACTAATTCTGTTTTCCGCATCTTTGCCTGACATTTCTCGCCTTTAGCGCCAAATGCCAGACGCTAGGAAACCTCCACCGAAGGCATAAGAGACGAAGACTACTGAAGTGAAGGAAGGAAGGTCAAGAATTTTCAAGAATTGCATTTTGTTTAATTTATGGGTTTCCCCACGTTGGTTTGAACAATGTTAATTTATATTCCGCTGCGTAAACAACTCTTAAGCTTTATGATTTGTCAAGTCAGGTACAAACTATGTAATGGGTACTTTTAAAGTCTCACATGTGAGCAACTCTCTTTTCTATGTAATTACTTTTTAATTCTGCATGTTTTATTTAATTTAATACCTTATAAAGCCTTGGGTGACTTTGGATGGTAAAATTCGAGGTCACTAGCGATAACACCTATCGTTGCAAAATAGGGGTATTACACAAACGTACACATGTGAATACAAGGAAAAGACACAACAACAAGCTTTATATGAAATCAATAGAAATTGAGGCAATGAGCTAACCAGTCTTACAGCATAACGTTTCATCCAAGTGCGCGTGTCCTTCCCCTTAGAAAGATGAATGAGGTCAAACCTTGGATGTTTGACATTTATTGTGACACAAAACATAGCCCGTTCCATATGGAATGGGAAGCACCACTGTTTCAAACAAGGGGATAGACATAGCTAGAGAAGTGAACAAACGTTGTCTATGATTTACCCGATAATGCACATGCAAAAAGGCAATCCAACGCAGGAACACACGACGCATTTGTGTATCATAATGAGGCCCATAGAAAAGTTTTGATTATATGAGGCAGAGTTCTTAGTTCTTACCACATGAACGTCCGCAACCTGTGCCATGTTCATCCTGCGCAATTCAGTTGTCATGCTTTTGTAAAAATGTCTTGCAACTCACTACCCATCTTTACCATGGTCATCGTTGAACCTGTCTGAAATGATCGAAGATGGAAAACGTACGTAATCAGTATAAGCCAACAATCCCAGATAACGTAAGAGATGAATGTATAATTGCACATACAAGAGTCGTGGTTGCAAAGAATCTCCTTGGGAATGACGCATCCGGGGCCAATTCTCTGTGATTCAAGATTAAAGTGAACAAGTCTATAACCTCGGTCTGCATGATATAGATTCCGCGTGTAAGAGAGTCAAGGTCGCTGTGCGTAACGCTCTCCCCAAGAGTTTGATTCCTGAACACAACCTTTCTGCAGTAGAACGAGTAATGGCCGAGTATAAACTGAAGTATAACAGACCGATCATAAAGATTCAGATACTTTGAAACATATATATGAAAGGATGACGTACCCCTGGACTTCCAATGCAGTTTTAACAAACTCGTCTAACTTTCTCTCCTCAGCATTTGGACGTCTAGTAAAGCGAATCAACTCCTGTTTATATTCCAAAGTGGGTCCAGGTTTTGGGCAAGGCAGGCAGATCACCCGTACAATCCGACCTGGGCAATTCGTAAGAGGTCTATCGTCATCGCGATCATGACCAGAAATACTAGAACCACTATCGTTGTCACTACTGCTATGACCATCATCACCATCAACACGAGAATCTTGCAAAGTTCCAGCACCAATTGGCCGAGTGAGCGGCAATAGCGGTTCGACTTGATCATGAGAACTTCCAGGACAAGAGGTTCCATCCATGTCATCCTGGAAAAACAAATGATGCATGATCGCTGTTATCAGCCCATTAAAAACTAGGTAATTACCCTGATTTGTTACATGCCTCTACATTAACGCGTGCCACAGTCATGACATCGCTCTAGAACAACTCCTGAATGTCCTGATTTTTGAATTGACATGGCAATGTGTACAATATCAGACACAAAGACAAGCAAAGAGAGTAAGAGAACCCTCCATTTTTAAGGGAGAGAACCGAATAATTGATAGCTGGTCGTGTTTACCTCAAGGGCAGTGAATTTCTCACCACTGGGCTTAACAACAGCCACCCTATTCAGATCATCATGACCGGCGTGTTGTTCAATTCTGGCATCCTCCTGAGTACTTGGATTGCAATCATCACCCCCCTTGGAATCAGCATTACCACTAAGGTGATCATCGTCACCATCACTGGGAGGATCTTCATCCTCACAGACATCATGTGCAACAATTTCATCCTCATCTTCCCTTGGAGGATGAGCTGCACCCAACACGACATCAAGAGCGGCAGTGTCATTCTCAACACTTGAATTGCAATCAGCACCCCCCTGGAATCAGCATTACCACTAAGGTGATCATCGTCACCATCACTGGGAGGATCTTCATCCTCACAGACATCATGTGCAACAATTTCATCCTCATCTTCCCTTGGAGGATGAGCTGCACCCAGCACGACATCAAGAGCGGCAGTTTCATTCTCAGCAATATCATCCTCCGCATCATCCATTTCAAACGCGGCATCAAGAGTATCCTGAACCTTTGATTTGCCTCCGTCCATATTGATGTCACTTTCCTGACCGACAACTTCGGCAAAGTACTATTCTGCATGATCAAGAGTTTTGATGAATTTATCATCGCCCATGAATTTTCCACCGTTGGTGTAGTGCAACCCCAATTCAGTGAAAATGGCACACACGACACCATTGATTTCCTTGAATTTGGATGAATTTGCCACGTTTGAAGGAGCGTCATCAGCCCTCAAACAAAACCCCTTAATTTCCCCCATTACCCAAGCCGCAAACATTGCATGCTCTTTCACTAGAGCAGCATTTGGATCGGGCCTTGGACTGTTCGATGGCGGATCCGTGGTTACATCTGGCATATCATCCGTGTCATCCACTTCATTAACAGATTCAACGTGATCAAAAGTGGCCGGTCCACGGAGACTACCTCTTCCAAACCCCCCTGAGTCCCTCTCTTCCTCCTCCCTCTCTATGACCATGATGGTAGTCCAACCCTTTATGATCGGATAAATTCTTGGGGGCGGATCCTTCTTTCCAGCCACATGGTCAACATACATGAGTTGTGAAAAGCAATTTGGGACATGATTATACACAAAATGGACTGAAAAAGCTAGCACAATGATCACTATACACAAAATTGACTGGGAAATATATGCATGGAAAAAGCACATGCACAACATGAGTTCGTTAGACTTACAGTAAGTAACAGGAGAGGTCCCTTGAATCGTGATTTTTACCTTGCAATTATGTTGTAGTATTTTGGTAGTGATCGAATTGCACACTCTATTGATACAAATTGCACACTTCTAACTGTTTAAGAACCCGCGTTCCCTATGATATGATTTTATAATTCAGAACCACCACTAAAATGATAATTATGTATTCTTAAACATAACACTTACGACTGGGCTAATTTTCTTTTTAAGGGCCAAGTTGTTTTCCTTTTCATCTGCCGCTAGGCTTACCACCGCTTTAGTTCTACGTATTTAAATTAAATGACCGTTACACTAAGCTTTCTTATGTTAGTCGATCTGGTAATACGGTTACACATTTTATTGCCCGTTTGAATCCTTTGGCTGGTAATCAACAATTGTATTTGGAAGATATTCCATCTGGTGTAACCGCTCTTGTGGAACACGATCTATAATAAATTACTACTATTTTATCGCAAAAAATTAAATGACCGTTATCAAAAAATTAAATGACCGTTATTAGTTGAACTGATTAATTATGTAATTCACCGTATTTAGAACTTGAAAACAAAACAATAAAACCGTTTTAATTTTTTTGGTATAACCACCAAACCGCCATTAAGGAACGGTTACTTTCGTCCTATTACTTCCCCACACACAGTTTAATTAGTGTAATCCGATCCGAAACAACCGCGAGTAACATTAACTCCCTCAGTTCCCAACGTTCTATAAATAATAGGCCCTTCGTATCGTTTCTCTCCTTACTAATCTCATATTCTCTGTAAAGAAAAAAAAATCCTCAATAGATCTCCATATATCATCTTGTTTCGCTTGGCAATCATGTCCCAGAGGTACGTCCAAACATGTCCCCAAACTTACCTCCCGAATGAGATTCGAGAAGAGATATTACTCGACATGTCGGTTGAGGATCTTGTACGATCTCAAATTGTATGCACTGAGTGGATGGCCGTAATCAAGAGTAGTAAGTTTGTACAACTTCATCTAAGAAGGTCACAATCAACTCATCACCGACGCATGCTTATGACGGTACAAGGCCCCGTCCAAGATTGTGTGACTCGACAAGAAACGACAATGAACCCAACTTCCGGTTCACTCCTTGCGCTTGGTGATCCAGATGTTATGGAATCGTCGTTCATAATCTCTTATATGGATGGCGTGTTTCTCTTGAGACGGGGTACTTACAGGGAGGAATTCACACCATTACATCTATGGAATCCCGCCCTCGACAAATTCCGTACTTTGCCGGATGTACCCGGGTGTAACGATGACCCATTTGTACGGGCAGAAGTTACCGACCTTGGGATCGGATACGACTCGGAGAACGACGATTACAAAATCATTAGATTCATTTTCTGCAAGTATACGCTGCATTATGTGGCTGTTTTTAGCGTGAAGACCTTTGCATGGACGGTGCAGCCAGTCTCCCGACACGATATCAAGTGGAATTATTGTATGTGGCATATCAATCCATGCTTCTTCAAGGGGGCGTTATACTTCGTTTGCTATAATTACTTTGATGGTGTAACAACGTGGAAGTTGGTTTCATTCGAGGTGTCAACGGGAATGATCAACACAACGGATCTTCCACAAGAGTTGAACGCGTCAATGGGTTGCATGAGCAGAGCTATAGTAATTGACGATGGCTCCACGTTAGCTATCTCAGCTTTCACTAATTCCATGTGGGTTTTTAACGAGTCAAACGTGGGATGGATCAAGAAATACACTTTTGGTCTCCCATGTGCACGGGTTGTACACGTCAAGCGAAACAATGACGTAGTAATACACCCATTCGATCCCCGTAACAGTGGGGATCTGTGCTTTATCGTTTATAACCTTGATTCCAAAATGCGTAAGTCATTTAGGTGGCTAGACATGGATTACATTCATCACATGTGTGAATACGTTCCAAGTTTGCTGCTTCTTTAGGAAAGTGCATATTGATGGGTCGTCTACCTTTGTGTACAAGGTTACATGTGTATGTTGATAAAACAATAATTCTATATTGTACTAATAGCACATTTGATACATTATCATTATCATTGTTGTTTAAGAATACTTACTACATAAACTTAAGAATACCAAAAATCGAGAATTGCACACTGTATAAATAACGTATTGCACACTTGCTCGAAATGCACTCATACAAAAAATCGCAATTAGCGAAAATATCAATTTTCACCAATAACTAAAGGTTATTCCAATGGATTGCATAGTGTTGGTTTTGTGAGATAGAAAGTTGTAGTTTATATGTGTTGAGATTATCTCAAACAAATACATGACCAGCGATTCACAGATATAAGGAAGACATCATGACAAGATTTCATTTTCATTATGACAAGATATACATAGAGTATATCATCTGTGTATGTCTTCCATCAAAATAACCGAATGCACAATGTCGCAAAATGGGAAGGACCCTTTTAAAATTTATTAATTAAACGCTAGAAATTATGTACAAGAATACATCCGTCTACCATAAACAATTCAAAGTGGTTGTACTTACAAGTTACAAATAAATAAGTTATTTAGGATTTTTATGGACCAAAAAAATAAAAAATGAATGTAATCATGATTATAGGGTATAGGCTTATAGTATTACACTATTACGGCTAGAAGTGGATAATGTCAAATCAAAAGTACTTCTCCCAATTTTTTTGATAAACACTATTAAGCCATGTTTTGGAGGGTAATGAAAGAGTGCTTGGCGGGAAAATTTTCCTCTTCGGTTAACCAACTTAACTCCAACGTCCCTATAAATAAGTTGTTGTGCCTTATTCCATGTATACCATTCTCACTCGATCAACAAGAAAACTTACAAGTATTCTCTACAGAAACACAAAATCTTTCAACATCTTCAACCCTTTTCCAATGGCTTACAACATAAACAACCACAACCCCAACTCGCCCGGTTTTTGGTGGACATACGCATGTTCATCCGCAACTTCACGCGGCGGAGCTCGGAAGGACGCCAATGCTTGGCGGCTTGCCTCAACGCGGTGGGCCACTCTCCTTCCTTCACTAGGATAGTCGCGGAGGAAAGAAACTACGAAATCATGCTGCAGGATCCCGTACTGAGGATGGAAGTCCAATCGGGGAAGCGCGTCTTGGTGCTCCCTGTCGCGGACATGTCCATCGTACATCTCGATGAGGACGCGCCGCATCCGGAGCCAGTCCTCACAGTGAACCAGGCGCTTGCGGTGCACTGGGCCTTGATGGAGGTCCGTCTGGTTCTTCGATGGCTGCTGAAAAATCCGGTCGTAGGAAGGAAGTCGCTCGGTGATACCCTCACTGACTGCGGCTGGATGGAGAGTTTCGAGTGACTCTTCAGGGAGGAGCTCCGCATTGCGGAAATTCGGGCAGAGATGGTCGACATCCGTCGACGTCTCATGAACGGCAGAGGGAAGAGGCCAGCTTCGACTTTGACCACACCTCAGGGTGTGCTTCTGCCGCCTGGGTACGCTCGGGCAGAGTACCAAAGGATGGCCAAGAGGTCGAAGCGTACCTAATATTGCATGCATTTGTTTGCTAGTATGCCTCTTCTATGTTTAATGTTTGCTAGTAGGCCTCTTCTATGTTTAATGTTTGCTAGTATGTGTCTTGTATGTTTAATGTTTGCTAGTATGTCTCTTCTATGTTTAATGTTTTGAGTCATTTAATTTCCATTTGTTTGCTAGTTTGTTGTTCATCTGGTGTATTTTGGTTAGCCACGTATGAATGAATATATGTTTGCAAAACCATCATGTGTGTGTTTGAAAGGTTTAGTTATTTTGTGTTGAGATCGATCATCTAAAACAAACATATGACAAACGATTCACTAATGCTCACTTTCACAAATAACAAATTGCACACTTGCACAAAATCCACTATTACCCAAATCGAGCAAATGCACAATATATATCAACTTCGAATGAGAACTACAAGTCGTTCAGATGGATCGTAATCTCTCGTTTTTTTAAAAGTCGTAGTTATTTTGTGCTTAGATCATCTAAAACAAACACATGACCAACGATGCGCTAATGCACACTATTGCACACTTTCGCAAAAAACAAATTGCACACTTAGCTTGCGCGAAATCCACTATTACCCAAATCGAGCAAATGCACAATATATATCAACTTCGAATGAGAACTACAAGTCCTTCAAATGGATCCTATTCTCTGGGTTTTGTTTGTGTTAAAGCCTCAGTTATTCTGTGTTTAGATCATCTAAAACAAACACATGACCAGTGATTCACAATAACAAAGTTCACATGACTAGATTTACAATCAAGTATGACAGGATAGGTAATGAAATACCTCCGTTGCGCAATCTAAGACACTATTGAGTTTTTGACCCAAATGATTTTTCATAATATATGACATTTTTTTAATTATGTAAGTTAAACTTTGGAATATATCACAGTATTTAAGTTATTTGCCTAAAAAAATAGTTAATCTATCTATCTATCTATCTATATCTATATCTATATATACTATAAAATTAAAAATTTTGGGTAATTAATGACGCATTCAATTGGCCTAAAACCTATATCTAATTTCAATTTAATAATAGTGTTATATAAACTCATAGTATTACACACAACCTTTGGTATTACAATATGAATTTAAAATCATTAAATAATAACCATTAGTATTACAAATAAAAGTAAAAATAAAAGAAGATAAGATCAACCTTTGATATTTCAAACAAAAGATAAGATCAAATTTAAAATATAACCTTTCGTATTCCACTCTCTTTCTTACTATATAAGTTTTTCACTTTTTGTAGTAACGCTTAGTATTACACACAACATTTGGTATTACAATATGAAATTATGACCATTGGTATTACAAATAAAAGTAAAAATAAAAGAAGATAACATCAACATTTGATATTCCAAACAAAAGATAAAATCAAATTTAAAATATAACTTTTCTTGGTGGTGACTTTTGGTTTTCCACGAATATGCTCTTTTGATCAAATTGTCAAATTCATGTTTTTAATTTGTTCGTTAATAATTATTGTGTGATTTTGAAGGAAATATGCACTTTTAGGGAAATCAAAGGTACATAAAAATATTTCAAAACTGAAAATTTGAAACTCATTTCAAATTTTTTTTTGTTTGAGAGAAAACTAATTTATGTGTATCAATTAGAATTAGTTCAGATTATATTTTATTTAGTTACTAAACTAGATAAATTTATTTGCTAATAATGCACAACATGACTTCAATTAGTTTTTTTTTAACTTAAACTAGTTCTTTTTATCTTAAATTAGTTTTTATATTAAATTATCAGTTAGTTTTTTTATTATCTTAAATTAGGTTTTTTTTATCTTAAACTAGTTTATAAACTAATTGATTGATTGATGATATTCTCTCAAAAAAAAGTTATGCGGGTTACAAGCCTATTTCCACGTGCCCTCTCAATAAAAAACCTATTTCCACGTGTCACGAGGACGGCGTATGACGATAAGTATACAAAACAGTAACCGTTTCACTTCCCGATTAGGGCTCCATATAAAATCCTGTGCCTGCCGCTCTGTATTGCAGAAGTTTCCAGATTGTAGTTCCTTTTTACAAATCGGTATGGATTCTTGGAGTGGTTCGTCGGATAGGTCCACCGACGATGTTGATGTCCTACGGTGGAGCATGACTGTCGCTGAATTGGAGGCGACGCTCGAAGCGTCCCACAACACTGAAAACGCTCTGATAGACAAGCTTAGGGAATTTAACCTTGGAATTCGTCGTGCTAATAGGAGAGTCGAAGATCTGGTCAAAGGCGAAGATAGTTTGAAGGACGTTTCCAGGAAATGGGGCCGCGTCAAGATGTTGAGTGAAGTATGTTTCTCCCCTGTGCCGACCCCTTGATAGAGCATATAGGTATAGGCTTTAGAGCATGTTTTTATTCCCGTTATATGCATTTTTAGCTAGGATTTCGTTCTAAGTTTTAGTTTAGGTTTTATTTTCGTTTAGTTCGGAATCTACGCGTCTTTGTGCATAATTGTAGGTCGGATGGTAGAAGACGGTAGATGGATGGCTTGGGACGGAATCTCGGGATGCATAGGAAGCGTTAAAGAGAAGATCCGAGGTAGAAATGACAAGGCAAAAGTGAAATGACCAAACCACGGAGTGGAGCCAAGACCGCGCCGGAGGAGTGGACTTTCTGCGGCGACAACGCGAGAAAAACAGGCAGAGCGCGGTCGCGCTCTGGGGTGTGCCAAACCGCGCTCCGGCGCGTTGCGGCGACGCTAACTTGGGCTTTGCGAGATCTTGTGGGCCGACTTAGTATTGCTTTTTAGATATTTTTAGACATAAATATAAATACTTTCTTTAGATTTTATTTGGAGGATTATGCTATCTTTTATTCTTGTGTTCTAAGTTTGATTGAGTTTGGAGATTTGTGGGAGACAAAACCCTAGTTTGCAATTGAAGATCAATTTGACTCTTGTAAGTTTTATTTTTCTTCAATGACAATGTCTAGCTAATTTTCTCATGTCCAGCTAGTTAGTTGAAGTTGTATGCATGATTGTTTGTGAGATTTGAATTATTTTAGTTTGCCTTGACTAGATTGAATCTCTCCGTGCTTAATCGATTAAATTCACTTAGGATTATAATAGCTTGATCACCTATTCTACTTCTAAGTTGAATTACAACTAGAATAATTAAATAGACGGTGGGATTTGATTATTCATGGATGAATCCTTTGATTAAACTTATAGACGGTGGAATAAGGTTAATCAAAGGCGGAGAATTTAATCACAAGACGTCGTGAGTAGACGGTGGAATTCATGATTATTGTTTCTATTGAATGCTTTGAACTTAATTGCATGATCAACTTGACATAGAAGATTTTCTAGGTTAATTGGTTAAAAGGTTGTTAAAGACGGTGTATATTAACAACCACCTTAAGCTTGAATTCATAAATTCACAATAGATTAGTCAAGGGAAATTGAAATAAGGATAATCGAGGATCAAAACTCATGTATGCAATGGATACGAAACTGGTTGGACGCTTTTCTCCATATTTGAATCTTAAATCACTTTACTTGCTTTGTTTTAACTAGGTTTAATTATTTAGATTTTTAGTTTACAATCATAAAATCCCCTTTACTTTAGTAACATTACTTAAATCCGAATAATCTGAGTCTCTGTGGGTTCGACCCTTACTTCCACTTTACTAAGGTTAGGAAGTTAGTAATAATTCTTTGATAGTGCTTTTATAACGACGTAAAAGTGCTCGTCAAATTTGGCGCCATTGCCGGGGATCGAACCCGGGTCACCCGCGTGACAGGCGGGAATACTTACCACCCGAGGATGAGGACTTTGAGGCTGCTCCTGAAGATATTGCAGCTGAGGATGTCGATGAGGATGATGATGATGATGATGAGCACACTGAAGTGCCACCAGTTCATGAGTTTGAGCAGCAAGGCCAAGGGGATTACATGACTACTCACCAATACAACCATTTGGTGGAGTTGATGGGAGGCTTGTCTACTCAGGTGAGTGGGTTGCACACTCGTATGGATGGCATGACGGCTGATTTCAACCAGTTCCGGGGTTATGCGACGAGCCGTTTTGATTATGTCGATGAGCAGACTCGGTATTTGCATCAGAGGATGGATACTTACACATCTGAGCAGGGTTATCAGCCATTTGCTTATCAGCCTTATCCCGGATATCCAGCTCCTGAGTATCCATACCCGGGATACCCACCACCACCACCGCCCGAGGAGTAGATTCCTGAGTTTGACAAGTTCTTGTGATGAGGTCAATGTTCTTTTTCTCTTATGTTTTCTTTTACTTTGGGGACAAAGTAATGTTTAAGCATGGGGGAAGGGGATTATTTATTTTGTCATGAGAGCTTGTTTTTAGTTAGATCATGTAGTTGCATGTGCATGTTTATGTTTTTGTATGCATTGATTAAAAGCTTGAAAAATCCATAAAAATTCGAAAAATTCAAGAAAATTTGAAAAAAATGGTTTGGTTGCATTTAGGATTCATTTTCCCCTTGGAACCACTTGTTTAAATAGTGAGTATGATTTCATATCCCATGACTTGTTAAGTTTATGATGGAAATTCTAAATAAGAATTGCTTAATTATGAAGGAGTATGCATGAAAGTAAAAATTTGAGCTAGTTATGAAGTTCTAACCAAAAATTTGCCTTGTGAGAATTCTTTTGAGCCTTTACATGCCAATTTTGCATGAAATTCTTGAGTGTATCTCTTTGCTTGTTTTAACTCTAGAACTTGCGTTTAGATTCTTTTTCAAGGCCACATTATATGATTTGGATGCATGATGTAAAAGTGATTGAGGCAAATTTTCTTTAGCTCATATATATCCTTATCCACCTTACATTATACCTTTGTTTTTGTAGCCCCATTGTTTTGAGCCTTAGCCTTGTTTATTAGCTCCACAAAAATTGATCCTAGCCAAATAAGCTTGAGCCTCATCCGGGAATTAGGATTTGACTAGGGGAATTTCGTGGGTTATTTGTATACTTTGGGGTTGTGAGAAAGTGTGAAAGGTGTAATAGAAGGGAATGTCCAAAGTGAAAAGTGTTGGAAAAGTTTAAGGATGATGGGGATGTTTATTGAAAAATCTTTAAGTTAAGTTGGTTTGAAAGGTTGATTGAGATGAATTCTATGTATAAATTGCAAAAGTATTCTTGTGAGAGAAGAATAAAAAGAAAGAATAAATCTCAATTGGGTTTGTGGAAAGGAAATCAAAAGTTGAGCAAAAGAAAGAAGTGCTTAAAAGAAATTAATGGAAGAAAAGGGAAGTATAAGTTGGGAGGATGTTTTGAGAGTGAGTGTTGATGTAATTCGGGTTTTTAGTTGATTCTAGTTCCCGGATTTAGCATCACATGGCCATATAATGATCCCCTCCTACTTGTCTATACCTTGGCCCCATTACAACCTTGAAAAAGACCTCATGATTTATGTTGTGCATTTGAACATTCGTGGTGGAGATTTAGTGCACTGATGCAAGCATATGGTAGTTAGCATTCAAAGATGATTTTTGAGTGAAAACACATACCTTTAAACACTTGAGTGTTGAGTGCAAACACATATACCTTGGTGAGGGTTAGAATGGATTAATAGTTTGGTTTGAAACTTTCGATAAATGTATGCAAAGATTTCATGGTTAAGTTTGTGCTTCTTGAAAATGAATTGAAGTCATGACTTGCTTGTTTGTGGTGTGGTTGATTTCTATGTCTTGCTTGAGGACAAGCAAGGTTCAAGCATGGGGGAATTTGATAGAGCATATAGGTATAGGCTTTAGAGCATGTTTTTATTCCCGTTATATGCATTTTTAGCTAGGATTTCGTTCTAAGTTTTAGTTTAGGTTTTATTTTCGTTTAGTTCGGAATCTACGCATCTTTGTGCATAATTGTAGGTCGGATGGTGGAAGACGGTAGATGGAAGGCTTGGGACGGAATCTCGGGATGCATAGGAAGCGTTGAAGAGAAGATCCGAGGCAGGAATGACAAGGCAAAAGTGAAATGACCAAACCGCGGAGTGGAGCCAAGACCGCGCCGGAGGAGTGGACTTTCTGCGGCGACAGCGCGGGAAAAACAGGCAGAGCGCGGTCGCGCTCTGGGGTGTGCCAAACCGCGCTCCGGCGCGTTGCGGCGACGCTAACTTGGGCTTTGCGAGATCTTGTGGGCCGACTTAGTATTGCTTTTTAGATATTTTTAGACATAAATATAAATACTTTCTTTAGATTTTATTTGGAGGATTATGCTATCTTTTATTCTTGTGTTCTAAGTTTGATTGAGTTTGGAGATTTGTGGGAGACAAAACCCTAGTTTGCAATTGAAGATCAATTTGACTCTTGTAAGTTTTATTTTTCTTCAATGACAATGTCTAGCTAATTTTCTCATGTCCAACTAGTTAGTTGAAGTTGTATGCATGATTGTTTGTGAGATTTGAATTATTTTAGTTTGCCTTGACTAGATTGAATCTCTCCGTGCTTAATCGATTAAATTCACTTAGGATTATAATAGCTTGATCACCTATTCTACTTCTAGGTTGAATTACAACTAGAATAATTAAATAGACGGTGGGATTTGATTATTCATGGATGAATCCTTTGATTAAACTTATAGACGGTGGAATAAGGTTAATCAAAGGCGGAGAATTTAATCACAAGACGTCGTGAATAGACAGTGGAATTCATGATTATTGTTTCTATTGAATGCTTTGAACTTAATTGCATGATCAACTTGACATAGAAGATTTTCTAGGTTAATTGGTTAAAAGGTTGTTAAAGACGGTGTATATTAACAACCACCTTAAGCTTGAATTCATAAATTCACAATAGATTAGTCAAGGGAAATTGAAATAAGGATAATCGAGGATCAAAACTCATGTATGCAATGGATACGAAACTGGTTGGATGCTTTTCTCCATATTTGAATCTTAAATCACTTTACTTACTTTGTTTTAACTAGGTTTAATTATTTAGATTTTTAGTTTACAATCATAAAATCCCCTTTACTTTAGTAACATTACTTAAATCCGAATAATCCGAGTCTCTGTGGGTTCGACCCTTACTTCCACATTACTAAGGTTAGGAAGTTAGGAATAATTCTTTGATAGTACTTTTATAACGACGTAAAAGTGCTCGTCACCCCTCCACAAGACCCATGTATGGCACCATCTTCTACCGCAGGTACTCTATTGCATTCCGGACGACCCGCTAGTGTTTATTACATATATGTATATAGTTGTTTCTGTCGTCTGGGCTTGGCCGTATACCGGCAACGGTGGTGGATGATTTTAAGAAATTAGGGTTTGCGGATGTTTTCATGGCTTGGAGTTTAATTTGAAATGTCGCTCTGTTCGTTTGTTTCGGGTGGATGCTCCATCGGAATTAATCCAATTTTCTTTTTAGTGTACGTTGATGACCAACTAGTAATACTTAATTGTGTATCATGTTTGAATTTTCAATCAGGCAGTGGAGTCGTTGCAAGCCCTGTTGAAATTCCCAGTGATTCCGCTGAATATGAGGAAGAAGAAAATCCCAAAACGATGAAAGAACGGCTCACCCGAATACAAGAATTGGTTTTCGGTAGTTCCGGGCTAGAGGAATCCAAAGAAAAATGCCATAAACTCCTCGGTAGGTATGACAACTCTGTTTAGAGGGTCTCGGAGTTGTGCAACTAGCTCCGGATTGCAAAGTCCCTATTGAAGGAAGCTGAGGCAAAAGTACATGTTGCAAAGAATGCGCGCAGAACGTTCATTGACTACTACAATCGATTGGGGCGCATTGTGGTAATGGCGGAACGAGGTATGAATGAGGCTGACGAGAAGGCGAAAATGGACGCCTAACACACGATTCCCCCACGTCTACATCCAGGCATGTAGTAGTAGTGTTTGTAAAGTTGTTGTGATTAACTATATATGGTATATAATGTATTTATGAAGAACAATATATGGTAATGGTTTGTAATGCTGTTGTGATGAAATATGGTATGTAATGTATTTGTTATGATGCACATTCGTACAAACGAATTGCACACTTTCGCTCATGGAACTCCACCAAAAATCGAGAATTGCACACTGTATAAATAACGTATTGCACACTTGCGCGAAATGCACTCATACAAATATCGCAATTAGGGAAAATATCAATGTTCACTAATAACTAAAAGTCCTTCCAATGGATTGCCTGATTGTCCTGTTTTATGCGTTCCGCTTCTGGCTTATGCTCCATTGTTTCCGGGTGCAGGTACGGTTCATTTTTCTCGTTATAATGAGCAGAGCAATGACTCTTCGCAATAGGAGAAATTTGATTTGGGTTATGATATTTTCGTCCATTTTGCTGTAGGAGCCTGAGAAAGCTCAGCGTATCACACTCGAAGATAGACGACGATGACTTATCTCGGATGTTAGGCCGTGAGCGCAAGGAACTGCAAGAGCTGAGCATCCGGCATCCCCTGGAGAGTTGCACATCAAGCTCACAGGGTCTTCTTGGTGTTGCCATTAGCTGTCCTAAACTTCACTCTATCGAGTACAAATGCAAATCGATGTCAAATGTAGTCCTTGCTTTATTTACTGAACAATTGCCAAATCTTCACTCTGTGGGCATAATCCTCACTCATGATATTCGCAAGTTAGGGTTTGGAAAGGATTTGGTGGGTTCGTCATGTTGACTACTATAACTCGCTTTAGAACTGAATACGAAAGTAAGATTGCTCGTCTACCGTTCCTTTCTAAACTTGAAGTCTTAGAATCAATTTCGGAGTACTAATTTCGGGGTTGAGTGGGCGCACTGTTTGCATTCGATGAAATGCACACCAAGACTCCGAGTTATTTTTCATTTATTTTGAGCGTGTTTGAGGATTTTTAGAACTGAATACGGAAGTAAGATTGCTCTTCTACCGTTCCTTTCTAAACCTGAAGTCTTAGATTAATCAAATATGATGTTTTAGGATTTGTCTTAACTAAATTCAAGGGGCCACAAAATTTGACTCAAATACCTTTTTTATCAATTTTTTTTTACTTTTTATGAAATAAGCAACGGAGCATTTGTTGCTAACTTGCAATTTTAAGGTTTGGTGGAAAAGTAGAAAACACTTGCTTTAAAGGTATTATCATTATCCTTCCTTGTTTATGTTTGTTAATGGGCCTGGCCACTGAGAGAATTATAAGTCAGGGTTCGGGAAAGGGCCCAATCGTTATTTTTCTGTACTACTATAAATTTCCTGATTGTCGAGATTCACAGAGCTTTGCAGCTCTTCGTTTCAGTATTCAATGTATTACTCTCTATAACAATTGAGCTCCGCCTGTTGCTTCTTTCATGCATCTATCATCGCCCTCATTTTCAGGTTAAAATCGCTTCTTTAGTCACTACTGTCTTTTGTTCGATGAATTTTAGAATATAGCTTCGTTGTTGAAGTGATTATATATATTTATTGTATACCTGGAATCGGGAATGGATATGGGATTGGGAATGGGGTTATTTCATACCTAAATATGGTGTTTGGTGTTTTATTAGAATAGGGATTGGGAATGAGCTTCTTCTCTACTCCCATGGCTTCTAGTCATTGAAAGCTTCTTCTTCCAATGTCAACCCCATGGTTTCTAGTCATTCAATGAAAGTAAAAAAATATGGCAGTGGAAGAGCTTCTTCTCTACTTCCATGGCTTCTTCAACAAATTGGCCTTATAGAGAAATATTAGGCAATTTTCAGATCTGAGTTGGTAAAATTAGAGAAGAATGAAGCGATTCATTAAAAGATTTGGGCAAGTAGTGAAATTGAAGTAGTGAAATTAGGTTGATTTACTTCAGATCTGGGAGTTTTCCACGAATTCAACATAGTGGGGGCAAAAGGAGGAAGAAGAAGTTAGAGAATGGCTCAAACCCACCTCAAGACTTGGGTATGAGGGAATGGAAAAATCAGGTATGGGAATCAATTTCATACCCATTCTTGTCCGTACCAAACACTGGAATCGGGTTAGGTCATTCCTAAACCCATTCCGTATACCCTTGATATAGAAACAAACAGGCCTTAGGGTTTGGAATTTAGGGTTGGGTAATGCAGCATTGTAATTTGGATTATTTCATTTGAGAGTTGGTCTTGGAGGCTTTCTGAAAGGAGTGAGTATGCGTTATATGTTCTATTAGTTATGCTAGGATTTATCCAATTTTGATATTCTGATATATTATGCGTATTTGATGCAGTAGATGCTATTTAATTTCAACTTCTTTTTTATATGAGACTAATATAAATAACAAAATTACAGTGACGGAAATGCATAGTGTAGTTTGTTGCATGCATTGTCCACCCTATGTGTACATAATCTTACTGGCAAGGTGCCTTTACAATCTTTGTTTGTTGAATTGATTTAGGATTACAAATAGTTACCATTTTGAACCGTATTGATTCAGTTATCACAGCTGTGGTTGTCGAAGTTGACCCAGTTTATACGGACAAACAATTTCTTTCTGCAGGACCCAGAAAGTAAGATAACACCTTTGTTGAAGAATCTGGTTCTCAAAGTGATAAGCAAGAAAGTATAAAATCACTAGCAAACTAAGGAAGACCGGAGAGTAAAATGCTGGCAGCTTAGAGAGAGTTGAGAAGGAAAATGCTGAAAAGTCAAAGAAGCCTTGGAAAGGAAATGTCGAGCAACATCGAATGATTATGGGACTTAAGACGGAGGTTCCCAATTCTAAGCGGAATGAAGAAAGCATGAAGAAGCAAATTCGGAGCTTGGAAGACAACTTAAAGAAAACTGAGCTGACCAAAGTGAAAAGACTACGGAACTTAAACGGAGTTGTCAAAGGCAAAGGATAAGAGAAAAAATGAGTTTCTCAAGTCTAAGAGAAATGAATGAGGTACGAATAAGCAAATTCTAAGCTTAAAAGATAATGCTAAATCTTTTATTATTGATTATTATCAAATAATAAATATCATACATTGACCAAGATTGCTATATTGTTTAGGAGGTAAGATCTGTCATTATCTTTGTGAATCAAGAACTTGAGCACTGCCGCACAATTGACACCTTTTATAGCAAATCCACTGCACTATCTGGTGTTGGACAGGTAAGAGTCTATATTCATCTTGTTTTCTGTTTTTATTTACTAATTAAATAGTACTATGAATCTACCTAATTATTTGCTTTTTAATAATATTTGACTATGAAAGTTAGAGAAGGTTCATTCGAATAAGATTGTTATCGTGAGTATTGTTAGGTTGCATTTAATAATTTAATCTGATTCTTAATTGGATTTGACATGCCCTTGGTCATGTAAGCATATGATCCCGTGATTAGTAAGTAGCTTATAGTGGACAACTAATCTAATTAAGAGAAGTACCGTACTCATTAGTAAAGTGTTAATACGATTCTGCCTAGAATAATTAGGTATGGGTTGATATTAAAGCTGCACGCATAATTCGTCTTCTTTAAGTAGGCACCTACACTTTTCTAATACGTAGCCATGCGTAGCATTAAGGATTACCAAATAATTATATCTTTGCAGGGCACGAGCCACGAAAATAACACTCGCAAACTCTCCACTATAATTAACTAATTTGGTTAACAGCTCTTTTTCACTCACTGTTTTTCTTCTTCCAACTCATTTGACTAGCATTGAAGAAAGCACATTGTTTTCCTAAGTTAAGCTTTGTTGTGTTTAGGCTGACATTGTTCAATTTACAAGACTCATCAGGAACAAAACTACTATTATGTACCATAAGAAGGATATGTTTGGATTAGACAATAATTCACAGTTTAGTGCAGCTAAATGCTATATAGTAAATTATGGAGTGTAATCCCAACAGAACTAGATTTACTACACTCTCACGAATCTTGAGTTCTACTAATTTAAATTAATATTGTTATCCTTTGTCTTTTATGTTAGGGTGAAAGGATAAGCGTGACAAACATTGGTGATTCACGTATTGTTCTAACTACCGCATCAGAAGATGGCAGTTTAGTAGCTGTTCAGCTCAATCTACCTCGTAATTAAGTTCACCACTTTCTTCATTCTCTTAGACTTGAAAAACCCCTCTTTTCTCATATCTTTTGCATTTGACGGCTCCATCTTAAGTTTCGTAATTGTCTTGCTTTGCTCAGTCAGTTTTCTTTAAGTTGTCTTCTAAGCTCTGAATTTGCTTCTTCGTGCTTTCTTCATTCCACTTAGAATTGGGAAACTCTTTCTTAAGTTCCAATAATCTTTTGACGTTGCTCAGCATTTTTTCCCCGAGTGTTCTTCGAGTTTTCAGCATTTTGGACCCCAACACCCGATTCCCCCTCGTCTAGATCCAGGCGTGTAGTAGTAGTGTTTGTAAAGTTGTTGTGATTAACTATATATGGTATGTAATGTATTTATGAAGAACAATATATGGTAATGGTTTGTAATGATGTTGTGATGAACTATGGTATGTAATGTATTTGTGATGATGCACATTCGTACAAACGAATTACACACTTTCGCTCATGGAACTCCACCAAAAATCGAGAATTGCACACTGTATAAATAACATATTGCACACTTGCGCGAAATGCACTCATACCAAAATCGCAATTAAGGAAAATATCAATGTTCACTAATAACTAAAAGTCCTTCCAATAGATTGCATAATGTTTGTTTTGTGAGTTTGAAAGATGTAGTTTATATGTGTGGACATTATCTCAAACAAATACATGACCAACGATGCACAGATATGATGAAGACATCATGACAGGATTGCATTTTCATTATGACAGGAAATGTAATATATCATCTATGTATGTCTTCCATCAAAATAATCGAATGCACAATGTCGCAAAATGGGAAGGACCCTTTTAAAATTTAATAATTAAACACTAGAAATTATGTACAAGATTCCATCCGTCGACCATAAACAATTCAAAGTGGTTGTACTTACAAGTTACAAATAACTAAGTTATTTAGGATTTTTTTGGACCAAAAAAATAAAAAATGAATGTAATCATGATTATAGGGTATAGGCTTATAGTATTACACTATTATGGCTAGAAGTGGGTAATGTCAAATCAAAAGTACTTCTCCCAATTTTTTTTGATAAACACTATAAAGCCCTGTTTTGGAGGGAAATGAAAGAGTGCTTGGCGGGAAAAATTTCCTCTTCCGTAAACCAACTGAACTCCAATGTCCCTTTTTTTGGTGGAGAACTCCAACGTCCCTATAAGTAAGTTATTGCTCCTAAGTCCTAACGTATATATGTTCTCACTCGATCAACAAGAAAATTTACAAGAATTCTCTACACAAACGCAAAATCCTTCAACATCTTCAACTAGTTTCCAATGGCTTACAACACAAACAACCACAGCCCCCAACTCGCCCGGGTTTTGGTGGACATATCCATGTTCATCCGCAACTTTATGCGGAGGAGCTCGTTGGGACGCCAATGCTTGTCGGCTTGCCTCAACAAAGTGGGCCACTCTCCTTCCTTCACTAGGATATTCGAGGAGGAAAGAAACTACGAAATCATGCAGCAGGATTCGGTACGGAGGATGGCAGTCCACTCGGGGAAGCGCGTCTTGGCGCTCCCGATAGTAGACATGTCCATTGTTCGTGTCAATGAGGACGCGCGGCGTCCGGAACCGGTCCTCACAGTGTACCAGTTGCTTACGGTGCACTAGGCAACTATTTAGGGAGGAGCTCCGCCATGAGGAAATTCGGGCAGAGATGGTCGACATCCGTCGACGTCTCATGAATGTAAGCGGGAAGAGACCAGCTTCGACTTCGACCGCACCTCAGGTTGTGCCTGTGGCGCCTGGGTACGCTCGGGCAGAGTACCAAAGAATGGCCAAGAGGTTGAAGCATATCTAATATAACGAATTGCACACTTGCGCTAACGAACTGCATACTTAGTAATATTGCATGCATTTGTTGGCAAGTAGGTCTCTTCTATGTTTAATGTTTTAGTCCTTTAATTTCCATCTGATGTATTTTGGTTATCTACGTATGAATGAATTTATGTTTGCAAAACGATCATTTGTGTGTTTGAAAGCTTTAGTTATTTGTGTTGAGTTCATCTAAAACAAACACATGACCAATGCTGCACTATTGCACACTATCGCAATAAACGAATTGCACACTTAGCTTGCGCTAAATCCGCTATTACCAAAATCGAGAAATGCACAATATCAATTTCGAATAAGAACTACAAAATGGATCGTTTTCTGTCTGGATTGTTTGTTTGAAAGCTTCAGTTATTTTGTGCTGAGATCATATAAAACTAACACATGCCCATCGATGCACTATAAGGAAGTCCTATTGATAGGATTTGGGTTTCAATGTGACAAGATTGCATAATTTATCATGTATTTTAATTAATGCACAATTTCGCATATAGAGAATTGCACACTGCACGAAATCCATTAAAACCAAAATCGACAAATGCACATTATCGATTTAATTATGCTAACATTCATAACGATGCACTAAGGAGGTCAAGCTAACATACATCAGAATTTCATTACAAATCTAAAAAAAATTAACCCCTATTATCACTACTAAGACAATGAAATAAAGGTTCGCTCTTCGCTTCGCCTTGTCCCTCTATTGTTGTCTCTCCTTCACTTGTCTTAGTAAACCCCAAATGACCTTCTTGGTATTATTTGGCATTTATCCATCAAGCCAGTCAAAATACGTGCAAGCACTGCTTGTTTGCAAATTTAACACAATTTGAGCACATTGAACAAAAACCCTAAAATTTTCGAAAAATGGAATCTTGCCCAAATCATGAAATTGAACTTACTCCAAAGTGAGGACAGCCATAAAATCGCCTTCCCGGGTTACGTTCCGTCCATGAGTAAACAATTGTTGTTGAAGATCCACAATCACAACACACCGGGTTTTGGTATTCTGCACCTCCCCTTGTTCTAGAACGCCCACTCGAGCTTCCGATATTCGAAGATGCCATGTCCTAGCTTCCACTCTAACAATTCGGTCGATGGAGGAGAGTGGAGAATTTCTGACTTTGCTTGCTGCAGTGTTCAATGACGTGTTGGAGAATTTATAGGTTTGCTTGCTGCAGTGTTCAATGGCGTGTTGGAGGAGAGTAGAGAGATCGATCCTTTTAACAACATGTGTTAATGGGTCGGAGTGTCCTGGTGGGGATAGGCCCAGTATTCGATTCATTTTTTTTTAATGTTGGAGCCTATCGCACAACGACCCATTTAACTCCTCCCTCGTTTATATCGTCCCAGACAGTAATGAGACTAATGAGTAAACCCTAGTCTTTTCAATTCAATCGTGCACCGGAGACCTCTACTCAAACACTACCTTACCATTTGAAGATGTCGACAAGTAGAATTCAGTCAGCAATTCCGTGTGTTGCTGCCAGCACAACCAAACACTTCGTTAAGATGATACATTTTTCGTCGGTTCAGTTAGAGCGCCTAGTAAGCCCTTTTTTCTCCCAATTTTGTTTCATAATATATGAATTCCACAACTTCATATTCTTGGGCATCCTGAATTTAGTGGTTTTAGTGTTTCTCCTCCACTGTTTGCATATTTAATGTTCCTTATTACAACGATTGACTTCATTATAAGTCTTCCGATCCTCAAAGCAACAACTTTCCTTAATAAACCATGCTACAAAATCTGAATCCTCTTATAAGTTTGTGATAGACTCTAATTATGCCTGAATTCTGGCACAAAAAGCATCGACTTCAAGCAAATTTTACCAGTCAAGGCTATAGTTCCTACGGACTGACTTGTTTAACAGATACCATGTGAAGAATTGCGTATGCGGAAGTAATTGAAGTATAATCCATGAAAGAGAGGAAAGAGGGCTCAATTCATTCTGTAAGAGTTTTTTACAGAGAGTATCAAGCAAGCTAATATTCTTGAACCCCTTTTATTACAGACACGTGGATCTTATTACTAACCTTCTAACAAACTCTGGTTAACTTGTCTAACTAGTCTACATTGACTAACTACTAATGATTGTCATTGTACCTTTTAATTTTCCTGCTAATTATGGCCGATCAATGCATTCATTTTCATGATTTGTAACTACATTTTGCCAGATCCTGCCAATGGCATTTTCAAGGCAACACCGGGCAAGCATGCAAAACCGTGCTTTTATTACAACTCCGAACGGATCTGTACACTCTGTTGGTGTTTCAAGGCGGGTTGGCCAAGTGTGGTTTACCGGTGGCTGGAAAGAATTTACGGAGTTGTACTCTATACTAGGAAGGGATCCATATTAATGTTCGGCTACGATGGACACTCTCGCTTCTACATTCTCATCTTCGACCCTAATACCGGGTGCGAAATTGACTATCCAGACCATGACTCCGACGACTTCACATAAGCAATGTCTGCTCTTGCCTCATAATGCACAATGAATAATGTAAACATCTAAATTCTGGGTCATCACTTTATTGGGTATGTAGACAATATTTTATCTTAATGTATGTTTTTTTCAGCTAGGTAGATGTTGTTGTTGTTGTTGTGTTTTTTTTTCCAACTCTTCTTACTTAAATCTATGGCATTTGTGTTGAACTTGGCCAAATAAGTAGCATAATAAGTGTGGCATCAACAACTGGTAAACAATATGACAATGCTGTCAGCAACCATCATTTGATTCATACTCCAAGGGTCCCAACTAAGAAAGAATCACATTCTCCATCATCAAGCGAAAAGCAAAGCAACATCAGGGGGGACGTCATGAAATTCCTCATATGTGTTGCCTAAATCTAAAGCATACTTAGCTAGAGTGCCGGTTGTTGATTTCCCCCATTCCCGGAGAAGCTGAACTGTCACCTCCCAACAACGGTTGTCATGAATTAAGCTCCAACACTCCTTAAGCAATTCAGATTCTGGTGCCTCACCTACCATGTTCACAAAATCGCAAGCCTCCGTAGAATTACATTCTACCAGCACATTGGACGTTGGCCAATTTTGTATTATCTTCAACCCATACAAAATACACCTTATAGCAACTGTAACTGTATTGGCGTGACCCAAATTGCACACATAACACATCATTACGTCGCCATTCCCAGACGTAATAATACCACCTCCACCTGCATCGCCATTCACGCCATTGGAAAGGCCACAAGTACTAATCTTCAAGCACTCCCTACGTGGTTGGGGAATCCAACGAGAAGAGCTCAACTGTGATGCAATTAGAAACATAAAAAATAAGGGTAAATTGTACCTGACATATTTTTATTTAGGCGGGTGCAAGTAATTCACTGACCTGTGATTCATCCACACGCATGGCATATGACGGAGTCGCCCGAGAGCTATGACGAGGCATGATATCATTTTGGGAAAACCTTAATCCCAGTTCCGCGCCATCAAGCTTCAAAGGTAGGTAGGTATTACATTAGGCATGTTTGATTTACCTTATTCTGTGACTACCGTTATATAAAGCACAAAAGAGATACAAGCTCCAACATATACTTACCGTAGTTCGAAGGGTATCAGAAACATGCCTATCACTGCAATGCGCATTGCTCCTGGTAACATGTTTGACGGAAGTGGTTTCCTCCGTTGTAACCTTGGCCTGGACCAAATACAACGTTATTTTTATCACCATAATGTTTTTAACACATTCCACAATTATAATAATAGCAAGCAGATGGTGAATGAAAATTACTTTCTTGCTCCTTGGTTTATTGATTTTCTTCTTTTTGCTTGCAAGAGAAGGAGTCTCCGTTGGATGCTGGGTCCGTTTGCCTTTCGGTCGGCCTTTACCCCTTTTATCTGGAGGATCCTTCAAACATTCCGTGTCTGCCGGTTGTCTACTTTTATTGTGCCTTTCATTTCTCTGCTTCTTCTGCAGCCTCCTCTTCCCAAAGTTCTTGGCATCCAGGCCCCTGATTCCATTGAGCACGGGATTGGAGATAATTCCCATTACCTCCTCCAGCCTTTTTTCTATGTCGTCCACTCCTTTTACAAAGATGTTGTATGTTTCCTCATTATGGAGTGCAAGATATACCAGCAACTGGTTCATGTCACTAAGCTCATGGAACCTCTTTACATGTGGAGCTTCTTTGGGATCATAATATTTAACTTTGATGCTCTCATAGTCTCTGACGATGTTTTTCCTCCAACGATTCAACACATACTTCTCGGGAATAGAAGGAATCTCTTCCATGTCAATCACTCTAATTATATGCCTACACAAAATGCCTTTGAATTCAAATAGATTACAAGAGCATTTGAATTCCATAGAACCTCTATCGATAGTGGTCCAAAAGGATTTCTTCCTCGTCCGCCAAACAGGTTTTACTATTTTTTCGTCAACTTTATATGTTGTTTTGTTTCCATGGACGCTCGATTGCGTTGGATTTGTGTGTAAGAGGCCCTCTACCTATAATCAAATATTTAACACTATAAGAATATAATTTAACGTATCCCTCATGCGGAATTTACAGCAGCTACCAGCGTAATAAGTGTATACTACGCTTGTGTTTTTACCTCTTCCTTCACTTCTTTGAATTTATTGTTCGTATAGGCCTTATGGAAAACCTCTTCGACCAATATGGTTGAATTGCAAGTATAAGGCTTGTCCATAGATTGGGCATTTAAAATCTTTTCCTCTTCAACCTTGCCTGAGAGTGCCAACCGGTATTGCTCGACCAATAGTTTCAATCCGGTGTGCCCATTCAGGAATCCTTTGAAATAAAAATTTAGGCCTTCACTCCTCTGTGTGGACGACATACCGGCCCAAAACGAACTCCTCTAAAGTCCGTAGCCATACTCCAGCATCTTGCATCTGCCCAAAAAACATTAAGTAAGGCCCCGTTCGAATCTCTCTTGATCTCACTGAAGAAGTCTGGGTTATCAGCTGCCATCGATTCCAAGTAGTCCTCCAAAGTTGAACTTCGACGCTCTGTGTTTAACACATTTCTCATATCTGTTTTATTGTAAGGTAAGTTCTCATGCCCTCCGTTTTCAACAACCAGCGAATTAAAATTCTTCGTCACTGGAACACCGGCTCTATCATTCGTCATGATCCTCATCTTGTGGTGCTCTGGCATGTACTTATAGTTAATCATCAAACGGCTGTTAATTGGACTAAGCGGGTGGTTATGTTCCAGTTTCAGACTCTTCATTTTAAACCTATCCTCCACGTACCTCGCATGAATAAAGACTGGGCACTCAGTTGCTTGGCTTTTTTTATACGCCGTTGCTTTCCCCGCCTTCACACACCCTAATCGAAGTTTCTCCATCATGTGGTATTTCGCTTCCTCTTGACCCTTTTTATTCCCGTATGTTCCCTTGTACTCCTCGAACAGCTTGGAGTTACGAGTATGCCACTGAAAACCAGTCTGATATGCGTATTTATGACACCATTTTGCAAAGTCTTCTGCATCGTCAAAGCACATCCCCATTATGGGATGTGGCAAAACACCATCGGAGGGGTCACTTGTGTCGCCGACCTCTTCGTTGACAACATTTTCCTCGTTCAAATCAACACCTTCGTTTAGGACATATACCTCGTTCAAATCTAAACCTTCGTTTAGGTCCAATTCCATTGAAGCGAAATCTGCGAAGGATTTGAAACAAATATATCTATGATCACATTTTCCAATAAGCTACATGCACCCTATCAAATGACCCGAATGCACAGTCCAAATAACGAATTGCACATTGTCACTGTTGAAACCCGATATAATGCACACTATAAACGGGATTATAAAAATACTAACTCTCGGGAATTCGTACAACCAAACGGTTTTCGTACGCGGATTATTCCTCCTCCCCACCCCTCAGCCGATTGTTTTTGTGCTCTTTACGAATAAAGCCTTTAGACTTTATACGGTTTATAGCGCGATCTCACTCGGAAATCAAACACGTCGAGCTTTGACAAACGAGATAGTTCTCGAGCCAGAGAGGATTTTCGACCCTCTTATCATCTCATGCCTTCTCTTATATATATTGTTTTGTTGTTGGGCCAATTTGCCCAACTCCGATGTGGGACGAGCCCAATTACCATATGAGAAAGATGATGTGTCATTTGATGGTTGGACTAATTTGATGATCTTTTACGAGATTATTGCTGGTTTCTGCCACAAAAAGTGGAGAGTAGTTTAAATGGAAACTTAGCCCTTAAGGTTATGCCATGTCGAGCTCTTATTGGACCCAATCAAAAGCTCATCTCTACTCACTGCCGATTTCATTGACTTTGTGTGCTGTGTGTTGAATAAACATATATCCATGTAGATTTTGCACCTGCTAGAAAGGGGTCCACACATTCAATAATTATTTAATTAACTTGAATGGGCCATGCTACATACATGACTTTGGAAATTTGGTTATGCATCACCTTGAACTTTGAAAGACAATTGCATGGCCATGTACGTGAAAATATAATGATATATGTTCGTGTACGTGCGTGTGTTGTTCTTTTCACAAGAACACGCCGTTTTGCTTTCCCGAGCCAAGTTGAATGCATTTGTGTTTAGATATACACACACAGGGGAGGGTTCAAGAGAAACGGCTATTGTAGAGAAACGGGGGAATGAATATGAGACGTCGGATGAGGGCAATTTAATGGTGAGATTTGCGGGTCCATTATACTTGAATATGGAGAAAATTACCTGATTGGAATTTAAATGGAATGTCCGAAAATAAAGGGCATGATTTTTTTACAAAAAAGAGAAAAATCTAAAAAATCTCACGTGATTTTCTATATTTGTAAGTTTGATATTCAAACGAGATTTGCACTGTTAAATGAGATTATTTTGTTGCTAAAATTTAGGAGATAATTCCCATAATTTAAAAAAATAAAAAAGGTAATATTTTATGAAAGAATATTAACAATATATTCTCGAATTGTCTGAATATGTTAGTTTAAATTTTGAACAAACCAATATATTTAATTGAATATTAATAAGACATTCTCGAATATGTCATTATAGTAGTCATTTTTTATATCTGAGTATGTTAGTTTAAATATTGAACAAATCAAATGTGTAATCGAATATTAAGAACACATTCTCGAATATGTCGTTGTAGTAGTCACGTTCTTATGTTTGAATTGATTAGTTTAAATATTGAACAGATCAATATGTGTAATCGAATATTAAGAACGCTTCCTCGAATATGCCGTTTTATTACTCATGTTTTTATATATGAATATGTTAGTTTAAATATTGAAAAAATCAATATGTGTAATCGAATATTAAGAACACATTCTCAAATATGTTGTTGTCGTAATCATGTTATTATGTCTAAATTGATTAGTTTAAATATTGAACAAACCAATATGTGTACTCACATATTAAGAACACATTCTCGAATATGTCATGTTAATACTCATGTTCTATATCTGAATATGTTAGTCTAGATATTGAACAAATCAATATGAGTAATCGAATACTAATAACACATTCTCGAATATGCCATTGTAAGAGTCGTATATATAATTGTAATTATATCTGCATATTTGAGTGTAAATCTTGAACAAAACAAAGTATGAAATCGAATATTAAGTATACAATCTCGAACATGTTTTACAATATATCTGAATATTAGGTTTACACTTTACAATATATCTGAATATGTATACCATATATCCGAATTTGAAGTAAAAATCTCGAACATGTATATAAAATATTTGAATATTAACTTCATTACACTTTACAGTATATTTGAATATGCATACAATATATCTGAATATGAAGTACAAAATCTCGAACATGTATACAAAATATCTTAATATTAATTGCATAGTTTTGAACATGTGTACAAAAAAACTCGAATATGTAATTACAAATATCGAACATATTAACAATGCAATCGAATATTAAGTCATTGTACACAATCTGAATATTAACTTCGTTTTTTTATCACAATCATTTTCATCTTCTTCGTAACCATAGAGTGAATCGCTTTTTAAGAACCCCTCCTCTGCAAATCAATCCAAATGACCAGGTTAATATAAGTGGAGGTCTCAACTCATACATTACAAGTATAAAATTTAAGTCTTTAAATCGTTAAAAAAATATGTTGAAAGCACATTGTATCAAAAATTCAGCACGGATCATATGTAGCCCTCTTTCGTATATATAAAAAAATTCATCAAGATTGAAACCCAATGTTGGACATAACTATACTCAGCAAAAAAATCTATAAGAAAAGAATCATACGGATTTTTAAAACACAATATTATGTAAATTAACATATATGGAAGTAAGGGATATTTAGGGGTTGTTGGTACCAAGAGGCCGAAGTTTAACCGACGATGACGATATTGGCGATGTTCATAGCGGCGAGGTCGAGATCTCCGAGGTGGTCGGCAAAGGCTGTGGTGGCGACGTTCATGGTGAAGGACGAGATTCGATCGAAAATCAACAACCCCACAATTTTCCATAGCTTTTTCGATTGATCCACACCCAGTTTCTCTCCCTTGAGGTTCGTCACATGTTGAATGAGAGATGGATACCTTCTGAGTTGTCAATGGTATGAACGGAGGTTGAGGTTTTTAGAATTTGGAAATTGAATATATAGAGAGAGAGCCGATATATTGTGGAGAAATTTTAGGGATTTGATATAATACGGTGCATTCAACCCATGGTAGTTATTTTACACTATATCTTATTTAATCTCAGCCTTTAATTTAATTCGATCAGACGCTCCTAATTATTTCCACCGTTTCTCTCTAGTAAGGGGTTTCTCTAGAACCTCATTCTACACACACACATATATATATATGTATATATAACGCGGGCTTTTTTTTTATCTCTTTTCCACTTTTACATTACTAATTAGCTTCTAATTATTTAGCGGGTTATTTCGCGCACCATCACAACCCCTTAGCTTGGTGTCCTCGGTCCACGAGGGCAACGAGACAATAAACAGGTGCGCATGCCCTATCGATTTACAACTTTGTGCAACGCAGTCTAAACTCGAGATTTAGGAGGAGTTCCCGCAATCTTCGATAGTTGGGACCTCGTCCTTTGAGAGTTAGCGAACCTCGTTCATTTTAGAAAGTTAGGACCTCGTCCTTTGAGAGTATTAGGGCCTCATCCATAAGAGAGTCTGGACCTCGTCCATAAGAGAGTCTGGACCTCGTCCATAAGAGAGTCTGGACCTCGTCCATAAGAGAGTCTCCAACCCCAAGCGGGAAGCGAGGAGTGGATTTCGCGCATTTTTCGAGAATCTCCAACCCCAAGCGGGAAGCGAGGGGTGGATTTACGCACTTTATCGAGAATCTCCAACCCCAAGCGGGAAGCGAGGGGTGGATTCGCGCACTTAGAACCGAGAGTTTCCAACCCCAAGCGGGAAGCGAGGAGTGGATTAATTATAACAGAGAATTAGGAACTTGGTTCCAACGCGCAAGTATATATCGAGTATAATTAATTAGCGAGTCAAATTTACAAAGCTTACCTCATTCCACGACCATGCAACACGTGTTATTTGGAACGAAGGCCAAACACCCACCACGTGGTATCACCTCATGTTGCATTTGTGCTCCATTTGCATGCAAGCATGCACGTAACATGAAAGGCATCCAAAAAGGGAGTCTAGCGGAATTACGTGCCATACCTCGTTTTGGAATTATTGCTCAGCCAAAATAAGACCTCGTTGCCCAGGCCGTGGCAACCTCACACGCCATGGAGACATCGCACATCATGAAAAATGAGGTGTTTGGCGCCGCACCGAGCGCCGAAAGTAAGGTGGGACGGAGACACCGCACACCATGAACCAGGAGGATAGCCACCGTGTCAAGCGCCGGGCATGCGAGAGATAGATTAGCCTCGCTCGGACCAAAATTCTCGCGAGGTTTGCCGAGACGAGGCCGGAAAGACGAAGGTGTGCGGGCGACGACGGCGCCGAAGAGGGCCACCATATGCCCAGACATCGCGCCGAGCCAAAGTCGCCGACGACGCCGAGAAGCCATGACGTCAACGAGCTCATGCGTTGACTAGTGGACGGAAGATCGGCCTCGATGGATTGTGAATCACCGATGTCGAAGCAAGCTCGCCGACGGATCCCGAAGACCCCGATGGCACGTCCGCACAAGGACCTCGGGAATTTAGGTTCGATGGCACGCCCGCACAAGGACCCCGCATGCCTTCCTCTTTAGCTTTTGGCCTAGCTCGGCGTGACCTCGAACCTCGCTTTTTGGCCTCGACTGGTATGGCCTCGGACCTCGTTTTTTGGCATTGCCTGGCATGACATCGGACCTCGTTTTTTGGCCCCGCCTGGCCAACTAGTTCCCCTCCCTTTAATAGGAACGAGATGAATAGCCTCCAAACACCATGCATGACCCTTGCTAGCTAGCCATGAGAATTGGTGGGCATGCACAACTCCTTTGCGGCCACCCATGAAGATGGTGATATGCTTGCGTCGGCCATGCATCGCGAAGGCCATACATCGCGCTCCTTGGGAGACCTCGTTACTTGCATGCACACATGGAATATGGAGGGCAGAGGAGACCTCGCTTGTTGGCCATGATTCAACCCCGCTTGTTGGCCACGCCCTTGCTTGTTTGGCCACGCTTCATCGACCTCGCTTGGCCATTACTTCGCTCAACATGGACCTCGTTTGTTTGATCACACCATGTAAACAACGCTATGAAGATCACCGGCGCCGAGGAGAGGTCCAGCGCGACTTACACCATGACCTCGCTTGCCATGGACCTCGCATGTTTGGCCATGGATAGCGCCGCACCGGAATCATGTCGCGACCACCATAAATAAAGGAGAATCACGCCAACTCGCCTTGGAGTAGGCCGCGAAGATCCGCCCCGGCGTAGACCTCGCTTGCCTAGCCAACTTCGACCTCTCTTGCTTGGCTACTCCCTCATGTCGGCCTTGGAATCATCTTACACCCCATGGCCTCGCTTGCTAGCTAATTAATCCCCCTTGGACATCGCACCCCACCAAACAAACCAAACCTTGCTTGTTTGACCTCTGGCCTCGTTTCTCTCGCTTGTTGACCCGTCATGACCTCGGCCATGCTTTGCAAAAGACCCCGTATGACCTCGCACGTTCACCTTGGGGAGGGGACGCGACTTATTCACCTTGGGGAGGGGACTCGACTTGATTTTTACCCGAGAGTAGGTCGGATAGGGAGAGCAAATTCCCCACAGACGGCGCCAGTGTTGAAACCCGATATAATGCGCACTATAAACGGGATTATAAAAATACTAACTCTCGAGAATTCGTACATTCGTACGCGGATTATTCCTCCTCCCCACCCCTCGGCCGATTGTTTTTGTGCTCTTTACGAATAAAGCCTTTAGACTTTATACCGTTTATAGCGCGATCTCACTCGGAGATCAAACACGTCGAGCTTTGGCAAACGAGATAGTTCTCGAGCCAGAGAGGATTTTCGACCCTCTTATCGTCTCATGCCTTCTCTTATATATATTGTTTTGTTGTTGGGCCAATTTGTCCAACTCCGATGTGGGACGAGCCCAATTGCCATATGAGCAAGATGATGTGTCATTTGATGGTTGGACTAATTTGATGATCTTTTACGAGATTATTGTTGGTTTCTGCCACAAAAAGTGGAGAGTAGTTTAAATGGAAACTTAGCCCTTAAGGTTATGCCATGTCGAGCTCTTATTGGACCCAATCAAAAGCTCATCTCTACTCACTGCCGATTTCATTGACTTTGTGTGTTGTGTGTTGAATAAACATATATCCATGTAGATTTTGCACCTGCTAGAAAGGGGTCCACACATTCAATAATTATTTAATTAACTTGAATGGGCCATGCTACATACATGACTTTGGAAATTTGGTTATACAGCACCTTGAACTTAGAAAGACAATTGCATGGCCATGTACGTGAAAATATAAGGATATATGTTCGTGTACGTGCGCGTGTTGTTCTTTTCACAAGAACACGCCGTTTTGCTTTCCCGGGACAAGTTGAATGCATTTGTGTTTAGATATACACACACACACACATATATATATATATATATATGTATATATAACGCGGGCTTTTTTTATCTCTTTTCCACTTTTACATTACTAATTAGCTTCTAATTATTTAGCGGGTTATTTCGCGCACCATCAGTCACGAAAATGCAACTTCAATAAATGATCCGAGTGCAAACTGTCCAAATAACGAATTGCACACCATCGAAATAACGAATTGCACACTGTCTATAAATGCACTCGTACCGAAATCCTTGATGCATTGTGTTTCTTTTTTTGTGTTTGAAAGCTTATGTTTTCTTGGTGTTGTGATATTGGCAACAAACACATAAGAAAGTCATAATGACAGGATGTATGTTTGAGTATGACAGGATATATATTGTAGCATATCTAGACATCCTCCATCAACATAACGGGATGCACACTGTCGCAAATAACAATTTGCACACTATCTATTTGCTAAATAAACAATATATAATGTAGCATGTATAGACATCCTCCAACAACATAACGGGATGCACATTGTCGCAAATAACGAATTGCACACTATTTGTTTGCTAACTAAACAATATATAATGTAGCATGTCTAGACATCCTCCAACAACATAACGGGATGCACACTGTCGCAAATAATGGATTGCACACTATCAGTTTGCTACATAAACACCTTCAAATTCAACAATCAAACCATCGATTCTAGGTCAATTTCAATTCCGATATGCACGCTATCAGTTTGCTAAACAAACACCTTCAAATTCAGCAACAAAACAATCGATTCCATGTCAATTTCATTTCCGATAACAAGATTCCTAAATTCTTTCAATTCGATTTAACGCACCTTTTCTGTTACCGCCTAATCGCCGTAGGTAAAGGTCTGCCCCGCGTCAGCCGCCGGATCACTCGCTCGGAGACGGAACAAACATCGGTCGGAAATTATTTTGCCATCCGAGAAGGAACCAATTCGGAAATTACTTTCCACCTCGGGTAAAAAAAGGTAAAAACCCCATGAATAGTTTTCACGCTTTTTTGTTCTATTCTCCCGCTCACACGCATAAAGTCCCGCCTACCCCCCACCAATCTCCTCCTCTTTTCTTTGCCTTTTTTTTTCATTTTTCTAAAATCAATTTAGATATATACCAAGTACAATTTTACACGTGTCACAACCACAACCCCTGTGTAAGATATTCGGCTTACACCCGGTGTAAGCCTAAATTTTTCCTTTTATATTAAGGGAATATCCTAGTTAATGCCAAATTTTTAAGAGTATCCCATTTAGTTCTAATTTGGGGGAAAGAGCCCCTCCAACCCAATTCTCTCTAAAAAATTCCCCATAATATACACATTATTGTTATTGTACTATATTTATAGTAAAAGTACAAGCGAAGTACTCGTATAAAATTTATCTTTTTTATTATTTTAAAATATTTTTTCCACAGATAAAAGCAAAAAGATGTAATAATTTTTATATTTTTTTACAAAAATTTGTTTATCAAGATTTGTTCTTCACAATTTTATTATTGCAACCATTAGGAGAAACTAGCTTTGTCCCGTCGTGTCATGCACGACTATTACTCACATTTTATATAATACTAAATTTATATAATTTAATACGAATATGTATTTTAAAAAATTAATATTTTTGAGAATTATGTTACCACAATGATCCATCGAATTGTAAGAATATAAAACCATTTTTTAATTTTATAACAATTTTTTGAATAAAAAATACTTAATTTTTATCTATATAAATTTGTCCCTAAATATTATTATATATCAGTATCTCTATTATCACAATCTTTAGACCTTAATAGTCCAAATAATTTAAAATGAGATATTTAATTTGACTTTTATTTTTTGTTTAATATGATATTTATTTGTTCAATGATTGATTGAGAGTGCAAATCATTATATGCTTCTATATTACAGTAGGTAACAAACATATAATATATTAGTATGAGATACAATTACTTTGAGTTATTATTTTAATAAAAAAATTAAAATATAATAATAAAATAAAAAATAACTGAACCCAATATAATACTAATGGCTTGAAGATAATTGCTAAAATAAATAAAATATAATGATAAGAGTTATTCTATGTGAAGATTAAACAATTAGTCATAATAGGAAAGATAATATAAATAATTGATTAATTAAAAGATAAAAAAAAAACAAAAATTGATTTAGCTAAAGCATTCAAAGTAATTTACTTATAAAAAAGATTTTTATTTTAGAATTCTTTTATCTAAATATCAATTTCTATATGTATTTTTCACATGAATAGTTAAAAAAATAAAATAAAAAACAACGTATGTAGAAAAGACACTAATGTATATAAAAGATAGATTTTAGAAAAGATAGTGATAAAAAAATTTGGACTTCTAATTTGAATAGAAAAGATAGTGATAAACAAACATGGACTTCTAATTTGAATAAAATATGTAGAAAAATAGTTTTTAGGTAAGTAAAAACATATAAAAAAAGGTAAAAGGAGAAAGTTAAATGATATGAACAAAATTAAATTTTTAAATATAAAGTGGGACCAGAATTAACGTGGTGGCATAAAAACGACCGATATTTATAATATATATTGATATTGATTGTAGTTTTACTAAAAGATTTGTACCAAAAATGTTTCGATAAAATTATATATGAGGTGCGGTTCAATTTGTTAATCTATCTACAACAACTCTACATAAAGTCCTACATGATATCATATCTAATCTAATCACTATTTTTTCAATTTTTAATATCAATGAGGTAATAAAACGCTTGTGCAAGCAAGTCGAAAAAGGAAACTCACCTCAAAAAATTGAACCGCATCTCATATAGAGAGTGGCTCTTGTTGATTGCCAAGGAGATTTTTGAGGTTTAACATCAAATTTGAAAAGGAAACTATCATTCCCTGTTTTCAATTGTTACTGGGATATTATTTCCATTTTCCTCATAGTTGATACCCATAGCATCAAGCTCTTGGGAATCACAACTCAGTATTTTTGTGAAAACTTTATACAGGGCCGGATCTGTTCCTTTGATGTCCTCAATATTGATTTGACTATCACCAAGTCCTTTTTCTTGCAAAGACAGATAAAAGACTTTATCAAGTCTTATACCAATTGGTGTATTCTATTTGATTGCCAAGGCTACTATAATACCACCAAGTACATAATATTTAAGCCTTGAATCTGACGGTGAGGACAATGGTCTTATACTTTGCGATGATCCAAAAGCCTTAAAATACTCTGATTCTTTCCCAAAAATCTCCTTGGCAATCAACAAGAGCCACTCTCTCATAGCTCCTACTCCAAATGCTTCTTCCTTTTCAAATTTGAGGTTTAACATCTTGTTGAAGCTTTTAATACCATAAAATTGTCAAATTTGAGGTTACTAGCATGCAATCAACAAGAGCCACTACATGTTCTCTGGTATGCAGTCTACTTCTACTTCCTCATTTCTTCGCTTGAGATTCCGGGTTGTTTAATTGATTGTTACTAGCGTGCGATTACTGTAGCAAGCTAGCGTAAAGCTTAACCTAACACCGAAAATCCTGAATTGCTGAGTTGTTTGGGTGATTAGGTTCGTTTAGATCGTCGTTTATGCTCTAATGGCGACAGATTGATTTAAGATGCAAGTTGATTTAGAGAATTGATTTAAGCTCTAATGGCAACAGATTGATTTGGATTACTCTTTTCATCACTGGCGATGTATTTCTTAGCATGAAATTATTGGATTCCTCGTTTAATCGACTGATTTGGATTTCTTGTATGATCGATTGTTCCTAGCATGCAATTATTGTAGCAAGCTAGTGTTAAGCTTAACCTTCTTGTGAACACCGACAATCCTGAATTGTTGAGTTGTTTGGGTGATTAGGTTGGTTTAGATCATCGTCTATGTTGCACATATGCAGCGACAGATTGATTTAAGCTCTTGAGATCCACGTTCATTTAGAGAATTGATTTAAGCTCTAATCAATTTGGATTATCGATTTGAATGGATTTGGATTAAATTTTTACTTTCTTTTTTTTTTTTCGAGTAGATGGACAGTGACAACAAAAGTAGTGCCAAAGGTGATTCTGATTTCAATGATCGGGAGGATTTCAATGATAGGGACTTGGTAGGTTCCCTTGTTTTGCTTGTTGAAGGATTGCTCCAGATTTCGGAACATAGGGTTGATGATGAAGATGCAATTCAACCTGCTAGAGTCAACCAGTTTGCAGAGATCTGTTCAAAACTACAGCATTCTGAAAAAAGTATATCGATTACAGAGGATCTGAATGCTTTGATGAATAATTACTTTGCTAGATTGTGTGTAGCCCTGGAAGTTTGCCTACAAAGCGTGGAAGATAGGATATCGCATGGGCCTCACAGTAAAGAGGTGGAAAATATAAAAGACATTGTAGATCCATGTCTCAAAATGTTGAGAGGCCTTTGTGACCTGGTTGAGGGATCCAAGAGTTATACATGTTTCACACAGTGGATGGATACGTTGAACAAGAGGTATTTTGGCTGTTATGTGATGAATGTTAGAGGGTGGGAAGAATGCATGGATGACCTTGAGTGGTACATCAAGTTTCTACTCAGAATCAGGGAAAGAGTACCTTTGGATCTCAAGCGCTGGGTCATAACATCTGTGTATCACAAGCCTGATGCGGAACTAGGTGAGGTTATTGAAGTGAATAGGGACAAGTTGCTTGTTTCTCAAATTTGACAAAATTTATGGTATTAAAAGCTTCAACAAGATGTTAAACCTCAAATTTGAAAAGGAAGAAGCATTTGGAGTAGGAGTTATGAGAGAGTGGCTTGAATCAGAGTATTTTAAGGCTTGTGGATCATCGCAAAGTATAAGACCTTTTTCCTCACTGTTGAAACCCGATATAATACGCGCTATAAACGGGATTTTAATAAATACTAACTCGTTTGGAATTTTGTACAACCAAACGGTTTTTGTACGTGGATTATTCCTCCTCCCCACCCCTCAGCCGGTTGTTTTTGTACTCTTTACAAAACGGTTTTCGTACGTGGATTATTCCTCCTCCCCAACCCTCAGCCGGTTGTTTTTGTACTCTTTACAAATAAAGCCTTTAGATCAGCCGGTTGTTTTTGTACTCTTTACAAATAAAACCTTTAGATTTTATACCGTAAATAGCGCGATCTAACTCGGAGATCAAACATGTCGAGCTTTGGCAAACGAGATAGTCTCGAGCAAGAGGGGATTTTCGACCCTTTATTTAGTTCCACCACCTCCCTACTTATAATGTTTTGGTGGCGGGCTTTTCCGACTTCGGTCGATGTGGGATAGCTTTTGACATTTTCTAAGAGAGGTAATTGTAGTAGCTTTGTGAACATGCATTGCAAAGTCTCGTAATTAGGCTTTGCCTAATTTAGCAATGTGCCATGTGAACTTCATGGCCCAAGCCAATATATTTTCTTAGTGGGCCACTCGAACACCTATCGCTTCTTGCCTTATAAATGTACGTTTGCCTTGTGAGAGTGAGGATGAGCATATTTATTGTTTTGCTAAGTCACACACTCAAATACGAATCATGGGGGAATTGCCCATCATGCCTCGTTTATGCATGGATTGGGTATTATATGGTGTGTCCAAGGCTAACGTTCATCTTTACTGTTTGGGCACGTACATGCAACGCGACTTTTCTTTCCTACATTACTACTTCACTCTTAGTGGTTTATTTCGCGCACCATCACTCACCATCAGATTCAAGGCTTAAATATTATGTACTTGGTGGTATTATAGTTGCCTTGGCAATCAAATACAATACACCAATTGGTATAAGACTTGATAAAGTCTTTTGTCTGTCTTTGCAAGGAAAAGGACTTGATGATAGTCAAATCAATATTAAGGACATCAAAGGAACAGATCCGGCCCTGTATAAAGTTTTCACAAAAATACTGAGTTGTGATTCCCAAGAGCTTGATGCTATGGGTATCAGCTATGAGGAAAATGGAAATAATATCCCAGTAACAATTGAAAACAAGGAATGGTATGTGCAGGAACAACTTACTACCAACTTTGTGAAAAACCTACAGGATGAGATACTTCACTTTCTCACTGGATTTAATTGTATACAACATAGAAAGTCTCCTAGGGCTCGGCGTCCCAGTGTGATCTTCCAGTCTTTGAGTGTGCTAGAGTTTGACAAGTTGCTAGGGAAAGGCGATATTTTATCAGTTGAAGAATGGAAAGCAAAAACAACATACGAGGAAGGAGGATATGAAGAAAATGATACTGAAATTAAATAGTTCTGGGAGGTGAGTCCCTCTTTCTCTCTTTTCTATTTCCTAGGAATATGCCTATATTTGTGTGAATGGAGAAGATGACTTTTCTATTTCATTGAACGTATATTTAAAGTTACAGATTAGGAAACAAGAAACAATATCTAAACTTAACAAGGAAAGAGATAAGAACGTATATTTAAAACATGGTACAAAAATATACTCATTTATGTTAACAGAATACAGGGTCAGGGGCTTATCTTTGACTCTCTCAACTTATTATTGTTCTTCAATACCTCTTGTTTATTAGATTGTGGAGCAAATGTCAAATCTGTTATATCTCTGGACTAGTTTCAAGTACCTTCCGGTTGATGGGTTTGATGGGTTGAGCCAACCCTTACAGATATGGAAAGTTGAAGAAGGTGAAATGCTACGTGCTCATACATGTTTTGCATCTCTGTACCTACCGACCTATAGGTCAAAGGAGCAGATGAAAGAGGTCTTGGACATCGTAACCTTAGGATCCCTTTGCGAAGGTTTTGGTTTCGAGTAGAGGTAAGAAAATGATATACTTGCATCAATTGTCTTCCTAAAGTTTGTTTGGTCCTATGTCAAGTGCCTTGATCCCCTTGTTTTTTGTTGCTGTAGTTTTTTTTTCTCTACCTACTGCATATTGGTTTAAGCACTCCTTGGCTGAATGAAAACTGACTGTCCTGCATTTCCCATGTAAAGTTCTTGCATATCTGATGACTCGACATATTCTCTAACCATTAGCCACAAAAACTTCCCTCTTGTAACCCAAAACTGGGTTCATTAGCTTTCCTTGGTCCAATAAGCTGTGTGTATCCTTTCGCTCTACCCTTAATCTAGATAGTAGTTAAGAGGGCTGCTTCCAACTAATGTCGGTACACTTCTTGATCATCCTCTTTTTTAAATGAATTCCTGATTCTTTATTCACATGAGTTAATTTCTTTCTAATCCCCAATCAATATCTCGCCCATCTATAAATTTGCACCATATTTCAGCCCAACAGACTTTCTTGTTTCTTTGTCACTACTCAGATCAACTGCAATATTAGCCACACCTTTGTAGTCTTCTGCAGTTCTTTGTTGTAAATGCAGTTTTGTGCTTCTTTTTTGGGTGAGTCTCTCTTTTCTAGTATGATTGATTGTTAGCATTTCCCCCTTGCATCCATAAATGTTGAATGTCATGAGCTGAAGCACATGGCATGAGGAGGCATTAATGGGGAGCAAGTTCCCTTCGTTTTGGCATCGTGTTCCAACTAGCAAAGAGTGGTTGCATGTGGACGTGCTAGTTAGGAACCTTGCTCGGGAATTTGGGAAATGTTTAGGTGCCTTTTGGCTTTGTATTTTTCTTGGTTTCTTGCTTTGTTACACTCTTCTTTCTCTCTCAGCATATTTTACCATTCGCGGAAGATTATATGACACGGTAGGAGACCACATAGTTGAGTTTTTGCTGAACTTTTCCCTCAGAATTCGCATTCTTGTTAGCAAAAGATGATACACCTTCCTTCCATGATTGCTTCCTAAGTTTAACAATACAGCTCGAGGTAACAAGTTGATTTTTATATCTAAATTTATACAGTGGAAGAAGCAAGATATGAGGAGATTAAGGAGGAAGAGCTGAATGTGTGCTCGTGGAGTTTTTCTGTTCGTCTTCTCACCGTCAACTGTTTTAGCTTTATTTCACCAAAGAGGTGTAAGAACCTTGTCTATGGTTTTCTAAACCTTGCAAGTACGGGAATGATAACAGCTTGATATCTTTCTCCTATTACAAACTTCTTTCACTGTACTTGGTTCTTTTGGTTTTGCAAATGTGATCTTGCATATGAATGTCAATTTTCTTTGTTTATGGGGTTTCTTTATGCTACAATGCTGAACATTGACGTGCTTACTGCTGATGCTTTCTAGGAGTAGTCATCATTTTTAGTTGTCCATTTAATTGCTCTGTTCATTATTGATTTGTGCTGTGTACATTTTTTCAAGTGTTTGGATGAGTTGTTTAGAATCTAGATGAACCCTTTCATGATAGCTTTGCTAGGATGGGATCAGCTCTAAACTCAACCAATCTCTCTTGAATTCTGTACAACTAAAACTGTGAGTCTGAGGGAAGTTTATCCTGGAAGTTTGGTTGATAGCACTTAATGCAAACCATGCAGGATCATATTGGAATATCTCCCTGAAAATAAACTGTAGAAGTATGAATACTGTTCGAAAGAAGTCGGTTTAGTATAATGTAGTCATGGGATTGAGTATAAAGCTAGACAGGTGCATCAACCTTTGTATTTTGATGAAAATGTCTATGAAATATAAATACCATGTAACTACTAGTGATGATGATGATGATGATGATGATGATGATGATGATGATCTATTTCTGAACCCATACATGCATGCTAGCAAAAGGACAACAAGTCTCTTTGGCTCTTAAACCTACATTGACGCTTAATTCTGCAGAACAACACCATGTTCTCCCTTCCTTTTATCGGATTTATATGAAACAACAGCATCACCTCTTTATTTTGAATGGTGAATGCACAAAAGGACCAAAAGAAGATGATAACCATCTCTCTGTATTTATGGATGAAAGCAGAATACTTGTGAACATACTCATTTATTTAGTTACACCTGAAATGAAACTAAGAAAGGCTGCGACCTGCATAAATGTGTGGACTCTGACCAACTGATTTTGAATCTGATATTTACAAATGTGTGACATTTAGGGGTTGGAAGGCACGGTCAGCCTCTGCGGACCAAGCGAACTTGTCCTTTTGTAACAAAGAAGTCAGCGGAGCGGCAAGGACGGCATAATTACGAATGAATTTTCTATAATAGCCCGTGAGGCCTAAGAAACCTTGAAGTTGCTTTACCGTCTTTGGAGTCGGCCAATCCGCCATGGCGGAAAGCTTGGCGGGGTCAGCCACGAGTTGTCCAGCCGTGACTATATGGCCGAGGTACTCCACCTTAGAAGTTCCGAAAGAACACTTAGAAGCCTTGACAAAAAAGTGGTTCTCCTGGAGAATCCGTAAAACAATATCAAGGTGGCGGTTGTGGTCGTCCAGAGATTGGCTATATACCAAAATATCATCAAAGAAAACTATGACAAATTCCCTGAGATACTGAGCAAAAACCTGATTCATAGCGGCCTGAAAAGTCGACGGGGCATTCGTCCGGCCAAAAGGCATGACTAAAAATTCAAAATGTCCATCGTGAGTACGAAAAGTCGTCTTATAAATATCAGACGCGTGCATGCGAATCTGATGGTAGCCGGATCGTAAATCAAGCTTGGTGAAAATAATTGCGTTGCCCAACTCATCAAAAAGCTCATCTGCAGTTGGTATAGGGAACTTGTCTGCCACAGTTGCAGCGTTTAATGCTCTGTAATCCACACAAAACCTGAAACTGCCATCCTTTTTCTTGACGAGCAATGTCGGAGAAGAGAAAGGACTGGTGCTATGTCTGATAATGCCCTGTTGTAACATATCCTGAACCTGACACTCAATCTCGGATTTCTGGAAATACGGATAATGAAAGGACGGACATTAATTGGTCGCGAACCAGGCTGTAGATGGATACGATGATCCCAAGTGCGTTCGGGTGGCAGGCCTATTGGCAACTGAAACACCTCGGAATGCAGCTGAAGCGTAGCCTGCAGAGATAAAGGCAAATCGGCTGGAATATCAATCGAGGTTGTCGCGACATCGGACGACTCAGCAGCAGGCAGCGGTATGATTTCAAAGTACTCAGCTTCCGAATCAGCCCCATACCATGTCTGTAAGGCGTGCAAAGAAACTGGTTTTGGTGACAGCCGATCTCCCTGAAAAGTGATGGTTTTTCCTTGCCAAGCAAACTCCATAGTCAACTGTTTGTAATCATGAGACACCTTACCCAGTGTTTGTAACCATTGTACTCCGAGAACAATCTGAGGTCCGTGAACCTGTAAAACATAAAGATCAATCGGAAAGGTATGACCCTGCAAACACACATCCGTGGCAGCGCACAGATTGCAACATAGAAGATAGGCTCCATTGCCCACATAAACTCGAAACGCGGACACTTCAGATAACGGAAGCTGTAATTTTTCCACAATAACCGGATGAATGAAATTATGGGTGCTCCCGCCATCAATAAGAACTTGTACTGACGAACCATTTACAGAGCCGACTAATTTCAACGACTTGGGATTAGGCAGTCCTTCCATAGCGTTGATACTGGACACATCACCCGTCACGGCTAATTCCGTGTCAGTCTCATCCACGGGCTCGTCTTCATCCGAGTCCTCACACCCTAATAAAGCTAAGAACCGATGTTTGCAATGATGTCCACGGGTGTACCTCTCGTCACAATTCCAACATAAACCCTTTTTAGTACGCTCATCACGTTCAGCTAAGGAAAGGCGTTTAATTGGAAGAGTAGAAAAATTACCGTTCGGGTTCGTGGTTGGAGGTGTAGCCGCTTGAATGGGTGCCGTTGGAGGCTGTTCGGGTGGGATCGTGGACGTGGTGGTTCGAAATCCACCCTGGGACCAATTGCGTCTACCAGTTGACCAATTGGTAGTGTCCTCAAACGACGCTGCTAATTCACGAGCAAGAGCAAACGCTTGCGATAACGAAGTCGGGTTCCGAAGATTTAATTCACGTCGAACCGGCTGCTTTAACCCAGCCTTGAATAGTGAAATGAGAGTGGGCTCGGATAGTCCAACCACCTTGTTTAACAAAGCCTCAAACTCCGACTGATATGCTAAAACCGTAGTGCGTTGTTGCAATTTCGCCAAGAGGCCGACATAATCTTCGTAATATTGCGGGTCAAAGCGATGCCTAACTGAGGCTAAAAATGCAGCCTAAGTTTCCCCACAATGATTGCGACGCTAATATCGAAACCAATCCGACGCGGGATGATCGAATAGCATTCCCACCAATTGAAGGCGATCCGGATCCGTGGTGTGGTAATAATCGAAATACGACTGGACCTTAAAGATCCACCCGTGCGGATCATTGCTGTCAAAGCGCGGGGGGTCCACTCGAATTTTAGGGTACGCATCGTTGGCGCGCTGAGCTTGAGGTGCGCGAATAACCACCTGATTAGCAGCCGGCGGCAGTGGTTGTAAGGGCGGTACCAATTGCTGCTGCGGGGGTGGGTTCGGCAATAACGGAGGCAAGTCAGCCGGTAATGGAGCGGCCGCTGGAACCACCGGTGCAGCCCCAGTACGCTGCCCGATCAGATGGAGTACTTGATCGGTTCGAGCGCGTTGTTCAGCGGCGTCTTGCCTACTCTGTTGCATATCCTCAGACAACTGTTGAAGAATAGTTTGAATCTGTGCAATTGCGACGGTATTCGGATCACTCGTTCCCTCATCGGTAGATGACATTGACACGAGTTCCAAATGGAAGCACCAATTGATACAGGTAATCTTCTTGTATCCCAAGTAAAGATTGTAACTTTGATAGACTGATTAAGAGAATTAGAGGAACGAGGCAGAGAAGAGTAGAAGAGAAGGAAAGAAAGGCAGGAGATTAGGGCAATAATTAACTTGTTATTGATTTTGGAGAATTAACAAGCTAGTATACTATTTATACTAGGCCCTAACGGTTCAATAAAAGCGACCCGAAAAAGAACCGTAAAGAAAACCCGAGAAGAGAGCAAGCTCTAGTTTATAAAAATTACATTAATTAAATAAAAGCTAGACTATAAAAGCTAAACTAAATAATTAAAGTACTAATAAGAATCATCCCAACGCCGCGGAGGTCGTCGTTCTCTTGTTGATCTGCGCGGTAACTCTGCTGCGTCGTCTTGTGCCGTATCAGCCTGTTAGTGGCATTTAAAGTGTAAGACCAATTTTGGTTTCTTTGTCTGTGTAGTATATGACTATATGTTACTGGCAGGTTCTATGAACCAATTTTGAAAGAAGTGGAGATTAGTGCTTAGAATTGTGTTGAGTTTGTTAATGGCGGATCTGATCTAATTGACGATGTTTGCGCGTGTTAGGGCTTAGAATTGTGTTGAATTCTGTTTGCATTGTCTGATTGATTGCTAATTTAGAGGATTTTCAGTTGAGCTCTTCCATTTTTGGCGCCTATTTGGGTCTTTGGATTTTAACTTAAGCTCTGCTATTAGATCATAAGCACAATTACTTTACAGCATAATTTTTACATAGCTGCACTGACAAGAACAACAATTCTCTGTAATTTTGCTCTTGCTGCTTTCAAGAGTACACCTATAATGGAGATATTGCTGCAATGATTTGAAAAAATGGAAGGAATTGTCTGATGCCAGCTCCCTTCATTTTCTAGTTAGGGTGGAGTGAAGTGGGAATGTGGGAGTAAAGACTATTAAATTGATCCACTGTATGTTCTTCAAAAAATGGAATCAAATAGTTCATTAGGATGGAGGTTTTTCAAGTGGTTTATATATTACTGCAGTGGATTGGCCCAGATGTGGAGTATTCATTCTGTGGAAACATGCCATGGATGTTCTCTGTTGAACCAAGTGTCAGAATAGGAAATTCTTGTTATCACACATGACACAACCACCATTCTTGCCAAATTTACACAAAACCACACTTTTTATAACCAATCTACATCCAACTTTGTTAGTAATGCTCATACAGTCATACTTCTTAATGATCTTATTGTAACTTTTAGTGTGAAATGAACCTAAATTTTTAGTTATTAGGGTCATTTTGTGTTATCTCTAAATACTTTAATGCAATTGTCATTTATATGTAATTGTCATCATGTTATTATAGTAACTGGTGGGTAAGGCACATTAGCATCAGTCACCATTGTTGAGTGTAGCAGAAGCTTGGTTGAGAGTAAGAAGGCTAAATTTCCATCTGTGTTGTGGGTGTGTTGTGGCCTTAGGCCCAATTATTCTATGCTAAACCTAATTAATTATCCTAGTTGATCATTGAAATAATGGATGTTTTTTGTCCAAAATATATCTAATTATCCAAGGAGTATATAAAATATTCCATATAATATGATTGGATATTTTTTGTTCAAAATTATATCTAACTATTCAAGGAGAATTGTATATTAAAATAAATAAATTATTGACAAGTAATATGCAAGGAGCATACGAAAAGAAATATTTCATTGAAATCAAGTATTATTCACTCAATATTAGAATCCAAACAATAATTGTAAGATTTTAAATTTTGACCAACCAAATCAATCCATAATGGACATCTGCAAAGAAGTGACGTGGCAGAGGCGATGAAAGTCAGATCCAGAGGAGTTGGCTACTTCCACGGAGATATGAATGATGGCTCTTCCTGTAAACCAAAAAGATCTCGTTTCATATATTCATATAATTGTCAGGATGATAAAACAACAATGCCAAAGGTAGTGTGGAAGGCAAATCAAAATGGCAGCATTTCTTACCCTCGGCCAGAATGTGGCAAGGTTGTGCCTGAGTTGAGATATATGTTCAGAAAGAGTGTTTCTGCTCTGGTCAAGCAGGCAGAAGGAATTTTAACCAATTTCAATAGGAAGTTTGAGTTCGAAGATGCTTGTTCTTGTACCGCTGCAGAAAACCCTGACTCTATTGAAGGTGGTGTGCTGTCCGTCAGATAAAAAATTCAAATCATAGTTTAAATCTGGGAGTTAGGGCGATTGATTGTCTTGATTTAAGATTCTTAGATGGTCATTTATTAACATTTGTGATTGCCCATCACTCGTATATGTGTCTCTTTCAAATTATTTTTGTTGTTAAAAAACTAGGCATCTTTGCCATCCAATTCGTAGTAGGATGCAGATATGATTTTTGTTGTTCCAAGTTGTTTTTGATGTATGATATTGCTGCTAGGAGAAAATTACCAAGGTTGATACACTTTTTGTGTTCAAGTGAATCTTAGTCTGTTTAAAGAAGGGGAAAATCACCGTTTTTATTGTCCTCTCAATTATATTTTTGATAGCATTCATAACACGTGACTCTCCTCATGTTGGTCCTAATCTTTTGTTCCTTCTGATGACATCCCTAAACTATGAAATACTAGTCCTTTTGCCACTAAATCTGTCAATTGACTTGATATTTTTTTATAATTAATGGGGTTTTATAATTTAGAAACTTGACAAGCTAGCACAAATTAGGGCAAAACAAAAGAATTAGGCTTTGACTGGAGAAGGGGCTTAGACTAGAGAAGACCAAGGTGAAGTTTCCCCCTATGATATAAGGGTGAAGCAAGTCAGGGCTTTTATGATATCAGTAGTTCTAGATCAAACTAAATACCAGAACTCTAATGGCCAATCAGCAAATATTTGTACCCCCATTAATGCAAATGAACCCAATAAAACAGTTCAAATTCACTGACTTGTGCTATATTGCTGGCTGTTGATGGCAAAACTGGGTCAGCTGTGTTGTTCGTCTTCTATGCAGGGTGCAGCTTAATCAAATAGCTAGTGGTGTGGATGATAATTGAGATTACAAGTGACTGCAAATTGAGGTGTATCTGAGACAGGGGGCTTGACGGCAGGATAATTGTAGCGTTGTAGTCAGGGTTTTAATTGATTGGTTTTTCTGTAATTTGAACTAGCCTATTAAGTGTTTCCCAAAATATCAACCCATTTTTGTGGGATTCCACATCATACGACACACAGAACTACTAACAGCTTAATCTATCAGCTAGTGGTTTAGGGACTTCATAGGAATTAGATTTAATTAGGGGTTAGGGAGTAGCAGGGACGAAGCCCTTAGTTTATCTGTTTGTCTTGCATTTGCAAATTTTTTTTGTGTTTAGTTATTATAGAAATGATTTGGTGCGTCTCTAGTAATATTTACCACTTCTGATGGTTTTTTTCCCTTTCTGTTTTGACTCTATTTGATATTTGATATAAATTATGTGACATCAACAGGCTGATGTAAATATTCATCAATTTTTCAAAGGCTATCTTGAAGGTAGAAAAGACAGGGAAATGTGGCCTCAGATATTGAAACTGAAAGACTGGCCACAATCTACAGAATTTGAGAAACAGTTACCACGACATGGGGCTGAATTTTTGTGCGCTTTACCGTTTAAGGAGTATACGCACTCCCATCAAGGTGTTCTAAACCTTGCTGTTAGCTTGCCTTAAAACTCATTAAAGCCTGATATGGGACCGAAGACCTACATTGCTTATGGTTTTGCAAAAGAACTGGTACATGGAGACTCTGTAACTAAGCTTCACATGGACATGTCTGATGTGGTACTCTATTTCATTAAATCACTTTTCTTGCTTGCTTTGTGTGATTTGAAAATGCTGCTGACCTTGCTGAAGCCTGAATGGAAGGGCTGTTTAGTCAAGGCCCTTGGGTGTTTTTAAAACTAGACACTAAGGCATAGAACAGACAATCTTAGTAATACGTAAAGCATTTAGGGTTTAATTACAAGGATGGTCCCATTATATTCTGAATAATAAACGTTGTTACTTCCCTATATTTATCTTGTTTTCTTTTCTCATATGAACTGTGTAATGTACTTTAAAATGTGTCTTTTGGTGTTCATCTTGCTACTTGTACCGAATACCTAATGGAATAAAATCATTATTCATGGCAGTTTATGCACTCCTTTTTTCCTGCATTGTCTCATTGTTTGTGTCTTTGGTTTATAAGGAACCTTCTCATAGTTTAAAGGTTTTTTGAATCCTCTTACTCTTAGTTGTCCCTCTGTTTCCATATCTCTTCCATTCTGATTTTGCAATACTCTTGCTGTTTGAATACTTCAAGACTTTGAGCTGAATTTTATTTCTTCATTTATAGGTGATAAAGCTTGATCAAAATGAGTAAACATGATCCACTGTGTTCTTGTTTTCTATATTTTGTTAATTTATGAGTGCCTATGGGTATATTGAATATTTTTTTTATGGATATCTTGAAGATGGTTTGCATGCCATATGTTGAGTAGGATTCTTATAACCTTCAAGCCATGGTTGCTACTTCACGTTTTATTTGGTTAATTTGCAACTTTTGAATGTTCATATATCAGGTGAATATCTTGGCACATACTGCCGAAGCCAAATTTGAACCTGAACAGCTAAAGAAAATTTGTGAATTGAAGCAAAAGCACTTTGCCCAAGATCAAGTTGAATTGTATGGTTGTGGTCCGGATGTGAAGGGTGATACTTGCATTTCTATTCATGATGCACAGGTGCATCAATTGTCTACAAACGGTGGTGAGATTGATTTAAAAACTGTGCATGATGAGCAAGTGAGTATTGGATCTAGCACGTTTAGTGCTACTGCAATTGGTGAAGAAACTTTGTCCTCCTAAAGTGTGGAGGACTGTTGACCTGTTAAAAACAACGAATCTCATGGACAAACTAAAGCAGATCTAGACACAGCCTCTGTGGGTTTAGGACTTCATCAGAAAGATTGTTCTGAAAAGGACTCAAATTTTCAGATGACTGGGCTTACTTTTTCCGGTAAGGGTGTTGAAACAATTGCTGGTGGTATGGATGTTCCTTCAGATCAGAAAGATGGTTATGACACAGAAAGGGATGAACATGATGCTCGAAGTAGTGGAAATAAGGGGAAGAAAAAGTCAAACGTACGTAGTCAGATAAAGACGGGAGGGAGATACAGGAAATGGAAATTATCTTGATGTAGAAGAAAATTTATTCGTAGAAGGAGGTGCTCTTCGGGACATCTTCGGTCTAGAAGATGTTGGTAAGTTACAAGAATATCACTTCAAGTAATTTAGGCACACCCACTGCTTGCCACTTGAAAAGGTAAAAGGAGCATAATATATAGTATCTGGATAGAATCCTTTTTTTCTACTTTCTGTTTACCCATAATATTGATGTTTCACAAGTCTATAGTTTCTTTTGTGGGATGATCATTTCCCCAGCCTTGCAGTTTTCATGTTTTACAAATCTCTCGTTCTGTAATCTTACAGGTTGTACATCCAATACATGACCAAACTATGTACCTGACCGTGGAGCATAAAAGAAGGCTCAAGGATGAATACGGTTTGTGAATAACTAGATGCATAAGGTTATTGGTTTCATCTGGCGTCTGCTAATGTTGGAAATGTATGTAGGGATCGAGCCATGGACATTTGTGCAAAAGCTTGGTGATGTTGTGTTCATTCCCGCAGGATGTGTTCATCAAGTTAGGAACTTAAAGATAAACAATTCAATCTCAATGCCAGTTTTAACTTATTGCTTCTAGATGTTTTAACCATTTTGAATACATCATTCTGAATATTTTGGAATTTGTTATGACTACCAACTTATTTTTGATTAGTTTGAAATAAAATTGTGCTAATTAGGAAGCATTTTCTATAGAAGCTGGCAATCTTTTATTCTGCATGCGACTTTGAGAACACTTCAACATTTATTATTGTTAGTAGAAGGAAAGATGGAGAAGCTTTCTGATATCATATTCCAATGGTTAGAAACCCATATTTGTACAAGGAGATAAGGCATGGAAGTTTATCTTTTAAGCTAACTAGTACAAAAGTCAAAAAGGCTATAAACTGAAAAGTAAGAGCTATAAACAGCTACCAACTACATCTAAGAGCTAAAGTAGCTAACAACTACACCTAGGAAAGCTAACATAATAAATTCATGTAAAGAAGCTATAAACTAACTAGCTAACACTCCCCCTCAAGATGATGGATGGTAAAGATCTACCAAACCAAGCTTGGAAGTCAAATGCTCAAAGCTTGAGCAATGAAATCCCTTTGTGAGCAAATTTGCAAGTTGATCTTCAGACTTCACAAATGTTATCCTCACCTCCCCTTCTTCCAATTTCTCTTTGATGAAGTGGCGGTCAATCTCCACGTGCTTGGTTTTATCATGCTGAACAGGATTATGTGCAATCCTAATGGCAGATTGGTAGTCATAATGCAAGACCATTGGCTCATTCCAGTTAATTCTCAGCTCTATTAGAATAATTTTCAGCCATAACATCTCACATAACCCTTGTGCAAGAGCCCTGAATTCTGCTTCAGCTGAAGATCTTGCTACAACCTGTTGCTTTTTACTCCTCCAAGTAACCAGATTCCCTCCAAGAAACATGCAATACCCAGAGGTGGATCTTCTATCCACAATTGAGCCAGGATAATCTGCATTTGTAAAGGCTTCAATATTCAGTTTGTTCCCTCTTCTAAAGATCAAACCTTTTCCTAGAAACCCTTTTAAGTAATGAAGTATTCGATATATTGCATTAAGATGAGGCTGCCTTGGATCATGCATAAACTGAATTACAACAGAAACTGGATAGGCAATATCGGGTCTGATATGAGATAAATAAATCAATTTACCACACAACCTCTGATACATTGCCTTGTCCACAGTTGGATCGCTTTTGGAGTCTCCAAGTCTGTGATTTGGGTCAATGGGAGTCGAGGCTGGTTTACATCCACTTTTACTTGTTTCCTCCAATAAATCAGTTATATATTTCTGTTGAGAAATGAATATTCCCTCTGAAGAGTGAGCAACTTCAATTCCAAGGAAGTATTTAAGTCGACCAAGAGACTTAATTTCAAATTCAGCTTCTAACTTTTTCTTGAGCTTTTCTTGTTCAATACTATCATCACCCGTAACTATGATATCATCAACATACACAAGGAGGATAGTCACTCCCCCTGAAGCTGAATGTTTGAAGAACAATGTATGATCACCCTGACTTTGTCTGTAGCCAACACCTTTCATTACAGATGCAAACCTCCCAAACCATGCTCTAGGTGATTGCTTGAGACCATAAAGAGCCTTATTTAGCTTGCAAACTTGATTAGGAGAAGAGGATGAAGAAAAACCCGAAGGGATTTGCATGTATATCTCTTCATCAAGATTGCCATGAAGAAATGCATTCTTGACATCAAATTGCCAAAGGGGCCAGTTGGAAAGAGCAGCCAAGGACAAAAGAATTCTGACTGTACTCATCTTTGCAACCGGGGCAAAAGTTTCTTGATAATCGATCCCATAGGTTTGAGTGAAACCCTTGGCAACAAGGCGTGCCTTGTACCTTTCCAATGTGCCATCAACCTTGTACTTGAGAGTGAAAACCCACTTGCACCCAACAATATTCGTACCCAAGGGTTTATGAACAATCTCCCAGGTGTTATTTTTTTCCAATGCACACATCTCTTCTTTCATGGCTTCTCTCCATTCTTTTTTGTTGAGGGCTTCAAAAACAGTTTTGGGAATGCGAATTTGATTAAGATTTTGTATGATCTTTTTGTGGGAAGGGGAAAAGCGGTTCAGGGACACATGATTAGCCAAAGGATAAAGGGGCTGTTTTGTACAAGATCGGGCACCTTTTCGAAGGGCAATGGGTAACTCATAATCAGGGAGTTCTACACTAATGGACGGAACATTAAGAATTTCAACTGGAGAAATGTCACCTTCTGGTTCACTTTCAAGTACAACAGGTGGAGATGGGGATTGATCATGTTGCTCAAGTGGAATATGCCTTTCTTTCCTTGAATAAACCTTAGGAAAGTAAGAGAAGGTTGGGTTTGAACTAGGTGAGGGTTCCACAACTTCAGGTTCTAGTTGTGAAGGTGGTGAATCTGTTACAGCAGCTGGCAGAGGTGAATCTGTTACAACATGTGATGGTTGGCAAGTGTCTAATGTGGGCAAAGTGTTTTGTGGCTGGGTATGAATAGAATCAAGAGATAAGGTTGGAGAACCATTTGAGGGATAAAAAGGCTTGGTTTCAGCGAAAGACACATCCATGGAGACATAAGTTTTCTTGGTGGCAGGATTATAACACTTGTATCCTTTTTGGGTTGGAGAGTAACCAATGAATATGCATTTGATAGAACGTGGATCAAGTTTCCCCTTTTGTGGACCATGAACATGGACAAAAACAGTGCAACCAAAGGTCCTAAGAGGGAGATTGGTTGTTCTGAAGTTTGGATGTGTTTTTCGAAGACAATTAAGGGGACTTTGATGATGTAAGACTTTAGAAGGTAAACGGTTAATCAAAAAAACAGCAGTGAGAAGTGCTTCTCCCCAAAGGAATTTTGGAACATTGTGTTGAAAGAAAAGAGCCCGAGTAACCTCAAGGAGATGTCTATTTTTTCTTTCAGCAATGCCATTTTGTTGCGGAGAATACACACATGATGATTCATGTACAATCCCTTGAGTTTGGAAGAGGGATGAAATAGAGTTATTGAAGTAATCTTTGGCATTATCAGTCCTAATTCTTTTAATTTGTGCCCCAAACTGAGTTTGGATCATGGAAAGAAACATAGGAAGAATAGTGCTAACTTCGGATTTTTGTTTGAGGAGAAACACCCATGTCACTCTTGTACAATCATCAATGAAAGATACAAACCATTTAGCCCCAGAAATGTTTAAAACAGAAGATGGTCCCCAAATGTCACTATGGATTAATTCAAAAGGAACATTACTCCTTGTATCACTAATGGGAAATGACACACGAGTATGTTTAGCCTACTCACATACATCACATTGAATAGAGGAGACATCAATCCCTTGGAATTTTTCAGGGTACAAGTGTTTTAAGAGATAAACGGATGGATGCCCATGTCTAAAATGAAGCAGCCAGATATCATGGGTAGAGTTAACATTCAAGGCCTGTTCAAAAAAAGGTTTGTTATTTTCCTTAGGGCGGTCAAGGTAGTAGAGGCCATTCTTCTCCTTACCAAGACCAATCTTCATCCCCGAGCCCCGAGTCTCTAAAACGCAGCAAGAATGGGTGAATGAAACACGACAATTAAGGTCTTTGGCCGGTTTGTGTATGGAGATTAGGTTGGTTGAAAGTGTAGGAACAAGAAGGACTTGTTTTAGAATAAGGCCCTTGGAAATTTGGACGGTTCCTTGGCCAACAACTTGAGCTAATGACCCATTAGCAGTTAGGATTTGTCTAGGCTCTGAACAAGGCTGGAAAGTATTGAAAAAATTCTTGGAATTGGTCATATGTTCAGTGGCTCCAGAATCCAAAATCCATTGGTTAGGATTGGAATATTCAAATGTTCTTAAGCATAAAGAAGTTGGGGGATTACCTGAAGGAGCAAAGGTTCCTGGATTAGAGGGAATATCACCTGATTGTTTGTAAACTGAGTTGAAGAAGGTTCTGAATTTTTCAACTTCAGCAGAACTAATGCATTCAGGGAGATGAGTTTTGCTCTCAGCTGAACTGGTTACATGGTTCCTCAATGGAACATCAATAGGAATAGATGAGTTTTCCTCTTTAGAGGTCATGCTTGTAGCAACAAAGGATTGAAACAGATAGTCAATTTCAGCAATGAAGGCTGAGGGATCAACAAGAAAGGAGGCAGCAATGAAGGCTGGAATAAACTGAGATAAGAACTCAGCAATGAAGGCTGAGATGAAGTATTTAAGGAAGAAAAATCAATAATGAAGGTTGAAGTTTGGATTAGATGAACCGAAGCTCTGATACCATGTTAGTAGAAGGAAAGATGGAGAAGCTTTCTGATATCATATTCCAATGGGTAGAAACCCATATTTGTACAAGAAGATAAGGCATGGAAGCTTGTCTTTTAAGCTAACTAGTACAAAAGTCAAAAAGGCTATAAACTGAAAAGTAAGAGCTATAAACCGCTACCAACTACATCTAAGAGCTACAGTAGCTAACAACTACACCTAGGAAAGCTAACATAATAAATTCATGTAAAGAAGCTATAAACTAACTAGCTAACAATTATGCATAGATTTTTCTATGATGTGCCCTACGGGCACACTTTAAGCAATTAGTTTTGGAAAAATTTGGTAAATCTTTTATTTAAATTAATTTTAACTCTTTTTTGACGGGTTTATTATTTCCCCTTTTAGGGTTTAGTTTCTATATCAAGTATGCTTATTATGTGCCCGTAGGGCACACTATAGAAAAACCGATTTTGCATATTAGGAAAATTACAGTATCAGTCTATAAGATTCCATGTTTTCCCATTTTATCTAATATATAAATGTTTGAGAATAAAAATCAGTAGAGGAGTTGGAGGCTCATGAAATAGCAAATTGCCCCTAGGAAGATCTTTAGATTTTGAAGAGTTTCATCTCGAAGAATTTGGATTTTGGTTGGATTGTTTCCTGAACTTGATCAGGTAGTGATATCAATCCACTGAGAGATATTTAGGAGGTAAAAACATGGCTCGGTGGAGGAGGAAGTGAAAGTTGAAGCAATAAACCGTATTCTACTACATTCTGGTCTAATGCAATTCACTAACCTATGTCCCGAAATGTTTCCCTTGTTCACCCGATTTCCATACTTCCAAGCTTCTGTTTCAGTGGCTCAATAGTTGCAAATCTTTTATATATATTATCTTATCATCAGTTTAGTGTTCTTTGTATTTTGTGTTAGGAAGCTTATGTTAAGGTCATTTTTCTTAAACTCGCCGAGTGTTTTCAGCAAACTTTTTGCTTCCTAGTCATTTTTGCCTCAGCTGTTTGAAATGATATTCTTAATCTGTTTAAAAATCAAAGAGTTATCTGATTATATTAGGGAATATTGCTTCTTTTTTCCCCTCAGTTGTTTAAACAGATCATCTAAAAATCAAAGAGTTACCTGATTGTATTAAATAATATTATGATAGTTTCTTCAACTATCAGAAAAGTAAAAAAAGGACAGTTTCTGAGTATGTAATTGGTGGATCTGATGGTGAGTTGCCTGATAAGTTGAAAAATGCTTGAAAATGCATGTCGCTTCCTTCACCTCCATTGAGATTGTTTGACTTAAGATGCGTTTTTTATTTACTCTCCCATATGCGTGATGTTGTCATTATTACTTGTTGTACTTTATCTTATCTTCTAATTGTTCTCCTTGGATATTTATGCTTTTGCAATGTGGAGGCATAATGCTAAGGCACATGGAGGTCGCTATCAAGATCATAGTGTAGAACCGCAAACCTTCAACTAGATCATTTCTTTCTTGATGTTAATACACAATTTTTCACATCCCTTTATTGGATTATCATGATGTTATAAAACCAAAAAAAAATTATTTTGGATCTCGTAGTTGCATATTGCAAGTTTTTTTTGCTGCTTTATTGTTAATTTGTTTTCATTTATCCACTTTAGATATTATTGTTTTATGCGTAATCTTTCATATTAAGGATTCTTGAAGCATTAAGAGAGATATGAATAAATCATTTTTTCGTGAGGAGATTTGGAGATTTTGGTTCCCTCAAATCTCTATCTCATTATTTTTTTGTGCTTCATCTTTTAGGATTTTGGTTTAATATGATAATTTCAAGCTTCTATTGATTAATTTGATAAATTTGAATGTTGTTTACGATCTTAGCTATTTGATGAGGACGAAGACATGTAAGGGCGAGAATCACCATTAATTTGGAGATTTTTGTATCCCTGGCGCGTGCGCGCACAAGCACTTACGAAGTACATCTTGTGTTGTCCTTGTTTTTGCTTCAATCTCGTCTTTTGGAATCAACCATGAATTCACATCCATGTGCTTTCCCTTATTAGCTCCTTGGGTATTCTTTTTTTGCTTGCTTAAAACTCTCTTTGCAACTGATTTCGTTGAGATCAAGGCTGTCAACGAGTTCTCGAGCCAGCTTTAAAGAAGCAACTCATCATCTCAACTATTTTTTATGACTTGTGGGAATCGCAATTGTCAGCTCGAACTCAGAAAGTTGTAGCAAACTGGTAAATACACTTTCTTTCTGTGGCCATTATGCCCTCTTGAGTTGCTTTGATATTTGCTTCTTTTTTTTTTGCTTTACATGCAATTGTTTTTTTTTGTGTTTGTGTTGGTCTTTGGGTACTCATCATTGGATTTGTCATGCTTGTCAATGCATTTCATGTTTTATTTGCTGTGAAGATTATGAATGTGTTACTGAAGGATTAAGTACTATTTTCTGTTGGTGTATCTTTTGGTCTTATTCATATTTGCAGGTTGCATATTTTACCATTTTGTTTTATGCATATTATTTGGACTACCACTAGCAAGTTAACTAAAGTATATTCCATCAAAAAAAAGTGTTAACTAAAGTATATGATGATCTTAAACCCTATTCTCCTTGTTTGGAAAGGTGTGTGCTCTATATATACATCTCAACTAATACGGCTTTGTTTTAGTTCATATTTGAGATACTTTTTGTCTGTTGTGGTATATTTTTTCGGGTCACACTGTGATCTGATCATTGAATTCCTATATGTAAAATCATGTTTGGTTAATGCTTTTGTTGGAAAATTGATTCTGTTAAGGACTTAAAACTTTTTGCCCGTACAAGCATGAGTAATTATCATTATCCCTTATACAATTTCTCTTCTTGTTATTGCAGTGCCCATCTTAGAGAAGATGTTTGTCATTGTGTCCGAGAGCTCTGTTATTGGCCTTAATGCTGATTTTTCAAATTCAGTCCCATGTTATGCTGACTGAACAAGCCTTGCTTCTAGAGCCGTCATGTTGTTTTGACCAAAGGCTCTCAGACAAATCGGTAAATCCCCCCTACTCCAAACAGGTATGTTGTGATATACCTTTTTTGTCTGTTGTGGAAACTATTGATATAAGCAGAGGAAGGAAGGAAGAAGAAGAAGAAGAAGAAGCCCTCTTGAAAAGAGAGGAAGAGAGGATTTTGGTTTCTACAAGAAGTGTGTTTGAATGAGGGACATCGCTCTGATCCTGACAATCAAAGATTAAAGAAACTACAATCCATCACTGAGTTTCAACAAATCAAACTGAATTCTGTATAAGATTAATGGGCTACGTCCCTCTCACATTTACCTTTCTTACTCGGTTTTCTTCTCCATTCACTCCATTAAATCTACCATCTGCATCTGGCAAGATCCAAATTATACTGGACAACAATTGAACATTGTTTCTGATTGATTTTGTCCTAATTTTTCTTATATTGTTTTCTACACTTAGCCACCCATTAATTTATAAATTGTTGTATTTAACCATCCTTTATATTATTTTCTACACTTAACCACCCTCTATTCACAAATTGTTGTTACATCTAACCACCCATTTGACGAAAAATGTTTATTTCTCGCGTTACGAGTTTAGGTTGGTTTGCTTTCGATTTGATATCGTCTTAGGTTGACCTACCTTATCAACAACATTAATACTAAAATTTCTTTAAAAATGAATATAATAATATAAAATTACCATATTATTTATGTATCTTAATAGTAAATCATATAGTAATATTCCAATACAAAACTTATACTTTTTTTTATAAAACAATGTTTTGAAGCAACTCACAAGATCTTGAGTTTCAACCCATTAGTGGCTGAGTAGATCAGGTCGAGTTACTCTTTGAACCATTGATTTCAGATTGGGTTTCAATACATAAAATATTAAGTGGGTGAGGTCGAGTTGCCAAGTCGAGTTCAATTTTAATAAGTTTAGAGGAACGAACTACACGGTGTCAGAGGAGTATGGAATCTTTTTAGTTGGGGATATAATTTCACCTTAATGGTTTACTTTTTGTTATAAAATAAAAAATAAAAATAAAAGCAAAAAGGTCATTTACTTTAGGTAACATGAGAAATAACGTTTTTGTCAAAGGTGGTTAGATGTAACATTTTGTAAATAAGTATAGAATAATATAAAGGGTGGTTAACTGTAATAATTTATAAATAAAGGGTGGTCAAGCGTAGAAAAAAACAAATATAAGACGTGGTTAAATGCAACAAGTATGAAATAAGGGGTGGTTAAATGCAATTTCCCCCATTTTATATATTGAATTTAAGAAAGTTAACATCCACAAGTTGTGAGAACGTGTTTCATTAAAAAGGATTAACTGGTCTTAGGGAAGTGATGGAGATTAAGTCCAGAACGGTTTTTCTAATATGTGTCGCACACATTAACTTTGCCAATTTTGAAATAAATATAAAAACTATTCCCTAAATAGGAATTGATGGATCCACTTTAAAAAAATATTAATTAATAAACAAGTTTCATGTCTACCATAATTAGTACTCTTATTGTGTGCCCAAGCGCACCATACGGAAAAAACCGTTTACGTGCACCAAAATTATGTTAAAGAAATGTTTTTATGTCTATCTCTTTTCCTAATTTTTATAAACTTTTCTTTAATTTATGTTCTAAAAGTACTTGATAAGTTTCTCGATTTTAAAAACTAAAATCTAAAAAAAATCATTAATCAATTGAGAAAAAAAATTAAATCCTTAAATAAATAAAATGATCAAACTTTATATATTAAGACGTTTATGCTATGCCCTAAAGGCATAGGTTAGAAATTTCATTCTATAAATACAAATATGAGATAGTATAAGAATTATTTTTACAATCATCGATCAGTTTATACATTACTTTCAAAACAAGTATGAGAGGTATAGTAGACATGAAAGTGTTAAGGTTCGTCTTATTTTATTCTTCAACCATTTGCCTAGCAATGGAAACTTGTCCATAATCATACGGTTACAAAACAGTCCATGTTATAATTAGAATAACATGGAAGACAAGTCTAATATTGTTTTCCATTGCTCATGCATCAAGGATTACGGCGTTACGTGATGAAAGATGGAGATAATTACAAGTTTGAGTTTGGTTTCTTCTTCTTTGTCCAAGTTCGATACAAATGCGAAACTAACGAAGGATGGGTTGATTGGTATGCCTTCAACGATAATAAGTCTACATGTAAAGTGTGTGAATGTAAAGCTTCCACGGATGGCATCAAAGGCATTGATGGATCATACATGTGGAACCTACCCCAAGCCTAGGTTATAAACATGTTATTAGCGTTTGATATCTATATTGATCGACCCATACCTAGTCATGTAAGAGTAGATATAATGCTAGACCAATTTTTGACAATAGGAAGAAAGAGGTAATGAAAAATAATTAATGTAAAGGAAAGGGAGAAAATAAAGGCAAATTTGATCTTTACCATGACCAAAATGGGTATTTGGTCTTCCGTTGACATAGCGAAGGGTGTTTTGTGAAATATGTTTGAAGACTTCATCTATATTGGTATCAAATACTGAAAATTCATTAGCCTAACCTTCTTCCTTAATCTCTCTCTTCTTATCTCTAACCTTCTAAGTGTGAATCTTGTGCGCTATAAAAGTGATGTTTAATATGAGGCGCGCTATTGGCTATTGGATGCACTCCATTTACGATCTGGATTAAAAATATTGTGTAAAGTGTCAAAAGTGCGTTCAAATTAGGAATGCATATTTGATTCTTTATGATGCACTTTTAATGTTTTGGCACGTATCATAATAGTGTCATTAGGAATGTCCTTCTGATGCTCTATGATACATTTTCGCTTATCGCACATACCAGCACAAAACATTTGTTGCGCACAAGATTCAAACTCCTACCCTTCCTTCTTTCTTTCTCAATTTCTTCTTCAATCGTCTTGCAGTCCTTATGCATCGGTCCCGAACCGAAGTGATGACTATTGAGCAAAAAATTTATGCCGACATTAGAGGTCCATGAAAAAAGTGGTTAAAGGTTCAAGAGCGAGGGGTCTCTAATGGCTCCAAGAGAACAACCGTCATACCTCCCGAAATCAAAGACTCAACCAAAGAAGGAGGTCGGTAGCCAGTGTGGAGATCTCAGAGCAGGATAACAACACCAATGTTCAAGTGACCCATTTTTGAGGCACCTTAAAAGAAGGCAGAGGCAGCCATAGAAGACACATATGAAAAATACAACCAATGTGTATCTATTAAACAAATTGAAACATTTCATAAGTTTGCGAATCACCAAGGATTTCAATTGTATCTTATTTGTTGAGTCATATTCTGACCTTTTTTTTATTATTAAAAAAGTTTGTTTCATAAATAATCAATTGTTAGCATCCGACTAATTCCAAGTTGGTTGTGATTAATGGATAAGAGGGCGCCACTCAACACACTTCCTTCAAATGGACCCGACAACCTAGGGTGTAGACCTGAACAAAGTCGGGCTAACCCGCCCAACCCGTACCGCCCGCCCGAAAAGATGGGCGGACTTGGACAAGATTTCTAACCCGAAAGGGTATTTTAGCTCGCCCGCCCGAATTCATGGACGGGACACGGACAATTTTTTTGACCGAATTTCCCGGATATCCCGCCCGAATACCCGAATATATTTAATAATAAAGTAAATATTTATAGTTAGAAAAAAAGTATGTATATAAATATTAAATGTTTACATCTGTTGATCACCAATTCATCATGTGTTATTTGTTATTGGTATGTTACATCTGTTGATCAGGATTGTTTGTAACAGTGAGAGGTTTGGTTTGGATTGGAGCGAATGTTTCAGTGAGGGTTACATAAGCTTCAATATATAATGGACACTTAATTTCATCAATTAAATTGTAAATTGTAATGGCACAATTAATTTCATCTAGGTATTAAATTGCAGATCATGCATTAATTGTATTTAACAGATTATGCGCTAAATTTTATATTGTTATATTAACTTTTTGTATGGGGCAATAATTACGTACGGGACCCGTGGGTTGTCCGGGTCCGGATGTTTGGACGGGTCTGGACAGCCTCGTCAGCCCGAATCTAAGGCTTGATCCGAACCCGCCCGGATAAATGGGCAAATTTTTTTTATCAAAGCCCGGCCCGGATCCGGCTCGAACCCGGGTTTGTACAGGTCTACTAGGGTGTAAGTTAAAGATCAATAGTGAATGGGCCGATGCAAATATGTTATTTACTTAACCAAATAGGTTGAGGGTAATTACATCATAGCCATCAATCATCCTTAAGAGATTCAAATTGGCGTTGTTAGCATCCGACTAATCCCAAGTGTCAAATGGGTCGTACGAGGGCGCCACTCAACCCAATCCCTTCAGATGGACCCGACAACCTAGAGTGTCAATTAAAGATCGATAAGGAATGGACCAACCCAATTAAGTTATTTGCTTACCCGAATAGGCCGAGGGTAATTACATCGTACCCATCTGCCATCCTTAAGAGATTCAAATCGGCGTTGTTAGCATCCGACTAATCCCAAGCCGGTAGTGTCTAATGGGTCATACGAGGACGCCACTCAACCCAATCCCTTCAAATGGACTCGACAACCTAAAAGTGTCACTTAAAGATCAACAAGGAATGGTCCGATGCAAATACGTTATTGGTTGACCCGAATAGGCCGAGTGATGCAACCCGGACCTAGACCTAGGTCGATCATGGTGAGCCTGAGCCTTCCAAGACCTTGGCGTCCGCCTTGGAGATCACCAACCGGCACGCCCGTCTCCCGGTTGTGCCTGGTGGCGCTCCCACCAGACTTGGCCGTGCTTCAGCCATGACTTGATCCACCACCACCGTGCCTGACCAAGCCCAGCCCAGAAGCACGCTTGCCTTGTGCCGAAAGCAAGACGCGCCTTGGGCTATTGTGTGCCGCGCGCCTAGTGTTTTCTACATGGTGCCTTGCTTGGCGCCCAAGCTTGCATTCTATCTATGTCTATCTAATTCTATCTATTTTAGTTAGATAAGTTTATTATTGGCAACTTGGATATTAGCATATTTTTGGATTACTTTAATTTCTATTTTTATGGGTTTGTGTGACTTGGATTGCAAGCCAAGCCAAACCTATTCTATCTAGGACTAGTTTCAATTCATGCTTTTACTTCAAATATGAAACTCGTGTAACCTTCATTCTTCGCGTCTAGAATAAACATTTGAAGTTGCCTGAAGTTGAATCGAGTCTCTCTTCCTTTGGGCATGGGCGTCACCTATCTTCTTCTCCCTTGTCTAGCTCCAAGAACATCCGAAGCAAGCATCGTCTTGTTTTTCACCGGTTACCTCGCATTAGAGATCGTGTTCCACGCCCTCTAACTGCTTCAACTCAGCCGAACCACTTCATCAACAATCCACTTCCGCAAGTTCTTCACAAGTTGGTTGCAGGAGACACAATCCAAAGCGACGATCCTTGACTAGAGAGCGTAGCCGCCATTCACTCGGATAGGGATACGCATCACCGAGGGTAATTACATCGTACCCAACGACCATCCTTAAGAGATTCGAATAGACGACCTTTGGATAGTATTCGAGACTCATGAACAACGGAATGGGTAATTCCATCCAAAATAATTTGTTGTTGCTATCAAGACAAAGGAACGTGTTCCTCGCTACTCACTACAAATCACAACATGCACCATCTAGTGCAAATAACACAACAATTAAGAGAGAATTATTATGGCTAATGAAGTGTTGTTTTTCATGCCATAGACTTGCTCTTACTTATCTTGTTGAATGCACGCCTCGACAAAGTCAACTCCATCTGGTGATTGTTGTAGCCATGATCGACTCCTTTAACAATATGAAGTTTGTGGTTCGGTATAATCTTTGCAAACTCGTAAGCGTCTTGAACCAAAATGATTTCATCTGTTGAGCCATTTACCGTCAAAACCCTGCATTGTTTTCACTTTTCTTCCAAACCAATTTTTACTCCAAAAATTACATTTTACTTTTTTTTTAAATACATATCGTATCTTTTCTTTTCACGTTTTCCAAAATAAATTTTTCAACCAAACTCACATTTTTCATCCAAAAAATATTTTCTACTCAAAACTGAAACAAGCCCAAAGTTAACAATTAAGCACAACAAAATAGAAATGATACATCTTATATGTGTGTACAATATATCTAACTAGCATTCTTTCATTGGTCATGCTGCAAAGAGTTTCTCCTGTATATTTATAAAGTGATATTGAGTGTAAAATCTCAAATGAACTAGCTAGAATTAAGTCAATGCTCATATTAACCACATTTAACCTCAAAATCTCAAATGAACTAGTTAGAATTAAGTCAATGCTCATAGTAACCACATTTAACCTCCTTTTTTTAAATCAATGTAGCCCTCCTTGTTGAGTCTTTCCATGTAGTATTTGCCTTAATGTTCGAATATCCTTATCTCCATATCATAGTGACCCGAAAGATTGACAATACTTCAGACGTCACATGATACTTTGAAATGTAGAGTAAGACATCATCGCCTCCTGCAATTAATGTCACCTTCTTAAGCAAATGGAAACTAAAATTTCGGGAAAACAAGAAAGATTAATAATTTCACATTCCAATTCCTAAAATCAAATTTTTTACAACAAGATGACACTATAGTAAAGAAAATATTGGACTTTGAATTCATTATCTCCTCGACTTGTTCAATTTCGTACATTGATTCCTTTCAGAATTTACCATGACATAGACATAGGAATTTAGGTTTATTTTATAGAATTTAATATAATAATAATCAAATACAACAACTAAAATCATACACACAAAGTAAGTGATAAATTTTCATAATAAAAACATCTTTTTTCAAGAAATCAAACAATCATACAGAAGCATGCAGTTCATAGAAAATCAAATTAGAATGAAGAACATATATCAAATTTAGCATCATAAGATCTCATAAAGTCCCTACTACTAAGTACTAACGGCGGCGGAAATGAACCCGATCAAGTATGGGGCAACTGGTTGATGAGATTGAATTGACATTTCTCGTAAAGCTTCAACTTGTTGGACCTCTTAAAAATCACCCCAACTGTTGTAGAAGGCCTTGCTACATCCATATTTTCTAACCGTCACCTTGAACGTTTAGATTTTGTATTTCTTTGTCTCTACTTCAACTCTTGGATCAAGTATTGCTTCTTTGACATCTTTAAGATACTTGTTTGCATGCTCATACGGGAGACACAAACAATACACATATTAATTAATTAATATTTGACTTATTTAATATGATTTAATTTATTTTTTATTAAACAAAATAGAAATGCTTATACCATTAGGCAATAAAGATATGATTTCTTCATGAAAATAGTAAATTCCTTAACCTCCTCATCCTCTTCAATAAAAAGACAACAACAACAACAACAACAACACATCAACAAGCAACAATACAAACACCAGAATAGGAATCTAAGTAAAACTCCATAGGGTTGCTATTGGATAATTGTGAAAAATGAAATAAGCAATCTAAACGATCGTGCAAAAAGGCTACGATTATTAAGTAGCAAAGAATCTAACTGCACTAATCTAAACTAACCAGCATAAGACGAAGCACCTCAACATCGATCAAAAATTCGATCACAGCCTAACCACAAAAGGCCAACAACAAAACCTAGAAATTAATAAACCAACAACATCCAAAAAAATTCTTTCTAATTATGTGATTCCTTGTCTAAAGTGAAGAAATTACTCAATTAAGTTATAAAAAAATGGAATATCTTAATCTATCTTATCATCAAAGCTTATTTCACCCATATCCATGGTCTTCTCCTCATCCTAACCATAAGCTTACAAATGGAGATTGAGAATAAAAAAACATGCACATTCATATCCACAATCTTAAATCTACATTTATAGACTGTTGAGTCCATAGAAGCTCTTTATACCATTAAAAATACTTTCAACAAGATGGTGTTGAGGCCATAGAAGCTCTTTAGACCGCTAAGAGATCTACTTGTAAAGATCACTCTATTGAATGCACTGTTTTGTTATGCTACTATCCTTTCATCACCTCACAAATTTAATTTGCTTTATTACCATCTGATTTTGTATTATGCATCCTCATTGATATGCTATTTTTACAAGCAGCAAACCAGATGGTAATAGATAAACATAATATGCATGAATGACACCCAAAAATGAGAGCACTGGATAGCTAAACATAATATTACCATCTGATTTTATATTCTGCATCCACACTTATGCACATTGTTTCAACTAAATCCCTCAGAAAACGAGAGCATGGAATAGAGAAACATAATATGATATTAAGTAAATTATTATGAACAATTTTACTTGTTCTGCTATTAGATCAAAAGATGGTCAAGCCTCACTCTCTTTTCCTAGAGCATAGACACATGAAAGGCCTTTGACCGCACCTGATCCTGCAACAACTTCAGGTACATAAAATGTGACATTAGTTGGAATTATATAAATAAAAGTAAAACAAATAAGTTACACAGATTGCAAATAAGTTTCAGCCTCTAAAAGAATCATTATGTTCATATTTGAACAATCAAAAGTGTATGAAAACATATACTTCCTATAGCACAAACAATCAGGTTTGTGATAACACAGATGTTTGTGATAACACAATTGTGTCATCTTAGTTAAAAAACCAAAGTTCTTTAAGAGGGTACTACGGATAGTACTTTTGTTTTGTCTAGGCGAATATACTTAAAAGATGTACTCAATCCTTTCTCATGGGTAGAGGGTTGATTTCGTGTGCAAAATCATTTTTAAGGGGGTACTGTTGTAATATCCGCAAATTTTCAAGAATACTATTAAAGAATATTCGTTATAGAATTACGAATATAATAGTATGATGAATTATTTTCCTTCACAAAGTCAATCAAGGAACTTGTCTTACATAATATATAATATGTCGAGAAGTGATTACAAAGAGTAGTCATGACATTTGTATAGTAAGATGAGTTAGGATTAAAGAAGGGAATAGGGAAGTATTAATAAGAACCTAAGCCAGACCACGCTCGTGAAACGAAGAAGGTGAGCAAAGCTAGTGTCGCATGCGAAGGCTGTGCCATGCACACGAGGCGGATCGCACCAAACGTCGACCGCAGAATGGTGGCCGCGGACGTGGTGCCACTGCAACAAGCTAGCATGACGAGAAGCGAAGTGCATATTGTGGGTTGATTTATGACGAGAAGTGACACGCATATTGTGGGTTGATTTAGGTTTTGTTTCCCATGGTTTTCTCTCCTAGTTTAATAGGAGTGATGATGAAGCCTATTCTGGATGGGATTCAGATGAGATTGAAGGTGTAATGATGATTTGCATTGATGGAGGGGGTGAAATTCACTATAAATAGGGTGGCCTTCTTCCATTTTCAATTGCACCATCACCTCTTCTCTTCTCCTCCGAGAGTTTCTCTAGATTTTCAGTGAAAGTTGCAAGGATTTAACTGTAGGCAAGTGTTCTTGTGTTCCGAGAGAAATCGAGCTTAGAGGTTGAGTGCTCGATCTGCCCAGAAAATCGCGAGCGCGGGGGAGGAAGCACGAGCGCAGTGGCACACCAGAGGCGTGCCGCACGCCATTGTTCTTGCTTGATGCCATTGTTGCTTGTGTCCCGAAGCCTTGCCATGCCCCATCCTCGATCCTCGTGTCGTCAACGCCGTCTTGTCGGTATAATCTCGATCCAAATATTATTATGCTAATTTAAACAATGTTTTGAATTAAAGTCATGGAAATTAGAGGTTAATTCGGCTAATATTGAAATTAAGGTATTAAAAGACGCCACACCCGATTAGCGACTTATAAAGGAATTAACGTCGTTATAATGCCGATATTATTCATAATTAATATCGTATGAATTTAAGTTCGAGATTTCTTAAAAACGATTAGGAAGTCGTAATTCATTGAGAGGATTAAAAAGGGAATTAAGAACATTAAGTGGAATGTTTAAGTAACGTTATTCGTCGTTATAATTGTTGACCCGATTAGATCTGAAGCCTTGATTTGGAGCTCGTCTACGTAAGACCTCATCGATTTCACAGTTCAGAAATCTTAAGGAAAGTGGATGGTTCTCCTTTTTCATTACTCGATATTCATGGATCTGTATTCTGATATCATACATACTTAATAATAGGAATAAACTTGTTTGCTTAATAAAACGGACTTAGGTTTTATTATGCTTAGAGATAAGGACCATTGTTAAATATCTTATTATTATACTATGATAGTATATGAACATAGGACTCTAATGATGTGTGACCTTTATGTGTTTTATGTCACTTTTCGAGACTATTGTCTGGACTAGACTAGGTAGGGAATCGGGCTAAGACCCCGTTATCTTTTTAATAATCTCATTGGGAAGTATATTTACATCATCGAATCCTAATACTAAGGTCATGACTAATGCTCGCTTTAATTAGTAGAGGAGTGTCGCACCTTTGCAAAGTGATCGAGACATCGTCTCTTTAAATGTTCGTCTTCCAGTGAAGCGTTCACAACTTAATAAAAGTCTTTAACCTTAATACATCGTTTTGCAATTAATAAAAGATTAGTGTATGCATAGTAATTAGTGAACACTGGGTGGTTAGTACAACTTGGAAAACCATTCTAATTTCTCTCTACTAAAGATTCTATTTTCCAATTTGAATTCATTCCTCCAGTTGTTTAAACGTCTATAATAGGACGAGGTGGGTTAGGTGTTTAAGCGCACTCGTAGCCTCGTAGGCCACCTCCCTGTCGGCATCTTCGAGTGTGGTGAGGTTGGTTATGGATCCAAGCAAACGATGAAATGTTTTCAAACTCTTGTTTGTTCTATAAGTTCCCATTATAAACCAAGCATTTAATACTAAACACAAGTTTCTTATATACTACCTTTAATATAGTATTCTAATTTTCAAAGAATCTGACATTCTTCAAAACCTAAGTAAGTCTAAGAATTCAATTGTCAAACTAAGTTCAAGTGACGGCTCACGCGCTTTGAATAAAAAAACCAAGATAAAACCATTGACGTTAAGTCATAAACCTTCTAAGAACCTAAACCTAATATACCATATTGCTTAGTCTCATACTAACATCCTTTCTTTCTTTCCCAACTATGTTGACTGATATTTCTTCCTTTTTGAGGAAATATCAAATAGTAAGAAGAAAGCAACCGCAGATGAATGAAGATTAGAAGATCAAAAGGAAAGGTTAAAGGAAGGAAGAAAAAGAAGATGTCTTCAAGACCTTATATTATAATTTTGATACGTTTAACTATGGTTTCCGCACATTTTGTATTTCATTTCCGCTTTATTCTGATTTTGTCTCGAAGACTATGAAGTAATGTACATCTATTCAAGGACATAAGCACCTTTTGTAATCAATTTCAGAGGTTCTTAATTTAATAAACGTAATGTTTTGCTTAATTAATGTGTTCAAAAGCCTTGAGTAGTCTTGGACGGTTAAAAGTCTGAGTCTACTGACCATGTGACAATTCATGGCATAAATGAGTGTGTTCTATTGCGGACATTTAGAGTTCACTCCATTTTTTCGAATCAGTCAGAATCAGCCATGTTAATAGGTGTACTAATGTCGTGGCGGATAAAATCGCAAAGTTGGGCCACGATTAGCCTAATGATCACATTTAGAACCGCCAAGAGTTTCAAGCTCTCGTCTTGCAGGACGCTCTAGTGCGTCCATTGTAAAGATTGACCTCCTAATCCTACCTAGTAAAAAAAACATCAAATAAACAAAAGAGAACTTAGGATCACATGAAACACATTCCTAAAGTGTAACATGAGGCAAGATCTGGGCCATTGGATGAGAGGAATGAGCGGCCAAGATCAAAGGAGAGAAAAGACACGCGGTGGCATATTCGTAAATAAGCAGAAGTTTTGACTGTGCAAAAGTGCACTCGAAGGTCGAAAAAAGTGCACTCGCAAGTCGAAAAAAATGCACTCGCAAGTCGAAAAAGTGCAAGCAGAAATCGAGTCGCCAGTGCACTTTTGAGAGTTAGGAATGCAGTATTACAACACTCGTTAACAATACACTTTTTTCGACTTGCGAGTGCACTTTTCACTTAACAGTGGACAAACAGAAACTTCCACTTATTTACAATTATGCCACCACATGGTTTTTTCCCTTTTTCATCTTGACCACCCATTTCTCCACCGACCCAGATTTTGCGTTATTTTAGCCCTTAGGAATGTCATGTTTATTCTAAATCGCAAAAGAGTGTTTCTAAACAACCAGATGCAATTCAGCCAAACGTACACTATGTTAAATCTCAACCCTAGAGCTCGTCCCGCCTCATCGGCGAGCGTCGATGTCAGCTCCTACCGCCCTCGCATCCCTTTTACAGGTTTCTTCTTCTTTTCATTGTTCTTCGTTAGTGCTTTAAAGTTTGCTTTTATGTTAATTTATGGCTTTCTTATATGTTCTTCAGATCGAAATTGAATTATCTATCGTGTTCCCTTCTCCACTAGTGCTCTTAAAGATTGTTTATTTTGTTAACTTATGGCTTTCTTGTATGCTCTTCACATCCAATTTGAATCCTTCGATTGCTCCTGCTAGCTAAATTGAACCATCAAGTGTGTCCCCTTTTTTCAGTTATTCCTTGAGATCGAGATTGAATCTTTCCATATGCTCCTGCTAGCTAATTGATCTCTTTAGTGTTTCACCTTCATTAGCGATCACAAAGTTTGTTTCCTCTGTTAATCTTTTTTAGTTTAATGTCAATCCACTTACAGTCAATTTTTTTGCATGTCTTCCATGGCTGACAATTTTATTAGAAGAGTAATCTCTCCGGTGTCTCTTCTTCTTCCTCGCTTGTAAAGTTTGTTTCTTTTGTTGCTTTGCTAGATCCTTTGTAGCTAATTGATCTCTTTAGTGTGTCTCCTTGCTAGTCTGTAGCTAATTGATTCAGCTCAATGTTAATCCACTTACAATCACTTGTCTCGGATATCTTCAATTACTGGCAATCTACTAAGAGAATGTTCTAGTGCAGTTTTCTTTTTTTGTTATTCTTTGTTACTACTTTAAAAAGTTTGTTTCTTTTGTCAATTTGTGGCCTTCCTATATGCTCTTCAGATCGAAATTGAATCCCCAAATTGCGCCTGCTAGCAAAATTACAAGTTGCAATGTGTACATCCTTTAATTTATTCATTCCCCATATACATTTGGAGAATTCCCTACATTTGGAGAATAGATTAGGGAATCTCTTGGAGTTGCTCTTAAAGTTTGTATCTTTTTCTAATTTATGGATTTCTTATGTGTTCTTTGAATCTCCCAATTGCTCATGCTAGCTAAATTGATATCTCTAGTGTGCTCCTTTTTGTTAGTGCTCTCAAAGTTTTTTTTCTTTTGTTAATTTCTGGCTTTCAAACATGAATTCCAGCTACTATTATTGAAAATATCTTTTTTATTTTAGTTAATTGTCAATCACTTACAGTCTATTGTCTTGAGTATCTTCCTTGGATGACACTTTTGTTAAGAATATGTGAATGTTCAAATTGAGAATGATCACAGAACAAGCATGGACATTTCCCTTTGTAGGCATCGAACAATTGTAGGTTATTCTGTTTAACCGGGGGTAGAAGTGTAAGCTATATGTTTGTTTTCCTTACATCCACCCTGAAGAAAATAGCTATAGTTGCTCTTTTCCTTCCAAGTGTTGTTTCTCCCATTGTTGTCGTTGATCATTGCCTATTGCAGTAGCTAGCTCTTAATGTTCTGAGATACCAATAAACTGTGTTGCTTCAGTTATGTAGGTTTGCCCTTCCTAATATGTATTTATGTCTTTATGTATTGACGCAGTTGTTCAGTTTATTTATAATTCGCACCCGGATGTAGATAACAATGGTGAAAGCTGATGGAGCCTGCTTCCAGAGGACATTGTGGTTGAAATTATGCTAAGATTACCCATCAAGCCTCTCTTCAAGCTTAAGTCCCTTTCAAAACGATACGAATACATCATCTCCGGTGAAGAGTTTGCAGAAAGATATCTGCAACGAGTCCGGTCTTCACTAGACGCATGGCCTTTGTCAGGCATCAAAGCTTTGTTGCTATATCCACTCTCGAATAAAGATGTCGTTGGCTTCTCTAAGAAGGTGAGGTATTTGACCGACAGATTAAGTCAAGATGAAGACGAGCCAATCTCTGTTTGCTATTTTTGCCCTACACCAAAGGTTGAGATGGATCGTATGCTTGCTTCCAGCAATGGACTGATTCTCTCTTGTTTTCTTCCCTTAGAAAAACATGCCAAGTCGAGTGGATTCGTTCTGCGTGTCTCCAATCCACTCACCAAGCAATGGGTGCCCATTCCCGAGTCGACGGTGCTAAATGATTTAGAAGAGGTGGGGTTTGGTATTGCCACAAGACGGGGGAGCTTACAAAATCGTGCTTGTTCAACGTGTGTTTAAACATCGTCTTGTGGATAACACGGACACTACTGTGGAGATATTCTGTTCGGTTGTCAGGAGATGGGCTACTCGGAAAGTTAGACAGTGCCCGACAGAAGTGTTCGAGAAAAGTACCGGGAGAGCCGTGTTTTCTTACAAGGGTGTCCTTCACTGGTTGGGTCGTAGGACGGGGACGTTAATAACTTATGATCCCTATGACAACAATCCTGAGGTGGTCCAATTTGGACGCGTCCCTATGCTTGAACGCAGGTACCCTCATTTGGGGAATACGAGTTTGATTTACTCGGGAGACGAAGGGGCGGTGAAATACTGCGAGATGAACGAGGTTTTCGATAGGCTGATGTTGTGGCGATTAGTCGTCAACGAAGACGACAACAACAACAACCCCCGCGAATGGTGCATAGAAGGCGAGTTTTGTTTCCCGACGTCTATGCCTCAGCCTTGCTGTAGACTCCTGGTGAGTCTCAATCCTTTTGATCCCGATGTCGTATGCGATCCGTATGTGACAGACTGCAAGGTGATGGTGGTCAGTTTTCAGACCCGGAGTTGGAACTTGGTGGATGTGATCGATCCTAATACGGGGTCCTTTATCTTTACGAGGGATAGTCGTCCCTGTGTGTACCTACCATTGATTCATGTAGAATTGTGCCCATGGTAAGCTAGCTTAGTCATACGTGAAAGCCTCTTTGTGAGGTGCTTGAATGTAATTGATTTCGATATATGTAGTGTGGGACTTCGTCGTTGATACTTGTATGATTTTGATTGTTGTATTTGTGAGGTAATAAAGATTCTTACAATTTTGCAGTTGTTCGTCGTGCTTGGGTTAATCATGGCTGATGCTAAATTGGAAATGTGAGTGTTTGAGTAACGGATTATAAGCCTTTAGTAGCATAACTAACTAGGATAATAAGGTAAAATGGAGCTTCTTGAAGGTTTCTAACATAGGCTTCAATAAGCTCGAGTTTAGCCTTTGGGCTTTTAGCTAAAGGGTTACCTTATCCTAGTTAGTTATGCTAATGAAGGCTTATAGATGAGTTTTGAGGAAAATGGAATCTAGATCTTTTTTCAGTTTGGATTCATATGGTCCGCATGATTGGAAATTCCAAAAACTCAAAACAAACAGGTCTAGACTTGTTAAATAGGTCGGTTTGGTCGGTTTTCGATCATTTCGGATTTAACGGGTCAGTTCGGTCGAGTTTGATCATTTTCGATTCGGATTGAGTGTCGGTTTGGGTCAGTCGAGTTACGAGTCAGGTCAGATCGGTTCATGGTAGGTTATAATCCACTAGGGGTGTTCAACAGGTCGATCTCTTAGTCGGGAAAAAAATTTGTTGGTCAGAATCGACCATTTCGGATTTAACGGGTCAGTTCAGTCGAGTTTGATCATTTTAGATTCGGATTGATTGTCGGTTTGGGTCAGTCGAGTTACGAGTCAGGTCAGATCGGTTCATGGTAGGTTATAATCCACTAGGGGTGTTCAACAAGTCGATCTCTTAGTCGGGAAAGAAAATTTGTTGACCAACAATCTGACCAACGGGTTTCGCTGGTCCAACCCATAGTCTGCGGGTTTTGTGGGTCGACCGCTACACCGTTTGACCAATCAAATAGCTTTCTTCAACCATCTTGCCACATTTTATGGGTTTGACCTTTTGACCCGCTCAATGCGCTACAATTGTCTCAACAATATAACATTATAAATCTTTTTTTTTTGACAAAGTGGATAATTGGATATGAGAATAACAATAAAGCCATAAAAATATTCTTTTATCTTTTGAACGTAATGAGTTACGGTCGACCATAAACAGGGCAGAGCTATGGAAGGGCCACGCCTCCAACCCAAAATATTTTTAGGTATATATGTTTCTCTTCTCGAGAGCGTCAATTTGGTATAATATATGCTTTAATCTAACATCCGAGTAAAAATTTATGAACATTTAAAAATTGAACATAAAAAATTACTTTTAAAAGTCATTTATTTAGTCTAAATTCTTTTATCTTTTGTCAAACTTCATACTTCCATGTTATAACTCAAACGTTTTAAAACAATACGTTTTTGTTGAGAAATCGTACCTGCAACTTATTAGATCGAGAGCTTCAATTTTGTTTTAATTTTTAGTTATAAGCATTCGCCAGTAGTGATATGAACAAGAGGAACGCCATTTAGCAAGATCTTCCCCTTGATAGGGTCATAGAATTTTGATATGAAGTCATGGGCATTTGCCATTTTTCTGCAAATTGTCCAAAAGTCCAGAATTGGTAAAAAAAATATAGAGGCAGTACAATATCCATTGTTTGAGGATCTAAAAGAAAGTTACTGCAATCTTACAACGACATTTTCTATATCAGTAATGCTTGCTTTGCCGTTTAGTCCGTAAGCAATGTTCTCTTCTATGGTGCAGTTAAAGAGAGTAGGCTCCTGGCTTACAATACTTATCTGCAATATGACACCATTCTCACTTTGTCAGTCACACATTATCCATTTCGTATAAATTTTTTAAAAATAACCCTATTGCAAGTGAAAATTACCTTGTTGTGCAGGTGTTCATGAGCTATCTCAACAAGAGGAACGCCATTTAGCAAGATCTTCCCCTTGATAGGGTCATAGAATTTAGACATGTCGCCGAAGAATTGCAAGGGAAGTTATTGGTTCGACTCCCTGTCAAATCTCTGATTAGGTTCGAATCGGTTTGTAAAATATGGTTGTCTATGTTCCGTTCCCACCCATTCATCGACTTGTATCGCATTCGTCAACGTGAATATGACTCTTCCAAGTACTCACTAGAGTTCTATGCATCACCAGACTGGACGTTGATGTCTTCAGGAATGAGTTTGCCGTTGTTGCCCTCTAATACCGACTCCAAACTACGTTGGCGTCATATGGTTAGCGTGCTCGGGCCCTTGAGCAATGGCGTCTATTGCATAATGTACCATATCCGCGAGGTGAATAGAGATTTCGTCGTCGTTCTTTCAAGCAAAATAGCCCTATGTAACCCCTCTACGCGACGATGCAAGGTTATTAATAGTTTCCCTCCTAGCCTTTACTCTCTATTATCCAACAAGCTCGTTGCTTCGAAGCCGTGTCAAGGCCACTTTGGTTTTGGCAAAACTAAACCCTCCTCGTCCGCGAATTGTAAAGTCGTTCTCGTCCCCAACTATGGTGATTCATTATCCTCCTTTATAAGTTTAGTCTACAGCTTACATAGGGTGAATGGAAGAAAATTCTCGAGTATGAACTTGGGAAGACGCCGATTGGTGACAGGAAGGCCACAAACGCCTTTACTACGCAAGGAAGAAGGATAACCAATATTATTTATCCTTTAGAGCCCTATCCCTCCAGGTTCCTCGACGGGTGTTGGCATTGGGTTGCTCATTGCGAGAATGGGACATCAAATGTTTTGTCGTTTGATTTTGCAGAGGAAGCGTTTAAATTAATCCGAGGACCGCCAGTTCCTTCTATGGATTACGCCAAAAACAAGCTCTGCACCAAGAAGGCTGGGGTTTTCGTGCTGCATGGTCATCTTACTTTTATCTACATATGTAGAGTATGGTCGGCGTACGTTGAAGAAGTTGATGTTTGGATGATGATGTAATACGGTGTTGAAGAATCCTGGACGAGAGTTTATAATATAAATCGCATATGCGGTGGTGAGTTCCAGAGTCTTTTGGAGATAAAATACCGTCCCCTAAGAGATGACGAGGAAAGTGAGAGTGTTTGTATCGAAAACCTCTCCTTTGGCGATAATGACGAGCATAAGATCGTCTATTCAAATGATGACGACTATCAAGTATGTGGCCGTTGCGAGTTTATCGACATTCCGCCTTATATTGAGACCCTCGAGCGCCTCTAGAAATAGTATGTACGTTGATCTTGATGGTTTCTAATTATTGTTTTTAAATTATGATTCTATTGAAGAACTTTATAATAATACAATTTGTATACTCTTATGATGAGTAAGCTATTGATTGGGAGGAAAATTAAGAATGAGTAAGCTTATGTACGTATTGCTGCTATACTTGATGCAAGTTGCACTTGTTGAGTGTCAATATTGTGCTGTATTTTTTTGTTATAACTGCATGTCATATGTCGCGCTGTATTTTGAGGGATTATGATTGGCGTATTACTTTCTCTATGTTAGTGAATAACCAAGCAATGCGTACATAAGCTTGGGTTAATTCTTACAATTTTGATTGAATCTTTCATACCCAATCCTATAATTCACAAATGTGTATCTCTAGTAATATAAGCTAAATGACAAAATTGTGTATGAATATACATATTTTTGAGATTATATAAATATATTTGATCAAAGAAAAATCGGCTGGTCAATTCACATGATACGTCATAGGAGGTCCGGATTTTTGTATTAAGCAGAGTACGTTTCTATTCTGCGCTCTCTCTTATCATTATTCATCCACTGATCCCTTCTCTCTCATTCTTAGAGGTTGCGATTACGAGGCCTCGATTCCCTGTTCTTCATCTCGCTTCTACCGATTGACTCCGATCTCGATTCCGTCTTCTAGATTCAGAGCTTCAATTTCTTCCTCGTTACTTGAAGATCCAAGGGAAATTTAATTTTCGAGCAGCTCGATTTCTATCGCTTAGGGGTTAAAAACCGGGAATTTCCGATTGCGAGTCTTAGTTTGGCGCTGTTTGCTATCGCCGATTGCGTTTGAATCAACAAAGTGAACAGCTGTTGGTGCAAAGAATCGCGGTTTTTCCTGTTTGTGTTTTTCTAGGGTTTCAAGTGGAGATCCGTCCAGGGCTTGGTTTCGCTGCATGTTGTTATGTAATTTTGCTTGTTGTGGATGTGAGAGATTGAAAAACCAGCAGTGATGGATATGGATTTCAATGGTGATATGGCGTCTTTAGATGCCGACTTGTTGCAGCTATCTGAGGTTTCTCCTTTGGCGCTTAAATCGAATCCTTATCTGGCACAGGAGCTATTTGAACAATGGCTTTCGCTTCCTGAGACGAATCGATTGGTATGGTTTGTTTTTTAGGAAACCTATTTTTCAATTTCATTCTTCCAAGGTATTGGTATTGCAAATATGGTGTTTGGGTGGATTGTTGTACTTTACGTGTTTGAGATTCCACCTCTTTCCATTTCTCGTCAGGTGTCATTATCTTATGTAGTTATGCGAAATTGCTATGCTGGTTCTCGTTTAGTTAATTTGGATGAACACGGATAATCATCCAAAGTTGTCTGAAATGTGTAACATGAAGTTTGAAGCATGATTAGGTTTGTATAAAGTAGTGTTAACCGATAAAGCTATGTGAGAGTGCCCTCTCCTTTGATTAAAAAAAGAGTAGTGTTAAGTGGGAAAGGTCAAATTTTGCTGTAGAAGGGAGGGTTTAGAGGAAATTTAATGGCTGTTTTTATTTTTTTGAATACCTATTGGAACCTCTGTTTTTTTGGTAGAAACCTATTGGAACCTCTGTCAGTTTAGTAGAATAGTAGTACCCTTTAATTTTCTGTCATGTATTAATATTTCTCTACTAGAGTAGTAGAGAATCGTTATAATTTACAAAATAGACTGACATATCCCTTTTATGCAAATAAGAAGAAACTAACAATTATTTGTGGTCAAAATGAAGTTTGATATATGACACTCCCAAAGAAATGGATGGAGTATATTTATTTGCATGGACGAGAATGAGAAAACTATTGCCCTTTTTCATCTTCATACATTACATTTACATCTCATATTGTCACCCTTTAACTGGTGACATATGGATCTTTCCATTATATCGAAGTCAGCAAGTTTTATTAATGTATAGGATCAAAATTGGAACTTCCATTTTTGGATTTTGATTAAAAAAATAATGAAATTTATGAAAGGTAAAAATGCGTGAAAATGGTGCAAGGTAATTTATATCATAACAATCACTTCCGAATCATAAGGAACTATATGAGCTTAGAAAATGGATGCTTCCTTTAATTTTAACCAGATATGGTAAATATTGAACCAAATTTGCTGTGTGATTGTGATGAATTTTTTACCAGTAATTGAGTGACAAAGAGTTTGTTCAAACTTCTTCACACGGGAAGTTATGACAATAATGCATTAAAAATGTTGCCATCATAGATTGGGATAGATGGGTTGAGCCACCTAACCTCAATGTTTATTCAGTTCTTTTGGGTAATGACATAATGTGATTATGATCTTCTCAACTTATATTTAGTAGCATGTGTAGGGAATTAAATGCAATCTAAATTGCCACAGACCAGAGATTGCAACTGTATTCTTACCAAATTTAAATGGGAAAATGCAAATCATGTGAAAAGCAAAGTGTAAATATACGATTTTACTGGAAATTATAGTCTGGTTGCTAGAGTTATTAAAGGTAGTAGCCTATGTTTTTTTGTCCCATTCCTCTTTATTACCTGATTTTAATTTAATGTCCCATTATGGTTCAACTAAATTCAGTTATTATTGTCACAGCTGAATTTCAGTTTTTCTTGGGTCTATCGGGCGTACCCCCTTTTCCTTGGGCAGGGGTACCCCCATCTTGACCCCCCAAATTCCGTTGTAGCGGAGCCTCACTGGGTTAATGATGATGATGTCCCATTATGGTTCAGGAATTTAATATGCTGGTTTGTAGTACCATGTAATTTCAGTAAATTTTCCTTATGTGCGTACAGGTAAAATCAATGGTTAATGATGCAAAAGCTGGGTTACCATTGAATGTACCAGGAAATTGTTCAAGTCCAAATGCTTCTTCTAGTGGGGCAATACCATCCATGTTTCCTGCTGGAAGTGCACCTCCACTCTCACCAAGAAGCTCATCTGGTTCACCTCGTATTACAAAGCATAGGGCAGGACCATCATCCCTAGGATCTCCTCTTAAAGTGCTGAGTGATCCAGTAAAGGAGCTGATACCACCAGTGAGATTTCACTTTTATTTTTTTCACGGTGTGAACTTGTTCTGTACAGTAAGCAGTCGATATGATGATATGTTTTTGTTTTATATCTTCTCTGCAGTTCTACTTCCAAAATGGTCGTCCTGCATCAAAGGAACTTAAAGAGCGATGTCTGTTTAGGATAAATCAGTTCTTTTATGGTCATCCAGATGGGCTGCAAATCAACGGTGAGATTTGCTTGAGTTGCATGACGTTAGTAAACTTAATCTTCGTAGAGTTTATCCTTGATGCTTTACTATCTTTCAGAATTTAAAGCAATTACAAAGGAAATCTGCAAGCTGCCATCATTCTTCTCAACTGTTCTTTTCCGGAAAATTGATCTTAATTGCACAGGATTTGTCTCCAGGTATGCGGCAAGTATGATATTGCCTATATATATGTTATGCTGGAGGAGTATTGTTACTATTGTCAGTACTGACTGTATAACCTTCATGTAATGCAATTTTCTGTTATGACAAAAAGGGTTAACCGGCGATATTACAATTTGTTTCTCTTCATATTTCCATCTGGCAAATGCTGTTGCCTCATTGATTACAAGGAATTTTAGTTTTAAGGAATGGACTAAGATGATTTTTTTTCAGCATAAAGTTGCATATTTTAGTTTATTTCCACTTCTTTTCTGGTAACGGTCCTACATAGGGAATAGGAGGCCCCTTTTCTAGTGGGCTAGTACTGAAACTCAGGCGTCAGATTGATACTTTGGTTACTTGTCTTTTGTTGGATTAGTATGTTACCAACATGTAATTAAAAATTTAAAACTACAATTTTTTTTGTCCAAAAAACATGCAATTGAAACCAGAATTATTAGTAATTCAAGTTTCTCCCCTTTTGAAGTTTCATTTCTATTTCTGGACATCTTATGTTGAGTTACCATAACTTTATTACTTGTGTTGAAAAATATTTGGTAGGGATGCATTTGTTGATTATTGGGTCAACAGAAACATGTTGACCATGGATACAGCCACGCAAATTTTCACAATTATGAAACAACCAGATTGCAGATATCTTACTCAGGTATTCTTGACATTTTGATGTGGTTTGCAGCTCTTTGGTGGCTTTGATTTCATTTTACTTTGCGTGAATAGTAAGAAACAGCTTGTTTACACCTCTTTAATGTTCTCTTATCTGGTTTTTAGTTTGAAGCCTGCTTAAGATCTGAAAGTGTACTTATGATTTTGGAAATTAGGACGACTTTAAGCCTGTCCTTCGTGAACTTTTGGCAACTCATCCTGGACTAGAGTTCTTGCAAAACACACCCGAGTTCCAGGAGAGATATGGTATGTTCTTTACGAGATGCCTGTTGTACCTTCTTTTCATTCTCAATGAGCCATGTATCCACTTTCTGTAAATGATGGGTTATGAGTATTAGAGAGGTTATGCTGCTTATTAGTCCATCATGGTTAATTTATTCATGTTTGTTAATGTTTTGATTTGCTATGTTCCTCTTTCTGGGGTCTATTTTAAATTGATCTGTTCTAACATAATTTCTAGATAGACTTGCATCAGCTGGTGAAAAAAAAATGGAATGGCGTGTTCTGAGCACTTGACTTAATGATGTACCATCTCTTTAAATATTAGGCATGTACCTTTTGTTGCTTTTTGGTTTTGTACCTTAGTTTTATGTGGGAAAACTTGGGTGCAGTTTCACACTGCCAGCTGATTTTCCTGGACAATAGTACTTTTTTTGGCTTCTTTTGCTTTGTGACTTCAATAGAATTGTTTGTACTTCCATTCATGCATCTCCATTATGATGCTTTTTGCATTTTCTTACTACAACAGTAAAGCTGTTTAGTTCTAAAAGCTGATGTCTTTGGGATCATCCACATTGTTATGTTCTCTGGAACAGTGATTTCGTCTGTATCAAGATTTATGCTGTTGCTCTTTTAGATCCTTGATCATGTGGAAGTTTCTTGTGCTGTACAGCTGAGACTGTAGTATACAGAATTTTTTATTACATCAATAGAGCTGGAAATGGGCATCTCACCCTCAGGGAGATGAAGCGAGGCAACTTAATTGCCGCAATACAGCATGCTGAAGAGGAAGAGGACATAAACAAAGTCTTGAGGTTAGAATTGAAAGAAGCTTTATCTAAATTGTTTGTCTCTCTTTGAGGCCCACTCCACTAATTGATTTCTACTGGATTGGAAGCTTAGCGGAGTACTACCAGATGGCTCTTTTATATTTGCGTATTTTGTTTTCATAGTAAATGACTAGAGTTTCGGTTCTGTGTATCAGTTGTAGTGGTTCTAAAGTAAAACTTGCTGCCACATCATTTTCATATGTTTCGCATAACCTAGCGTTGGTTTGATACGTATCTTATTGAATATCTATGCTTTTTTATTTTTTAGGAATTTGTTTTGGTTGAACTTTCTATTCTTTTTCTTATAATAGATACTTCTCCTATGAGCATTTTTATGTCATATACTGCAAGTTCTGGGAGTTGGACACAGACCATGATTTTTTGATCGACAAAGAGCACTTGATAAAATATGGGAACCATGCTCTTACATATAGGATTGTGGATAGAATATTTTCTCAGGTACTCCCTCTAAGTCCTTTTGCTGTCTACATACTCTTGTTTCATGTCATATTTGTCTCACTCATGGCTCAGCTAGTGATTTATATTTTCATTTTCCTGTTCTTTGTATTGCAATCTTGCATCAGGTTCCTAGAAAGTTCACTTCTACTGTGGAGGGTAAGATGGGATATGAAGATTTTGTATATTTCATTCTTGCAGAAGAGGACAAGTCATCAGAACCTAGCCTTGAATACTGGTATGTTCTTGTTTCTACTTCCCCTTGATGTAGGCCTTTGATGCGACTCTTGACTGTATGTGTAGCAATTGTTTGTTATATCTCAGTGGGGAGAGGTTTGATGGTATTGGTTTCTCAATTTATTATCTAAACATATTTTTGGATGAACACATTTGAAAGTAGGGCATTTATAGTGGGATGGATATAGATTTTCCCCTCCTTCGATATTGATTCTTTGTTGCAGATTATGTTGCCTAGTTGTCTCAATTCTGAATGATCGAAAATCAAACTGATATATGTTCTTTCATGTAGATTTCTGTTGGTGCTTAAGGGTCTCTTTCTTCCTCTAGTTTGAGGTTTGAATTTCTACATATACATGTTTGGTCATAAATCAAGCGTCAACTTTGGAAATGAAAATAAGCTTTTCCTGTTGAACAAACCAAACAAATGGTTAATTTCATTGCCTGTGTCACACATTGCTAACTTTTGCACAATGCTAAAGATAATAATCAATTTTCTCAAATTAGAAGCTGGGGTCTGTTTTCTAGTGTATAATAATTAGTACGTTTTGCTAACCAATGCCCACCTAAGATATACATGAAAAGATTGTTTACGTGAAATCGATATTTTGAGGATTACTTGTGTCAAATCCTTTATTATGACCATGTTGCGCTATATTCATCAGGTTCAAGTGCATTGATTTGGATGGAAATGGTATTATCACCCGGAATGAGATGCAATTTTTCTATGAGGAGCAGTTGCATCGCATGGAGTGCATGGCGCAGGAACCTGTTCTTTTTGAGGACATCTTGTGTCAGATTATTGATATGATTGGACCTGAGGTTGTTTCCTTTTACATATGTAATTATGTATTGCTTCACTTATTTTTTTTTGTTTCTTTTTTCTGGTTTGGGTTTGCCTGTTATGCTTGGCTACATTTTTAGATATATAATGCTTTCTGAAGATAACTATGGTTTTGATATATACTGCTATTCGCCTATTCTCAAGATAACTACGGTTTTATTTGAGTTATTTCTTAGGTATCATCTATTAGATTTTTGTAGGACTTGTGGACTTGCACATGAACAAATCTCATTGTAAACTTAGAGTGTGTTTGGATTACCTGAGATAAATGCATTACATCAGGTAATCCAAATGGGTTAGTGTTTGAAAGTGTTTATTCAACTGGTTGTGCTATTTTTATTCTAAAACAAACCATCAACTTGGTCCTGACCAACATACTTGATTATATCCAATCTTTGAGTTGAAACATATTTGGCACATTTGAATAGCCTAGTACTTCATTTGGATGTTCTAGACTTCTAGCCATTCTAGAAATTGAGGATTCTTTGTTACTTTATTGATACTGATTGCAGGATGACAGCTTTGTAACTCTGCGTGACATGAAGAACACTAAACTTTCTGGCAGCGTGTTCAATATTCTCTTTAACCTTAATAAATTCATGGCCTTTGAAACACGTGATCCATTCCTCATTCGTCAGGTACATCATTCTGCTTATATGTTTGTAGCTCCTTTCTGAGTCTCGACAAGATGTTGGTAGGTTGTACTATTCACGTGTTTATTTTTGGTTTCAGGAGCGAGAGAATCCGACTTTAACAGAATGGGATCGCTTTGCACACAGAGAGTATATAAGACTCTCAATGGAAGAAGATGTTGAAGATGCTTCTAATGGAAGTGCCGAAGTTTGGGATGAATCACTTGAGGCTCCATTCTGAGTTAAACTTGGTAATATGCCTGTTTTAGCTTAAATTGTATTAATATTTGAATAATATAACAAAATATTTGGTTGTTGTCAACTTGTCATGGCTCACTTTTATGTGTTTTTATATGATTCCAAATCATTTCATTCTGATATTTTTGTGTTGCATTAATATGAAATTTATTTGCATTTTTCTGGCGTATGGGTTGTTTCTTTTTCATTTTGTTTTATCATTGTGCTTGGCTGTAGGTACCTGATCAGAAGATGTGTATTTTATTGAAGGCAGGTATTGGACGAGGAGATGGCTATGTATTTCAGTTGAGATGATTCCGATTAGGCTTAATTGAGTCGATCAACAATTTCCTTCAGAGATGATGCTTCGCTGCAAACTGAAAACTGTCTTTTGTATGCCTCTGGGGAAGATTCAAAACGCCAAGCAATGGTCAGATTTTCTAACAACGGATTTGTATCTGAAAGAAGAGCAGCATGATAGCTTTTTAGAACATCTTGGTGGATTTTTATTTTTATTTTCCATTTTCACCCAGTTGTAAGTTTGGTTTTACAGTTCGTAAGTTTCAATCATCAACTCTATTCTTTCAATTTAAGGGGGAAGGGGGGGGGGGGGGGGGGGGGGGGGGAAGGGGGGGGGTCTCTTCAATCTTCATGTCTGAAAGTGTCATATTACATATCCTCGTATGCTTTAGCACTAGTAATGGTCGTAAAGGGTAAAAAAAAAGGCTTGTTTGTTTGTTTTGTAGTCGAATATGCGAAGTGTTTTCTGGGTTGGCTTTTTTACGTACTAGTACACCATTTCCCACGATTGAGTGCTTTTGCAATGACATGCGTCTCAATATTTTACATTTCACTGGGTCATTGCATATGATGTTTTAAGATGACATCCCAGTCTCTCAATATCTGTTCATGTCCATGTCTCAAAACAAAAATGGCATGGCATAACCAAGGCACCGTAAATTCATGAATAATCATACGGTCTTTCTAACCTATGCCTTAAGGGCATAGGATAAGCTATGTCATTTCAAGAGACGACTTTAGTATCATCACTCACTCCAAGGAGTAGGAACTTTTATTATATTCATCCACTTTTGGGGATTGATTCAACTATTTCATCCACTTTGGGGATGAAAATTATCACTCCAAGTATAAAAATAGAAAAATGGTTTCATTCACTTCAGGGAATGAGAATTATCACTCCAGGGGTAAAATAAAGTTTTCATTTACTTCGAGGATTATCACTTCAGGGATAATCTTGTTCTGTACATTCAATTAATTCTTCAAGAGAAAATAATATAACATAATTAAGTATATGAAAATAATAAATAAATAAACAATATAAGAACAATAAAATAAATAAAATAATTCATTCACTTTAGGGAATGAAATTTATCACTTCAGGGATAAAGTTATAATATTGTTTTGTAAATTCAACTCTTCATGAGGAAATAATTATCACTTCAGGGATAATATTACTTATAAATTCAACTTTGCAGGAGGAAATAATTATCACTTCAGGGATAATATTATTTGTAAATTCAACTCTTCAGAGGAAATAATATCACTTCATGGATAATATTATTTGTAAATTCAACTCTTCAGAAGGAAATAATTATCACTTTAGGGATAATATTATTTGTAAATTCAACTCTTCAGGAGGAAATAATATCACTTCAGGGATAATATTATTTGTAAATTCAACTCTTCAGGAAGAAATAATTATCACTTTAGTGATAATATGATTATTGTAAATTCAACACTTTAGGAGAAAATAATTATCACTTTAGAGACAATACAATGATGTTTCAATCTCAGGGAATGGAGATAATCACTTCAGGGATTATATATTGATGTTTCATAATGAAAATTATCGCTTCATGGATAAAATAATCTTAGTACATTCAAACTCTTCAGGAGATGAATGAAAAATTATCTCTTCAAGGATAATTACTGTGCACCTCTTCAGGAGATGAAAAGAAAATATTTTTGATTAGTTGCTCCAAGCACAAATTTTATTTGTGATTATATCCACTTCAAGGGATGTATCATATACGATTTAATTTGTCGCTCCAAGAACAAATTTGTTTACAAATACATCCACTTCAGGGGATGTATTTTTACAATCAAAAACAAACTAATTTTATAATTTAGATTATAGAGTATATGATATGATCACAATTGAATTTAAATTGTAAGAATATAAAGTAAGTGCATAACGTACATAATCATAAGAATAAAAAAATTGCTTAATATATACAAACAAATCATGTACAAACACATCACATATGTAATTCAATATACATACACAGATCGATCATGTATATAGTAATATCTATGATAAAACAATATTAAACAAATCTGATTAACCAAAACAATATAAAAGCGTATAGAACAGTACAATAAAAAACCAAACATTAGATTAATTTACAACATGCAATTAATTCTGATTAAGAGTGGTATAAGCAAATATATAACTCAATCATGCCTTGGCCAAATAAACGCATATCATTGTCACAATTATTAATTTCAATCTCGTACAATAACCTTCACCAATCAATATTTATATACACATTAAGTAACTTCATGTTAATAAGGAACGAGAATAAATAACTCCGATTCAAAAAAAAAAAAAAACATGTACATAACTCATAAATTCGATACATGTACGTACGTAATAGCCAGTGCAAAGTTCGATCATACGTAAGAAATGTAATCAACAAATTAAAGCATGTAATCAAAATAAACTAAATACCAGAATCCCGATCCGAGTTCTTGTATATAAACTTGCTGATAACGTTTTATAAAATATAGAGATTTAGGAGAAGGGAGAGATCAGACCATCTTATTACGTTAAGACTTTTATAGAGAGAGTATAAGAATAAATCTAAGGTTTACATATATACATTTAAATAATATATTATTATAACAGAAATCGGAATTTTCCAAAAAAATATTTTGCGTAGCCGAAATACTTCCGTCTATTTACTGGAAGTCTGCAATGCAATGAATTGCCTCTTCCAAGTTTGACCAGGCTATATATGAGCTTGCAATTGCTTACGTCAATCTTCCAAACTCAAAATCCAACAGTGAGTCAACGATTGCCAGAGGGGAAAAGAATTCGAATTGAATTGAGTGAAGAGGAGAGTTTCAGTTAAACCCTAAATAGACCGGAATATTTGAAAGTTCGGGTCTTTTAAGCTGAAAAACGCCGCTATTGTGACTGCAACTGTTCTCTGCTCATTGGTTTTGAAATTTCGGCGGCGTGGGATTCTGCGATCAATTGTGCAAGTGCAAATATGAAGGTTGTGGCGTTAATTAGCGGCGGGAAAGATAGTTGCTTTGCCATGATGAAAGCCATTGAATACGGCCACGAGGTTCCATACCTTTCCTTTGATTTCAGTCCGATAAGGGTTTTCTTCTTGTCTCCATGTCTCTCTGTCTAATTGCCTTAATTTTTGATTCTGTAGATTGTGGCTTTGGCGAATTTGTTGCCGGCGGATGATTCCGTGGACGAGTTGGACAGCTACATGTACCAAACTGTAATCCCTAGCTTCCCTTCCTCTACCAAACAAGAATTTTCTTTTGATGAAGCTCATAGTTTTCTGTAATGGATTCTGATTCCTTAATTAGTGGAAAATTGGTGAAACTTTTTATTTTTTCCCTTGTTTCTGGGTACTTAAGACATTGACCTTATTAGAGGTGCAATGTGTTACGTGCTGATGTGATATGTTACTGTGTTCTTTCTAGCGGTGGGGATATGTTACTTTTATTGATTTGTTAATCAACTTGTAGGTTGGACACCAAATTGTTGTGAGCTATGCCAAGTGCATGGGATTGCCACTCTTCCGCAGGAGACTCCAAGGAACTTCCAGGCAAGCTTCTTTAGACCATATTTTTTTTGCTAATCTAATAGTCTTAGTTTTTATGCCTATTAGAATTGAAACTTGAAGTTCCAGCAATTGATCAATTGAGCTATTGAGTAAACATGGATGGGGTTTTAGTTTGTGCATGATTTGTCCATATACACAGGCATCAAGAACTTAGTTACAAAATGACACCTGGCGATGAAGTGGAGGATTTGTTTATTTTATTGAGTGAAATAAAGCAGCAAATACCCTCTGTAAGTGCAGTCTCTTCAGGTGCAATTGCATCTGATTACCAGAGGTTAAGAGTAGAAAGTGTGTGCTCGAGATTAGGACTTGTTTCATTGGCATATCTATGGAAGCAAGATCAGAAGCTGCTCCTTGAAGAAATGGTAATTTGTATTTTATCAGTTATTGAGACTCTCAATATAGAGCTAAGGTCTAGGATGCATTTAGTTTCTAATGATTCCTTATTTTTTCATGATCTTTGCAGGTACAATATGGTATTAGAGCCATCTTAGTGAAGGTATCTCCACAAACTAGAAAGAATTGCTTCTGATTTTCACCATCTTCATCATCTCCTTGTATAGTTCCACTCAAGCGGAATCTTGGGAGTCAAGATGGGGGCACCCATAACTTGAACATGTCAGGAGGATGCACCCGATAGACCCAGGAAAAGCTGAAATTCAGCAATGTGACAATAATAACTGAATTTAGTTAGAATGCACCAAAATTGATATAGGGGCTAAATCCATCTCAAAGGCACTATATAAAAGCCAATGAGCATGAGGATGCGCCCCAAATCTTTATTTTCTACTTCCTTTTGGAGAGGAGAGGTGAGACTTGCCATTTAATTTCACTGAATTCATATCATAGGTTGCAGCTATAGGCTTGGACCCTGCAAAGCATCTGAACAAAGATATAGCAAATATGGAGCCTCTTTTTCACCACTTAAACAAGTATGTTAAATCTGGTGATAGGTTTATTCTTCTTGTTTCATTAGGCTTTATGTTTACAGAATTATGAATTTCATATAGTATATTCTGCTCTACTCTATCTTTGCAGTTTGTATGGAAGCAATATATGCGGAGAAGGAGGGGAATATGAAACATTAACGCTTGATTGCCCACTTTTCAAGGCAAGTTCATCCACTCATTTAATTTTCCCAATATTCCTGCTGATCTTTTGTACCATTTTCACTCGAACTAGTACTACTCATTTCTATGTGAAAAGCATAATTACTTTCGCTGCATGTGCTTTTTCGGCATAAAAATGTCTTGTGTGTAGCTTCTAAAAGGGAGCATAAAAGTCTACATACAAATAATAAGCATTAAAGATTTAAAGTTGCTTTGTTTTAATATTTCTTTCACATTTTTAATCTCCTATTTAAAAGTCTTCTTTTATGTTAAATCTGGATGGAGGATGCTGAGCTTGTTCTTTACTGCACTTTCAGTTTGCACGAATCGTTCTGGATGAGTTTCAAGTTGTACTGCATTCTCCAGATCGCATAGCACCTGTTGGTGTTCTTCACCCACTAGCTTTCCATTTAGAAGCCAAGGGATTGGAAACTTCATCAGGTGATGGATTTTGCACTGGGATGGACACTGTACATGATGTGCAAGGGAACTGCCAGCAAATACACCAAGCTGCAGACTGTAGCATATCTGCTGACTTGGCATCTGATATGATTAAAACTATTTCCAGTAAAGTTCACTTATCAAGAAAAGACAATTCTGACACATTCTCACTTTCTGGGTGGCTACCCAATTCTTCTCTAAAGTCAAGTGGTACGTTAGTTATCTTTCTAATGCCAAAAAAAAAGACTCTTACCTGTTTTAACAATCCTCTATTCTTAGGCTTGCAGGATGATATGAAAGGCATTCTGTGGAAAATAGAATCTTACCTTAGAGAAAATGGTTTTGGATGGCAGAATGTCCTTTATGTCCATCTATATATAGCCGATATGGACAAGTTCGCTGCAGCAAATGAAACATATGTCAGTTTTATCACACAAGAAAGATGCCCATTTGGTGTTCCATCTCGTAGTACGATTGAGTTGCCTTTGTTGGAAGTGGGTTTAGGAGAAGCTTATATTGAAGTGTTGGTTGCAAGGGATCTAACAAAGAAAGTTCTACACGTACAAAGCATTTCATGTTGGGCACCAAGCTGTATAGGACCCTACAGCCAGGTATTCTAACTGCAATTGCTTTTTACCATTTTTTAGCATATTATATCCTTACCTCACCAGTTGTGTTACCCTTTTGGCTATCTGACAGGCAACCTTACATAAGGGATTACTTCACATGGCTGGGCAGTTGGGTCTTGATCCCGCAACAATGACCCTATGCAAGGGAGGCCCCACTTCTGAAATGGAACAAGCACTTTTAAACAGTGAAGCTGTTGCTAGATCCTTTAATTGTTCAATCTCAACTTCTACAATTCTCTTTACTGTATACTGCTCAACGGATATTGATATGCCTGAGAGGACCAAAGTGCACGAAAAGCTGATATCTTTTCTTAAACAATTGAAGATGTCATATTCAAATAAACAAAATCGCTCTACCGATCCAGTAATCTTATTTGTCCTGGTCCCTGCTCTACCAAAAAGGTAAATGCATATTTACCATGCTGAAAATGTTTTGAACTGCAATAATATGTCAAATTCGTGTTCCTTCAGTTATTTTTTTCCCCACATATTAGTAACTAATTTGTCCTATTGCAATTTAGAGCATTTGTAGAAGTTAAGCCCCTCCTCCATGTCACGGATGGAACAGATACTGATACAGAATCTGTCACTCAAGATGGATACCATGTCACAAATGAAAGCTATTGGGGTTTTCATGATGAGATTTGGCATGGTTCTTGCTTAGACAAATGTATTGTGGAGGATGAAGTATTAGTAGCTGTGCTCTCCATTACAGAAGAGGTTTTCTTAAAAGCGGCTCAAAATTGTCCTGAAATTGATCAAACTGATGGCAGTTGTCAAAATGCTCAGACAGAGAATTTGATGGCAAAAGTAGTCAAGTTGTGCATTTACCTTCTTGACAAAGAGCTAGTGCTGAACTCATTCTCTTGGCAAGATGCAACAGTATGCTTTAATTCGGCAAATTATCAGTACCTTGATTTTTTTTTTCTCTCTCGCTCCACTTTTTTCCGGGTCTCTAATTGCTGAGTTTTTTTGTAGCATTTGAGGATCTATTTCCAGACCAGTCTCCCAATGGCAATGGACAAACTTTCATTGGCTTTCACCTACGCATTCAATGAATTTGCTGAAATGAATCATACATTTAAGAACGACCACAACAAGCGTATGTTCAACATTATCCCAGTGCTACAATGTGGAAGATCTGCTACATCAATGGATTCTTTGATTACTTGTGAATTGCTTGCTCAGAAAAAACATAAAGCTCATTGTTAATGAGCTCTTTCCCTTTCATTTACCAACTTGTAATATTGGTCTGAAGAATCTGAGCAATTTCATTCTCCCAAAAGAGGACTAATTGGGGAAGAAACAGGTAAATTCATTCACCTTGTATTCATCATTGTATAAAGGCCTGTTAAACTCTTGAGTTCGTGTCATATACTTCAAGTTTTGATGTCGCTGAACTTTATAGGTCTGGTATTGTAAGGCCATACTTTTTATGTACTTTTCCCCGTGTTGTATTCCATTATCTGAATTATTATTATTTTTTAGTTTTAGGTTTAGTAAATGTTGTTCTACTATGAAAGGAGAAGCATGAATTGTAATTATTCAGACTTGATGAATGAAATGAATTTACAATTTCTCAAAATTGGCTGAATAGATTCTTGCTTTCAAATTTCCTCTGTTGTCTTGCATCTTTATTTTTTAGGGTTCTAACACAGCATTTAACTAGAGAAGAAGAGACATGAATCATCTCACTTGAAAGCATACAGATGAATATATGCAATCTTCTTCTTCTTCTTCTTTTTTTTTTGTGTCAATGTAGCTAACTCTAGCTTTACTTTGTACTGTAAATGTAGTCATGCAGAGGGCTAGCAAGCTTCTTATATATACAATATCAAAAGAATTTGTCGTTCCAAAATATACAAAAGCACGTTTCATCTCCCTGTATACACATATAGGCTCAAAAAATATTTACCAAAACCGGTCCTTGTTCACACTCAAGTAACCTGCCATTACTTTGCCACCAGTGTTTCTCATGCCATCAATGAGATAACACCATGTAGATCCCAACGCCCCGATGAAGAAATCTGCATCGGTTGCCATTAGAAAGTTCACAAGAGGGTAGTTTGTGCTGGTTTCTCTGCCTAGGCTCGCCTCGTATCTGGCCATTGTTATGTTACCTACTTGCCGCTTCACCTTCGTATAGTAGAAGTTCCAATGAGGGTATGAACTCGTCTTGTCAATCACTTCCTGAAACCAGTCAAACATTTTCATCAAAATCTGTCAACTCTGGCTTTGAAAAGATTTTGTTAGATATTTTTGCTATTTTTTACCTGCATTTCTGTTGACAACCAGATGCTGTTTAAATGAGGAAAGTGTTTTCTGATCCTATTTGCAAGCTCCATGTAGTGCTCAAATTCAACCACCTTCATCTCACAAGCTTTGTCTCCCATTCTCACATGCATGCTTAGCAATGGTCTCGGCATCCATGTTTTGTGATTGAACCATACATACTTCTCAATATCAGACGCCGTATCTTCCTGTTAGAATTTCATTTGCAAAACATGATCATACATACATTCATTCATTCTTGCACAAATATGTCCTACTCTTAAGAATATACATACTTTGGGCAATTCTCCTCCATTGCTTGCAAGAACTCTTTCTGCAGCCTCCTTACCAAATGCAGTATGTCGTGCAGAATTCATCAGTTGGCATGTGTACTCTGATGGGAATCTCATTAGATAACGAACAGCCTAAGAAACATTATGAACCATGAAAACGTCGTTTAGTGACCATTGAATGGAATTTAAAACGTCGTTAGTGACCATTAGGTACCTGAGCTCTCCACCACCGTCGATCCATTTTCCGATGAGAGGCGACAAAGCTCCCATTAATCTCAGTTGTAGGCTGCAAGTAGCTCCAAGGATTTCCCCACTTCCTGAAGAAAGAGAGGCACTGAATCTAGTGAACATTTGTTTGGTACAACTAAAAACACATTTTTCTGGTTCTCAATTTTTTAGTTAAAAGTTTTGAGAATTAAGGCGTTTACTACTTCCTCTTTTCACATAAACTTGTCATTCTAGATTGATTTTCATTTAATATAAATTAACCTATTTTTTCAATAATATCCCTCCTAATTAAAAATATTTACATAATTCTACAATAGAATGTGAAAGATATTAACAAGATTGGGATATATAAGTCAAATCAAGCGATTTCTTAATTTTTGAGAAAATTTTAGAACGACAAGTTTCCCTAAATGGAGGGAATAGTATATCGAATATTATGAAACATGTTATCCATAGGAAAAGTAAATTGTTTCAAAACTAAAAATTGGAAAAGCTCTACTAAATGAGCCTGAATAAATGAACTTGAAAATTGTCTTGCCTTGGAGTGTGACCAGCCCATATTGCTTTTGAGGTATAGTTCTCTTTAACTCTAATGATCCCTTTCTCCCATGCTTCCTTTTTCTTCATAAGTCCAAAAGCACGTTCACGACACTCTTGGGACGTTTCTGGAAAAAAGTAGCAAGACCAACTAGCGCGGGATGAACCTTACAAAACCCAATCACCAAATCAGTTCCATGGAAAAAGGTGAAGACAAACAAAACACCATCTTATAATGTCAATTCTGCTATGTTTTCTACCTTTGCAACCATGATGATCAGCACGGTTATAGAAATTTGTAACAAGAACCCTCTTTTCATTAATTGCAATAGCTAAAAGTCCACACATTCCTGCAATTTGTGCTCCAATGCCAAATCCAGGAATCCTTTCCCAATCAGCAACCAGAAATTTCACTTGTGGATCATTGCAATTAGGCGGGTGCTGATGAAGCCATATGTCGCGTTGTACTTTCCTTGTAAGTGGGTAATTCTCCTCATCAGACCCAGAAACCTATAACATATATATAGATATAAATGCTTTCAATTGGCCATTGATGATAAAAAGTTGTCTTTTTTATGACATGGGCATGAAAGTGGCTTTCTAATTGGCCATTGATGATTACAAACTTTATCTTCTTTATGAGATTACCATGAAAATGGCCTCACTTGGCCATTGATGGATAAAAAGTTTTCTTTATGAGTTGGGCATGAAAATGGTTTCAGTTTGTCATTGATGAAAAGTTTTTATTTGATCATTTGAAAGAAAACATACCCAAGGAGGATAAGCACCATCAGCAACATCTTGAAACCTTGAATTCCTAAATTGTTCATCTATTTTGGATGCAGGATAAAGATCCAAAGATCCTCTCCAGCTTGTCCATGGTGGGAAAGCTTGATTTTCCGTACGCTTATCAAGCCGTTCATTTATCTGTGCCTTGAATTTGCAATTCTCCAAGTGAGGTGCTCTTGGAATGCTTGATTTGTCATCTATGGTCTCATTTAGTAACAATTCACTCCAAGCTGAATAGAGCAAGGACACTTTCTCTTCATAGCCTCTTTTATGTGTTATCACATTTCCTTTGATTTGAGTTGTTTCGGAGTTGTATCTTCCGGTAGTTACAATATCTATAATCAAAGACACACATTTGTATTCTGATCTTAGTAACAAATTTAAGCATACGAAGAAATGAACAGAATCAGTAAATCATATAACATTTTTTGGAAACTAATACACTATGCATGTGTCTTCAAGGCATGGGTTAGAAAAGCCGATCACATAAATCATAGATAACCAAGAACCAAATTGAATGGATGAATTCAACTTACTGATTATCTGAGAGCTTGAATTCAAGGGCAAGATTTCAGTGGAGATTCTTGAAAATGAAACCCCTGTGATTTCCAAAGTACCAAATGAAGTAAGAGCAGCCAGGAACAGAGAAGCAAGGCAGACACCACAGAGGAAGCCAGCAACACAAATTTGGCAAGAAAATGAACTGCTCATTTGTAGAGCTTTCTGAGACACCACTCTCTCAAGAGTCTTTTGATCTTCTGCTTCCATTTTTTAAATCACAAGGGAACTGAATTCAATTACAGAAGCAAATACCAGAAAGAGGGTCTTCCTTAATTTCTCATAAATATCTGGATGATCTCAACTAACTTTTACTAGCTAGCACATATCACATGATTCTTCTTCCAAGCTGCCTACTTTGATTTCTGGCCACACAAACAAAAAAACCATTTTTAAAGAAACATACAAGATGCTAGGAATAAGAAGCATTCCATTAAAGAACACAGTTGAGTGAAAGTATCAATGAATTGTAGGGTATTTTGGGGGTATGAACAAGTTGAATTGAACAAACCTTTTTGCCATGTGGAAAAAGAGTTCAGTATTTAGCTTTACAGCTTCAGCTTTCTCTCATCTGCAAAATATTTTAATGAGTTACTCAAAAGATGGTGATATCATGAAGCATAAGAACATTAACAAGAAGAAAGGTATAAAAATACACCTAATTAAACATCAAAATGGACTGAAGCTATAAGAAGCATAAAATCCAACAACACCAGCACCAGAAATTAAGGTTCTCTAGCAAATTTCAACAAGAATTGAGAAGGTTAAGGATAGGACATGCATGAATACCATCTCAAAAGACAAGATATTTCAAGAAATGCTGAGAAAGAGATTCAAAAAACAAAAGAGTAAAATGAAAGATACCCACTTTCATGATTTCAGGGAATCACCCAGAAACAGCGAAAAGGAAGATGATGAACCCACCCATCAAGAACTATACAAAGATTGAATGGTCTTTTTATCAGAGGAAGAAAAAAGCAAAGAAAAGTAGACCCAGAAAATGAAACAACTTACAAATTGAGCTGAAAAAGCAAAAGGAGTGTGGAGAAGAAGGCACCAGAGATAAGACCACAAAACCACACTAGGGGAAATGCTCATTCATGCAAGCTAAGAGAGGGGGAGAAAAAGACACTTGTATATACTTCCAAATAAAAAAACAATTACCAATTGAAAACCAACAAACAAGAAAGGGATAAGTAAGAGAGGAATACCCAAAACCAAAAGTTTGTTTTTCTTTTTTCTTTTTCTTAGATTCCCTCTTCTTTAAAGTTTCTGTCCTCAAAAACCAGAATTACAAGGACCCAGAAAGGGGAAATCTCAAAAAATTGCAAGAAAGAAATGCAATAATTTATGATTTGTTTTGTCAGAGGATGATTGTTGGGTCTACTAACCGATTTAAGACGCATTGAATAACGAAATCAAGAAGACACAAAGACATTATTCTTCTGATCAGAGTTCATGTGGGTTTTTTCCTTTCTATGCTTGCCTGCCTTGTTGAAAGATTTCTCCATAGTACTAGTTTAATAATTCAACACTCCGTACTACTAACTATTCTGGTTGAGTTTTACTCGGGATTTGTGCATTCAGTTTGAGGATGATCTTAGGCCTAGCACAGAGATTTGATCTAGTGTAGGTGAGAACATTTTCTTATGATGGAACTGGGACCTCAACTTTAATTGCTCTTTTGCCATCCTTTTTAATTAATTAGCTAAAACAGTCTCATTTGTAAAAAGGGTATAGGTTCATTAATTTAATTGAGATTGCAGCCATTTTTTGGTTTTTTTTTTTTAGCTTGGGTGTTAATTAAGTTTCTAACTGCAAATTGTTGGATGGTTTTTTAGGGCAGTTGAAAAAATAATGCAGTATACACAAGAGTAGTCTAGAATAGAATTATTGTTGAGTGAAATAGGGTAAAAGACTAGTAAATGGCTTACTTCTCTTTTTGTTTATGGAATTAGGTAGAAAGTTAAAAATAAATGAATAAATATGATTGATTAGTTGAGTGTGAGGGCAGTAAAGTCGGCTGAATTATGGTGGATGTAGACTGGACATGGTTTGTTCCACAAAAGCAAATACGAATTGGGCTCTTTTCCTATGCCACCTGTCCTATCCGTATTTTTTGTAAATTTCGATCTTTCATTATATCATATGCTACAAAATTACCAGGAGTACCAATATCATGATGAATTGGAGAATTGGAGAGAGCCGAGGTTGTGCGATTTTCCAATGGACAAAAGCTTTTAAAACAAACTTAAAAGAGTATAATCAGTAAATTAACAATAGTTCGAATGTAGCAGTAACAATAATAAGGTAGAGACATTGCGTCAAAAGATACTACTATTACTCGAATATTTTTGAACTATGAAATTGTTGTACTGATACTGTAGGCATGGAACCGGGCCGGGCTGGAGAAACCGGACCCAGGACTGGCCCACTATGATACCGGTCTGGAACGGGTTGGACCATGGGCCGGGCCGGGCTGGTGATTATGCTTAAAAAAATGGGAAGAGGGGGTGAGCTTGCTCGAAATTACTAAAACTTTGATAAATACTTATCAACGTTTGAATAATTAAGATGCTTATGTATCTCGAAAGAATCAAAATCCACGTAGTTCTTTACTTACCTTAACTTACCTTTTTGTTGCTAATTCAAGGTTTTCGGGAGATTCTTCGTCAATTGCATCGTTCCCACAACTTCCGACAGTGGAAGAGTAGTCAGTGTTCATCCCTTTGACATCGTCCTCGGTCTCGAACTTTATTGCAAGCATCTCGTACTCTTCTTGCGTCCTTTCCTCCGCACGATCTCAATCCTTCTTGCATATCAATGTCTTGACAGTTTGTGGATTTAGTCGGCATCTCTTCTCCGATATTACTCTTCGACCTGCGCTAAAAATAGACTCGTGCGCAATGATAAACGCGAGTATAGCTAATACATACCGGGCTATTCTAGCAAGTATAGGATATTGGTTGTAATGGTTCTCCATCACTGAAGTGTCATCACATTCATCGGGGAATTGATGTTCAATGGTCAAGAAATCCATAACAATAGATCGTGTAGATGCAATAGAACCAGAACTAGAAGATGTTCGAGGTTTTTTGAAAATTAAAGATGCAAGTTTCATAGTACGTAGAAGAAGTAGAAGATGAAGGGGGTCGGGTAGTAGATGATGTAGGTGGATACTTTAGTTTTTCTGCATATTTATCATATAACTTAATTAATGTTGCAATGGCACTTTCAATATTAGCATTCCAATTATACTCAACTTCTATAATGCCCAAACATGTATAATAAAATTCTAACAAGTTTTCCAAACCTTGCTTCTTCACAGTAGGATCTAATAACACATCAATACAATATATAGCAGGAAACTAATTAAAATAAGATAACCATTTCGTTCGCATATTTTCAATTATGTGAGCTAATGTGGGTTGGTTTTGTTACATTTGTCGCATAGATATTGCCACATTGAAAAATAACATGATGGACGTTAGGCGTATAAACTTGTGAAAAAACCATTGTTACATTCTTAAAAGTTTTTAAAAGCTCACATACTTGTGTCGCGATCTCCTATTGCTCCTCGGAAATAAATCGAGGAGTATCATTCGGACTTTTGTAGTGCTCAACATACAAAGGGATTATAACATTTTTATAAATACAAGGTTGTAACATATCAAAAGTGGAGTTCCAACGAGTTGGTGTATCCATACTCCATTTCCTAGGAAATAAATTTTGTTCCTTACACAAGCTCCTATAGCGACGTTTAACGCTAACGGTGAACCTAAGCCATCTAATGCATTCTATAATCAGTCCAATCAAATCATAAAGATCTTTTCATGCTTTTTTAACAGATAAGTTAACAATATGCGCAACACATATAATATGACAAAGATCTCCATTTAACGAAATAGGCACATCTCTTTTAAATATATCAATACATCTAGTATTAGCAGAGGCATTGTCGAAGGAAAGTGAAAACACTTTATCAAAGAAATTAAATTCTTTAAGAATTGTAACAATATGATCACATATATTAGCGTCGGTGTGACTTTCAAACATAGGCTCAAAACCAATTACACGTTTTTGCAACATCCAATTATCATCATTCCAATTAGTAGTGACAAAAAAAATGAATCACCTACTCTAGAACTCCAAATATCACTTGCAATACACACACAACCATCATATTGCTCAAAAAATTATACCAATTTAGATTTAGCCCTTTCATATTGTTGCACACATCTACGTTTTAAGGTCTTATGATCAACTTGTTCATAAGCCGCTTCCAAAGATAATTTAGCAAATTTTGAACGCTCATCCTCTGGGCATAAGGATACGACATCCCCGGAAACCCCCCGTCGCGCATGACCTAAGTCAACTCTTCTTGCGTTAGGGTTCCGGCGACAATGTCGCACTCTTGTAAGACACCTGATGGCTGGAAGCCATGTTTGGAAACAACTCTTGTCCTTGCCATTAAAAAAGAAAGTTTTCATTGAGAGAAGAAGAAGAGATTTTTTACCTTGGGAGCAAGCGGAAGACTTCACCCGTCTCTTCAAATCCTACCTTGGGCCGTGTCCAAAGATCCCCATGCTACACGTGTCCTAGTCAATAGCAGAGATCTCGGATGGCCAACAGTAAAACATCTCGGAGATTCGAATTTGAATCACCTCAATCTTTTGGGACTATTGTTGGGCCCTGGATTTTTGGATCCCATACCAGCGTCAGCCCACAAAGTAGAAAGCAAGAACGGAGGCCCGTCTCAACCCAAGAATGATCAAAAGAAGCGGCATGAAGGAATTCTGGAGAGTAAGAAAAAAGGAAGTGGCAAACTGCGCTAGAACGTAGCCGACTACCTCAGAGATCATGGGCAATAACCACCAATGGTGGCCGAAGCAGAGGGATAAAAGATGAACCAATGTAAAACGGAAGTCTCATGTTTTAACCAAGGGCAATTGTTGTAACCTAAACACTTTGAAATCAATACATTGAAAAACATCGACTACAATTGTTTCTGTCGATTACTTTCGTCTCTTTGATTGAAATACCATTATCGGTTAGATTTATCCCTAAACATTCGATATCAAGAGTCTAGAATCAACCTTCAGTAGATTTTTGACCAAAACAGTTTCCACCTCGTGTCACTCATCTCTTAACTGTATCTCTGCTTTTAGAGCGACTTTGTTGTCTTTGTCCTTGAAGTCAAAAACCTGAGCAGTCGGGATCAAGGCTTCGACAAGTACCAAAGCGTCTACACCGTAAGTCATGGTGAACGGATTTTTGTTGGTTGCCCTTCGAGAAACGGTGTGGTAGGTCCATAATACTATCAACAATAATTCATCCCATTGCCCTTGTGCAATGCCCATGCGTTTCTTTAAGTCCTCCAAGATACATGTGTTTACGTTCTTGACTTAGCCATTGGACTACGGGTGGGAAACAGACGAAAACCTTAGCGTGATTTCTAAAGCAGTGCAGAAAGTGGGCATTTCTTCATAGCAACACTGTGGGTCGTGGTTTGTCAGGATGGTTATCAGGACCCCAAAGCGGCAGATGACAAACGAGCAAATCTTTGCTCCCGTAATTTTCGCCATTTCTTCGGCCTTAACCCATTTTGTGAATTAGTCAACGATCACCAAGTTGTATTGTAGTTGTCCTGCCGCTTTTGGCAACTGGCCCAGGATGTCCATTCCCCCCACATAGCAAAGGGGCAGGGCGTGTAGATTGACCATAACACACTTACCGATGCGTGTTGGATGTGGGTGCCTTTGACACTTATCACATTTATGGACATGATCTTGGTGTCTTGTCGCAAGGTTGGCCAGTACACACCCAACCTTATGATTTATAGACCAAAGTGCAGATGATCCCCTCATAATCCTTCATAAGTCTCTTTGAGAATTTGTCCCTGAATGGGTTCATCGACACAAAGCAGATCGGACTCCGCAAGTCCCTTGCGACAGAGTTGGTTTCCCACGACACAGTAGCGCTTTGACTTGATTTTCAGTTTTTGGGCTTCGAGTAGATAATCTAGCAAATCGCCCTCTCTGCGTTCATTTTCCGCCTTTGTTGTACTACCGGTCGATGTTGAGCGTGTGTTGCGCCACCTCTCGAGGGACCCCTTTAGGTCTTCTGCCGTCCAAGCAAATACATCATGCGAACCGGATAAGAAGAATTCGAGCTTTTAAACTGCGATTAACACAACCAATGTATAGTTTTTCTCGCATATTTTCAAAAGGAGGGTTTTGAACTCTTTCAAATCTCCGATGGCGTGATCACGTATCTTGAGATATGCGCCCTCTTATTTGTAACACCCAGATGGTTACCACTTGCCAGGTTCGTTGTATGAAAATCTGGATCAGCCGTCAAAGCAGGGAAGCATGTGAGCAGAAGGCGACAAACTCATGTGGGCCCTCCTGGGCGGCACCACGGGTGTTATCTTCTAAGCCTGCAGGCTGAGGCCCCACCTGTTCCACTTTGTTCCTATTGCACCTATCCTTCCTCTCTGTGTAGCTCCATACAGCTATTATGATAACTCAATCAATTTGGATTTTTTTTTTGGGTCAGAACTCAGAAGGAATCAATTTGGATAACATCTCTTGTAAATCTACCAACCAATTCAACGTGGAGAATACAAAATTATTACTGGTACAAGATAACATGAAAACTTCTCTTTATGGATCATGGTCTCTTAACATTAAAATCTAATTACCAACAGTACTTACGAATATTGACGTCTAAACTCCTACACATTACGTAGTAGTATAAACTTCAATTTCAACTTTATGACCAACACAATGCCTTACAAGATACGTTAGCATAATTGGCTCTAGTTTTCTTCTCCACTCTAGTTGCCTAAATTTGATTATTATCTTTTTCTATTATCAGACGATTAGTATCAAATTCAGGTAGCTATTTGTTTGAATGATCGGTGGTCCAATTTATAAAGATTTGAATTTGTGATTGGGGATCAAATGCGAGATTTTTCTTATCACGTAAAATGAGAACAATTCTCATCCGTTGATTTTTTGAGATTAATTAAGGGTTCAGATAGGCTTCTGTCAACACTCACACTCCTCTATTTTTTAAAGTTAGAAGGGTATTTTTATCACACTCCTCTATTTTTTATAACTTCGAGCCCCTACACCTACGTGTTTCTATTCGATCTCTCCTACGTGCTTTCAACCAACAACAACGATCAAGATTACGTACTCTCGATCTCCCTTTCGATCTCGATCTTCCCTTCGATCGATACAAACTCTTACTCCAAATTGAACAAACAATGAATTAGGTAAGTGATTATAAAGAGTGCTTAAGAAGAGTTTAGTTTGGTGGATGATTTGTTGCTCTCAAATTCCTAAATTTGTTGTTGTTTATGGTTCTTTGTTGCTTGAGATCATGGAGAAATGTATTGTACTCTTGGTTTTGGGATTGGAAACAAAATTTTATAGAAACTAGAATTAAAATTTGTATGCTTATTTGATTGCCCACAAAGTGTTTGATAAAATGTCTCAATGAGCATGTTTTGCTAAAATGTCTTGGAATATTATGAACCGCATTGTTATTTTCAATGAACATTCTTGTTTAATATTATGAACCACAATGACAATATTTGTGAACCAACTGAAAAACAGTATTTTGCACATTTTTACTAGATCTCTTCTTTTTCCCCCCTTTTTATTAACATTAGAATTGATAGAGATTGCAAAATAAAGATTTGTGTATGTTTTTTGCATTTCAATTTGAAGGATTTGGGTAGAAAAAGTGGTTGATTTATTCAAACTTGTTTGATTGCCCACCAAATGTTTGAGAAAATGCCTAAACCTTTTTTCCCCATAAAAACCTAAAATCTTGCTTGAATTTTTGATGACTATTAGTTATTTGTTGCACATACATAGGCTGCTTAAATCAATGGATATTAGTTTTACCTCGCTTTCATTGTCATTATTTAAAAGTAAAAGAAAAAAGAGGTGATAAGAGAATTTGTTGTTGCATAATTGATGTCTATGGTGTCTTTTTGTTCATCTTGGGGACATGAATATTTGACCATGTTGAGCTGGCTTATGTTACCTCTATCTCGGCCACAAATTTATAGAATATGTCCAGGATAAGTAGATAACTTTCTAAACCAGCCAACTCAAAACAATACCACTCTTAATTGGTTGAATATGTTACCGAAATCCAATGTTGGTTGGACAAAATCCAATGTTGTTAAGAGTGAAGCACAAGAGGACCTAAAATTCAATGGCTATTTGGTAATGTTGCTTTATTCAACATAATTGAAGATTAGGTGATGTTGTACACGCAGACGAGTATAATCTTACATACATATATTGTTGTTATTTTACATGAACCACATTGTGATTTTCAATGAACTTTATAGTGTAATATTATGAACCATAATGACAATATTTGTGAACCAAAAGAAAAAGGGTATTTGTTTACATTTTTTATTGCTAGTTATGTGTTCCATGTTACTTCTAAATTAGCTTAATTTTTTACTTTTTTATTGTAGTTTGTTCATCAAGTTCCGGTCACCCTAACTTGTCTCATTCGGATAATGATGTTAGTATTGATGGAGTTTCATTGAAGGGTCTTGATAATGATGTTAGTGTTGATGTGGTTCAATTGGATGATCCTGACGAAGCTAGTGATGCCTACTCTTCACTTATCACAAGATTGTTCTTATTTTATTCCCAATTGTCCAAACATGTATAAACCACACGAAGGTCAATATTTTATCACATTGGATGAATGCATCTCCTTTTACACGCAGTATGCTTCTATTTGTGGTTTTGATATTCGACATGGCGGTTCTCGTACAGACTCAACTGATGATACTATAATTCACATGTATAAATTAAAATAACATGTACACAAATATAATTTAATATCATAGTTAGTATTCAATCAACCTACAAATATAAATTAAAATAACATGTACACTTAAAAACATATGAAGCAAACTAAAATGTACTATGAACCATACTGTTTAGTAGCATGAACCAGAGCCTTAAATTGCATGAACCGAACTTTGAATGACTTATTCAAACTTTTTTGCGTGTACATATGCTAGAACAATTACGATAAACCTATCAAATACATGTAATTTAATATCATAGTTAGTATTTAATCAAGCTACAAGTATAAACTGAAATAACATGTACACTTAAAAACGCATGAATCATATTAAAATGTACTATGAACCATATTGTTTAGTAGCATGAACCAAAGCCTTACATTGCATGAACCGAATGTTGAATGCCTCATTCAAACTTTTTTAATACATTGGCATTCGTGGAGTATATACAACACAATAGTATTAACCTATTCTTAAACAAGTATGAACCAAGCATTTAAAATGCAAGGAACCTATGCTTTTAAATATAAAAATAATAATAGAAATAACAAGTTTCACTGATTGTCTTCTCATAATCTGCATCATTAATCAGTATTATCAGAATCGCTATCATTAGAATCTTCATCTGCTTCTTCTTCACTTTCACATCCTTCAAACTCCAAGATACCGGTTAGTGGAGTTGAAAACTTTAGCATTTTCTTTCCTTGCGAACTTTGACGTGTGGGGCTAACTTGTTTCTTTCTTTTCAAGCCTTTCGATGTTGTCGCTGTCATATACATAAAACAGAATAATTTACAAGTTTATACATTTGTAAAAATACAAAAATATAACACAAATAATATAAAGGTAATGTTAAATGAATTTTCATGAACCCAAGTGTGAATTTTCATGAACCTACCAATATAAGAGCATGAACTGTAATATGAAACTTCAAAATACAACACACATTAAAAGTATTTTTTTTTTTACTAAATCTTATGAGCCTTATTGGAAAAAAATTATAAACTTAATAGCATAAGAACATGAACCATAAGTTAATAAGCACGTCAAGTACATTACTAGGCTGCGTAGGGGACGACAATAATTAGACCGGCCATTAGAGTATTGTTATTATTACCATTCGACTTCACCTGCTAATTGAGCTTTGTGCAATAGTGCATCAAAGCTGCCCCTTTAGTTGCAATATCCATGTAGAGATGAACACTAAAGTTACTGTAATTTCTGTTCATTAATCATGTCAGAAAAAGAAAAGAAAAGTGTACAAGTTGTACATATATGATATATTCCCACCAATTTGAAAGCGTTGGCATGGTCTTAGATATGCTTATACGCTGGTCTCAATCTGGCCTAATTTTAAACCTAAAGAAGATGTTCCCAGAGATCAAACCTATTTAACTACTTGCATCAGCAAAATCGGCTTTTCAGGGGCCAGAAATTGCAACTAAATATCAATAATCAACTAAATACCAACAATCAAGTTCTTTCAGCACATCAATCAAGTTCATTCAATTGCCTAGATTGCTAGAACCCTAACCAGAAAAGGAGGTCGTAGGAGAGGTACCTTCGGCGGCGACAATGTCTGCCGAGCTCGTAGGAGGCATCGTCGGAGACGAGAAAAACAAACCGGAAGAGGAGCAAGGAGGAGAGACACGATCGCCACGATCGCCCAGATCTGGAGCAAGGAGGAGAGAGACTCCAAAATCTGTCGCTTGAATGGACACGAGAGGGGAGAAGGAACTTTGTGGGGCAATTTCGTCTTCTAACATTAAAAGTAGAATATTTACTCAATATGTCATTCATTAATCTGTCCATTATATTTTTCTCTTTTAATCTCCACCCTTGATTTATAGAATCCAATGGCTATTCTTTGTTCTCATTTCTCACTATAAGCATTATTATCACTAGAACTCCCCTCTTGAATTTGTAATCACTTAATTATATACAATCTTCATCCGCATAAAATCATAATATTGTAACTTTCAAAATGTGGCAAAAGTTTTAGAAAACCGTTCAGTCTTTAGGGACATTGGTATATACGTATATTCATCTCAATGGGTTACTGGTAGAGCTGTCAAAAGCTGACCAAACCCGCTAATCCGACCAGACTCGCCCGATAATTTTAGGGTCAAGATCCGAAAATTTGAACCCGAAATCCGAAATCAACCGAACCCGATAGAACTCGAAACCCGTTGGGTTAAAACCCGAAACCCGTTGGGTTGACCGATTTAGTATATTTATAAAATGCATAAAATTTATTTTAAAAAATATAATATATTTTATTATTAAAATACATAAAAATAATAAGTTTTAATTAAATATTATTATTTAATTAAAATTTTATTTTAATAATCATAAAAAATTCTATGTTTTTGACCCGCTGGTCAACCCGTCCCGCCTGAAAACCCGCATCGACCGACCCGGTTTAACCAGTGACCCGTAATGATCCGAACCCGACTCAACCCGAACCCGCACAACCCGACCCAATTGACATGTCTAGTTACTGGCCACGAAATTAGTTGGCCACGAAATGAATTGGAAGATGCCTTATAGTCTCTGATATTTTTTTTTTACAAAAAAAAGTGGTATTTGATAAGATTTCTAATTAAATTGAAGTTCTCTTCATTCTTGAAAGCTTTGGGCAGCCCTAAATTCTAATGGGTTACAAGTTGGATTAGGTGAGTTTGATGGATCAAAGTGAGAAGAATATTCAATTGTTTCTACCAAATACAGTAATTTTCTTTTTTCAAAAGAAATCAGAAACGTACGGTAATTGTCATTTCGTCCTAGTTCCTAAAGCAAATTGTTTGCTTCGCTTTTTGCTAACAAATTTGAATCAATATTGGTTCAATAAAAAGGAGTTTCTATCGGTTTGCAACTTTGCATTAATCTATCTATATTTGCGAATATATATACCTCTATATATAATATTTACATTGTCATTTTGACTTCTAGACGACTAGACCTGCTATTCCTTTCTTCAAAATTATATGTTATTTCTTCTTCTCCAGAAAACCATATATCTAAAAAAAATTATATAAAAAAATTTAGATAAAATTAAGTGGGTTTTTAATTGAATTTATGTTCCATTTCACAGAAGGACAAATAATTCTCAAGGAAGGGAGCATATAAAATTTAAATAAAAAAATTCAAAAAACATGAAACTAATTAACGAAAAAATCAAAATGAAAATTTGTATTGGAACATTGTGAAATTTAATCAAGATTTGATTGAAAAGGGGACTACATATGAAATTTAAAGCGATGTAACATGTAATGTGTTTGGATGTTGACATATGACTTCATCCACATGCAGCGAAATGAAGAGTTGATGTCATGTCATAGAATTTAATTGACAAATGCATGGTTTAAGGGTGCGTTATGCAAATAGGTGTCAGGTACGTTTGGTATGCTTTATTTTGATTTTATAGTATAATTTTAATCAAGTTTATGGTAAAAAAATAAAGTTGTTATCATCTGTTCGATGGCGTTTATTGTAATTTATGGGAGTTTATATTTTATTTAAAATTTAATCTATCTTTTCAGCCTTTTTTAATCTTATGAAATTTGTTTCCTTTTATTACCCTTCCCTAATTTAATTTTAAAAAAACTAAAATTTAAATTTCTCTTTATAAATTTATAAATATATCCTTTTTGGTAATTTTACATCCATCTTTTATAAAATCAATCAGTTTTGTCTAACGAACACTTACATTTTTTCACAAACATAAGTTAATAATTGCAACTCCTAAAATCAACATCAACTACTAAATCAATATCAACATCAACTCATATCAGGTCTGGGGTCCGTTCAACGGGCCTTATTTTGACTTTATACAACTTTAATCAAGCTTATGGTAAGAAAATAAAGTCGTTATCATCTATTCGGGAGTGAGAGTTGATAACGTTTATTGTAGCTTATGGGAGTTTATATTTCACCCAAAATTTAATCCACCCCTCTCAACCTTATCCAGCCTTATGGAATTTGTTTCCTTCGATTGCCCCTAAGTCCCTCATTAATTTAATTTTGGAAAATCTAAAAATTAATCTTCTCTTTATAAATTTATAAATATATCTTTTTTGGTAATTTTAAATCCATCTTTTATAAAAATCGATCTCGATCAATTTAGTCTACCGAACACCTACATAATTTTCACAAAAATAAGTTAATAATTTCAACTTCTAAATCAAATTGTAAAATCAGCATCAACCATTAAATCAGTATCAACATCCACATCAACTCATATAAGGTTTGAAGCGCCGAACAAACCCTTGAAGCTCTGAACAGACCCAGTGTCCAAGCTTATGGTGCTGACAATGTTGAACTTTTTCGGTGCTGATATTAAAATTAGGTGCTAAAAGTAGATGCTAAAATTGGGGTTCAACTTTCAGATAAGTTAGAAGGTGTTCGGTAGGGACTTGTTTATGGGTATTTATTTTTCTGGGATAATTACCAAAAGGGGTGTGAAATATTAACAAAATAAAGATAAAGATAAAAATAAATAAAAATAATAATAAGCTAGTTCGATAAACTCAATAAGCTCGGGAGTGTTGATTATTTTTTGAGCTCGATATTAACTCGATAAGCTTCCAAAATCTTGGTATTGTTGAACACATATAATAGAGCTTATTTTTCTCGATAAACTTGATAACGGGGCTTAAGAATGAAAAATGTAGACTAATTATATAAAGATATTTAGGTAAAATTAAGCGGGCCGATTTAGATCCCAAACCAAAATGACCCAACATATGAAAGCCTGAAATGGGCCAAAACAAGCCCAGTTTTCGAAGATATGTTTTGGTCCAAAACAAACCCAGATACTTCAACAGAATGAATATTTATATTCATTTCAAAAGTATACTATTAATGAAAGATAAATTTTATAAGTACTATTATAACTAGTATGTATTCCCGTACCTTATACGGTCTTTCTTAAATAAAATATTAATAATAAAATATTTTTAAATATATTTATTATTTGAGAAAAATAATCATGTAAATGCTTAAATATAAATTTTGAATAAATATTTAAAATCAATAAACTATAAAAGTTGTTTATTTGAAATAATAATATTTTATTATCATTACGAATTAAATTAATATCCAAAACATGATAATTTATTTAATTATGAAAATAGATAAGTAATAAGATAAAAACTTATCAATTTATTATATACATGAGACCGTTTAAAATAAACTTTTTTATAGTGATGTAAGATTGCATGTACATTACACTATCTTTATATTAAACTTAATTATCTAAACCTAGCATATGCATTCTATCTAAAAATAAAATAAATATCCTAATATTTGTATAATATATAGCACAAAAAATATCTTAATAATCTTCCTATTTATCATATCCAAAAATAAAAGATTATTTTTTTAAATTAAGAATGAGATTTTCTATCCATTGATTATAGTGATATAAAATTGTATAAAAGGGGTGGTGTGATCCAATCTAAAAGCGACATGTGTCGTTTAACAATTTTTTTAACCTCCGCTTTAGTATATAGTTATGATACATTCTCTCAATTTTGATATTTTAAAAGTGCAGTTCGATGTCCGGTTTAAACATGAAACATCAAAAGACTAATAAAAATTGATAACCATACAATCCTGCAAGAGATAACATGCTGCTCAAAGAATGTATTATGCCTATCGAAAAAGTAAATTAGAAGCATGCTACAAGCTATAGCATCTAAATCATAATACTAGTGGAGTAGTGGTATAATCCTGGTTAGAAATGTTCAGTAGTTTAATATGCAACATATCTTCCCTTCGTGGCTTCTGATACAGTTTTTGTGTATCTAATGTTCACTCAAACAAAAAAAAAAGCCATTGATACGCTGCAATCTAGATATGGATTTATTATTAGTATTTTGTTAATGTAATTTTTAAAACAACGTTTTATAAACTCCTTCTCGGATTTTCTTTATATGGTTCTTTCCCGTGACGCTTTATTTAAATTGTTAGGGCTTAGTAGAAATATCATATATATTGTATTCCAGGAATCAATCAATCAGAAATCAGAAATTATCTTTGCCCTAATTCTCCTCTCTCTTCCTTCTTCTTCTCGTCTGTCTTCTTACCCCAAGCGTTAGGCCTTTCTTTAGAATACTGCATTGATCAATTGATTGTACAGGCTAAATCAGTCTGTATCAACTAGTGCTTTCATCCCTGAACTCTACATTCCACATGATCGACGAGAACATGAAACCTCGCATGTTACATGCAATAAGGCGGTTCTCCGTGATATCGGGAACTCCTCCCAAATCTGCAATTGCAGATCCGTACTTATTGTCAAGAACATCGTATTTATTGTCAGGAACAAGAAGTTCATCGTCGTCGGATGGATCAGGTTTTTCACATCCTGGATACACATGGGCTATCCTGTGACAACCACCGACGGTTGTCCTGTCGCGCCGCCGCGAAACCCTACCCCAGCGCCCAACAAAGTCGATCCCGCGCCCGCGACCACCACTCCTATGCTTGTGGCCCCGTTCCTCGCGCTTACTGCCTGCCCGCAACCGCCACCTTCTAAAGAAATTTTGGCTCCGACATCTTCTTTTCCGGAGTATGAACTTCGTCGGTCAATTGTGAGCATGAACCATTGCTTAGTTGTTTGTGGAATTCCGATGAATTAGACGCTAGGAATTGTTGTAATTGACGAGGATAAAGGGTTTAATGCGTCTCTGTAATGGATTTTGATGCAAAATTCTATAATTGTTTGTGGAAGTTTTGCTGCACAACATGCAAAATTCTATAATTGTTTGAAGAAATTTTCACATACTCAGCTTACATACTGATGTTTTAACAGGAGCCTTGTTTTTGACCTTCTGCTTCAAGTGATGCAATAATCTCTCAAATGGGTACATCCATTGATACTGAACAAGTCCGCATACCCGAGCCTCATATGGCAAATGCACCATGAGGTGTTCCATAGAATCAAAAAATGAAGGTGGAAAAATTCGCTCCAACTTATATAGCATTTGAGGTGCACGGGATTACAACTACTCCATGTGATCTACTACCAACTTTGATGAACAAATTGATTGAAAAAAGACACTCAACTTAGTTACTAGGGCCCAAACTATTGAAAGCAACAACTCTTTAAAATCAATAGGAAGGAGTCTCTCCATAAGCACATGACAATTATGACTCTTCATCCCACTGAGTTTACATTTGTTTTTCTGAACACATCAACCAAGGTTTGAAGCATAATGTTAGGAACTTCAAGCGCTTCACCCATTCGAAGACTTTAAGCTTATCATCCCTTACTAAGGTGTAAATAGATTTCGGTTTTACACCCACGAAATTGTCATCTACATGAAGCTCATGACGATGATAGTATAACCTAATATCCTTCTTTGCATTCAAATGATCATTGGTCTTTCCAATGACATCCATCACAATGTTAAAAACACTATCAAATACATTTTTTTCCTTCTAGACGCATGGCATCAAGATTGTGACGAATTAAAAGTGTTTTCGAGTATGGAAATCTCTAGAAAATACTTCGCTTAGTCCACTTGTGATTTTTTTCATAAAAGATAAAAGGAAAGTAAAAGATATTGTAAAATAACTTAGTTGATTATGATTTTAAATTAAGAAAATAAAAAAAAAGACAAAAGGAAAGTAAAAGATATGGTTTTATTGCTTTTGCCTTCTCTACTTTTGGAGAGGTAGGGAGCGACGCCCTTGAGTTTTTGTCTCGGGTCACACGGGCTGCCCATAGTAACACGACTAATGCCAATATTCGTTCCTTTATTTTTCAGCGTTTGTGTTTTGCCTTGAATAAGGGTGTCGGAGCCCAGTTAGTTGTTAGGCTCCCATCCAACTTTGTGTAATAAATAAACGTTTAAAGGAAAGTAAAAGATATTGTAAAATAAACTAGTTAGTTATGATTTCTATATTATCTTGCCACGTATTTAAAAAGAAAAAAGAAAAATCGTACGGAATTAGACTTGTTACGAAACACATCTTATCTTTGCTTTTACATGTAAAATGAGAAATATTAAGGAAATTTTAGAAAGATATCGACTTCAAAGAAACAATAATGAACCATTTTAGTTTAAATATAGTGTTTTCTTTAAATTGTAAAAATTATTTTAGTTTAAAACTAAAAATAATTTAAAAATAATATTATTATTTTTTTCAATTATAAAGAAATTAATTTAATTTAATATTTTTCTAAAATAGGAAAGAGTATGGTTTGGGGGCATTTTTTTCTATTATTTTAGGCAATTGTTCTATTTTTTTTGGGTATGAATGCAACTTAAAAAAATATATTTACAAAATATTTTATAAAGCAGGGTATTTGCACTAATTACTCCATAAATACATCCATATATAAGGATAATAAATATCCTAAAATATTATTATCACACAGACATATTAATTATCATATAAAATATTAAAAATAAATATAGACAACACACAATATTTAATTATAAAAAATATGGATTTTCATGGGTGAGAAAAGAAGAGAATAATCTATCTATAATACTATAAGAAAAGCCTTTTGACAATCAATGCCAATGCAATTAATGTGTCATCTTATTTCAATCCAAATGACATTTTATCTTAATCCAAACTAAAATCATACAATCTTCTATAATCTTCTATCTATCTATAATACTATAAGATTAAATCATTGACAATTAATACTTATACAAATAATAAGTTTTTTATAATATCATTGCAACATAGATATAAATATAAATATTATATTAATAAGATATTTTGTGATTTCAATAAATGTTTTTCAATTCTATAAGATTTTTTATAATTTCATTGCAAATATACAATACATTTTATATTTATAAATATTTAAAGTGTTAGAGAAGATTTTTTAAACATTCATACCAATATAATTAATAAAATTCTACCAAAAAAAATATAATTAATAAAAATATATGAACAAATATATAATGTGATATTGACTATTTATTAAAATGTAAACCAAAATGATAATAAAAATGAATGATAATAAACTTATTCTTAAAATATTTAGACTCTAAATTGAAATGAAAAAAGATTTATATCATAAAAAAACTCATATTGTATAACATAGCTTACAAAGAAATTAGAAAAACCAAACGATTGGAATAAAAACCAAACTTATTGTAAAAACAATAAACTTATGGAAAAAAACGATTTTTTGAAGGGAATGTTTTTTATTTATGAAAAGAATGTTATTTTTAAACGTTGTAAGTTGTAACCCTTTCACCATTTTGTAACCTACGTTACGTTACAAACGTTGCATTTTCATACATTAAAAGTGCATTTAATTGTTATACAGATTAATTATAAATTCATTTTCATTTATTTCACCGATCAAATGTTGCATTCTAAACGATTAGTCTTACACATTAAAAGAGTCAAGGTGGCAATAAATGTACACAATTTAACTCTATTTGTTTATAGTAGAAAACGGAAATATATTATACTGAATTGAATACATAAAAAGACCATGTAAGTGAAAATACAATTAATTGAATTGCATAATTATCGAAACGTCAAACCAAACACCCAACTTATTCCATGATAAATAACGAGTTGTTGTCATTTGGAATAGTCGTTGTGAAGGATGAGATTGCACTAATCGAGATCAACATGTTAAAAAATAGTGAGAAAGTACGAAGTGATGGATTTCAAAAAAAAATGATTATGATTATGTCAGGTAAGATAAAGTTATAAGGTAAGTTGTGAACTTGCAATGGATTCCATGATAAGTTGTAAGTTGTTGTGCTGTATTTCTTTTTCAATAAAGTTGGTATGCATATTTTTTTAATTTGTATAATTTTATGCATTTTTTGTATCATGTTTCTTTGTATATAAATATTATATAGGTTTTAGATGTTCATGGAAAAATCAACCATAATTTTTTTTTATGTTTCTTCTTTTTATCTCTATTATGCTAATTATCTTAAAACATTTAGAGAATATTATGTTTTTGTAATGATCAATCTTTTTATGGTTCAAAATCTAAGTTTTAATACTGATTTTTATGTTTTTTCAATTGTTTTGTTACTTAGTGAGCAGGTGCAAGCGAAGGTTTCAATATTCTTATTTGTACATGATCGATTCAATCTTCAACTTTTGCTACGTGAGCCTCACATTATAGTGGCCGGATCTCGATTTTGCATTCGAGCTTGAGGTTTTGTATTTATTATCAAGTTGTACTTAAGATCATGTGATTCACACTCTCTATTTTGTGGTATGGGAATTTTTATTATTATTATCTTTGAAAATTTTGTCAGTGCCTATTGGCTAGAAAGTGTGATTACTTGATGGTAATTTGATAACATTTATCATTTTTTTCAATTACATTGTAAAATATTTGGAAAAAAATAATACTATGCTAAGCTAAAAAATGAAGAATAATACTCACATTATTATTATTATTATTATGCTAAGCTATATAAACCAAATGCTTAAACTACAACTACTTTTGTACAAGTTTAACATCACATTTTATATGAAAAAATTCCAACAAACATATTATTATTATTATTATTTCATAAAAAGTCTACACTAGATTATAAATTTTCACATATTAATTATCATTATAAAATTGCTTTTGGAATATTTATATTTTTATTACTGATTGGTTCTGTTTAGTTAATTTTAAAATAAAATTATTTTATGTATATTTTATTGCGGTAACAAGTAAGTACTCTGTCTAAATTTTGCAAATAATACTATGTTGTGCTTAAGTACTTTTTGTTATATTACTAAACTTTTTCTATTAATTATGTAAAATTGGATATGTCAATCAACATAGTAAGGTTAAATAATAAATTAATAAATTAATAAACTAAGATTCTTTTAAAGAGACGAAGTTGAAATCAACTCGGTTTGACATATCTAGAAAACATAATTTATATGTCTTCTCAATTCAATCTTATCTTCAATTATCCTAACAAGTTAATAAATTAGAGATATTTTCATGCAAAAATATGAATCAATTATTATAACATATTATATCTTTTATTAGAAATATTTAACTAAAATATATATGAACCCGGGCGTAGCACGGGCTCGACCGCTAGAAGTGTCTTGTAGAGCCATAAAAGCAGGATAAAATTCCTTGAACGCAGCACTAACGGCTCAAAGTGACTCCAACGGTCAGATTTCTTTTAAAAAGTTAATGATCATCTTAACGCTCCTTCTCTTTTTCGCCTTGACAAAATCCCCTAAATCCCTCCAAATTAAAATCACGTAACAAATGCAAACTCCCCTTCCTCCTGTCAATTAACTCCCACGAGACGCCAATTAGCACAGATTAACAAAATGGGGTGTTTCTCCACTTGCTTTCGTAAATCCAAACGTCGAAAATCTCAAAGACCCGTAAACCCTACCCCTTGCTCCGATCAATTTGTAAGTTCACATACACTATTTAAGTTCAAGTCCACTTTGGATTTTCATGTTCTAATCTTGGTACCTGATTTCGATTTCGCTGATTCAGTTGCAGAGAGACGAGTGTGTTGAAGCTGTTCAACCCACCAACGTCAAAGAGCAAGAAATTACCGAAATACTGAAAAATCCTATTCCTGATTCGATGTAAAGTTTCGATCTTTATCTGTTTTTAGAGCTGTTTTTTTGGAGCTCACCGGATTTTCTAGGTTTTTTTATTTCTTACAGGCTTTTTGTTTTCTGTGCTGTTCAGTGATGAGCAGGAGGAGAAATTGAATATAAGTGGAAGAAAGAAGGTAACTTTCGATTCAAACGTCCAATTCTACGAGGAGTTGCCTGCTACAGATGAAAACCATGGCAATGAAGAAGAGAAAGAGGAAAGGGAAAAAGAGAAAATTAAACTTATCAAGGAGAAGGAGAGCAATCGTCCTTCAGACAGTAGTTCATCATCAAGCCTAATTTCATTCCCTCCTAACAATTACCGATACCAGAATTGTAGAGACAGCGACGACGAATTCGATGAGGAAGCAGTATCAGATGATGACAGTGATCATGATTACATGGGTGATGATGAAGATGAAGACGAAGAAGAAGAGGCTGGAAATGAAGCTAACAAAGCTGAAGATGAATCTGATGAATCCTTGTTTTCACGCTCTATGGATTCAATGAATTATGATGGTGGCGATGAGATTAAGAGCTTTGATTCTGTGTTGCACCCTATTGAGAATCTTACCCAATGGAAACTAATCAAGGCAAGGGCTAATAACAAGCTAGAACCCCAGAATAAGGCCAAGGAGAACAAGAATTCAGGCCAAGAATGTGAAATTCCATTCATTGAAGAGCCTGTTGTGAAGCCAAATTTGAAGTCTGACAAGGCAAATAAAACTAAGTCAAGGAATTCAGCTAAGATAGCGGTTGATACTAGTCTTTCTAGCTGGCTTGGGGGAGCTGAAGCTGCTGCTACTCCTAGTAAGAGCAGGGCTAGCTCGGTTTCAGTCGGGAATTCGCCTTGTTCAGAGAGGACTTACTTGCCTAAGGATTTTGAAGACAGGCCGATTTTGGGGGTGTTGACTGTTGAAGAGATCAGGCAGTTTTCAGCTACATCAACCCCTAGAAGATCACCTTCCCGGAGTCCGGATGATATGCCCATCATTGGAAGTGTTGGAAGCTATTGGAATTAGGAATGACAATTTCACAGGAATGATTTACATGTTTATAATGTTGCTTTTTATATATTTATCTTATTTATTTAATATTACAAATGTAATATGCTTGTGTGATTTTTCTAGACATTCCTTTATATTATGACTGAATAAATGATTGTGAATATAAAAAATTTCTCAGCAATTATGCTTTAGCAATGTTAAGAGTGTTTTGAGAACAGAAATGGAACAAATTGGACATTAAAAAAAAAGTTGGCAATGAATATGCAACGTCAATTCCATTTTGGAGTGCATCAACCGCTTTAAATATTAAAAAGAGCACATCATCTAATCTGGCTCTTGAGAGAGTTCCGAACACTCTACTAGAAGAAGTTTGTCAAAAATTGAGCATGACATGTACAGAAAAGATCAAGGGCTAGGCCTAGTGTTCTAACAGCCATTAGCAGTAGACACGAATCTCAGTCGGTCATCAATATTGATGATATGATCGGTAATGAGGAATCTGAGCAGTTTGATCAATTCTATGAAACAACAGATCCTACTATTGTCTATATAATAAATAAGGAGAAAGGAGGAAACACGATTGTCAATCCTACTAATGTCAACCGTTATCATAGTCCTTCCTCACCTGAAACCCAAAAGCTTCCACTATGAGTTTCCATCATCGGTTCTTGGACGTTTTGTGGGACCCATATCCTCATTAGTGAGAGTCTCACATGTTTGCTTCTTCTCTCTTTCGGTCAATGAACTTTCAGAATGATCAGGTTCCGAGGCTGGTGAAGCCCTAGAGTTTTCTTTCTCTGTCTTGTTTTGGTTTTCCAACATCTTCAGAAGGTTCTTCCCTTGCTCTTCAATTTGTAACTGAAGCTTCCGTTGTATCTGAGATGATGAGAGAGAAAATTATATCAGAATTGGAGAAAGTATGGAATGGCTAGAAGAAGTAACATTTCAAATGCATAAGATAAGGTATTTGAGCATCATATTCAAAGTATATTTCAACAGCACCCTAGATAGAAGGTGATATTTGCATCAAGTACCTCAAGCTGTTCATGGAGTTGCTTCTGGAGTTCCATCTGCAGCCTCAGTGTTTCTGTGATATCGATGTTCCTGCTATTGTAGAAGATCCATAATTGCATATTAGTACGAGTTTACCAGCTAAAAGAACCAGTAGATGGAACATTGTACATTGTTATAAACCAAGATAGTGTAAATATAAGAAAGTACCAATAAGGGGAAAATGGTTTACAATATGGTCAAAGGCCATGAAGGGGGAACAGAAAACAAACTGAAACTACAGAATCTTGAAGATAACATAAAAATTACATAAAATTATAATGAAACTAGATGATAACTTGTTAAAGATCAGCATACAAAAAATCTAAGTGAATTCCTAAAAGACAAGCTAAGTGGGCATTATACAGAAAATGGGTCATATACAATACAGCTTCATTCTATAAATCAAGAGAAAAAAAATAACATCAGAAGCCACAACAGAGCATATTGATACAAAGGCATACATAATCCACAGATATAGAACAAGGTTTCTAGTCAACTTACGGATTCAAGTCATTAGATACAACTTGCCCGATAGAGCTACTCCTCTCTGTCCCTGCATAAAGAAGAGGAACTCGTATGAGTTGCAAAGTTCCCACTTTGATCACAACCACGTTTTAAACAATGTACTAGTTATTTACCAATTCTATACGAGATTAAACTAAGAGGGTAAAACAAAGAGGGTGCATTTAAAATACCTTCAGAGGGTTCTGGTTTAAACCTAGCCGTCCGATATTTCTGAATTCAAGAAGAAAGCAAAATTTAAAATATATATAGTATATATAATATCAGGCACAACATGAAAGCACACTGAGTATATAGATACTTACCTGCAGGTGGCTTTTCACATGGTATATAGTCAATCCTTCGACATTCATAAGCCTCAAGACACCTTTAGGAGTAGCTTCTGTATTTTTTATAACAATCCAGTGATTTCCAAAATCACTATCATAGAATAATTAAATTTACAGGAGAAAGCTACACATACTTTCACTACCACCAAGTTGACTGACAGCCTCCACAAAGGCCTCATGAAGCTCAGGTGTCCATCGCATGCGTGCCTTGTTAGTCGACGCCACACCAGAGGCTGGATTAGAAACTGGTTCCATTGCTTTAGGAACCAACTCCACTGATTTAGAAACAGAAGCAATATTTCTAGATTCAGTAGATTGTGCAGGTTGATGCTGATGGACCAATAAATCCTCAGAAGATGGTCCCTGTAAAATTTTCTAGAGGTAAGAACAAGAGCTAATTGACAAAGGACTTCATTCAACTCAGGGCTTCTGAGATTAGGAAACAATCAGCATCTATAGCACTAGAGAGCAGTTGTAGACTAGTAGTTCAATCATATCATAACAGATGAGAAATGTCAACTTCAGCTTAAATTTTTTTCTTTATCAATTGCCATATTTTCAAAATTAAATAGCAGCACCAAAAGGATGCAGGAACTTACCTTGGGTTGCTGGTCAACCACATTAGAATTACTGTAACAGTTGCCCCAATTTGGGTCTATAGGATCATCATCTAGCAAACGCTCTGCAATCTCTTGCCACTCGGATCTTTTTGGGTGGTCATTAGACAACACAAGTCCAGCAGTACCATCCACCGGACCATTAGAGACAGGTAGATCTTCAGTAAACTCAAGTAAACTCTGAAGATGATCTGCACTCCAAGTATTCTCCTCTCCATCTTTAGGGAATTCCATAAACCCTATATTCTCATCGGAAATGTGATTGGCTGAAAAAGATGGCCCTCCTTCATTGGGAGACTGGGAAATGAAAGGGGAGATGTGAGAAGGCTGCTCACAAGGAGAGAAAGGAACTTGAACTTGTATATCTGTCAGGAATCCTGAGGCTGATGAGTATATGCCAGGGATGGAGCTACTATCATGAATCGTTTGATTAGCCCCTGTTGGAAAACTTCCCCTTTCATAAAATTGGTCTGGATTCTTTCCAACATCTTCCAATCCACTGGGCCAAACTGGAAGAGGACAGGAAGATGCAGCTGAGACTCTAATGTCACTGAAATACTTTCCACCTGATGTCTGCATTGGTATAGCAGGGCGCATGTTCATCTCACAGCCCATACAGCAGCTCTGAGGAAACAAGTTTACAAAAAAGATAAGAACTTTTGTTTGTATTTACCAGAAAATGCCCAAGGTTTGCCTAAATCACTTAGCAAACTAGGTCTAGGTCTACACAGAGTTGTCTTTCATGGATAAACTACAAGCATAATCAACTCAGCAAGATGACTATAACCTTCAATTTTGTAATCTATTAACTGAATTGAACAAGTAGCAACGACAGCTGAAAAGCAAAATTAACATAAGAATTGAAACACCAACGACAGAAACAAACCTAGGCTAATTGCAATAGAAGAGATAGGAAGAGGAACTTTTAACCATCTACGCTCGGATTACAAATTCGGGACACAGCATGTCAATCGAATCCAAAGCAGGGAAAAAATATTCCGAAACATTAAAAAACGATCTAACTGAAGCATCAAATGAAAGAGTATGTGGAATTCTCACGTGTGGGGATTAGACAGCAGAAGAGAATTGGGCCCTGCAAAGGCGCTTGAGATCCGAGATGAACATCAATCAGAAATCGAAATTCGAAATATGAAATCGATGAGAAAGAATTTGAAAGGTCTGCTCCTTAGCTGAAGAGGCGGCTTTCTGTGCTTCTCTGAAGGCGGAGAAAGCACAAAACTACTTTATGAAGAGAGTCGGAGAGAAGAAAGATTCGAACAAAACAACCGAAGAGAGAACAGCCGTCTTATCATGCACACGCGCTCTCTTTATCCCTCACCCGGAAGGGGAAAAATATAACGAAAAGAAAAAAAAAAAAAAAAAAAAGGGAGCATTTTGCCACAACTCACAACTTGAATCCCCGCCGTTGATCTCAGCTCAGAGATGCAACCGTACACTTAACTAGGAAATAAAAGATGCATTATTATAGTCTGATTCGTATCAAAATCAATATATCTATCTATAATTATATATTAAAATTATATATCATGAATCAATTGAATAATTTTAATCCAATCATAAATTAAATTAATTATTTTTAATAGATAAATTATTTTTATCTGTCATAAAAAATTATATCTTATTTACTAAATTAATTGTTATTTTTTTATATCTTATCTCCTTAATATAGAAAATATATATCTTTTTTATTCATATTATATCTTTTTTTTTTAAATCTCATCATCATAACTATAACCTAAATCAGAGGTTAAAAAAATTATTAAACGACACATGTCGCTTTTAGATTGGACCGCACCGCACCACCCCTTTTATTAAAACCAATCCGTGGAAAAATAATTAAATTTAATATAAAGATTGTGTAATGTACGTACAATTATATCACTATAATTAATGGATAAAAAATCTCATTATTATTATTTTTAAAAATAATCTTTTATTTTTTGATATAATAAATAGGAAGATTATTAAGATATTTTTTATAATAAATATTATACAAATATTAGGATATTTATTTTATTTTTAGATAGAATGCATATGGTAGGTTTAGATAATTAAGTTTAATATAAAGATAGTGTAATGTACGTACAATTTTATATCACTATAATCAATATATATCTTCTAAACCTGAAGCACTTTTGGGCAGATTCGTCATTAAGAATTTATATCCCAGCCAAACCTATTTTTAATAATGATTTTTTAATAAATTATATATTATGTAATTCAAGCACCTTATGGAATTTCCAATTTTATCCACTCACCTTACTTATTTATTTTTTTTTATCAATTTTATATGAGATTGGATAAATTTTTAACTCTACCCATTATTTTTATCTTTGTTCATGTTCATTATATTATAATATTTAATTATCTTATATGCATATAGTATAAATAAAATATACTATATAAGAATTTATATATATTTTTCAATTTACTATGAGATTGGATAACTTTTTATCTCTACCATTCTTTTTATCTTTGTTCATGTTCATTATATTGTAATATTTAATCTTCTTCTATCCATATAATAGAGATAAAATATACTACATAATTGATCGTATGGTTATTTTTTCACGATTAAATACGTACAATATTTATAAAAATTATACTATATGGATAACAAAATTTGCAAAAAGTATAGTTAAAATTGATCAATTAACGATTACGATTTGTCGTACGGATATTAACTTTATCTTGAAAATTATTTTATTATATTCTAATATTTAATTATCAATTTGGTATGATTATCAATTTGAAAATTTGGTACGAGTTTTCATTATTTTTATCTTTGCACATGTTTATTATATTGTAAATGATAGTTTTTTGTAGATAAGATAGGTATAATTTTTTAGAAATATCCTTACATATATCAATTTAATCAAAATTTAACAAATACAAAGAAATAATACAATAATTCTATCCATATGTATGACACATAAAAAATACTAATTTAATATATTATAGTAAAATAGATAAGTTTTTTTATCCATAAATATGATAAATATAAAATCGTTTTTATAGATTTTCTATCTATAAGTATAAGTATTAAGTTTCTATCAATAAATATGACAAATATAATATAGTAATATAATATCGATCCCAACTATCCTTTTTTACTTCAAAATCCCATAATATATTAATTTAATATGTCTAAATGAAATAGATAACTTTTATTTCTATAAGAAAGGGGGTGCTTGCATTATTTGCCTTCTTTTCTTCCCTTCACTTCAATCTTTTATTTATATTGTCCTTGCATTTTTGTAACTTGAAATATTGATTTACAACTTAATCAATGCTAGGAACTACTTAATTTTGTATTCATGTGCATTGTATTGCCTATTTGTTATGATGTCGCATGCACATGGGAAAGACCCAATGAATGATGATGATCAACCCTTAACAATGCGAGTTTTAAAGCAAATGATTGATGCCTTAATTCCGAGTTTGAGAGTTGAGTTACGTACCGAAGACCATGCTTCTCACCATTATGAAGTGGAGGATGAGAATTAATTTCACGGCAAGGAACCAACCCACCTACGCATTTTATCCTCTAGTTTTCCTTCCAAACCATATCGGATAATCAATGGTGTAAATGTTTGGTGTCGAGGACATGGTTGGGGCTCCGACGGGAGTCTTTTCCAACATCCCTACAAGGACTTCAACCGCAATCGAAATTACACCTTTAATGTTGGATGAGATGATCAAGGTCCACACAAAATGGATAGAGGTATAAAACTCAAAATCGTTGAATTTGCATGTACTACTAATGCAGACGCGTATGTAGAATAGCAAACAACAAAGAAAATCCTTGATTATTATCATTTCCTAGAGGAGGAAAAGGTGGAGCTTACTATAACACCCCTATTTTACAACACTGGGTGTTACAGCCAGTGACCTCGGACTTTACTGTTCAAAGTCACCCAAGGCTTTTAGAATGATATAGAACATTATTAAAGCGGAAATAAGCATAATTCATAAAGTAGAAAAGGTGCTCCCGAAGGAGACTTGGTTCTTACAAATGTCTTAAATCGTCTTCAAAATCAAAGGTACTTGAAATCAAATAACGAAACCATCTTGTTCTTGGAACAAAGTGAAACATAAACTAAAGTAAACAACAAATACATCTTGAGAGTTCTTGACCTTCCTTCACTTTACTTCGCCTTACGCCTTGCTAGGATTCCTGGGTTCTGACATAATTCGCGAGGGGCGATAAAATGCCAGACAAACATGCGAAAAAGAAGAATTAGTCTAAGAGACAAAGCAAGCGGGAATGGAACTTCCCGAGGGTATTTCGGTGATTTCAATTATTGTCGAAAGAGATGATAAGGTTGTGTTTACGATGGGGCTATACGCTAGAGCTTGTTAATGTGGAGCTTAAATGGTTCGAAGGAGAGTATATCTTAAGCGAAGATAACTCGATAAGCGATCGAAGAGCTACTAGATTGTAGACTTCTTTAGGAATCGAAAGTATGTTGGGAACATTATTACTTCATACAAGTTAAAAACCTTTCGCGCCCTGAGCGGGCCGAGAGCCGGATCGATCATTTGAGACCGGTCCGGTTTTGGTATCTTAAATGTGCATTGGGCACTTATCTTATATAGTGACGAAAGATATTTGACTTCGTTAATGATTTTTAATAGAAAGTGGTGGGACACGGATAATCCGAGCCACCCGGGGAAAACTCAGTTTCCCGGCACTTAGCTAGAGTGCGCACATCCCCCCTTGCAATCGGAGCGGATGGGATCATGATCCCGAAAGTCATAGGTACGTACGACTTAGTAAGGTTATATAGAGGCGTTGGCTAACCCACGCCCCTTACTAGTTCGTTCAAAGTTGATCTCTGAGCGAGATCGCAAGCAGTCAAGATAATAACCACACTAGCATAAATAATCCTATCACGAGAATATAAAGCGAACTATGCTAACAATGGGTCGTTATATCTAGCAATCGATATTTCCTAGGTTCATTTATATTTAAGCACACAAGTTGTTCCCAACATCGAGAATTTTTACGGAATGAAATATAAAGGTCGCAAGGGGAAATTCCACTTACCTTAGCTTACACTCGTCTACTATCGAGCTTGACGAAATATTTGATTCGCACTTCGAGCGAGAATCCCGACCTAACGACACGGAATTTACGAGCGAATTTTAAATACGAAATCCTCCTAAAGCTTGGATTTTCTCTTATAATACTTTATATAAGAGAAATGGAATTCTAAATTATTAAGATAATAATTAAGAAGATTATTTAAAATAATAATATTCCTTCATTATTATTTTGATTTTGTAATATCCTTTTTTATTCCATAAAAATCCTTATTCAATATTATTAAAATAATCCTTTTTAGCTTCACTTGCAAATTCCTTAATATAATTAAGGAAGTATAGTTTCATAAAATAATATACTTTACCTACAAGTTATTTTTCTTTTAAAATGTACAACTCTCATTAAACTACAAGGAATCTACTTTAGTCTTTGTATACACCTATTTTAATTAAAATTGTACTTTTAAAGTTCCAATTATTCCTTAGTGAACTTAAAATATTATTTCCCTCACCAAGAATATTTTATTAATAATATTCTCTTATTAGAATATAATTAACATTAAATAAAGCTAATAGACTTATAATTTATTTTCTTGGAAGTTTCCATGATTAGGACTTCCTATTTTCTTTATAAAGTAACTTCCTAAAATTAAAATATATTAAATTAATCTTATTTATTTTATTCTTATAGTTCTTTTCACATTATATGACTTATAGAATATATATGATCATAGCTTATAATATATTATAATCATGGCTCATAAATATCCTTCTTCATACTTATAGTCCATTATTATAATATTTTAGTTTATAAAATAATATCTTTTCCATATCTTACTTATTTCTTTTCATGCAAGCAATCCTCGTAACTATATAATATCATAAAATCAATATAAGATCATACTTCTTACATTTAACTTAGAACTTATGTCTTGTAATAATTCTCTACACTTAGAGGTTATTAAATTAATATTTTTCTTAAAGGATGACTTTAGTATTATAACTATTATTAACATTATTCTTTTTATAAAACCAATATCTAATGTCAAACTATAGTCCATGACTACAACTTTTGTAATAATATTTTTATGAGGGTTCTCTACAATTTTATTATCATTATAATATGTCATAGGTATTTTATCATCACTACCATATATTATAACTAAAACATATAATAACATATATTATGTCTTAATTTATTGTCATATTCATCATATTATAATAAAAGCTTATATCTTGTAGTAACTTTTACACTTAGAGATATGTTAAACTTTATATTTTTATTAAGTGATGACTTTGTTTAATATATCTATCATTATTATAATTAAATTCATATAACATGATATGCTATAATAGTCGAGTTTCGTTTTTTCTTCTAGATCGTAAAAATGAATTTTTGTTACAAGCAAACGCGTATCTTGACCCATTAGTAATCTCGGGTGTATTATTTAAAGTGTATCATTTGTTAGACTTATCTGCGCCTAAATTCAAGTTAATAATGCATTAACGTATTCCTTTTTACTTAAATCTTAGCTTTGGCTAAAATCTTATCTATCCTAACCAACTCATCTACTTAATCCTAATCCTAATCCATCTATCTCGTTCTTTTGTTTTAACCACCCGATCTTCTGAGCCATAAGTCCAAGATTGAATTATCGCTTCTCCGTTCTTCTTCCCATCACTCTCGAGCACCCTTCTCATCTTCACAATCGGGCAACTATAGCGGCGGTGCCCAGAGCTAGCATCCGCCTAAGTCGAGCCGACAAGAAGACGTCGGACTGCAACCTCGTCATTCTTTTAGACCGTCGGCAATTACGGGTTTCCGATTATCCTCGCAAGCAACGAAGACGTCCCGCTCTTGCCGAACACGCTAGCCGTCCTTCCCTGCTTGGTGTTCGAGGCCGGTTCTAATTGAACTAGAGACCGGTAAGGCTGTTCGACCCATCATTCTTCTTTCCTGTTGCTCTTCCTTTCCTTTCGCTGTTCGGAGTCGGATGTCGGAGGACGCCGGGGATGATCTCGGAAAGACACCGGTGGCGGTGGCCTCGTAGAGGCGGAGCTCACTCTTTTAATTTGGGGTAACTTGGGTTAGTTTTGTGCAGAAGGTGGTTGTTTAATTGACTTCATTTATCGTTAACAGTATAGGTGGACATCTTGTTTTTAAGTCTAGTGGTTGTCTTCTTTAAATTAATTATATATGTTAGTGTTAATTAGTATAGCTGGATTAGAAAAAGTTGATCATGCTTAATTATAAGTTACAAAGGTTGTTACGTAGTAGTACAGGTTAGCTTTTGTGGGTAGGGATTTAGATTGATCGTGGACATATATAGAATAACATTTTTATATACTAGGTTGGAAGTTGTAGGTAAGTTTGGTTATAATTAATTAGGAAGAGAACATATTAAGTTGGAATTGTTTAGAAATAGACCGATGGGCATACTAATTTGTATAGGTGACTTTGTTAGAATTGTTTAATACAAAGTGGCCGGGATTTGTTCGATTCATAACTTAATATCCTTCGTAATCCAATGTTTCCACGTTCTAAATACCTGTTGTTACCTTAATCAGGAAACCGATTTCTTTGATGTTCCCCAACTTTAATTATCAACTAGGAAGCAAGTGAAGAGGTAAGTCGTTTTTCGACTTGCTCGGTTCTTCTCTATCTTGTTAGATTGCGTACCGTTATTGTAGGGCGGGTTTTGGGAACTAGCCCCGAATACCTTTTTAAACTGTTTTGAACTTCTCGTATTGTTGTGTGTGTAAAATGGTGTTGAATGTATTTTTATCGGAAGGATATTTTTGGAACGTTTTCTCTGTGTTGGTACCGTTTCCGACACGGCCCATCGTAGCTGGCGTTGAGGAAGAGTTGGTTACGTTGACCCGTGTGACAGGGAAACCGTGCCCCTTTAAAACGGAAATTATTATCTGTGTGTTTTTGGCAAGTGCTCCAGTGGAGGCTTAGCCGGGGTTAGAAGGGAGATTGTGAAGTGGAGTGAGAGGGTCTGCCTCTGCACTCGGCGCGGTGATGAGCGCCTTGGAAGTCGGATTGTGAAAAAGGAGGAGTTGCTTTGTTTTGAGGTTGTGTTTGTAAATGTAAATGTGGCTATGTGTGACTAATTATAACTAATTTAGGTATTGGCCTTTAGAGTTATGATTGGGATTGTGGATTTGTATGCTGACTTTAGAAATGTTTTTAAACGTTCTGCAATTTCCGTATTCTCTCTAACATGGTAGATTAGAAGCTGACCCTTCGGGGAATATTTTTCAGTTCCAGGTATGAACCAGGGGATTTGTATGCTGACTTTAGAAATATTTTTCACTTACCACAATCCACTTCATGGGAGCTGCCCTTTCTTGGTGGATCCAAGACCTTTTTGATAGAGTATGTGATGACACCCACATTGCTACATGGGACAAGATGAAAGAAGCTATGCGAGAACAATTCCTTCCTTTTGACTATGAGCAACATCTTTAGTTTTGCTTGGATCGCCTTCGTCGAGGCAATCATTTGCCTATGGAGTTGTATTTAGAAATGAGCCAGCTCATGCAAAGAACCGATATTCTCTATCCATATAAGATCATTCTCTCTAAATTCATACCTAATCTAATAAAGATATTGGTGCACATGTTCAGAAAAAGTGTTATACTACTATTATAGATACTATGCACCATGCTAATATATTAGATGAGCATAATCAACTTAGAAGAACATGTTTAGGGTTCACCAATGGCATGCGACAGCCATCACAAGTCTTGGATCCTTCACAACCGCCAAGGTAAACTAATGCACCACCCCTTGGAGGTCGTCCACCATTAGCTTCCCAACGGCGAACCAACAACCAAAGAGCTCCTCCACGAGCTCTGTATGGCTCGTCCAAGGAGCCAACTACCAATGTCCCTCTTTAAGATTTATGTTTCTACAATCAATGATCAAAGCTCCAAGCACCTCTTACTAGCCCAATTCGGCGAGGTTTCAAGTGCCTTAAAGGGAAGTAAATCATACTACTTACTCTTATTTAAAAAGTCTTGCATTGCTTTGAATTCTGTGCATGATTTACCTCCCCTTGTTGTGTCTCTTTTGTAGAAATTCAATAATGTATTTTTAGAAAGCATCTCGACTAACCTACCCCTATTGTGTGGCATTGAGCATCAAATAGACTACATCCTAGATGTAGGGCTAAGCATCGGTCTGAAACCGAACCGAACTGACCAAAACCGAACCGAAAAACGAAACTTTATTTTTGTTGAACCGAAAACCGAACCGAATGTTTTCGGTTCGGTTCAGTTCGATTTCGGTATTTTTTGGTTTCGGTTTAGGATAAAACCGAAGGAACCGACTTGTATTTTGCGACTTCATGTTCATACATTGAAACAAATTTCTACTAAACTGGTGAAAATCAAGCAAAAGCGTATACAAATCAAAGTGAAAGAAACTTAAATATTACAGTAAAGAGAGAAGGGGATCAAATTGAAGTATCTGCTTTAAATAACCTCAACCCATCTCAACAAAAGTAAAAATTTAATCAAACAAATTACAAAAATCTAATACTTCGTACAATATCCCCAGAAATCAATCAAACACTCATGCGTTCAACAAATTTGCAGCACAGATTTGAAAATCCTTGTAAACAATTCTGATAGAACAAGATATGAAAATCAAACACTAAATTGAGTTTTCAATATATTTCGTATACCCGAACAAAATTTTCAATGCTGAGTGGGTGAGTGGCTGCTGAATCAACTTGAACGGGCTCTAGATTAGGTGTCGTTGACGAGCTTCATTGGAGGAAAGGAAGATTGGGCTTGAACGGGAAGAACCGATGAACTAAGGAAGAGCGAAAAATATTGAGTGGAATAGGGAGGTCTGACTGGCGGTGAGTCGACGCAGATAGTACAACATGCAACAACCGAGGAAGGTGAGGATGTCTAGATTCGATCAGTGTGGAGACGGGGGCGGGAGGTTACTGGCTAGGGTTTGTGAGAGAGGTAGATAAAAGCCTTCTCAAATGTCTAAGATGGATAGACTTAATGGGCTATTGGGCTAATAAGTTATATTGGGCTTACTGGTTTTGAACTCTAGATGTCCAATATATCGGTTTAACCGAAACGAACCGTTTTAGAACCGAACCAAAACTGAAATTTGGCAAATTCTTGAACCGAAAACCGAACCGACTAGCATAGGTTTCGGTTCTATCTAAAAATTCGATTTTGACCGAACCGTGCTCAGCCCTAGTTTAAGTAGTTGATGAGATTTAATTTTATGAGGGCTAGCAAGGCTTCAAATAGTGGTTGCCACTTGTCACCATGTGAAAAAGTTAAAAAAAAATTGATAAATTTTGTTAAAAAAACTACCCACTTTGACACTTTTCCACTTCCACCACTAACCACTATAACTTATTTTTTAAAGAAAATTTGATTCAAAAATAATTTACAAATAGTTAGTTTATGTTTATCTAAAAACCTTTTTTTAATGAACACTTGATTAAAAATATCATAGTATTCTAATCTATAACTATATATTAAAGATGTACTTTTTCGAGCCACCAGTTTGATTTTGACCCCTCCACATATTTAAAAAATTAATTTTAATTTCTATTATTTCAACTTTTTCCTATTAAATTTTTTTAATTATTTAAATATATCATTAACATCAAACAAATATCTATTTAGTATAACAATATAATTTAAAATTTTCCTTATACAAATATTTTAAAACTAAAGATTGAAAATTTAAAATATATTAAAATAAAAATGAATATCTTTATCTTTTAACATAATATCTTTTAAAGAATTATTTATAGATGAGAAAGAGTTGTGTGAGAATGGTCGCGCAAGTGAGAATTAAGAATAAATCTCGCTCGTCAATTAAAAAAAATAACGCCCCTGATTAAACATTCATTAACAAAGATAAAATACGACACGGGCGAATTTTTCCCGTATTATTCGCGTATTTTTCAATAATATACGGCACAGATGAATTTTACCCTATTATTTACGTATTTTTTTCGAAAAATACGTTTTTATGAGACGCGCCCAGTTTGTTCATCAAAAGTAGCGATTTGTTCATCCATATTCACCATTTGTTCATCAATACTAACTAATTATGCATCGAGTTTTTTATAACAATGTTCATCGATTTCGAACTTTTTTAATTTTCAATTTTATTTTTTAACCTTATCTATGTGTATGAATACAATATTATCTAGTTTTTGATGCACATATAATTATTTTCAAATCAGAAATGGTGTTCTGATTGTTAAAGATAAGGTCATTACGATACTTCCAAGTTGTCTACAACATATAAACAAAAATTAAACCCCGAAGGTCTTCTTTTTTCAACTTTAATAATTGATGCCAAACATCCGTCTATGACTCCTAACGACGTCGAGGAAAAGCTAAAGGTGTCATTTGACGGACCAATCACAAGAACTTGAAACAAGAAGATACAAGATGCAACTCATGCTCTTCTAGATCATTTAGGAGCCATGACGGATCAAGCTTCGCAGCCTCCATGGATTACCATGCTTAGACATCAAGTTTAGACAGACCCGAGCCTGGATCAAGAGGTCTCAATGCCCATATTTGTTCATCGATATACTTCTATCATTTCATTGATATAACTTGTTTGTTCATTGATATACTCATATTTGTTCATTGATATAACCTTGTTTGTTCATTGATATACTCTATTTGTTCATGGATATACCCCTATTTGTTCATTGATATGACCTTTTTTGTTCATTGATATAACTTTTCTTTGTCCATTATTTGTTCATTGATATACCCTTATTTGTTCATTGATATAACTTTTTTTGTTCATTGATATAACCTTGTTTGTCCATTGTTTGTTCATTGGTATACCCTATTTGTTCATGAATATATTGCTATTTGTTCATTGATATAATCTTGTCTGTTCATTATTATACCCTTATTTGTGAATTGAAATAAACTTATGTTTATGTGTCGATACCATCAATTTGTACATTTAGTACTATCTACACAATTTTCATGTCTACCTATACGAGCACAACAAAAGAAACGAATAAAGTGCTCAATATAGTACATAAATAAGTTAGGGTTGACATAGAAGCTTGAATGCCAAGGATAATAGATAAATTATCTGACTTTGCAATAATATGATATATGATAAGAGAACAAGCCATCTGCAAACCGAATAGGAGTGCTTGTGCCTTATTTAGCTATGTATTGAGCCCAAGAAGTAGCCACATGTTTCACAATAGCAACAATGACAAATCCAAAGGAGTCAAAGAAGAAAAAACCAAGACCGACATCAAAACAATTAGTTTTGCCTTACATACGGCTAATTATGATAAACACACATATATTAATGCATAAAATTTCGATACACATTCATCCATTTTTTATATACAAACAATAGATATTTGATGCACAAACAATAGTTTATTTATTATTTTATTCACAAAATCAAAATTTTGATGAACAAAATCACAGTGTTGATGAACAAAATCACAGTGTTGATGAACAAAATCACAGTGTCCTATTTTTGATTTTTATGAACAAAATCACAATGTTGATGAACGTATTGCATGCAATTTTGATACACAGTTGTTCATTTTTTATGTACAAACAATAGATTTTGATGCACAAGCAATAGTTTATTTATGCACAAAATCACAGTTTTGATGAACAAAATCACAGTGTTGATGAACAAATCCACTGTGTTGATGAAAAAATCCACATTATTGAAGAACAATCTGGGCGCGCATCCTATTTCTGTTTTTTTCAAAAATACGCGAATAATTCGACAATAATTCGCACGTGCCGTTTTTTCCCCTTTTTAAGTGAAATGATCAACGTCTTTGATTTTTCTTCATCCAACGACTCTTGTTCTATCTTACTTCGCACATGGGCGCCCATTCGCACCTGAACCGGACCCTTTATAGATATATATTAATTTTATTTTTCAATAAAAAAATTAATGGTAAATGAATAGTATAATATTTTATCTTATCTAATCTTTTTCTTACCCTCATCCGTCAAGATACTCTAGGCCGACCACTAGCTTGTTAGTGATCACCCTAATCTCTTTCCTTATCAAAAAAATATTATCTAATCTTTAATTTATCGAGCCACCAAAATGAGTATGGTCCCACCTTAAGTTAAATTAATTATATTTTAACTATTTTTTTATAAATAAATTCTCTTTATCTTTCATATCTTATTATATCTTTAATTTATTAAGTTAATTATTTTTTTAAAATCTTATCTCTTTCAGAATTTAAAAATATAAATCTTTTTTATTAATAGTTTATCTTCTTTTTTAAATTAAATATTTACAAAATATGATTAAGAAGAAGGAGAAATGTACGTTATTTTATCTTAATATTATATCTTTAATCTCAACATTAAACTTAAAAATTTACATTTATTTGATTTGATTTGATTCCAAGAAAATAAAAAATAAAACATAACTTATATTATATTTTAATTGTTAATATCTTATTTATAATATCTATAAAATATTGAGTCGTAGTCGTGCATGGCTCGACGAGTACAACTAATTGATTTAACACAAATTATTTTATAAATTTATCTAACACTCACTGTTTTAATAAATTGTATCAAAAAAATTATTATTCTAAACATATCAAATAAATTGTTATTTTGAAGTTATCTAAAAGAACATATTTATGTACTTTTTTACACAATTTAAAATTTGAGAGAATATTGGCATGAGATTGCTCTAAATACATATCTTGAATTCATTTTTCTAATTTTTGGTAAAACATTTACAAAATAAATAGATATTATCAAAGATATATTGATTAAGTGTTTTTTTTATAACGGATATATAATAATTAGAAATTTAGAAGTACCACTACTCCAATATCCCAAGTCCTTAAATAACTACCTATGTATTACTTCTACATTATGAATTGAATTCCACTTTCTTGATTATATTGTGTTATATATACATATTTTGTCTTCTAATTTTTTTCCAAACACTTTGATTTTTGACAATTACTTTAGGAGCATTATAAGTTGTTGTATCTTTCTCTATTATAATTGTACAATAATTATACAAATATTAAATGTTATTATATGCATCTCCATTATAACCCGTAATAGTTTCAAAATTAAGGGATGAGCAACAAGTCATTTTATGTCGTTTCAGAAGAGGGCACCCTTACTTTTCATAATAGCGCACCATTAGCTGTTACGACCAAATTACTTTGAGCCGTTACGGCCAAACCGGCGCGGGCGTTACGGCCAAAACAACTTCGGCCATTATGACCTAATTTGATAAATTTTAGGGAAATTTTTTTTGGTGTCCTTAAGTTTTTGCATTTTCCTTTTGGTTTCCAACAAAAAAACTTATTCCTCTTGGTACCCCTAGGGTTTTGGCTTTTCTTGTTGACGCCCCTCTCCGATTCAAATTAGTTAATTTCAAGCTTACCATTATGTTCATCACCCTTACATTAGTAGGATTCAACACTTAAAACTCTTAAATTCATAATCAAACTACATCAATTTGAATTTTAAGACAATCCTCTATTTTAAGGGTTTGTTTAAAAAATTATTTACAAATTCAAATTGGGATGGTTAGATTATGAATTTTGATATTTTAATAGTCAAATCCTACTAGTTGAAGGGTGAGAAACACAACGGTGAGCTTGAATTTAACTAATTCGAACCGGAGAGGGGCGTCAATGGGAAAAGCCAAAACCTCAGGGGTACCAAGAGGACTAAGTTTTTTTCATGGGCACCAACGAAAAAGGCAAAAATTTAGGGTACTGAAAGGAATTTCCCTTTTTTCATGGACTTAACTGTACAATTGGCCATAAATGACCAAAATTTTCTTATTTATAATATATATAGATAGAAGATATAGATGTTTTATTTTATGTTGTAAAAGACGTGTACATTGCGGTATGGTATGCTTACCCATACTAGTCTTCGGTTTGGCTTTCCGAGAGTTGCCTATATAAGGTTCTCTTAGCTTGTATGATGACTTATTTTTGGTTTTGTGTTGAATAGAGATTTGTTGAGAGGGATTCACTTGATCAACAAATAAATTTGTAGATCAAGACCCTGAGTACAATGGAGTCAAGTTCGTCCACGAGAAGTGAAGTCTATGTTTAGTTACCAATCTAAAATGCAAAATAAATAGCAAACGGAAGCAAAACAAACACACAGAAAAGGCTCGGTACCGACCTTGTCAGGGTCGGTAACGAGGTAAACACGAAGACGTAACTTTGAATTAAACTAAAAAGCTTACTTGAATTCAAAACACAAACTTGTCTTCAACACAAACTTAGAACACAAGAAAAATCACACAAATCCTCTTCCTTGCGCCCTAAGCAACAACTTGTCTCTCCAAATCTTAAACTTGCGTGAATAATAAAAACTAGAGAGAGAGAGAGAGAGAGAGCTCCCAAACTTGTCTAAACAATGGTATTTATACTAAAGGATCTATATAAAAAGTTTCCTTAAAGATAAAAACTCCTAAACTTAAAAAGATCTTGGAATATCTTCATTAAATGCACAAAGTCGGTCACGCCTAGCGACACCGGGAACTCGGTACCGATCCCGTCAGGGTCGGTAGGACTCCTGGATTCTATCTTTTGAAAGCCTCGGTACCGACCCCACCAGGGTCGATAACGAGCTTGGCTTGGGTTGTTCTCTTGCTTTATTCCTCACTTCTCCCTTGGACTTCTTGGGGATTTTCTTCCAATGCCTTCTCTTCTTCTCCCTTAGCATGCTCCTCTCCTTCAATGTCCTCAAATGCTTCCAATCCGCTTCAAGACCTACTGACTCGGCTAAAGTCGTTGTTGCCAAGATTAAAAATAAATAACCCTATTCTACTAACTAGTATAGTAAGCAAGCAAGGGGTCGAACCCAAGAGAATCGGTTTTCTGGTCAATCAGCAAAGAGCAAAGACGGGGTTTTTGGGGTTTAAGCAAGCAAACAATATTAAGTATCAAATCAATTAAGGAAAAGCAGAGTTCATTCAATCAATTCCACCTTTTTAATCATTCGATCATTGATTCATCCACATTTCTATTAATTCCCAGGTTAATTCCAATCCTTATAAAAGATTTCCGCTTTTCCACGGTCCAAGCGAAATTATGATATGAACAAGAACGCTTAATTCAAATCATGCAAAATATTAAGGATAGAAGGATATTAATTCATGCAATCAAGCTACGAGTCTCATGCATAAAAAAACAATCAAATACTCTTTTTCTATTCTAGTCCACGGTCCTAGAAAAGAGTTGTTTCAAGGATAAATAAGATTGCACAGACAACAATCAAACTAATCCAAACAATAGAATATCAATCAAATTCAACAAGCCGCGCGCCAAGAGAAATCAATTGATAATCATAAAATTAAGCACAAGAGTTTTGATATTAACCAAGGGATAGAAAAGTTACTAGAATCTCACGAATTACATAAAAAGGCTTCCTTGATCAAACAAACTCCAAGGGAAATTAGTTCTCCATAATAAAACTAAAAACTAGAATAATCTCTGAAAGTATGCTAGAATGTCCAACTAAAAATACGAAACTAAACTTAAATAGTCGAAATAAATCCGAAACCTAAAAGATATAATAATAGATAAGGATAGAATAAACGAAACAAAGTCGGCGCTGGAAAACCACGATCCGCGAGCGCGGATTGAAACCTCGGGCGCGGATCAGTCAACCCTCCTCGTCCGCGGAAGCTCAACGAACCGCGAGCGCGGTTCAGGACCGCGAGCGCGGTTCCTGCGTGTCTTCACCTCTCGGATTTTTCCTCCACCGCGGCTCGGGTCCAACACCGAGGGCGCGGGTCTTGACTTCTTAACCTCTTCAACTCGAACTTTAGGACTTTTGTCTTCCAAATCTTCAACTGTAGGCTCTTCTGATATTACAGATAATCATCCTAATCTAGCCTAAAACACTCAGAAAATCCTAATAAAAATACAGAATTACGCTGTACTAAAACCAGCGTATCACCTACACAAAAACACAAAACTAGCGTAGTTTCAATACTTTTCACAAAATATGCAAACTATACCAAAAAGACACACAACACACACAAAAACACAACTAAACAAGACCTAAAAATCTAGAAAAACACACTAAAACAAAGCTAAAAACACGGACATCAAAATACCCCATACTTACTTTGTTATTGCTTGCTTGTCCTCAAGCAATAACAAAGCAAAGATCAAAACCATCAACACATTCCTCAAGTAATAGCCCTTATCAAAAAGCAAATACAAGTGAAAAGTAGACAAGTGACTTAAATGTCATCACACATATATGAGCAACCAATAAGCACAAGCAATCACAACCCAACCTCACAAGGAATCATGTGTTTCACTCAACTCTCATTGTTTAGGCTTCTAGTAACAACTCTCAACTCAATCCTATATGCAAAAACTCATAGATATTGTTACTTATATTACCACTCTCTCTACCAAAGATGTCAAAACAAGCAGAATTATCAAGAGAACTTAGGCTCAATGAAAAACTTCATAGAAGCTTCCATTCGGCCGGGTTGTAATGGAGATTGGTAATAACAATAAGGCAAGGAATCATTTTGGCCATGTGGTGCTAAAAATTTGGGAATCGACTCCTAAACCTTACAACAAAACTTACCAAAACTCTCATAACGCTTTAGTGAACTCACTAACATTAAAGCACACTCATCTCTTTTTTATCAACCCAAAATCCCAACTAAGTCTCATGAAACATATGAAAGGAATTCTTGGCTTTTCTTCTTTATTTTTCCGCACTTATTCAAAAGCTTTATTTCTTCTTTTCTTTTAGTATTTTCATGATTTTTTTGATTTTTTCCGGAGGGGGCTCGGTACCGACCTACTATGGTCGGTAACGATGTTAGTTCTTCTTTCTCTTGTTCCTCCTTTCTTTTTACTAACTTGTGCATCTCTTTTGAAGGCAAAAATCATTTTTATAACTTTTGATCAACAATGAGACTCCTATACATCCATCCCTCTTTTTATACCAATACATCACACTCAACAAAACAAAACCCAACCCAACTAAGTACTAATCCCCGGATAGGGTCAAGCTTTCATTGGCTAGGAAACATTTTGTGGAGCTTAAAAATAGGCCTTAAAGGCTCAAAACATTGGCTACATAAAGAAAGGACAAAGAAAAGATGGATAGGGAATAACAAGGCTAATGAAAATAAGTTCTTTATCATCTAATCCCACAAGTAATGAACTAATATCTCATATAGGCTTCAAGAAATAAATAATCATATCAATATCAAGAGATAATATGCAATAGAAAAGTAAAATCACACAAGAAAGAAGAGGGATTCTTGATGTTCTCCCTATAAGGCCAAAAACAACTCACAAGGTAGAAACTCATAGATATTGTTACTTATATTACCACTCTCTCTTCCAAAGATGTCAAAACAAGCAGAACTATCAAGAGAACTTAAGCTCAATGAAAAACTTCATAGAAGCTTGCATTCAGCCGGGTTGTTATGGGGCTTGGTAATAAGGCCATATACAATGGGGGTCTTATTTAGAGTGCTTAAGAGTTCTTAACCATTATTATAATATTTTTTCTCCAATCTACATCACACAAGCACCCATTTATTTTTGCCACTCCAATAGAGAAACTCTATGGGTACTTATAAACACCCATTTATTTCTTTTCTACTTTTAATTTTTCATACCAAAAGTATAAATATGTCTTTATATTATCATTATATATGTTATTTTAATGCAAGAAAAATTATTAATAACTTAAATAAGTTATTATGCTCAAATAATGCATAAATAAATTATATTAACTGTTAGATAGTATTGTACTTATTTTTAAATATTCAACAATATTATTTCATTTAATTAAAAAAAATAAAGTATTAACAACAAAATTTAGGATTAGTTTTCTATTAGTAAAACATGATTGACCAACAATTATATTAAACTTAATAATAACTATATTTCAAAACACTAAATATCTCACATTACATTAATTAAATGCAATACACTAAAATGACACACAAATAAGAAGAGATTACTTCTTAGAGAAATTACTTGGAAAAAAATGAAACACATGAATGGAAATACATAAGCGAATACTTAAAAGTAACACATAATATAAAAACACCCTAATTTTCACCGAAAGCGGGCTCATTACGAAGAATTTCCCAAACATGCTCCTCCTTAAATTGCACTCCAGTATCAATGGCATAAACATCAAGTGTCATTCGAATAATATCCATTTCATTGCCACCGACATTTCCTCTAAGGACCAGTGCATAATAAGAAGAAAATTTAGAAACATTTGTCTTACCTTGTTCCATCTAGCCTTAAGCATGTAGGAACTTCTTGGATGTTGGTGAGGTTGGCGATTTTCCATGTAGTAGGTCTCAACTCGTCCCCAAAAAGTTTGATTGACATTTGCATTAGGGTTATTAGTGGTGTTTACAAAACCATGAACGAGGAGTACATCATCCTCTTTAGACCAATAGGTATTTCCAACCCTAAATTGGTTTGGATCCATGATTAATAATTAGGAAGAAAGAGTATAATGTTATAGATGAGTGTGGTAGTGTATGACAAATGAACACATTACACTGAATTTATAAAAAGAGATGGTGAATTTAGATGAAAGTTAGATGGATGAAAGTTAGACGGATGAAACTTAGGTCGACGCCACATATGTTCAACCAAGTCGGATTTAAGCTGGTGGTGGATATCACTATTTTATGTAATGTTTGAGGTTTAATGCATGTAATGTTGGCCTTTTAATTTTGTAATATCCGTGATTTTTTTAGGATAAATTTGAAAATTTTCTAGACGGCTTTCTAAGACCCGCTTAGCAAAGTCGTTACCCGTTCTGACCGTAAACCAGGAACCCGGGTCTAAAATTTACAAGTGACAGAAAATAATCACGTAAAATGATTTTCTTAGTTCACATAAATTACAAGATCGCTCGGAAAATTTTTAGAATTTTTCGAACAAGTTCCGAAGACCCGTTTAATAAATCTCGGTACACGTTACGATCGTATTAATGTAAATTATTCCTAGAAAATTCAAAGTGGTAGAATAAAATCATTGGAGTTGATTTTATTAACCAACATAATTTTTGGGATCACTTCAATGAAAAAAGTTCCCGATCAGGCGAGACCCGCTTAATTAATTATGTATCCGTTAAGATTTTTCTCTGAAACTTGTGTCTTAAAATTTAAAAGTGATAAAATAAAATCATTCGGGCTGATTTTATCAAACAACATAATTTCTCGAACCGTTCTTATAAAAAGAGTATCACAATCCGAGGTATGTAATTTTACCGCTCGAATACAAGTTACGTTCAAATATAAGTTAAATAGTAACCTACTAGTATCAAATTAAAATAGCTAGTAAAAATTGTAGCCTTGTGTGAAGCTACTAGCTTGCGTACAAGCTTCCTCCTTACACCTTTTGCAAGTCAAAATCACCTATCTGCAACTTCCTACCACTTGCACTCTACCAAATTCTTTTTGATTTAATTTTCTTACCCCTCTCCTTATTTTGGCTATTTATACGTACACATACATGGGTGACTTTTGAGACACTCACTTTTATTTGCCCCTCCAATTAAATCTCTCTCCCCAAATACTTTTTCTGAGAGTAAGGAAGAAGAAAGTTGACCCCACTTTGTACTCCTCCTGCCATTCCTTTCTTCCCCCGTCCCATTTCTTTCCTCTATCTGCCTGCTCCAATTGAGCCAGCCATCACCGCCGCTGGTTCCATCCGCCTGACCACCCCGTGTCCGCCTCACCCAGCAGCCGTCGGAGCCACCTGTGCCGCCCCTGCTGCTCGCCTGCCCTGTTCATCGTCCGTCCTGTTCTCTCCTGGTTCCTATCTACTATATACGTACACAAATATATATAAGGAGGAAGGTAAGGTTTTGGTCTTAAATATTTTTGAGTTATTTTTAATTGTTTTGATTCTTTTTAAACATTAGAGTATTAGACCCATAAAAATTTCAGAAATATTAAAAATCAGATTTATGAAATTTAATTTCTTGTACATAATTTTTATGGAAATCAACATGCATGCATGATCTAGAGAGAAAATAATTGTGTTAAATCATAAAAGATTCTTTTTCTAATATTTTTAAGACTCATGAAAATGATTTTAAAGCATGTAAGAGTAAATTTTTGACAATAATATTAGCATAGATAAATTCTTACTTTATTATAAAGGAAATAGCTTAATAGAGAGAATTAAAAAGAATAAGATTTTTATGAAAGGAAATACCTTGCATGTCAACTAAAGTCTTAATATAATTTTTAAATAATTTAGATATGACCTTCTTAAATAAAAGTAGACTCCTAAAGGATAATATCTACTTAAGTAATTTAAATAAATTGATGCATGTGGGATTAAAAAGGTTTTATGAAATAATCCACATTTGCATGTTAATTAAAGCTTAGGTATAATTTTGAAATAAAAGTATTTATGACTTCTTGATAAAGAGAGCCTCATAAGAATAATTCTTTTTACTTAAAATAACTTACATAAGTGTTGCATGTGAATTTAAAAAGCTTTTGTATAAAATAATCCATTTATGCATGTTAATATTATTATTAACCATTATTATAATTTTGGGAATAAATTATATTTGATCTCTAAAAATAATTTTGATAATGAGAATAATATTTATATTTATTTAAGTGAAAATGCATAAAAGTGCTTGTGGTTGTAAAAAGGGTTTTTATTGGTTTTAAAACCACTTGTGGATGTCAAAGTTATCTTTTAATATAAGTTTTAGGAATAAAATAAAAGAGATCTTAGAAATAATAAGATTCTTGAAAACAATACTTATTAGTCCCCTTTAAATCATTGTTGCATGTGGTTTTCACAAAGTATTTTTTTTCATTTGATTTAATTCATCCTTGCATGTTCCTCCAAATAAGTATTTTATTGCTATAAAAGTTATTCAACACATCACTTTGAAAATAATAATAAAGGATTATTATTATTTGAAGTTCCTACATAAATTATTAAATTAAATAATTTAGAATAACTTCCTTTCTCTTAAAAGAGAAAAATAAGAAAAAGGATTGTTTAAGAAATTAAAATAAGAATTTTAATACATATTCGTTCGTTACCTTTTCGAATAAATAGGTCGAAGCATACGAACTTCACTAAGTCGTCCAAAATTTCGGGTCTTGTAAACTTAAGAAAGAGATTCAAGGCAAGTGGATATTCTCCTTATAACCTTTTCGATATCTCGATTCCGTTAAACTTCTCTATGTTGGGAACAAACTTGTTTGCTTAAATAAATAAACTTAGGATATATCGATTGCTAGAAATAACGACATCTCATTATTGTCATTATTATTCAAATGCTAGAAATGAACTTAGGACCGATGATTGCGGCCTTGTTTGTTTAAAATGTCTCGTTTAGAGACATCGCTTGGAAAAGTATAGGAAAAAGGGTTGGACATAAGTCTTGAACCACTTTTTAACATCATATTATATGTAGGTCATGACTCTACTCTTACTTCGTTGACTGAAGTCTTAAACAATGTCGAAATAGAAAGGTTTCGTCTAAAGTCTAAAGCAATGTCATACGGAAAATAAATGTCGGTTGAAGTCTTAAAGCAATGTCGAAATAAAAAGGTTTCGTCTAAAGTCTTAAGCAATGCCACATGAAATTTAAAGACGACTAAAGTCTGTTACTAATGTCTTTGCTATGCAGACATTCAAAATTTACAATATAAGGCTAAAGGTTTGCCTTATTCAATCCATTAATTAACTTATGCTATGTCCTAGCTAAGTGTCGGAACTCCGTTCCTTTGAAGTGGACTCGGCTCTTTCTGTAATATCCGTAATTTTTACGATATATTTAAAATTTTCCGGACGACTTTCTAAGACCTGCTTAGCAAAGTCATTACCTAGTTCTGACCATAAACTAGAAACTCAAGTCTATAAAATTGCAAGTGACAAGATGCAAACATGTAAAATATTTTTCGTAGTTCATGTAAATTTTAAGACCGCTCAGATAAGGTTTAAATTTTCAGAACAAGTTCCTAAGAAATCGTTTTATAAATTCGTTAGGTGCTACGATCGCACCTTTTTCAAATTTATCCCTAGAAAATTAAAGTTGGGAAATAAAATCATATGAGTTGATTTTAGCAGACAACATATTTTTTTTCGGATCATTCTTATAAAAGAAGTATCATGATCCGAGGTATATAATTTTACCACTCGAATACAAGACGCGTACTAACATCAACTAAATATGTGTAACACCCCCTTCCTACCCTGGAGGTATTACCGTCAGTAACCTCGATTAAGACTAAACCGAAGCTACCCAAGGCTTTAAACTGACTGAACAAACTAAAACAAACATTACAGCGGAATAAATACAATTGGTCTTATGCAAACCTTAATCCAAAAAGATTAAATAAATAGCACAACCTTCTATTTAAACAAAATCTTCATCCAGTCTTCCATAAGCTCTTATTTCTGAAACTCAGCTTCACTTTGAAGTAGTTCCACCATGATCTTCACTCAAGTATAACCATTGAAAACCTTTCTTCAACTTCTGGAGCTTCAAACATTTGAATCCGCCTCTTGAATCAACTTCTAAGAGTAACCTGATGTATCGTATACAACGGTGGACACCAGCCGACCATAATAAAAGAAAAGAAAATGGACGGGTTAGTCTAATGAAAGACTAGCAAGCGGAGAATCTAACTTGGTTCTTATGGTTGTAACTAAACATATTGGCATCCAAATCCGAATAGGCTCGGATTATGATCCAACAGTTAGCAGTCTTATAGAGAAAAGAGGGAGACTTGCATAATCTAGAGAGAGAACACCACAGGTTGTGGTTTCCTTCACGAAACATAAACAATTGTTGGGAACTCATATTAATCTCATCAAATTTTGAAAAGCCTTCGTCGACTAATCAGATTGACTTAATCAAAGTTTGATTAAGAATTATTCGTAACCGAGAGCAAGAATGGTTATCGAATAGACTAACCATTCGAGTACATTAATGTGCCTAACGCACTTATCTTGTATTACTTTCAAAACTTTTCACAAATAAGTTGGTAACTTTTAATCGGCTCGAACTACTGTCGGTGGAACACAATACTACCGAGGTCAGAGGGCCTGTTTCATCCTTGAACAACAAATAGCACGAGTCCCAATGATGGAGAGATTAGAGGGCCTGTTTCATCCATAATCCACTACCAACACATATTGAATAGAACACAATACTATCGAGGTCAGAGGGCATGTTTCATCCTTGAACAACGAATAGTACGGGTCCCAATGATGGAGAGATTAGAGGGCCTGTTTCATCCATAATCCACTACCAACACATATTGAATAGTCACCCCTCAAGCGTAGAGAGGGCCAATGGTCATGACCTAAGTATTAGGGGATCAATATTGATACTGCCTAATACGAGTTTTAAAGAGATGCTTCCGAGACTAAGCTCACATCCCTGAACTAAGTTAATCCATATCAATGTCTCAGCATGAGACAACTAAACATACGAGGTCACATACAACGGACCTAAATCCAGTTCTAGCGCGAAACTGAACGAATAACAATATGGTCATTATTTCTAACAAAACAACAACCTATCATATTTTATTAATCATACAAGTTGTTCCCAACGCAAATATTAAATGAGATTCAATTCCTCATTTAATAACAATAACGCAAGAGAGAATCGTCCACTTGCCTTAAAAAGCGTGCTCGACGTCCTTAGTAATTCCAACAGTAATCTGTATCATCCCTCTGACAAATATAACAAAAGGATTTCTCAACAACAAGCTCACATAAACACTTCTTAGTTGTATTCTCAACTCCTAACTTCCTAATCGATAAACGATTTAATTTCCGAATATCGATATATAATAAATCCTTAGTTATCATGCTTCAAGGAGCCATCTTGGCGGAATTATAACTAATTATCCGCTTCACTTTTGAAACAATTTTCTAAATAAAAATTGTTCATCAACAACAGTTCTTAAAGATTACCAAATCTCGGATCAAACGGATTAACAACGAATCCTGAGTAATTATCCGAAGTCCTTTACCTGCCAATCGGTAACCAAAACTTGTCTTCGCTATAACGGAAGATCCGGACGTCCGTTTCTCGAGCGGTTCGAACCTGTGGAACCGTATCAACGTCAAGATTATAAAAACCATAAATTTAATTAGTAAAGCGGCACCGAAAGGCCCTTACGGTGACCCCGCAATCAATCCGCTAATTAATTTCGATCGTATATACCTTTACTCGAACCCATGGCTCGTTTGGCTCGATCATGGCTCGATCCCCGAGCCCGAGGGTGGCTGGGCGTTGCCCGACAGCAGCCCTTGCCATTGGTGGTGGTCGGACAAGCTACCGATCGCCGGCGACGTCTCGCGGCGTGGCTAGAAAGTGACCGGCGTGATGGATTCCACTTCTTCCCGAGCCAGCGTTCCGTCCTTGTCCTCCTGCTGGTTTGGTTCTGCAGCCACCACGATCCCAAGGGGAGGAAGAAGAAGGTGATGAAGAAGGAGATGAGGAGGTGGCGGGGCGGAGAAGATAACCGGCGGTGAAGGTGAATCGTTCTCCCAGTCCGTCGTCGCTCCGTTCTATCGCTGGTTTGATTCCAGCAGCACAACACTCAAGCACCCTAAGTAAGGAAGAAGGTAAGGCGGAGGTAAGGGTGGTGGACGAGCAGAGAAGACGACCGGCGGTGGAGAAGTCTTCAACCGAGTCCGTCGTTCCAAAACCTCTCTCGCACTTGCTCTCCTCTGTTTTGCTATCCACATAAAATCGGGCCCCCTTTTCCTCTTGTTTATCTCTTTGGTTCCTTCATTAGTAAGGGAAGAGAAGAGTCGGTTTAAAACTAGATCCGTCTCGGAACGGGACTCGCGTTAAAGCGGTAAAATTATGTACCTCGGATGGAAAAACTCACTAAACGAAAAATGTCCCGTAAATTATGTAGACCAATAAAACCAATTTTTCATGATTTTATCATGCTACCTTCAATTTTTAAGGCTTCCGTTTCGTATTTTAAATCCTTTCCGGTACATATTTAAAAAGACGGCTTATCCAATAAATATTCTTTTTCCACCGAAAAATCCTAGAATTCACACCGATCCATAAAATCATTTCTTTGTGATTTTAGGATATCACCAACAATTTTCTAGGATTTAATCTCCAATAAAAATATCGGATTAAGCGTTAAAACGGACCAAAAAGGTTAAAAGGATATCCGAGAAAAATTCAAAAATATCCTCAAAATACGCAGTTATTACATTAGTACCCCCTTAAAAATGGTTTCGTCCTCGAAACCAAGGAGAACTCGGATCACAAGGAAGGATAGCATAAACACACACACAATCACTACAAACCTATACAGAAGTTTGTAGTACCCCCTTAAAAATATACTGTTACTTCTGCACCAAGCACAATCAACCATTGCTTAGTTACCAAACTTCTTCTTTACAACGTTCATTAACTTAGGAAAATGGCTCAGCATTTCCTGTCTAGTTTCTCAAGTCTTTACTTCACCTCCATTTTAGACCAAATTAGCCTAACCAAAGGTTCTTTCCAATATCTCGAAAGATTCAACATAGCGAGCATTTACATTGTCTCGCTTTCCCCAGCGGAATATGCCTTTCAAGGCGGATACCAGAACAAAAACGTTGTTCTTTACAATGAACTTAACATGCTCTCGCTTTAGCACAACACACAACTATTGTCGCTTTTGAGCAGTTAGCACCCTTGATCGTGTTAGTGCGATATTAGCTATTGTTCTCTTGGCCAAGTCTGGCCCATGAAAAACCTTGTCACTTTTGTCATTCCAACAAATTGTCAACCAACACTCCCGGCCTTACAACCCTCAAAAAGAGTCATTTTCTTTACCGTGTAATCAAAATTCTTGAATGTGAATTCACTCAAACTCAAACTACCATTCCAACTCATGTGGAATCCAGAATACATGTCCTCGGGAGTTGAGTTTGTTTTCTTGCATTGTTCATCAGTTTGATGAGGGAAGCCAATACTAAAATTCAATTCACTCCATAAAGCTTGATGTCACTTCTTTCAAAACTTTGACATGAACCACCTATCTCAATCAGAGATAAAAGTCTTTGGAGTTTTATGAAGATCAAAAACTTCATGCATGAACACCTCAACTAACTTATGTACTCTTTAAGTCATCTTAAATGCATTAAAAAGAACACTCTAAGTGAGTTTCTTAACAATCTTCATATGCATCTTTCTTCCATTAAGTGTTGAACGACTAATGACAAGAATCCATTGTAACATCTTATTATTTCCATTCTGAAACAGGAAAAGACTATAACATTTCATCTGGTCTTCTATGCTCAATCTGGACTTCCAGACAAACCAACCATATCAAAATCAACTCGGTGACATTTCGCTTCATGTCAATCCATCAAAAGTTTTATCTTAAATCCTTATACATTTACTTGTTCCAGGCTGAACTAATTAAGCAAATAACTATGCTTCCTTTGAATTAAGCTTTCAAAGCTCATCAACAATAGATACACATGAACATTTTCAAAACCAAGCAATCAATAAGCTTGAATAACCAATCCCAGTGTCTTACCTTCTTGATCTTCTTCATTGATCTTACACAATATTACTTTCCCATTCTACTTTTCCTTGATCTGGTCAACAAATTCTGAATAACATCCTAGGGGATTCACACAACCTTGTTGTCATCCAAACTAAACCTTTAGTCCTTCTCAAATTAGTTTCTTAACAAGAATTACTTAAAATCCTCACTCAATTTCCTTTCTTGGGATAAAATCTCAGTATTACCTTAACCAAGAATATGAGATTTATCCAACACATGACAAGATAATAACCTATCTTGTCAATCCTTTACATTCTTTTCTCAACCAAACTCAGCTTGGGCATATTGACATCCAAAAGTAGTTATCTTACTCAACCACTTCAAACTAAACTCTTATGCATTACTATACCAACATATTGGACAATAATACCTTTAGTCCAATAATTTCCAACAAAATTGTCCCCATTGACAATTTTCAGTCTTTTTCACCGAAGAACTGTTTAGACTTCACTTAACATTTTAACTTGTTGAGCAACCTAACTCTTAGGATTAAAAACATATTCTCACGTGTCCACTCTCTATATCCAACAACTTATCAGACCGAGATTGAATAACAATACTAATTTACATATCCAAACCCCAGACCCATTGGAGTTCTGCTTAAAGTCCTCACTTGACTATCTTATCTCAAAGAGATTCAAGTTTTCAAGACAACCTGAAAACAAATAACAACTAATGGAGAATTTACTAGTACATCCTTTACTCCAAAGAAAGGATTACTACAATATCATTCCTTAGAAAGGCTTCCATCCCAAGAGTCCATATCAACTTACTTTCAAGTACAATTCCGCTAAAAAGGCAATGACTTTCTTAGGTCATGACGTCAACCAAGACAAACTATTAGCAAACTGCTTAGAGAATTCCACTAGTCGTTGATTGAAAACAATCCTAAACTTTCAGAGAAGTATGGAATTACTCCAGACTCTTCAAAAATCATCCAAGACTTGTAAAGAATCTTACCAAATTTCTTTACTTATAATCGAACTGTTTTGGGAAGTTTGACCATATTCCTTAAATGGTATAGAGTACCAAGAATATACTAACTCAAAGGAGTTTTACCAGATACTAGATATAGAAATTGCTATGATGCAAAAGAAAGCTTACATCTTTTCATCTCAACCAACTATACTGACAAAACTCATATAATTGCAAAACTTATATGATTGCCAAGTCATACTAGAAACTATTCTTTAAAACCCAAGGAATTATGTAATCTTATTCCACCATGTGATCAGGATGGGGAGATAAAATAAACATAATCCTTTACTCATAGGAATAAGACATGTAATCTTGCCTTACCATGTGATCAAGATGGAAGACAAAATACATTCTTACTCACCACTATGAAAACCGTAGAAAATTTATTCATGAATCCTTTATAACAAACTACCATTACTTTTAAAAATTCCTACTTGAATTCTATAAAGTCCAAAGAATTTTCTCAAAAGAGAAAATCATGAAACGATCTCAAATATCCTTAAATCATAACAGCTTGACAGAAACTCGACATAGATTACTAACATACTTGCTTTAACTTTGAATGTCGTTGAAACAAAGATTAGCTACTCTCTTGAAGAATTTAGCGCGTCAAGCCAATGCATCAAATAAAATTGCTGACCTTATCTCAATGATGCTACTAACACTTTGTTCTAATTCTGTGATGATACTTGCACATTAGTTGGTCTTACCAACTTGACCAAAGTTTCAAATCAAAACTGAGCCTCAAAGGAGCTAAGACAATCCAATTCACTTCTGAGTCCAACATCTCCTTTCAAATGTAACACTTCATTCCTTTCTCAAGGTAGAACCTGATGACATACCTTGACTTTTCTTAATTAGACATAATGCTAGACTTTTCTATACTCCATAGTATTGAGTAATCTCTGCCTGATCTAACTTGGTCTTAGCCCAACTTAACTTCACAAGTTCAATAAAAGAAGTTGATTGCTTGTATCAATGTACTTGCAATCCTTAGGGAAAATATGATTCCAACATCTTCTTACTCATAGCAAAGATTCTTCTTTGATCATTCTTAACTTGTATGCCTCCTTGACATACTACTTTAAAGTTAGGCAAATATGATCCATTGACAAAATTCAATACTTGAGTTCATCCATTCACAAGACAACGAGCCTTCTACAAGTGAATCTTCATATAAATTCCGATATCCAAGAGTGAACTATCAAACTCTTCTAATGAGTTTAAGGACTTTCAATCCATATACCTCTCTACATATAAGGAAATTCTTTTAATTTTCAATACCCTATAACAAGGAAAAGCACATGATCAAACATGACATTCTTAAACACTTCCCAATTCTACATTGGTAATCAAACCAAATGTCCTCGTCATTCACTATGCAAATCATATTCCCTAATGAATTGCTCACTCCAAGAAAACTTATAACAATCCAATAGTTTCTCCCAACTGTTTAAAAATATCAAAAAGGAACATGCCAAATCATTCTTTGAATGATCCTCTCAAAACTGAACTTTATCATTTCCATCCTTGAAGAAACATAAGCCAATACCATTGGCAATTTAGAACATCTTACTACTGATTCCATTACTAGTCCATTATAGACCTCAAATCTCTTCTCATTATCCCAAGCTAGGTATCATACAACGAAATTCCAATAACGTTGTCACATAGGTTAGTCATCTGGATATCAACAACTCATGTAATCAATTAACACTTATACTAAGTAGTTAATTGAACATAAACACATTACTGATGAACTTTTACCTGTTCAATCCATTCTGATCAATCAACCTTATTCACAACAACTGTGATGATTGACCACTTGTTCACAACTTAAACTAAACCAGCATTCTTCCTTTCTTTCTTACTATAATCATAAGAAATTCCCATTCCATTTAGGATTCTCAATCCTCTTAACTCAAAGGATAACAACATATATGAAAATTCGAGTTTGAACACTATCAGATTCAAAATTGAACTGCATCTCCAATAGTTTAACAATTCAATTGATCCAACACTTGAGCACTTCAAAGCTCTTTAACTTCCAACTGAGCAAAGAAAAGTACAGAATATCCATGATTCTATACTATAGAGTCACAACATAGTTGTTGAAGAAAGTTTCCAAAGACAATCCTTTTCTTTTCAGGATTCTTTTACATCCCTTCATGATCCATACTTATCTTTTTAGAATCACTCAAGACTCATAAGATTTTCCAAATCTCAACATTGAGAAGTATAGGTTCCAACTCCAAACTTCTATTGATAATCGAATTTCAACCAAATTCAGAAATTCCTAAGAAAAATATTCTCGGGAAAGCTCTTACTCTTATGACTTCCATCATACGAGCTTAAAATAGGAAACCTTCAAACTAGAAAGTCTTTATGAAGTACAATATTTAACTTCAAAATCTCATAAGAAGTTTCCTAATATGGAAGAAATAACGAGGGTACACCCAATTCAAACTCTCCAGAGAGAATAGAAATTTATTGAGAACTTGGTCCAGAACCGGTTCAACTTCAGGAATCTTCACCTGATCTTACTATGGATCCATTCTCGGAATCCATTCCCATCTCTAGGGAATCAAATGTCCACCACAAGCCCTTCAAAGAAGTCATTACAAACTTATTACCTCATGTTCTCCAATTCCCTTTTCTCCTTCTATCTCTTCACGAGTCTGATCTCCAATCTTAACCACTTTCCATAAATGGTTCTAAGATAACACCAATATATAATTCTCCATAATTCTATATGGAAGGATGAAAGTCTTAAGCAAGACTTAGGAACTTTTAGCTCTGATACCACTTCTGTAACACCCCCTTCCTACCCTGGAGGTATTACCGCCAGTAACCTCGATTAAGACTAAACCGAAGCTACCCAAGGCTTTAAACTGACTGAACAAACTAAAACAAACATTACAGCGGAATAAATACAATTGGTCTTATGCAAACCTTAATCCAAAAAGATTAAATAAATAGCACAACCTTCTATTTAAACAAAATCTTCATCCAGTCTTCCATAAGCTCTTATTTCTGAAACTCAGCTTCACTTTGAAGTAGTTCCACCATGATCTTCACTCAAGTATAACCATTGAAAACCTTTCTTCAACTTCTGGAGCTTCAAACATCTGAATCCGCCTCTTGAATCAACTTCTAAGAATAACCTGATGTATCGTATACAACGGTGGACACCAGCCGACCATAATAAAAGAAAAGAAAATGGACGGGTTAGTCTAATGAAAGACTAGCAAGCGGAGAATCTAACTTGGTTCTTATGGTTGTAACTAAACATATTGGCATCCAAATCCGAATAGGCTCGGATTATGATCCAACAGTTAGCAGTCTTATAGAGAAAAGAGGGGGACTTGCATAATCCAGAGAGAGAACACCACAGGTTGTGGTTTCCTTCACGAAACATAAACAATTGTTGGGAACTCATATTAATCTCATCACATTTTGAAAAGCCTCCGTCGACTAATCAGATTGACTTAATCAAAGTTTGATTAAGAATTATTCGTAACCGAGAGCAAGAATGGTTATCGAATAGACTAACCATTCGAGTACACTAATGTGCCTAACGCACTTATCTTGTATTACTTTCAAAACTTTTCACAAATAAGTTGGTAACTTTTAATCGGCTCGAACTACTGCCGGTGGAACACAATACTATCGAGGTCAGAGGGCCTGTTTCATCCTTGAACAACAAATAGCACGAGTCCCAATGATGGAGAGATTAGAGGGCCTGTTTCATCCATAATCCACTACCAACACATATTGAATAGAACACAATACTATCGAGGTCAGAGGGCATGTTTCATCCTTGAACAACGAATAGTACGGGTCCCAATGATGGAGAGATTAGAGGGCCTGTTTCATCCATAATCCACTACCAACACATATTGAATAGTCACCCCTCAAGCGTAGAGAGGGCCAATGGTCATGACCTAAGTATTAGGGGATCAATATTGATACTGCCTAATACGAGTTTTAAAGAGATGCTTCCGAGACTAAGCTCACATCCCTGAACTAAGTTAATCCATATCAATGTCTCAGCATGAGACAACTAAACATACGAGGTCACATACAACGGACCTAAATCCAGTTCTAGCGCGAAACTGAACGAATAACAATATGGTCATTATTTCTAACAAAACAACAACCTATCATATTTTATTAATCATACAAGTTGTTCCCAACGCAAATATTAAATGAGATTCAATTCCTCATTTAATAACAATAACGCAAGAGAGAATCGTCCACTTGCCTTAAAAAGCGTGCTCGACGTCCTTAGTAATTCCAACAGTAATCTGTATCATCCCTCTGACAAATATAACAAAAGGATTTCTCAACAATAAGCTCACATAAACACTTCTTAGTTGTATTCTTAACTCCTAACTTCCTAATCGATAAACGATTTAATTTCCGAATATCGATATATAATAAATCCTTAGTTATCATGCTTCAAGGAGCCATCTTGGCGGAATTATAACTAATTATCCGCTTCACTTTTGAAACAATTTTCTAAATAAAAATTGTTCATCAACAACAGTTCTTAAAGATTACCAAATCTCGGATCAAACGGATTAACAACGAATCCTGAGTAATTATCCGAAGTCCTTTACCTGCCAATCGGTAACCAAAACTTGTCTTCGCTATAACGGAAGATCCGGACGTCCGTTTCTCGAGCGGTTCGAACCTGTGGAACCGTATCAACGTCAAGATTATAAAAACCATAAATTTAATTAGTAAAGCGGCACCGAAAGGCCCTTACGGTGACCCCGCAATCAATCCGCTAATTAATTTCGATCGTATATACCTTTACTCGAACCCATGGCTCGTTTGGCTCGATCATGGCTCGATCCCCGAGCCCGAGGGTGGCTGGGCGTTGCCCGACAGCAGCCCTTGCCATTGGTGGTGGTCGGACAAGCTACCGATCGCCGGCGACGTCTCGCGGCGTGGCTAGAAAGTGACCGGCGTGATGGATTCCACTTCTTCCCGAGCCAGCGTTCCGTCCTTGTCCTCCTGCTGGTTTGGTTCTGCAGCCACCACGATCCCAAGGGGAGGAAGAAGAAGGTGATGAAGAAGGAGATGAGGAGGTGACGGGGCGGAGAAGATAACCGGCGGTGAAGGTGAATCGTTCTCCCAGTCCGTCGTCGCTCCGTTCTATCGCTGGTTTGATTCCAGCAGCACAACACTCAAGCACCCTAAGTAAGGAAGAAGGTAAGGCGGAGGTAAGGGTGGTGGACGAGCAGAGAAGACGACCGGCGGTGGAGAAGTCTTCAACCGAGTCCGTCGTTCCAAAACCTCTCTCGCACTTGCTCTCCTCTGTTTTGCTATCCACATAAAATCGGCCCCCCTTTTCCTCTTGTTTATCTCTTTGGTTCCTTCATTAGTAAGGGAAGAGAAGAGTCGGTTTAAAACTAGATCCGTCTCGGAACGGGACTCGCGTTAAAGCGGTAAAATTATGTACCTCGGATGGAAAAACTCACTAAACGAAAAATGTCCCGTAAATTATGTAGACCAATAAAACCAATTTTTCATGATTTTATCATGCTACCTTCAATTTTTAAGGCTTCCGTTTCGTATTTTAAATCCTTTCCGGTACATATTTAAAAAGACGGCTTATCCAATAAATATTCTTTTTTCACCGAAAAATCCTAGAATTCACACCGATCCATAAAATCATTTCTTTGTGATTTTAGGATATCACCAACAATTTTCTAGGATTTAATCTCCAATAAAAATATCGGATTAAGCGTTAAAACGGACCAAAAAGGTTAAAAGGATATCCGAGAAAAATTCAAAAATATTCTCAAAAACCGCGACATCACCCCTCCCCTGCAAGCATTAGTCAACTCAAGATTGTGCCTTGCTTGTAAAATTATCTCTCCTGCAAACACTCATGAATTCCACATTAACACTCTTCCTTTATTTTATTGTTATTATTATTTTTTTTTTCCTTTCTAAAATTCTAGCTCTAGCCTATATCTATGTGTATAGGGGCGGTAATCTTGAGAGCCCAGAAGGCTACAAACACACATCTCCGTTCAAATTCTTTACCCAATCTCCCCTCTGTTAAAACTAATTGTGAGAAGCCCCCAACTTGGCCCACCTCTCTCTCTTCTACCTTCCTTCTGTTCTATTCTTCTGGTTCTTCTTCTTTATTTTTTTTTCCTTTCCTCTTTTTAATTCCGCTCGATCGAGCTCCTACAGCGGCCGGCTTTAGCCACCACGCCGGAGACACCATACCGACGCCGCCTCCTTCGTCGCGTGCCGCCAAGCGGGTCGGGACCACCACAACACGGGTCCATCGTTTCCCCGACGTCCTCGATCTGGACCACCATTGCCGACCTCACTGTCCTTGTCGCCTGAACCCGCGCGCAAAGCCGCCTGCTCGCGCCACCACCAGGCATCGTTCGTTCCCGGAACCACCATCGGACCACCGTCCGCCGTCGCCCAACACCTGCATGCACCACCGAGAACCACCATCGCCTGGCGCACCTGCCATCGCCGACGATCGCGAGCGTGGTGGTGGTGCGGTGCTGTTGTTGCTCAACACTGTTGCTTTCGCCTAATCACTGTTGTATCGTTCTTTGAACGACGAAGAAGACAGGAAGAGGAAAGGATCTGCACTTGGGCCTGTCTTCCAGTGGGCCGAGCAGATGGGTCCAAAACAGGCCCATTCTTTTATTCTTTAATACAAATCAGTTCTTATTTGGGAGAAAGAGGAGTATCTTGGCCCATTTCCGACCCGTCTCGATTTTCGTGCCAATCCCGTTCCGCTCTCATTTTCGCTCGGTATAATTTCCCGACTCGTACTTTAATTTTCTATCTTTTTATAAATAATTTTTCATATATATAATATTTATTTAAATAAATTCTATAAATATTACAATTGAGCTTCTAGAAAAGAAATTTATGTAATTAAAATAATTTACATGTCCATCTATGAATAATATATTTTTAATAAGTATATATGAAATTCTAGAATATTAAAATTCATAACAATGATATTTTAAGCATATTAGGTTGTTGATAATTTAAAAAGAATAATAACATGCATGTGGTTTTTATAAAAAGAAATAAATATGGCAAGACATAGAATAATTTCAAATATATTATAAGAATAATATAGATTATGTTAAAAATGAATATTGTTAGATAAAATCATGGGATTTAAAATATGAGTTTATATACTTGAAAAGTATAACATAAATAATATGTTTACCTTACTTCGAGCTTAATTGAATAAATAAAAAGAATTTGAGCTAGATGAAGGAAATTATTATCTTAAGACTTTTTATGATATAGAAAGGGGTTTCATGTTATTTTAAAAAGCACCTTATAAACTTAAAAATATGCTGATAAAATATAATAGTTAAAAGATATCCTTATGGAATATAAAAGATATTTGTTGTTGGGAAAAGAGATATTAAAGATATGATCAATAATTATAGATGTAAAATATTATCAAAATAATGTGATAGATGAGAAATAATATTATTAAAGATATACTAAAGATATTATTATCACTAACTTAGAGATAAATAAAATGTTGCATAGCTCTAAGTGTAGAGAATTTAAAATATATGAATTTAATAATAATGATAGATATATTACAAATGTTATGGATAATAAAATATTAAGTTGATTTACCCCTAGTTGTAGAGATTACCTACAAGACATAAGTATTATTATAAATATAATAATTGTCACTTTAAGAGGATATATAAAATATTATTATATTGCTTAGTTATGAAGGTGTCTTGCATGAAAAGATATTGTAAGATATATAAAAGATATTATTTTGTGACCTAAGATATCATAATAATATACTATAGTTATAAAGTAAGATATTTGTAAGTCATGATCATGTACAATATAAACTATAAGATATGGCAAGAAATATGAAAATAAATAAATTAGATTGATTTAATATTATGTTAGTTTTTGGAAAGCTTACTTTATAAAGCAAATAGGAAGTTCTAAATATAGAAATTACTAAGAAAATGGTTCATAATTATTCCATCTTTATTTAATATAGTTTATGTAATTAAATAAAATTCTATTAAGAGAATATTATTAATAAAGTATTCTTGATAAAGGAAATAATATTCTAAGGTTCACTAAGGAATAATTGGAAATTTAAAAGTAATATTTTTAAACTAAGACAAGTACATAAAAAGGTTAAAGTGAATTTCTTATAATTTAAGAAAAACTTATACCTTTATAAGAAAAATACTTCTAGGCAAAGTATAGTATTTTATGAAATTTTACTTGCTTACTTATATTAAAGAAATAGAAAATAAAGTTAAAAGAAATTATTTTAAGTAAAGGTTTTATGGAATAATAAGGATATTACAAAACCAAAATAATAATGAAGGAATATTATTATTTTAAATCATCTTCTAAAATATTACCATAATAATTTAGATTTCCGCTTCTCTTATAAAAGTATTATAAGAGAAAATCCAAGTTAAGAAGAATCCATATTTATAAGCCGTTCGTAAATCCCGTGTCTTTAGGTAGGGATCCGCGTTCGAAGTTGCAAACCGCATCATCCGTCAAGAATCGATAGTATACGTTGTAAGCCAAGGCAAGTGGAATTTCCCCTTGTGCCCTTTTATATCCGTCTACATGATATTTCTCGATGTTGGGAACGACTTGTATGTCTCAATAAAAATGAACCTAGGAAATATCGAATGCCAGAAATAACGACCCATTGTTAGCATGGTTGCTTTATATACTCGTAATAGGATTATATATGCTAGTGTAGTTATTATCTTGATTGCTTGTGGTCTCGCTCAGAGATTTACTTTGAATAAACTAGAAAGGGGTGCGGGATAGCCGACGCCTCTATACAACCTTACTAAGTCGTACGTCCATACGACTTTCGGGATCATGATCTCCATCCGCTCCGATTGCAAGGAGGGATTGTGCGGCACTCTAGCTAAGTGCCGGAGAATTGAAGTTCTCCTTCGGGTGGCTCGGTTTATCCGTGTCCCACCACTATCCATAAAAAAATCATTAATAAAGATTGAATATCTTTCGTCACTATATAAGATAAGTGCGTATGCACATTTAAGATACCAAAACCGGACCGGTCTCAAATGATCGATCCGGCTCTCGGTCCGTTCAAGGCGCGAGAGGTTTTTACTTCTATGACTTAATAAACGTTCCCAATGTACTTTCGAAATCCTTAAGAAGTCTACAATCTAGTAGCTCTTCTATCGCTTTTCGAGTTATCTTTATCTAAGATATACTCTCCTTTGAATCACAAAAGCTCCACATAAACAAGTCCTATCGTATAGCCCATCGTAAACACAACCTTATTATCTCTTTCGACAATAATTGAAAATTTCCGAAATACCCTCGGGAAGTTCCATTCCCGCTTGCTTAGTCTCTTAGACTAATTCTTCTTTTCCGCATGTTTGCCTGACATTTTATCGCCCCTCGCGAATTATGTCAGAATCTAGGAATCCCAACAAGACGTGAAGTGAAGTGCAGTGAAGACGAAGGAAGAACAAGAATTTCCAAGATGTACCTTTCTATCATTTTGCTTTAGTTTCATTACGTTTCAAGGACAAGCAGGTTTTGCATTTCAATTCCGAACAACTTTATATTTGAAAACAATGTAAGATGTTTTGTAAGAACTAAGTCTCCCTCGGGATCACCTTTTCTCATTATGTATTACGTTTTATTCCGCATTTTAAATTGTTCTATATCATTCTAAAAGCCTTGGGTGACTTTGGACGGTAAAGTCTGAGGTTACTGGTGGTAATACCCATGTTGTAAAATAGGGGTGTTACACTTTCATAGTCTCCACACCCTTAAAAGTCATTAGTGCTATGTAAAGTTTTGACACGTAATAAAGATAAGTGCTAGTGCACATTAAAAGATATAAAAACCGGGCCGGTTTTAGAAGACCGACCCGGCTCTCGGTCCGATAAGGGCGCGAGAGGTTTTCTAAAACTTGTTGTAAATTAAAACGTTTTTAACATTAATTGTACTCTAAAAAGAACTACAACCTTGTGGTTTCCTTCTTTTCGAATCCAAGTTGATCTCTTTTCTAGATCAAATAAATTCCGTCCTTATAAGCTCCACAAAGTAATTATATTTTCAAGTACTTCTGCCCTTAATATCCTTGATGAGATAATAAAAATTACCATATTATCCTTGAGAATATCCGTTCCCACTTGCTTAGTCTCCTTAGACTAATTCCGCTCTTTTCTGCATTTTGCCTGGTATTTCTCGCCCTTCGCGACAAATGCCAGACTCTAGGAAACGTCCCTCGAAGGTTTAAAGAACGAAGAATCGAGAAAGTTGAAGGAAGGAAGGTCAAGTCTTCTCAAAGATATTTCTTCCGTATTTTTGGATTCACTACGCTTTGCAAGAACAAGGTTTCATTATTTCCGCTGCTATGTTGTTTTGAAACAGTTTAAGATGTAATAACAATATTTAAAGTCTCATTTCTGAGCACCTTTTAATGTCATGTATTACCATTTAGATTCCGCATTTCTTTTAAGATTAATACCTTATAAAGCCTAGGGTGACTTTGGACGGTAAAGTCCGAGGCCACTAGCGGTAATACCCATCGTTGCAAAATAGGGGTGTTACAATTATGGTATCAGAGCCGAAAGTTTTGTTTTCAAAACGAAAACTTGTGAAACCGAAAACCTTTAAAACCAGAGTCATTATCTTCAAACCGAAATTTTTTATTATTAAAATCTTGTTTTCTATCTTTCAAAACTTAAGTAATAAGCCCTTGAACTCTTATAACTTAGTCATTTTTATTGAAAATTTTCAAAGTTTAATTCATTCTAAGAAAATGTATAAGTTAAGAAATTCCTTCTAAGTTCAAGTGTTATTTAATCTATTTCAAAAAAAAAATCTTCTAAGTAATTCCATGAAAAGAAAAGTTCTCTTAACAACATTCTTATATTGAAATCCTCGTTTAAAGTTTCTTACTTCCTTCAAAGATCTTCATCTTATAGAATCAAAGGATATTCTATATAAACACCGTCTTCTCCTTTACAGAAATGGCCACCACAAGAGGAACTAGCCACCGAAACAACCTGAATCAAGCTGGAGATGATCATGAAGAAAGTCAATCCGAAGTCAGAGGATTACCTCGTGTTAACCGTCCCCCTGTACCTAATCCTGCTATCATTTTCAATGAAGACACTATGGAAGGCTTTCGAACAATGATTCACCAAATAGTGCGAGAAGTTATTCCGGAAGTCGCACAAAATCAAGCAAATCAAGCAAATAAGATGCATCAAGAAGAGGATAGGGGAGATGACGATATTCGTGGCAAAGGAGTTGAGATGAGCTTCTCTAACGCTCTCAAGACATTCAATGCAATGAAACCCGACTCGTATGATGGCAGTGGAGACCCTGCTGATATCCACTACTGGTTCTGTCATGTGGAGAGATTGTTAAGAAATGTGCACTGCTCCGAGGCTGACAAGGTGCATATGGCTGCTCTAAGGCTTAAGGATGAAGTTGGGGAATGGTGGGAGAGCTCCAATTTTGCCACACATCCCGAGCTTAAATGGAGAATGTTCAAAGAGAAAATGATGAACAGGTTCTTCTCTGCTGCTATGAAGGACGAAAAGTTGGATGAACTGTTTTCACCTAAGGTGGATGGACTAAGCGTTCTCGAGAGAGCTAAGAAGTTTAATCATTTACTCCAGTATGCCGGAGCGGAGATAACTACTGAGAAACAAAGGATCCGCCGCTTTCACAAATGGATGAGTGACAACATCAAGCCTTGGATGGTGAACTGCAACTTCTCGACATTAGAGGAATATGTGGATGTTGCGTACAGAATGGAGACCACCCTGAATGAGCCAGAGCGTAGGAAGAACGATAGAGGAGAATCTCATCCCCAAAGTCGAGATGGATTTAAGAGGCCAGCTTCCCCACAGAGGTCAGGATGGTCAAAGAAAGGCAAACTAGAGTCAGACATGACTTCTGCCACTAAAAAGTCTGAATACCGAAAAGTTTCTATAACCTGTCACAACTGTGGCGAACAGGGTCACATCAATAGGAATTGCATCAAACCCAAGAAGACTTGTTTCACCTGTGGAAAGGAAGGACACCTCCGTTCCTATTGCAAGCAGAACAAGAAGGGTTCAAGTCAGTTTAGGTCAGTCCCAATTTCTCAGAACAACCAAGCCTCAAATAGGGTTGCAGGAACAACCTCTTTCCATTCCACTGCTCACAATAAGGGAAAGGACCAATGACATCCCAGAGTCAAGGTCAACAACTCTATAATATGCACCGTAAAGATAAACCTATTGCCTCAGATGTTCCAGAGGAATAGATGGATCCTCCTTCCTATCCAAGTTTAATATTCATAATCATGTTAGTCTTGCCTTAAAGGCACTTTTGTATCCAAGTAGTAGCTGAAAAATCTCAAACCATGCCTGTGACACTCTTCCTTATAAGAGTGTCTCATTTTGAATTCTATATTATGATTATAGGTTATCATATTATATCCTTATATGTCGAACCAAAGATCATGTTCTATCGTTATCTTAATATAAGCGAAAGTTTCGATCCAATACGTGGTTTAACTTTACGATGTATTCATCGTATTACGAAGTTCACCTTAAAATTTTACATTTATACCGAAATGAAATTGTAAGATTTACGAATCAAAAGTTTTCAATATAGATTCATGGTGGTGAATAAGAATGGACTTTTATCTCCCATCTTGATCGCATGGTTGAGGTAGAAATTCATGTCTTGTTCCTGTGAAGCTATACACATTAAGCGACTATGTTGGAAATAGTTCCCCGATGCTGATCACATTGGTGGAATGAAACTACTTAGTCCCGCGAATTCATCCTTGTCTATCAAAAACTACTTTCTTATAAGAATGTAAAAGTATAACATAGAATGACGATCAAACCACTTCCCGATAGTTATTATGTTCGGTTACCTTCTCGTGTGCTATAACCATCGCTCGTTCCAATAAGTAACTTCGTTAGAAGTTCAAAATCGAAATTCTTCTTCGAAGGCATGGCTCTCACATAATCAAATATCGATTCCATCTCGAAAGTTTATTGAATATCCGTCTTAAAGGAATTCATCCGCAATGACTCTATTCTTGAAGTATGGAATGGATAAGTCATGTTCTTACTCGCTCTCGGGAGACACACTAGTGCTCGTTTCAACTACGATGCTTATTCTATAAGCAATTCGACCTTGTATCTAGGACGGATTGTCCAGAATTTCCGTAGGTATGACCAATCTAAAGGATGAGACCGCTTGACCAACTGCCTACTTTGCTAGCAAGACCAATTGAATCTTCAATCCTTTTCATTCGATTCATCTAAACCACATAAGTACACATGTGGGAATCTCTCCAAGGATACTAAAGTAATAACTCCTTAAGAAAAAGGGCACAATAGTAATTCTCTGTCTGTTTCGATCATCTTTTCCAGACCCTAGTTAAAGCAAAGGATGCTTGCTCCATTGAGTAACTTCAAAAAAGAAAAGATTCTTCTAGAATTTAAGTAAATCATGATGACCTTGCACTAACCCAATGGAAAATGGTTAAGTGCTTAGATGCGACAAGATCGTGGAGCATCGAATGAAAAAAAAACTATGTAATAAAGAAGTGCCCTAGTTCAAATACTCTAATCAAAGAGTGGTAATGGAGGTACGACTTTAGAAATTTGGAAGACTGAGCGAAAGATGCAGAGACATTTTTCAAAGTTTTTTTCATCTTAGTTGAAATCTTTTTAAGGGGGTACTACGAGCTTCTTTTGTTCCACTCGTAGTTTTGTGGGTGTGACTTCCATCTCTTTCTTCATAACCCTAGTTCTCCCTAGTTTCGGGGACGAAACTATTTTTAAGGGGGTACTACTGTAATATCCGTGATTTTTTAGGATAAATTTGAAAATTTTCTAGACGGATTTCTAAGACCCGCTTAGCAAAGTCGTTACCCGTTCTGACCGTAAACCAGGAACCCGGGTCTAAAATTTACAAGTGACAGAAAATAATCACGTAAAATGGTTTTCTTAGTTCACATAAATTACAAGATCGCTCGGAAAATTTTTAGAATTTTTCGAACAAGTTCCGAAGACCCGTTTAATAAATCTCGGTACACGTTACGATCGTATTAATGTAAATTATTCCTAGAAAATTCAAAGTGGTAGAATAAAATCATTGGAGTTGATTTTATTAACCAACATAATTTTTGGGATCACTTCAATGAAAAAAGTTCCCGATCAGGCGAGACCCGCTTAATTAATTATGTATCCGTTAAGATTTTTCTCTGAAACTTGTGTCTTAAAATTTAAAAGTGATAAAATAAAATCATTCGGGCTGATTTTATCAAACAACATAATTTCTCGAACCGTTCTTATAAAAAGAGTATCACAATCCGAGGTATGTAATTTTACCGCTCGAATACAAGTTACGTTCAAATATAAGTTAAATAGTAACCTACTAGTATCAAATTAAAATAGCTAGTAAAAATTGTAGCCTTGTGTGAAGCTACTAGCTTGCATACAAGCTTCCTCCTTACACCTTTTGCAAGTCAAAATCACCTATCTGCAACTTCCTACCACTTGCACTCTACCAAATTCTTTTTGATTTAATTTTCTTACCCCTCTCCTTATTTTGGCTATTTATACGTACACATACATGGGTGACTTTTGAGACACTCACTTTTATTTGCCCCTCCAATTAAATCTCTCTCCCCAAATACTTTTTCTGAGAGTAAGGAAGAAGAAAGTTGACCCCACTTTGTACTCCTCCTGCCATTCCTTTCTTCCCCCGTCCCATTTCTTTCCTCTATCTGCCTGCTCCAATTGAGCCAGCCATCACCGCCGCTGGTTCCATCCGCCTGACCACCCCATGTCCGCCTCACCCAGCAGCCGCCGGAGCCACCTGTGCCGCCCCTGCTGCTCGCCTGCCCTGTTCATCGTCCGTCCTGTTCTCTCCTGGTTCCTATCTACTATATACGTACACAAATATATATAAGGAGGAAGGTAAGGTTTTGGTCTTAAATATTTTTGAGTTATTTTTAATTGTTTTGATTCTTTTTAAACATTAGAGTATTAGACCCATAAAAATTTCAGAAATATTAAAAATCAGATTTATGAAATTTAATTTCTTGTACATAATTTTTATGGAAATCAACATGCATGCATGATCTAGAGAGAAAATAATTGTGTTAAATCATAAAAGATTCTTTTTCTAATATTTTTAAGACTCGTGAAAATGATTTTAAAGCATGTAAGAGTAAAATTTTGACAATAATATTAGCATAGATAAATTCTTACTTTATTATAAAGGAAATAGCTTAATAGAGATAATTAAAAAGAATAAGATTTTTATGAAAGGAAATACCTTGCATGTCAACTAAAGTCTTAATATAATTTTTAAATAATTTAGATATGACCTTCTTAAATAAAAGTAGACTCCTAAAGGATAATATCTACTTAAGTAATTTAAATAAATTGATGCATGTGGGATTAAAAAGGTTTTATGAAATAATCCACATTTGCATGTTAATTAAAGCTTAGGTATAATTTTGAAATAAAAGTATTTATGACTTCTTGATAAAGAGAACCTCATAAGAATAATTCTTTTTACTTAAAATAACTTACATAAGTGTTGCATGTGAATTTAAAAAGCTTTTGTATAAAATAATCCATTTATGCATGTCAATATTATTATTAACCATTATTATAATTTTGGGAATAAATTATATTTGATCTCTAAAAATAATTTTGATAATGAGAATAATATTTTTATTTATTTAAGTGAAAATGCATAAAAGTGCTTGTGGTTGTAAAAAGGGTTTTATTGGTTTTAAAATCACTTGTGGATGTCAAAGTTATCTTTTAATATAAGTTTTAGGAATAAAATAAAAGAGATCTTAGAAATAATAAGATTCTTGAAAACAATACTTATTAGTCCCCTTTAAATCATTGTTGCATGTGGTTTTCACAAAGTATTTTTTTCATTTGATTTAATTCATCCTTGCATGTTCCTCCAAATAAGTATTTTATTGCTATAAAAGTTATTCAACACATCACTTTGAAAATAATAATAAAGGATTATTATTATTTGAAGTTCCTACATAAATTATTAAATTAAATAATTTAGAATAACTTCCTTTCTCTTAAAAGAGAAAAATAAGAAAAAGGATTGTTCAAGAAATTAAAATAAGAATTTTAATACATATTCGTTCGTTACCTTTTCGAATAAATAGGTCGAAGCATACGAACTTCACTAAGTCGTCCAAAATTTCGGGTCTTGTAAACTTAAGAAAGAGATTCAAGGCAAGTGGATATTCTCCTTGTAACCTTTTCGATATCTCGATTCCGTTAAACTTCTCTATGTTGGGAACAAACTTGTTTGCTTAAATAAATAAACTTAGGATATATCGATTGCTAGAAATAACGACATCTCATTATCGTCATTATTATTCAAACACTAGAAATGAACTTAGGACCGATGATTGCGGCCTTGTTTGTTTAAAATGTCTCGTTTAGAGACATCGCTTGGAAAAGTATAGGAAAAAAGGGTTGGACATAAGTCTTGAACCCCTTTTTAACATCATATTATATGTAGGTCATGACTCTACTCTTACTTCGTTGACTGAAGTCTTAAACAATGTCGAAATAGAAAGGTTTCGTCTAAAGTCTAAAGCAATGTCATACGGAAAATAAATGTCGGCTGAAGTCTTAAAGCAATGTCGAAATAAAAAGGTTTCGTCTAAAGTCTTAAGCAATGCCACATGAAATTTAAAGACGACTAAAGTTTGTTACTAATGTCTTTGCTATGCAGACATTCAAAATTTACAATATAAGGCTAAAGGTTTGCCTTATTCAATCCATTAATTAACTTATGCTATGTCCTAGCTAAGTGTCGGAACTCCGTTCCTTTGAAGTGGACTCGGCTCTTTCATAGTCTCCACACCCTTAAAAGTCATTAGTGCTATGTAAAGTTTTGACACGTAATAAAGATAAGTGCTAGTGCACATTAAAAGATATTAAAACCGGGCTGGTTTTAGAAGACCGATCCGGCTCTCGGTCCGATAAGGGCGCGAGAGGTTTTCTAAAACTTGTTGTAAATTAAAACGTTTTTAACATTAATTGTACTCTAAAAAGAACTACAACCTTGTGGTTTCCTTCTTTTCGAATCCAAGTTGATCTCTTTTCGAGATCAAATAAATTCCGTCCTTATAAGCTCCACAAAGTAATTATATTTTCAAGTACTTCTGCCCTTAATATCCTTAATGAGATAATAAAAATTACCATATTATCCTTGAGAATATCCGTTCCCACTTGCTTAGTCTCCTTAGACTAATTCTGCTCTTTTCTGCATTTTGCCTGGTATTTCTCGCCCTTCGCGACAAATGCCAGACTCTAGGAAACGTCCCTCGAAGGTTTAAAGAACGAAGAATCGAGAAAGTTGAAGGAAGGAAGGTCAAGTCTTCTCAAAGATATTTCTTCCGTATTTTTGGATTCACTACGCTTTGCAAGAACAAGGTTTCATTATTTCCGCTGCTATGTTGTTTTGAAACAGTTTAAGATGTAATAACAATATTTAAAGTCTCATTTCTGAGCACCTTTTAATGTCATGTATTACCATTTAGATTCCGCATTTCTTTTAAGATTAATACCTTATAAAGCCTAGGGTGACTTTGGACGGTAAAGTCCGAGGCCACTGGCGGTAATACCCATCGTTGCAAAATAGGGGTGTAACAATTATGGTATCAGAGCCGAAAGTTTTGTTTTCAAAACGAAAACTTGTGAAACCGAAAACCTTTAAAACCAGAGTCTTTATCTTCAAACCGAAAATTTTTATTATTAAAATCTTGTTTTCTATCTTTCAAAACTTAAGTAATAAGCCCTTGAACTCTTATAACTTGGTCATTTTTATTGAAAATTTTCAAAGTTTAATTCATTCTAAGAAAATGTATAAGTTAAGAAATTCCTTCTAAGTTCAAGTGTTATTTAATCTATTTCAAAAAAAAAAATCTTCTAAGTAATTCCATGAAAAGAAAAGTTCTCTTAACAACATTCTTATATTGAAATCCTCGTTTAAAGTTTCTTACTTCCTTCAAAGATCTTCATCTTATAGAATCAAAGGATATTCTATATAAACACCGTCTTCTCCTTTATAGAAATGGCCACCACAAGAGGAACTAGCCACCGAAACAACCTGAATCAAGCTGGAGATGATCATGAAGAAAGTCAATCCGAAGTCAGAGGATTACCTCGTGTTAACCGTCCCCCTGTACCTAATCCTACTATCATTTTTAATGAAGACACTATGGAAGGCTTTCGAACAATGATTCACCAAATAGTGCGAGAAGTTGTTCCGGAAGTCGCACAAAATCAAGCAAATCAAGCAAATAAGGTGCATCAAGAAGAGGATAGGGGAGATGACGATATTCGTGGCAAAGGAGTTGAGATGAGCTTCTCTAACGCTCTCAAGACATTCAATGCAATGAAACCCGACTCGTATGATGGCAGTGGAGACCCTGCTGATATCCACTACTAGTTCTGTCATGTGGAGAGATTGTTAAGAAATGTGCACTGCTCCGAGGCTGACAAGGTGCATATGGCTGCTCTAAGGCTTAAGGATGAAGCTGAAGAATGGTGGGAGAGCTCCAATTTGGCCACACACCCCGAGCTTAAATGGAGCATGTTCAAAGAGAAAATGATGAACAGGTTCTTCTCTGCTGCTATGAAGGACGAAAAGTTGGATGAACTGTTTTCACCTAAGGTGGATGGACTAAGCGTTCTCGAGAGAGCTAAGAAGTTTAATCATTTACTCCAGTATGCCGGAGCGGAGATAACTACTGAGAAACAAAGGATCCGCCGTTTTCACAAATGGATGAGTGACAACATCAAGCCTTGGATGGTGAACTGCAACTTCTCGACATTAGAGGAATATGTGGATGTTGCGTACAGAATGGAGACCACCCTGAATGAGCCAGAGCGTAGGAAGAACGATAGAGGAGAATCTCATCCCCAAAGTCGAGATGGATTTAAGAGGCCAGCTTCCCCACAAAGGTCAGGATGGTCAAAGAAAGGCAAACTAGAGTCAGACATGACTGCTGCCACTAAAAAGTCTGAATACCGAAAAGGTTCTATAACCTGTCACAACTGTGGCGAACAGGGTCACATCAATAGGAATTGCATCAAACCCAAGAAGACTTGTTTCACCTGTGGAAAGGAAGGACACCTCCGTTCCTATTGCAAGCAGAACAAGAAGGGTTCAAGTCAGTTTAGGTCAGTCCCAATTTCTCAGAACAACCAAGCCTCAAATAGGGTTGCAGGAACAACCTCTTTCCAGTCCACTGCTCACAATAAAGGGAAAGGACCAATGACACCCCGAGTCAAGGTCAACAACTCTATAAGATGCACCGTAAAGATAAACCTATTGCCTCAGATGTTCCAGAGGAATAGATGGATTCTCCTTCCTATCCAAGTTTAATATTCATAATCATGTTAGTCTTGCCTTAAAGGCACTTTTGTATCCAAGTAGTAGCTGAAAAATCTCAAACCATGCCTGTGACACTCTTCCTTATAAGAGTGTCTCATTTTGAATTCTATATTATGATAATAGGTTATCATATTATATCCTTATGTGTCGAACCAAAGATCATGTTCTATCGTTATCTTAATATAAGCGAAAGTTTCAATCCAATACGTGGTTTAACTTTACGATGTATTCATCGTAGTACGAAGTTCATCTTAAAATTTTACATTTATACCGAAATGAAATTGTAAGATTTACGAATCAAAAGTTTTCAATATAGATTCATGGTGGTGAATAAGAATGGACTTTTATCTCCCATCTTGATCGCATGGTTGAGGTAGAAATTCATGTCTTGTTCCTGTGAAGCTATACACATTAAGCGACTATGTTGGAAATAGTTCCCCGATGCTGATCACATTGGTGGAATGAAACTACTTAGTCCCGCGAATTCATCCTTGTCTATCAAAAACTACTTTCTTATAAGAATGTAAAAGTATAACATAGAATGACGATCAAACCACTTCCCGATAGTTATTATGTTCGGTTACCTTCTCGTGTGCTATAACCATCGCTCGTTCCAATAAGTAACTTCGTTAGAAGTCCAAAATCGAAATTCTTCTTCGAAGGCATGGCTGTCACATAATCAAATATCGATTCCATCTCGAAAGTTTATTGAATATCCGTCTTAAAGGAATTCATCCGCAATGACTCTATTCTTGAAGTATGGAATGGATAAGTCATGTTCTTACTCGCTCTCGGGAGACACTCTAGTGCTCGTTTCAACTACGATGCTTATTCTATAAGCAATTCGACCTTGTATCTAGGACGGATTGTCCAGAATTTCCGTAGGTATGACCAATCTAAAGGATGAGACCGCTTGACCAACTGCCTACTTTGCTAGCAAGACCAATTGAATCTTCAATCCTTTTCATTCGATTCATCTAAACCACATAAGTACACATGTGGGAATCTCTCCAAGGATACTAAAGTAATAACTCCTTAAGAAAAAGGGCACAATAGTAATTCTCTGTCTGTTTCGATCATCTTTTCCAGACCCTAGTTAAAGCAAAGGAAGCTTGCTCCATTGAGTAACTTCAAAAAAGATAAGATTCTTCTAGAATTTAAGTAAATCATGATGACCTTGCACTAACCCAATGGAAAATGGTTAAGTGCTTAGATGCGACAAGATCGTGGAGCATCGAATGAAAAAAAAACTATGTAATAAAGAAGTGCCCTAGTTCAAATACTCTAATCAAAGAGTGGTAATGGAGGTACGACTTTAGAAATTTGGAAGACTGAGCGAAAGATGCAGAGACATTTTTCAAAGTTTTTTTCATCTTAGTCGAAATCTTTTTAAGGGGGTACTATGAGCTTCTTTTGTTCCACTCGTAGTTTTGTGGGTGTGACTTCCATCTCTTTCTTCATAACTCTAGTTCTCCCTAGTTTCGGGGACGAAACTATTTTTAAGGGGGTACTACTGTAATATCCGTGATTTTTTAGGATAAATTTGAAAATTTTCTAGACGGCTTTCTAAGACCCGCTTAGCAAAGTCGTTACCCGTTCTGACCGTAAACCAGGAACCCGGGTCTAAAATTTACAAGTGACAGAAAATAATCACGTAAAATGATTTTCTTAGTTCACATAAATTACAAGATCGCTCGGAAAATTTTTAGAATTTTTCGAACAAGTTCCGAAGACCCGTTTAATAAATCTCGGTACACGTTACGATCGTATTAATGTAAATTATTCCTAGAAAATTCAAAGTGGTAGAATAAAATCATTGGAGTTGATTTTATTAACCAACATAATTTTTGGGATCACTTCAATGAAAAAAGTTCCCGATCAGGCGAGACCCGCTTAATTAATTATGTATCCGTTAAGATTTTTCTCTGAAACTTGTGTCTTAAAATTTAAAAGTGATAAAATAAAATCATTCGGGCTGATTTTATCAAACAACATAATTTCTCGGACCGTTCTTATAAAAAGAGTATCACAATCCGAGGTATGTAATTTTACCGCTTGAATACAAGTTACGTTCAAATATAAGTTAAATAGTAACCTACTAATATCAAATTAAAATAGCTAGTAAAAATTGTAGCCTTGTGTGAAGCTACTAGCTTGCGTACAAGCTTCCTCCTTACACCTTTTGCAAGTCAAAATCACCTATCTGCAACTTCCTACCACTTGCACTCTACCAAATTCTTTTTGATTTATTTTTCTTACCCCTCTCCTTATTTTGGCTATTTATACGTACACATACATGAGTGACTTTTGAGACACTCACTTTTATTTGCCCCTCCAATTAAATCTCTCTCCCCAAATACTTTTTCTGAGAGTAAGGAAGAAGAAAGTTGACCCCACTTTGTACTCGTCCTGCCATTCCTTTCTTCCCCCGTCCCATTTCTTTCCTCTATCTACCTGCTCCAATTGAGCCAGCCATCACCGCGCTGGTTCCATCCGCCTGACCACCCCGTGTCCGCCTCACCCAGCAGCCGCCGGAGCCACCTGTGCCGCCCTTGCTGCTCGCCTGCCCTGTTCATCGTCCGTCCTGTTCTCTCCTGGTCCCTATCTACTATATACGTACACAAATATATATAAGGAGGAAGGTAAGGTTTTGGTCTTAAATATTTTTGAGTTATTTTTAATTGTTTTGATTCTTTTTAAACATTAGAGTATTAGACCCATAAAAATTTCAGAAATATTAAAAATCAGATTTATGAAATTTAATTTCTTGTACATAATTTTTATGGAAATCAACATGCATGCATGATCTAGAGAGAAAATAATTGTGTTAAATCATAAAAGATTCTTTTTCTAATATTTTTAAGACTCATGAAAATGATTTTAAAGCATGTAAGAGTAAAATTTTGACAATAATATTAGCATAGATAAATTCTTACTTTATTATAAAGGAAATAGCTTAATAGAGAGAATTAAAAAGAATAAGATTTTTACTAATGAAAATAAGTTCTCTATCATCTAATCCCACAAGTAATGAACTAATATCTCATATAGGCTTCAAAAAATAAATAACCATCTCAATATCAAGAGATAATATGCAATAGGAGAGTAAAATCACACAAGAAAGAAGAGGGATTCTTGATGTTCTCCATATAAGTCCAAAAACAACTCAAAAGGTAGAAACTCATATATATTGTTACTTATCTTACCACTCTCCCTACCAAAGATGTCAAAACAAGCAGAATTATCAAGAGAACTTAGGCTCAATGAAAAACTTTATAAAAGCTTTCATTCGGTCGGGTTGTAATGGGGCTTGGTAATAATAATAAAGTATGGAATCATTTTGGCCATGTGGTGCTAAAAATCCAGGAATCAAGACTCCTAAACTTTACAACACAACTTACCAAAACTCTTATAAGTTAACGCTTTACCGAACTCACTAACATTAAAGCACACTCATCTCTTTTTTATCAACCAAAATCCCAACTAAGTCTCATGAAACATATAAAAGGAATTCTTTCCTTTTCTTCTTTATTTTTCTGCTCTTATGCACAATCTTTTTTTCTTCTTTTCTTTCAGCATTTTCATGATTTTTCTGATTTTTTTACGAAGGGGGTCTAGGGTCGGTAACGATGTTAGTACTTCTTTCTCTTATTCCTCCTTTCTTTTTACTAACTTGTGCATCTCTTTTAAAGCCAAAAAATCCTTTTTTCCAACTTTTGATCAACAATGAGACTCCTATAACATCCATCCCTCTTTTTATACCAATACATCACACTCAATAAAACAAAACCCAACCCAACTAAGTCCTAATCCAAAGATAGGGTCAAGCTTTCATTGGCTAGGAAACATTTTGTGAGCTTAAAAATAGGCTTTAAAGGCTCAAAACATTGGATACAAATAGAAAGGATAAAGAAAAGGTGGATAAGGAATAATAAGGCTAATGAAAATAAGTTCTCTATCATCTAATCCCACAAGTAATGAACTAATATCTCATATAGGCTTCAAGAAATAAATAACTATATCAATATCAAGACATAATATGCAATAGGAGAGTAAACTCACACAAGAAAAAAGAGGAATTCTTGATGTTCTCCCTATAGGTCCAAAAACAACTCACAAGGTAGAAACTCATAGACATTGTTACTTAACTTACGACTCTCTCTACCAAAGATGTCAAAACAAGCATAATTATCAAGAGAACTTAGGCTCAATGAAAAACTTCATAGAAGCTTCCATTCGGTCGGGTTATAATGGTGCTTGGTAATAACAATATGACATGGAATCATTTTGGCGATGTGGTGCTAAAATTCGGGAATCAAGACTCCTAAACTTTACAACACAACTTACCAAAATTCTCATAACACTTTACCGAACTCATTAACATTAAAGCACACTCATCTCTTTTTTATCAACCCAAAATCCCAACTAAGTCTCATGAAACATATAAAAGGAATTCTTGGTTTTTTCTTCTTTATTTTCTGCACTTATTCACAAGCCTTCTTTCTTCTTTTCTTTTAGCATTTTCATGATTTTTCTAATTTTTTTCCAGAGGGGGCTCGGTACCGACCCTAGTAGGGTCGGTAACGATGTTAGTACTTCTTTCTCTTGTTCCTCCTTTCTTATTACTAACTTGTGCATCTTTTTTGAAGCCAAAAATCCTTTTTACAACTTTTGATTAACAATGAGACTCCTATAACACCCATCCCTCTTTTTATACCAATACATCACACTCAACAAAACAAAACCCAACCCAACTAAGTCCTAATCCCCGAATAGGGTCAAGCTTTCATTGACTAGTAGACATTTTGTGGAGCTTAAAAATAAGCTTTAAAGGCTCAAAACATTGGATACAAAAAGAAAGGACAAAGAAAATGTGGACATGGAATAATAAGGCTAATGAAAATAAGTTCTCTATCATCTAATCCCACAAGTAATGAACTAATATCTCATATAGGCTTCAAGAAATAAATAACCATATCAATATCAAGACATAATATGCAATAGGAGAGTAAAATCACACAAGAAAGAAGAGGGATTCTTGATGTTCTCTCTATAAGGCCAAAAACAACTCATAAGGTAGAAATTTGTTGCTGGATTGCGATAACTCATACCTAAAAGTCATATGTGCTCAATTACATCACATGCTAAACTTCACAAAAAAACATTTTAATGAAAGATTCGGGCTAAACCATCAAAAATATGTCAAAGGAACTACATGATCATGCAAGTAATCACTATCATAGAACTACTAAGACAAGTGTATCATCCATCCTAAAAATATTTTTTTGTGATTTTTCAATATTCAATTTTCTTTTAGAAGGCAAGAAAGCAACTAAAACAAACTTGAACCAACAAGACAACCAACAAAGCAAGACATAAAAAACACATAAACAAGACAAGAGTTTTCTTTTCGTCCCCTACCCCATACTTAAACCTAACAGTGTCCCCCACTGTAAGAACAAAGCAAGGTAAAAAGAAAGAAATAGGGAAAAGAGAACGAACTCACAAGATAATTTTGAAGCGGCCTGAAAACATTCTTGGACAACCTTGAAGAGAAGGAGAATCAAGGATATTCGGGTGGAGGAAAGTGATGCTCAATGTTATGCATAAACTCAGCGGTAGTTTTCCAGCGCTCATTACTCGTTTCCCAATTATCCTCGGACGTCCTCCAACGAGACTCGACCACCCTATGCCGCTGCTCATCAATTTGCCGCTGGGCCTCATAAGACTCTTGAAACTGGGTCATCTTGTCATACATCTGGTACTAGCCCATTTACAGCATGTCCATCCTCAAGACCATGTCATTCACTCAAGGGGGAGGTGCGGAGCTAGAGCTTGAGCCATCGCTGGGGTGGTGGACATGGTAGCCCGGGTATTACTCAAAAGACGTCCGTAACCGAACCCATAGCCCTTGGTACCGTGCTGTCCATGATGAAATTGGGGGTCGGTAACGGGATCATACAACATAATATCAAGCTCCTGTGGCTCATTAACGTGGCCTCCAGCATGTGCCACTGACGAGCACTTTTATGTCGCTGTAAAAGCACCGTCAAAGAAACATCCTAACTTCCTAACCTAAATATAGTGGAAGCAAGGGTCGAACATACAAGGACTCAAATTATTTGTATTTAAATAATATTACTATATTAAAGGGGGATTTTTATGGTTTCAAGCTAACAATCTAAGTAAATAAAACAAAGTAAACAAAACAATTAAAGATTCAAATATAGAGAAAAGCGTCCAACTAGTTTCGTATCCATTGCATACATGAGTTTTGATCATTGATTATTCTTATTTCGATTTCCCTTGACTAATCTATTGTGAATTTATGAAATTCAAACTTAAGGTGGTTATTAATATACACCGTCTTTAACAACCTTTTAACCAATTAACCTAGAAAACCTTCTATGTCAAATTGATCATGCAAATAAGTTCAAAGCATTCAATAGAAACATAGTTCATGAATTCCACCGTCTATTCATGAAGTTTTGTGATTGAATTCTCCGCCTTTGATTAGCCTTATTCCACCGTCTATAAGTTTAATCAGAGGATTCATCCATGAATAATCAAATTCCACCGTCTATTTAATTATTCTAGTTGTAATTCAGCCTAGAAAAAGAATAGGTGATCAAGCTATTATAATCCTAAGTGAATTTAATCAATCAAGCACGGAGAGATTCAATCTAGTCAAGGCAAATAGAAATAATTCAAATCTCACAAACAATCATGCATACAATTTCAACTAACTAGTTGGACATGGGAAATTTAGCTAGAACTTGACATTAAAGAAGAATTAAACTTACAAGAGTTTGATTTCTCTTAAATGTTGCAAACTAGGGTTTGGTCTCCCACAAATCTCCAATTCAAACTAACGTAGAAGCAAAAGTAATAGATATCATAATCCTCCAAAGAAACCCTAAGAAAAGTATATAATCCTCCAAAGAAACCCTAAGAAAAGTATTTATAAGATATCAAAAACATCCAAAAATACTACTAAAGTCGGCCAACAAGATAACATGGAGACCCGATTCAGCACCGTACAAACGCGCCGAAGTGCGGTCAATGTCACCCAGAGCGCGGTCGCACTATGATTGGTTCTCCCTGCGCTCCGCCTGCAGCAACTCTAGTGACACTTTAGAGGCTGTTTTGACCCCTTTCGAGTTGGAATTTGGACTCGAAGTAAGAATATGAATTGTAGCTCTTCGAGTTAGCTTTCTAGTGATACCAAATTCAGCTTCATTCGACCAGTGTAGCTCCCAAAACAAGCATTGCAAGATAGAGGTGTCGAAACAAGTCTCCAATGCATAACCCGAAGTTAAGCGTTCTTATCCCTCAAGCTCTTCGGTCTTGGTTCTTCCAATCTTCACTTGTATCACTCTAAGCTTCCTCAAACTCCACCATAGTCCCCTAAGATCTATCCCGTCCATGCTTGTTTACCTAAAGATCTGCAAAACCGAACAAAACAAGCGAAAAACCCGAATTTCCTAGAAAACCTAAAAACCTAAGAACTAGACTAAACTAATCTAAAGCACATGCAAAACAAACATAAATATGCATCCTAAGCTCTACCTAAATGCAAGCTATCAGCCACCCCCTCGGTACCGAACCCATATGGCTCGTTACCGAGCTCCTATGTAGCTTGATCATGGAGCTCCTCGTCCCTTTGAAATCGTGACACCTTCTTCCTCAATGATAGCTCAGCCTCGGGACCTGGTGTGAGAGGAAAGGGCCTAGAAGTCCACGCCGTGTACTAGTTAGGAAGGTACAAGAGCTCCAGCTTTTCTGCGGTCACTTCCACTTGTTGCTCGTCGACTATCGTCTCAACCACCCCACCATTTTTCTTGAGAATCCCCCATGACGCCCAATAGGTGGTGTCCAACATCTGAGGTGGGGGCTCTGTGGTGTAACGAGAGAGATCAACTTCACATGCCTAAGCAAGAAGGGTAACCATGCCACCGATAAAGACCTCCTCTGACTTCGCCCTGACAGTCACCACATGTTTGAGCCATTCATACCCTAAATTCATAGAGGGGGGATCCTTGAACAACATGGTGCGGAGACACCCCACCTCCCTTCTTATGCCCAAATTGTACACCCTAAAATCCGCAAGATGATACGGAAGAGAGGGTTAATGATTTCTTTGCATGGAAGTGCGCATATGGGGCAATAAGCTTGACCTGTGATATACCCCCTAGTCTCTTCCACATTGAAGTCATCAGGGGCTTTGTAACCATGATAAGGGTTGGGGAAACCAAGAAGGGCATTGAATTCCTCCAAGGTGAGAGTGTAGGTGATAGCATGCCACTTAGGTGTTAGTTTTATGGCATATTTATGTTTAAATCTTAGGTAGTTGCATGTGTTTTGCTTAGTTTTCGTAGTTTTTGTATTGCGGTGTCTACTCTTGTGCTTTCGTGTTTTTAGGTCGTTTTGAGGAACAAGGATTGATTAAGTTGAAGGATACAAGATTATAGTTATTCAAGTGTATTTTCCAAGGATATTCAAGCCACTTTTGATGATCATTAAGGCCCAAGAGGTTGTGGAAAAGAATGCTTAAATTCGGGCCATGCATTGGAGTTGTTGTTTCGACACCACTTTCTTGTGATGCATCGTTCGAGAGCTACAGTGATCGGATGAAGCTGAATTTGGTATCATTGGAAAGATAACTCGAAGAGCTACAATTCATGTTTTACTTCGAGTTTAAATTCTAAATCTAAGTGGGTCAAAATAGCTTCTGAAAATACCCTCAGAATGTTGTCAGGACAAGAACCGCGATCGCAGCCATTCAAATTGGTGATCGCGGCTTTACACCGACTCGCCTGGACAAATTAGGCTAGGCCGCGATCACGGCCATACAAAATGGCGATCGCGGCCCATCTGAGCTGCTCGCGCACGAATATCTTTCGAGTTTATCTTTACTTGCTTTTAATTATATCTTTCCTTTCGTGTTTTAGTTGGCTTTTTAAGCCTAGTTGTCAGACTTTGTTTAGATATCTCTCTTAGACCTAATTTCCATTATTCCAGACTTTTGTATTCTCTGTTTCACGGAGAATTAAACCCTTTAATTCTTTTCAAGTTGAAGTTTTCAGATTCAAGTTTATTGTGAGATTCTACAATTCAAGTTTATTTCTACATGTTATTTCAATTCTCTTGTACTTAATTAATATTGATTGTATTGATTTCTACTTGATTGATCACCTTGTTGAAATTAATACTCTCTATTGCTAGATCTAGGTTTTCTTGTAGTAAAACCTAATCTTTGTAGCAACCCAATTGTTTTAGGACTCGTTGGACTAAAACCATTGAGAAAGAGATTTGATTGCATGCTTATTGTTTGACTCGTTGGAACTCAATTTGCATGTATCCTGCATATCCTTGCTCCTACTGCTAGTATCATTATTATTCATGATCGTTTCATGTTTGTTTTGATATTAAGTATTTACATGACCCGTTGTCTTGTTTATTATATCTGATCAGGATAGGAATAACCAAAGGAAATAACTTGTTTGAATCAATGATCAATAACTTGATGATGAAAGTGGATGCTTGAATAGGATTGTTTTCCTCAATAGATAAAAACTCAACCTTTGTTTTGTTTAATTACTTGTTTTGTTTACTTCAATTTCATAGTCTTAGATTAATAATAAAAAATCCCACCCTTTATTACTTAATTGAGTTGATAATAATATTACTTGGGATACAAGTGTCTCTTGGGTATGACCCCGACTTACCGACTATACTAGTTGAGTAATTAGGGAATTATATTTTGATTTGGCACGACGACTTTCAGCCAGTCAGTAGGATTCGTTCCCAGGTTGGAATGTGACTCTTCCCGATGCATTCTGGTTGTCAAGCTGCCTTAGCTTGAGAGTAGCTATGAACTCAGCAGTAAGGGCGGGATAATGTGGGTCATCGACATTGAGAAGGTGGGAGGCGTCGATATGGGCAAAATGCTTGCCTGATATCCCGATAGATGCCCAGTTGCTGACCATGAGACTTGAACAACCATCTTGTCTTTTGAGGTTTGTTGATCACAATATTGAACAAGTTCTCCTCCCTTTCATCCATTAGCACAACCTCATTTATCGGTGGGGGACTAGGCTTCCTGGCCCTCTTACTTGATCGCTTGTTGGCTCTGCTTGAGCATGCCATTTAGACTTGTATATTCAAAAATTCCCAAGATAATTCTCCACACAAAACGAAAGAACCAAATGACCCCATACTTAAATTGAAAACACATGCTAAAAATCACTTAAAACCTCATAATTGCATGCCATAAAATTAGAAGAACAAAGCTATTATGCATAATCAATCAAAATTGAATCAATCAAGCATGAATGAGCCAAATTCCATCTTAGAAATTCAACCAAAGGCAAGCAAAAATCAAGTATCAAGCATTCTGCAGGGTCATTACCGAGTCCATGGGTGTCGGTAACAGGGCATGTATCCTTCAATTTTTCTGGGAAAGAGCAGGGGTCGGTACCGACCCTATGGGGGTCGTTAACGAACCAACAACAGCCTAGAGTTCAGTTCGAGGCGAAGGTTTTCGACTTCGAACCATCAAACATCCAACAATTGCATCATTTTAGCAAGTTTCCAACAACAATTCAAGGGGAATCAAGCACCACAAACCCCATACTTAATCAAAAACCATCCCCATATATGCCAAAGTAGCCAAAACATGGTGTAGATCTAGAAAACTCAAGAACAAGCAAATTCATGCTCATAAATTGAAACTAATTCAATCCTAAACATGGAAACAAATTGTTCATCAATACATAACACAAAATCTAAGCAAAGAGGCCAGAATTTTAAGCACCAAAATTTTGACCTAGATGTAGATCTAGATATGCAATTCAACCACAAATCACCATGTATGCTTCAAGAAATTCCAAATAAAGGATTAAGGTTGAGAAATCATACCGTAGATCCGAGAAATAGAAAGAAAATAGAAGGAATTGGGAACGGTAATGAGGGTTGTTGGATCGGTAACGAACAAGTAAATTTTTGCTCGATACCGGGGCTGTGGGATCTCGGTTTTGCTGGTGAACTGGTGTGTGCAGGGGGGCGATTTCAGCAGCGCCGGTCAAGGGGAAGATGAGAGCAGGGGGCCTCGATCGAAGGGGAGAGATAATTATTTGGATGAGTGAAAAGAAAGAAGGAAAAGGGTATTAAGGGAACGTAACTGGGGTCGAATTCGGGGTTTTTCGGTTTTTGCTGAAGGGGTCGGTAACGAGCCACCTGCAGTTTTCACCGAATCTTCGTTTTTGCTCAATTTTTCGCCCTTTTTACTGCATCACTTATCAAAGTATTCTATTCCGAAAATCTAAAACCTAATCTAAAAACAAGTCAAAAGAAAGCTAACAAAAGGATCTAAGAAATAAAAACTAAAAGCGGGTTGCCTCCCATAAGTGTTATTTTTAACGTCATTAGCCCGACGAACTTACCTTGGCTAAACTAGGGCGGCTTTCTTCCTGCTTTTTCGGGATCATGAGAAACCCCATACTTAGCCAGAAAAGTTTCAAAGCTCCCCTTCGTACCTTGTGGTCCCTTATCGTAAATAAGTATGCTTGGAAGTCCTACACAAGGGTTAGTAAAATTTGCCAACCAAGGATGTAGAAGAAGGATGTAAGCAAGGATTTGTACCGGATTTTATCAAGTCGGAGCAAGAAAACACATTGTGGCCCTTCAGAAAGGGTATTGTTACCGAGGGTATGGAGGTTGTTACCGACTCAACTGGGTCAGGGAATGCCTCGGTAACGTGCCTGTCTAGACCGGTAACGGATATGTGATCATCTTTCTTCATCGGGAAAAGGGTCGTTACCGACCATGGAGGGTCGGTAGACTCCTTGGTGATGTGCTTTATAACCTTGTTTATCGTGAAGTGCTCATCCGAATGGAAATCAGCGAACGGCTCGGCACTCTCGGGATCCGTATAAGAATGAAGCATCTTGATCTCTGCAGCCGCGGTCACATCAATTGAGGAGTTGAAGCGAAATTCAACCACTTCCTCCCCAATATCAAAGGTTAGGAGTCCCATCCTAACATCAATTCGTGCTCCGACCATAGCTAAGAATGGCCTACCCAGGATGATAGGCACCACAGGATCTTTGGGCATCTCCATTACGATGAAGTCGTTGGGGACAAAGAATTTGCCCACTTGGACAGGAACATCATCTACGACTCCAGTTGCCTGCATACATGATCCGTTTAAGCCTTGAAGAACCTCTTCATGCTCAAGATTTCTTTCAATAATTTGGTGTAAGCCGGCATTTCGCTTAGGGCCTCATCGAATGGAATAGAAATGTTTAAGCCTTGAAGAACCTTTACAAAATGCCTAAACTTCCCTTTTGTAGAGTCCTTGGACTTCTTAGAGGGGAAGGGAAGAGTCTTCGCCGGACTCGGAACCAAAGCGAGCTCGAGTCGTGGCTTTACCAAATCGAAAAGGGGGTTGGTCGATGCTGGAGAAGGGTCGGTACCAACCCTGGGGGGGTCGTTACCGACCTCGTTACTGAGAGAAGGGGTCGGTTGAGAAGATTTACCTGGAGTGGAAGGGTCGTTAATGACCCTGGGTGGGTCAGTAATGATGTCAACTAGGGCTTCGTCTTTACCACCGTGCTCTTTTTCCTTGATCTCAGCACGATCCGGCAACTTCTTTCCGCTCCTTGAGGTTGTAGAATTTGTCCTCTCGGGTTTTGACCAGGACGGCCCGGTAGCCGCCCTTGAGGTTGTGGAATCTGAGCAGCAAGGTCACCAAGTTGGGAGTTGACGCTCTTCTTCCATGTCTCTAGCTCTCCCAATTGTGCATGTACACCTTTCATTTGATTGTAAAGATCAGCCCAGACTCTATTGATCTCATTTTTCATGTTGTTTATTCCTTCACGAAGTCCTTGCACCCAGGATGGTGGCTCTTGATAGCCTGGAGGCCTATAAGGTGCGAGCCGTCTTTCTTGTGGTGGAGGTGGGTTTTCTTGTACTTGCCCATAATTACCCCAAGCGGGATAGCTATTGTTCCTTTCATAATTGTTGGGCTGGTTTCTATATTGACCTCTCATGTAATTAGTTTCAGCATAGGTCTCAGCGGCTCTTACCTGTTTCTTAAGCCTATTGATTTCATCTTGCATGAATTGAGCTTTCACGTCTGGATCTATATCCGAGTTTGGATTGTACAGCTTCCTCTGGGGCTGTTGGGCTTGTTGTGTGCCATACATTGCATCATAGTTGGCGAGTTTGTCTAGCAACGCCCATGCCTCATCGGGATCCATCTCAATGAAACCGCAATCACTATGCAGGTTGATGTGGTCTTTCGTTGCGGCTTTGATCCCTTGGAAGAAGATCTCTTGGAGCACATAAGGTGGTTGCCCATGGGTGGGGCACTGTCGAAGCAGCTCCTTGAATCTCTCCCATGTCTCCACAAACGTCTCATTAGGCAGCTGGTGGTAAGATGTGATGCGCTTCCTAAGCTTCGTAGTCTTAACAGGAGGGAAGAACTTTGTCATGCAAAGCTTTCCAAGTCCTGGTCGACCAAGGAGGTAGGCTCTCTAACCAGCTCAGGGCCTTTCTTGCAAGAGACGACTTGAAGGCCTTCAACAAAACATATTCAAGTGAAACACCATTAGCAGAATAGTGTCACATAAATCAGTAAAGTTCTTAATATGTTCCATTGGGCACTCAGTTGGTTTCCCCTCAAACTGAGACCGTTTGATCAAGGTTATGAAGTGAGACTTGATTTCAAAATTGTTCTCAATCTCAGGAAGTAAGATTGCCGATTCCGGCACCCTCATTTCCGGGTGCATATATTGCTTGGCATTCTTTGGGATGGCATTCGGTTGTTCATGTAATTGAGCAGCATGTTCCCGTTCACGATCTCTATCAGCTTGGAGTCGCTCCATCTGAGCTTGGAGATCGGCCATTTGTTGGGCCATTTCTTTAGGAATCGCCATTGCTCGGTTCTCTCTTCTTTTGCGATGTAAGGAACGCTCAGGCTCAGAATAGTATAAAGGAGTTTCGAAAGCAAGCCTACGTATTCACGGTTGCATAAAACGGAAAACACAAACAAAAGGAAACGAATTAAAAACAAAAACAGGGTTGGGCTATTCCCAAACCCTAAAAGCAACTAAACACAACGCTATCACCTCCCCGACAATGACACCAATTTGTTGAAAGGGATTTACTTGATCAACAAATAAATTTACAGATCAAGACCCCGTTGAGTAGAGTGGAGTTAGGTTCGTCCACGAGAAGTGAAGTCTATGTTTAGTTACCAATCTAAAATGCAAAAGAAATAGCAAACAGAAGTAAAACAAAGCAAACAAACACATAGAAAGGGCTCGGTACCGACCTTGTCAAGGTCGGTAACGAGGTAAACACGAAGACGAAAACCAAAGTAAATCAACAAGACAGGCAGGCTCAATACCGAGGTGTTGCAGGTCGGTAACGAGGCTATTGGGAAATTAAGGTTTTTCACAAGCGAGAGAAAAATCTAGGATTTAGGTTACCACAACATAGGCATGCAATTAAAACAATATGAATCACAAAGATTATGCCTTCAAACACAAGTAATCAACTTTCGTTGAACAAACGAGCAAATCAATCAATTTTCATAAATTAATTCACTTTATCTACTTATTTTGATCTAAAGTTCTCAACTTTTGTTTCAAACTTTATCTCTATTCAAGTTCACAACTTTCTCTTTCGATCAAGTCATAAACATGAATTACTTGAACTTTCGTCGAAGCATACACACAAACAAGTAGAAGAATAGATAAAAGGCAATCAAATCATTCAATCATATCATCATTCATGCACAACTATGTTGGGTTTTAGCCCCAACCCTAGAACAAGAGAACTACTCACTCATGGTTGAGAAAAAACAAACAAAACAATTGAAAGAGAACATAACTTTGAATTAAACTAAAAAGCTTATTTGAATTCAAAACACAAACTTGTCTTCAACACAAACTTAGAACACAAGAAAACTCCAACAAATCCTATTCCTTGCGCCCTAAGCAACAACTTGTCTCTCCAAATCTTAAACTTACGTGAATAATAAAAACTAGAGAGAGAGAAAAAGCTCCCAAACTTGTCTAAACAAGGGCGTTTATACTAAAGGATCTATCTAAAAAGTTTCCTTAAAGATAAAAACTACTAAACTTAAAAAGATCTCGGAATATCTTCATTAAATGCACAAAGTCGGTCACGCCTACCGACACAGGGACCTCGGTACCGACCCCATCAGGGTCGGTAGGACTCCTGGATTCTATCTTTTGAAAGCCTTGGTACCGACCCCACTAGGGTCGGTAACGAGCTTTGCTTGGGTTGTTTTCTTTCTTTATTCCTCACTTCTCCCTTGGACTTCTTGGGGATTTTTTTCCAATGTCTTCTCTTCTTCTCCCTTAGCATGATCCTCTCCTTCAATAACCTCAAATGCTTCCAAATCCGCTTCAAGAACTACACAAAAACACAAAACTAGCGTAGTTTCCATACTTTTCACAAAATATGCAAACTATACAAAAAAGACACACAACACACACAAAAACACAACTAAACAAGACCTAAAAACCTAGAAAAATACACTAAAACAAAGCTAAAAACACGGACATCAAGATTACTCTTCCACCTTAGCCTCTACTCTCTCTCTCTCTCTCTCTCTCGATGGCTTACTAGTGTTGAACCTCAAGTGCCGATGTCAATCCCGCTTGCTCGGCCACGCCGAGAACTCCTAGTGCCGAGACTCGAGTCTCATGCTCCACATCGACATGCTGGTGTTGTGTGTAACCGAGTCCTTGTTGACTCTAGATCCGGCCTACTAGTGTCGAGATCTCTTCTTGGCATTGATCACATGTGTCATTGCTATCATCGGAGTGACTCATTCAAGACGGATCACGTGTATCGTTATCAATTTGAGAGAGAATTAATGAGAGACTTAACATAGTGGCAACATTTAGCTAGAGTGAGAACAAAATCAAAAGTATGAGGGTACCAATAGGAATATGTTTTTTTATGGACACCAAAAGAAAAGGTTTAAATTACAAGGGTACCAAAAGGAATTTACTTATAACAAAATATGCTTTAAGTTCTACAATCATATTTTTGCATGCATATTTGTAAATGAGCTAATTGAGGTAAGCCAAATTGTATTTTTGTTGAAATGTGATTCAAGGACGTTTCTGTTATATGAGTTAAAATAGTTAACTATTATTATTATGAGGAGAGATTTTAATTAACAATGATATTTGCTATTGTTTAATATTACTAATTAACAATTTGTTGTTGAAATTTATTCACTATTTTTAGATGGAATGTTAGTGTGGATTTGTGAGCTATTTAAGCTTTGTAATATCTATCATTTCAATTAAGAAGAAATCATTTTTTTTGTTTATCTTAACTCTTTCTCAATATATATTGTCTTCTTCCTCTGTTAAAAAAACCAACAAATTAGTATCAAAGCTGTTTCATATTCCGGGTTCATATCTAGGGGATTAAAAAATGAGTTTTAAACACAATGGAAACACGGGTTAAGAGAGAAAAAGTATTCACAATGCATAACAATGGATCAGGCAATAATGGTTCTCCTCAATTACTAATTTTTAAAGGAGTAAACTACCACTTTTGGACCTTGTAAATGACAACATTATTAATGTCTCAAGAGTTGTGGGAATTGGTAGGAAGTGGCTTTGATGATAAACAACCGGCAGAGCTAGCTTGAGCAACAATTGAAAAAAAAGAGGAAGAAAGATTCTAAGGCCTTGTTCATGATTCAACAAGCCTTAGATGATGAGATCTTTCCAAGGATTGCATCGGCTACCACATCAAAGAAGGCATGGGATACTTTAAAGCAAGAGTATCTTGGAGACAAGAAAGTGATAACAGTGAGACTGCAATCACTTAGAAGAGAGTTTGAGACTGCTCTCATGAAGGACAAAGAGTCTGTGCAAGACTACTTATCATGTGTGTCTGGTGTGGTGCAACAGATGAGGTCTTATGGGGAAACCATGACCAGTGAGCATGTGGTTGGGAAGGTCTTGAGGAGTCTTACCAACAAGTTTGATCATGTGGTAGTTGTCATAGAAGAATCAAAGGACATGTCAACATATAACTTTGATGAGTTAATGGGGTCACTACAAGCTCATGAAGAGAGGCTCAACAGATCTAGTGATAAGAAGGAGGAGAAGGCATTCTAAGTCAATGGAGACTCTTCCAACAAAGAGAGATCTTGGCAATCTAGTGGAAGAGGCAGAGGAAGAGGTGGATCTAGAGGACGAGGTCGTGGAATAGGACAAAGTAGTGAGGGAAGGGAGCAAAATTTCCAATCCTACAAAGGTTCAATCAAGTGTTATTATTGCAAGAAGCTTGGTCACAAGGAAGCAAGTTGTTGGAAGAAAGAAAAAGATGAGCAAAAGGGTGATCAAAAGTCAAACTTTGTGGAGCAAGAACAAAAGTTGTTTTTGGCTCAAAATGGGTCAACTATTGATGCAAGAAGTGTATGGTAGATTAATAGTGGTTGCTCAAACCATATGTCAAGTACAAGATCCATGTTCAAGGTGCTTGATGATTCTAAGAAGAGCAATGTCAGGTTTGGTGATGGCAAACAATTGGATGTCAAGGGAAAAGGCATCATTGCAATCAAAATTGGCAAGGTAGCGCCAAGCTTTTGTATGATGTTCAGTATGTACTACAATTGGCTCATAATTTGCTAAGTGTGCGACATTTATTGAGTGGTGATATTTGAGAATGATTTGTGATATTTGAGAATGATTTGTGCTCAATTTACAATAATAAATCCAAGGAGATGATGATGCAAAGTTGTGGCATCTGCATTATGGTCACCTGAATGTTCATGGTTTAAGGTTGCTAAATGCAAAAAAGACGGTGCAAGGCTTGCCAAAGATTGGTGAACTTGAATTGTGTGAAGGATGCTTGTATGGAAAGCATTCCAAGGGTCCATTTCCAAGTGGAAAAGCTTGGAGAGCCATCAAATGTCTTGAGCTACTACATGCTGACTTATGTAGTCCCATGCAGACTGAAGGGGATTTACCCCGATGGTACTCGGCCAAGGTTGAAATGTCTTAACGGGAGGCGGTAGAGCTTGGTGGGGATACGGTGGTGGACGTGCAACAACGATAGACCTGTCGAGCCATGGTGGTGGTTGTAGATTAGGTGGTGTCATGGAGTTTTCCTTTTATAGACATGGGTTCCGGTTCCGTTTCCTCCACCCCCGGAACCGGAGAACCAGCGGGTTCGGAACCGCCGAAACCGTTGGTTCCGAACCAGGTGAAACCGCCGGTTCTACCCATAAAAAAATAAAAATAACCTAACCGCAGTCGCGGTTTGGCTATCTGCGACCGCGGTTAGGCTATTTTGACAATTTTGTAAGAAACTTAAATTTAATTTAATTTTTTTATATTATTTCCTGTTCCAGAACCGGCTGGAACCAGAACCGAACCGGAACCGAAACAGGAGAACTGGCCCAAGGCCGGTCCCGGTTCCGATTCCATGGTTCCGAGGAACTGGACCCAAGTCTATCCTTTTATTCGATAGCTCGCGGTGGGGGATTACCCCGATGGTGCTCGACCGAGGTTGAGCCATTGGTTGTAAAACAGGGGTTTTCCCTATGAATGTTGAAAAGTTGTTCTAGGGGACTAATGTTAGTGGCTTCTTCTCCCATATAGAAGAGAGGTTGGACTGGCTTTGCGATCGAGATTTTGCCGAAATGGGTTTTTCAACAAGAAAAAGACGAAAGTAACCACATTTCACTAATTTATTCCAATAACATACCCTCCCTATATAATTTTTCCAATACTAATCTTTCGCACAAAAAAGACTAAATTAACCCTATTTTATCATATTTTCTCCTCCAATTACAGGTATTTTGAAATTTGGATGCACGAACGTGAAATTTCATGAGAAATCATTTGGAACCTCCTCGTTGGGAACGTGAAATTGCTGCCAACCGCTCTCCTCACCGGCCATCCTCCTCGTTGGCCATCCTCCGTGGGTTTTCCATATTTGGCACGGCAAGTAACATGGCTTGCGAATGTATCCAGAAGCGACTTTTATGTCAAAATAGTTGGTCTAGCATAGTTAATACAAGTTGTTTACATGTTGTTAGTTAAAACACGCTTTCTGTTATAAGCAACTTGTAAGAGGTGTACTAGTGTGTGTGACACCTCATAGTCTCTCATGGACCTTCACCTACATATAAATATTGTTGTATCTCGCTCAGTGAGAGCTTAACCGAAATAAGAGAGAAACAAGTTTCTACTATCAAATTCTTTGATTTTGTTTGTTCAATTTCTGATGTAGAAACTCTGTTTCTACATGGTATCAAAGCACGCAAGGGGATCTTGCGGAGCTGATTGAAGAAGAATTGGGAGTTTGACGAACAATTTGACAGAAGAAGATCGAAGACAAGATCGATGGCGAATCAAGGAAATCAGAATACTGCGATGAATCATGGTGATCCGTATGTGCTTACGAATTCAGATCATCCAGGAATGGCTTTGACTCAAGTTCCTTTTGACGGAGGGAATTATCTGATATGGAGCCGCCAGGTACGAATGGCGCTTGGAGCGAAACTCAAGCTAGGTTTTATTGATGGATCTTTGAGGAAACCTGATGGAGGAGATCCGAATTTGTCGAGATGGTTAAGATGCGAGAACGTTGTTGGCTCCTGAATTCAATGAAGCCGGAGCTTTCAAAAGCTTTTGTGTTTGCTAAGTCGGCGAGAGAACTCTGGTCGGAAGCTAATGAGAGGTACAATCAGAGTAATGCACCTCTGATTTACAAGCTTCAACATGAATTGGCTCAAATTGTTCAAGGAGATTCCACGGTGACAGACTATTATACAAGATTGAAGCTGTGTTAGGATGAATTGGAAAACCTAATGGGAATTCCAACATGTGAGTGCGGTCGAATGGACACTTGCAGGTGTAATTTGACTGAGAAGTTTCAAGATTTTGTGAATCAAAGTCAGCTAATGCAGTTCTTGCTGAAATTGAATGATAGATTTGAGTCAGCAAAGAGTCAGATTCTTTCCATGGATCCGTTACCGAGCGTGAACAAGGCCTATTATATTGTTTTACAAGTGGAAACTCATAAGCAAGTGATGTAGAAGATCGTTGAACCAGCTGGTTTTGCAGTCAATTCTTATCAACAGAAAGGATATCAGGAGAAAGGAAATCATGATGACAGAAAGGATTACAGGAAGAGTAATCGGAATGGAGATAAGAAGACTTGTTCTCATTGCAAAGAGGTTGGTCATAGCAAGGATCAGTGCTTTGACATAATTGGCTACCCGGATTGGTACAAGGGGAAACGTAATCGAATGGGTTTTAGGACTGCTGCTCAAGCCAGTGTTGATCAAGAAGGAGAAGTAGGGACACAAGTGCAAGATAGTCCTCTGGATGGAAATAATGGAGTTTCACCAGAGATGATTCAAGCTATTTGCCAAGAGATGATCAAAGCCTTCAAAGGGAAAGTTGCTATGACTGTTGAAACTTCAAGATTCGGAGGATGTGGAACCAGTTTTTCAGGTACGTGTTATTCTAACCTTGCTTCTTTTGATAAAGCAAAGAATGAGTGGATTTTACACACAGGAGCGACAGATCATATGACTCCTTATGAGAATCTGCTTTATGAGATTAGAAGTTTGCAATCACTAGTGTTTGTGAGACTTCCTGATGATAGTGTTAAAGAGGTTAGGAAGACAGGAAAGATAAGGATTAATGACAGATTAGTGTTGAATGATGTGTTGTGGATACCAGAATTTAAGTACAATCTACTGTCAATTAGTAAGTTGATGATAGATGGGAAAATAGGTGCTTATTTCTGCTCACAGAGGTGTATATTGCAGGACCTCGAGACTGATGATCAGTTGGCTGTTGGAAGGCAGACTGGAGGATTATACAAGTTAAAAGCTGAAGAAAACAGTATGTTTTTTGAATGTAATAATTCTAGGATGGTGAACAATGCTTATTATCCTAGTAGTTTGAATATTGATACTGAATTGATGCATTGTAGACTTGGACATATGTCATTCAGTAGTATGCATCATGTTCAAGGGAATAGACAGTTACCTGGAGACTTTGTTTGTGATGTGTGTGCTCTTGCTAAAATGCATAGATTGCCTTTTCCTGATAGCCAAAGAATTTCAGAAAATTGCTTTGATTTGTTACATATTGATCTGTGGGGCCATATAGAGTTCTAGCTTTGAATGGGGCTAGCTATTTTTTGACAATAGTTGATGATAAAAGTAGAGCTACGTGGATTTATTTGTTACACAGTAAATCCCAAGTCTGTGACACATTGAGGAATTTTGTAAGAATGGTGCAAACTCAGTTTGATATTCAGCCTAAAATGTTTAGGTCTGACAATGGTGGGAAGTTTGTTGGGAGAGAGTGTCAAAATATGTTTGCTGAATTTGGAATCATACATCAAAAGACAATGGTGTATTCTCCACAACAAAATGGGGTTGTGGAGAGGAAGCATCGTCATTTGTTAGAAACGGCCAGATCTAAGCAGGGTTTTCAAAGAGGCTATGGGGAGAATGTGTTATGACAGCTGTGTTTTTGATAAACAAGATGCCCATGGATAAACAGGGGTGGAAGTCTCCTTATGAGATATTGTTTGGAAAGAGCCCTACTTATGAGTATCTCAGAACAATAGGTTGCCTATGTTATGCAAAGGTTAATGGAAAAGGGAATGATAAGATGGAAGCAAGGGGTAGAAGATGTGTTTTAATAGGATATCCTATGCATCAAAAAGGATATAGGTTGTTGGATTTAGAGAATGGAGAGATTTTCACTAGTAGAGATGTGACTTTTCATGAGAAGGTTTTTCCTTATAAGGATAAGGATCATGAAAAGCCAAATTTTCAGAGTTTGCCTATGGTGAACGTTGGAGATGAAGAACAAGAAGCTGATGAGATGACAGAAAATCAACAAGAGCAAGAAGAAGTATTGTTGCCAGCAGCTGATAATTTGCCAGAGCAAGTGAATTTACCTCAAGTCAGAAGGTCAGAAAGAGTCAGAATAGCACCAAGATGGACAACAGATTATGTTGTGAATGGAGTTAGCTCAGATACAGCAGCTGCAGAACACAGAGCTTTTATGAGTAAAATTTTGTCTATAGTAGAACCTGGAAATTTTTGTCAAGCCAGTAAAGATGAAAACTGGGTCAAAGCAATGAGGCAAGAGTTGGATGCTCTTGAAAGGAATGGAACATGGGTTTTGCAAGATTTGCCTCCGGGACAAAAGGCAATATCTTCAAAATGGGTTTACAAGGTGAAATTTAAAGCAGATGGGAGCCTAGATAGATATAAGGCTAGGCTAGTGGTGAAAGGGTATAATGAAAAGCTCGGCAAGGACTATAAGCACACATTTAGTCAAGTGGCCAAGCTTCCAACAGTGAGAATTGTGATAGCTTCAGCAACAGCTAGAAAATGGGCATTACATCAATTGGATGTAAACAATGTTTTCCTTCACGGGTATTTGGATGAAGATATTTACATGCTTCCTCCTGAGGGTTATGACAAGGCTAGAAATGGTCAAGTTTGTAAGCTGCAAAAATCATTATATGGGTTGAAACAGGCAGCTAGACAGTGGAATCAGGAATTAACTGGGTTTTTGGTACAGCTGGGATATGTGCAGTCTCACTATGATTACTCCCTGTTTGTTTTAGCTACTTCTGTTGCTTTTACTGCAGTTTTAGTGTATGTGGACGATATTTTGATTACAGGGTCAGATTTGAATGAGATTAAAAGGGTGAAGGATGCATTGCATGATCAGTTTACCATCAAAGATCTTGGTAATGCAAGGTATTTCTTAGGAATGGATATTTTGAGAACAGAATCTGGTACATTTCTCTGTCAACAGAAGTATATCTTGGATATAATCCAAGAGTGTGGTTTTCAGGAATCTAAGACAGTAGATTTCCCTTTTCCTGCTGGTTTGAAGCTTAGTGCAGATGAGGGTGACATTTTTCCTGATGCAGAGCAATATAGAAGATTAGTTGGCAAGTTACTTTACTTGTCATTAACCCGACCTGATCTTTCTTATGTTACTCAACATTTAAGTCAGTTTGTGTCTTCTCCACGAGTACCACACATGACAGCTGCATTACATGTCTTGAGATACTTGAAAGGCACTGTTTCTCTGGGGCTTTTTTATCCAGTTCAAGATCAATTGAAGCTCACTGGTTTTACAAATGCAGACTGGGGTGCTTGTCTCACAACCAGAAGATCTTTAACTGGGTATTGTGTATTTTTAGGCCATTCTTTGGTTGCTTGGAAGACAAAGAAACAGGCCACAGTGTCACGATCTTCAGCGGAGGCTGAATACAGGAGCATGGCAGCAACAACATCTGAGTTGGTGTGGGTCAATTTCTTACTTGAAGATTTACATGTTCAAGTTCCCAAGCCAATCACTTTATTTTGTGATAACAAGGCAGCTCAGCAGATTGCTGCTAATCCTTGTTTCCATGAGAGAACTAAGCATCTTGAAATAGATTGTCACTATACACAAGATAAGGTGTTAGAAGGCTTCCTAGCAACTGCTTATATTCCGTCTTCTATTCAGCTGGCAGATCTTATGACTAAGGGGTTTGGACAAGCTAGACATCATTTTTTGTGTAACAAGTTGGGCTTGCAATCAGCTCCAACTTGAGGGGGGCTGTCAAAATAGTTGGTCTAGCATAGTTAATACAAGTTGTTTACATGTTGTTAGTTAAAACACGCTTTCTGTTATAAGCAACTTGTAAGAGGTGTACTAGTGTGTGTGACACCTCATAGTCTCTCATGGACCTTCACCTACATATAAATACTGTTGTATCTCGCTCAGTGAGAGCTTAACAGAAATAAGAGAGAAACAAGTTTCTACTATCAAATTCTTTGATTTTGTTTGTTCAATTTCTGATGTAGAACCTCTGTTTCTACATTTTACACCAGACTTCCCAAGCTTGTCTAAAATCTCCATCAGCCAAACAGAACTAAGACTATCAAACTTTTTCAATTGAAATGTGAATTGGAAGGAATTGTCTATCATCAGCTATGCTCTGCATCAGGCGGCAGACAAGCTTGGCAAAGGCGGCTGTCGGTTGCAGGGTCTAACGAGGAGCGGCGTGCCATTAGTTCCAGTGAAGTGGCCGGAGACAAGCACAAACGAAGCACAACAAAGATACTCCGACAAGGATTTCTACAAACCCAGCTGCTTGTTCTCAGTGAAGACTCAAGTACAAGTAGTTACAACAAAGATACTCTAACAAGGATCATCTAGGCTCTTCAATTGTTGATTGCAGGGGAAAACTAGTAGTTAGCAAGACTTGGCAGTGAAGAAATAAAGGAATACCCGAGCTGCTTGATCATGCTCTTACTTCTATTTGAATTGACTCCATTCACAATTGCCAAGATGAATGCTCGCTTTTTACACGACATGGCACTATCTCATCAAGAATGTGAGGGTTAGCTATCCAGAAACCATCACCAATTATGTCACTATGATCAATGATTACTTCATCTGCCCGCTTTTCACAAGTTCCATCTATACTTGTTTTTCTTTCCTGCACAATACCTCAATTCAATGAGTTCACCTCATGCGCTACTATGTTATATGTGTACGTGTATGAATGAATATTCAAGTTTTGATTGCTGCATATATGACGCGCTGAGTTAAGAATTTTAAGAGACCTACTTTCTTTACAAAAACACATGACCCCCTGCGAAACACGATAGGTAATTTGTCGTAGTCGATACCAAATTTTGCTTTAAGCAACTCAATCTTTTCTTGTGTCTGAGTACCCTGAAATGGAAACAATTTAAGTTTTTTTTTTCTCAAAAAAAATCATACAACAACCCAAGGAAAAGGACCACCAACATACTCAGCAAAAATAGATAATACCTTCAAGTATTTTTGTGCTTCACTTTTACTTTTCCCGGACTTCACAAGCATCCAGAAACACGTGTTGTACTGATTGTTGATGTGGCCTGAAAAGAACAGGAGTTTAGAAGCATTGATAATTTTCTGCAACAGCAATTAGAGACAGACAACACAGTATAAATAAATCTCAATGCATAAACTATCTAGTACTCACAATCAACTTGTCTCCAAGATAGATAGTCTCGAAGAATCTCATATGTAGGGTAGCAAACAGCTCGTCCGTCAAATGAAGCTGGATACATCATCTCTATATGTGGAAGGAAGTCTTTCCATTTGATGATGTAGTTCGAAGTAAACAATGACACAATCACCGAGACAATTTTGCTGCAGAAAGACAACGACAAAACCAAGGATGAGGTGAAATTATAAATGAAGGTTACTAAAAATCAATAGGAGAAGAATACCTACCTCTCATGCCTTCCATACAGTTGAGACTCCTTTCTCAAGACAAAGCTGGTTTTTGGGTTAGAAACAACAGAATTGTAAGAAATAAAATAATGAAAGCTGGTGAAAATATTAAAAACTGAAAAGCTAATAGGATATACCTGTACTCATCACTGTCACCATATGCAAAGACTATGTCTTTAAATTCTTGTAGCACAGCCACAGCACATGAATTCATCAGGTTCAAAGCATGCTCATCGTTTGGCTTTCCGAATTCATGAACATCAGAAAACCTAAGAGAATTGCAAGATTATTTTCTCATTCATGATAGTCTTTCATTCATTCTTAATATTAAGTGATATAGAGCACTAAAAATGATTAAAAAAAACAAATGCAATAAACCAACCTGTGAAAATGACAACCGTCAATTCTGATAACAACCCAGGTGGATTGCAACAGCTTCACTTCAGATTGAAAGTATTCTGTATAATCTGGATGTATTTTGCAAACATCAGCATTGAATCCACCGAGCTCTCTGAGGAGACATGGATGCTCATTCCAGAATTTTACACTAGCTATATGATCTGAGTGAAATTCTTTGATCTTTCTCCGCATTCTTTTAACAGGATCACCATTGATTGTGTACTTAACAATGTCCTCAAACTAATATACATACAATATCACCATGCATTAATAGAGAGAGGCACATATTATTGTAATATGTTGGTACTTTTCAAACTAAACCAATAACCATTCATTCAAATCCTTCCATAAATAAAATGCTAAGCGCTAGAAGCAGCAACAATGAAGTCATATAGTTCTACCTCAGTCTTGATAAGACAGGTTCCTTGTCTGAAAATCTGGAGAAGATTTTTATAGTTGACACCTAGATGGAAAAGCAACTCGTTTCTCTTTTGCTTTTGACTACCCTGTGTTAGTAAAATCACATGTGAAAAAGTAATCATTTTTGTGAAATACTTCATATTTCTCTCCAAATAATGTAAAAAAGACAGCTGCAACATTCAGTCAGTTCTAAGACACACATACACACACAAAAAAAAAAGATCAGAAATTGATATCCACAAATTGAGAGGACATATAAGCGACTTTTGCTAGCAAAAGCAAGCTCCCTTTGAGACAGTTTGGAGCTTGTTATCCAAATGCTCATTTGTAACATGTATAAGTGAGTAAAATTACAAATGAAATTATGCATAGCAACAAAAGACACGAGATAATCACTAGCACCTTCAAAGCATCACGGGCCTCCACCTCACTCTTTCCGCTTTCAATTAGCTTCCAAAAACAAGTATCATATTGATTATTAATATGACCTGCAAAACAGAAACATTTACAGTTTATTATAACATGTCTCTCTTTATTTTCATCGAATTTAAACAATTAAAGGACTCCTAATGAAATTGCATCTAACAAACAAACCTATTCAAGAATTAAATTAATAATTTGACAGATAAAATACCATGATCTGATTCTACTCACATTCATTTTGTCTCCATGCAAGATACGTTTGAAGAAGATCTAATGTTGGACATTGAATAACGTGTGCCTGAAAGGAAGGTGCATGCCTCAACTCCTTTCCTGGGAAAAATAGCTTCCATTTTGTGGCATAGAGAGATGTGAAGAAAGCAACAACAAGAGATAGTATTTTGCTGCAAATAAACATGGGAAGATGCTAAGAGTTAAGAAGAAACACAAGTTTAGGTGATATTTCTACAGCATCCTACAGTATGAAAGCACTAGATAAAAAAAAAATCAGTGGAATGTGTACGTCTGTATAAAATTGTGCAAGTGTGCAACCTGCAAGATCTAACACTTGGTAATGACCAAAAATAGCCGAGTGATTAATCAAATGTATCAGCCTCAACTTCATTAATGTGAAATCAGACAGACAACTATTCTAGTTCTATATTTTAATGCAGACCTGATTCGCCGCTGATAAAATCTGGAGTCTTTTTTGAAAATAAAACTGCAAACAAAGATATCAAGAAGCACAACTCCATTAGTTGGGGTAAAAATTCACAGTAAAGCATCATAGGTGGGCAAAAGCCGTAAATACCTAAACTCATCGCTGAATCCATATGCAAATGCTATGTCAGGATATTCTTCCATGACAGACGCCGCACACAAGTTCATCAAATTCAAAGCCGTCAAATCATATGGCTTCTCAAATTGATGGACCTCTGAAAATCTACCAAGACGACAAAGAAGAAATTTGTGAGTTGCAAATGATCCTGAACGAAGAACTACAATTCCTATCTCAAACCTCATCTTCATAGCAAGGAGCGAATTAATTGCAATATAGGAAACATGATCTACAAAGCAAATATATCATACAAAAGTTTTCATTGCCTGTCATGTAGCACCTCCTAACTTTGAAATTGAAGTAAATAGTCCTTTCCTACCCCGATAAAGCAGGGCATGGACAATGCATTAACACATAACCCTTGTATGAAACGGTATCTTTGTAAGGAATTTCTTTTAATGATCCGCAAACCTTAATATAAATAACTCGAAAGTAGAATCCCTCAAACCCTAACAATTAGTTTATAGAGTCGAAAGGAAGACCAAAAGAGCATGAAAAGGATTCGTACTTGCGAAAGTTCCTGCCGTCTACACGAACAACGAAGAGAGCAGCAGGGAGAACTTTGTAATCAGCTTCAAATGATTTCACATACTCGAATTTGCTATTCGCCATGAAATTTCAGAAAACAAGGAGAGGAGTTTACTGATGCCAATTATCCGGAGGACAGGAAGAAGCAGCTGAGACTCTAATGTCACTGAAATACTTTCCACCTGATGTCTGCATTGGTATAGCAGGGCGCATGTTCATCTCACAGCCCATACAGCAGCTCTGAGGAAACAAGTTTACAAAAAAGATAAGAACTTTTGTTTGTATTTACCAGAAAATACCCAAAGGTTTGCCTAAATCACTTAGCAAACTAGGTCTAGGTCTACACAGAGTCGTCTTTCGTGGATAAACTACAAGCATAATCAACTCAGCAAGATGACTATAACCTTCAATTTTGTAATCTATTAACTGAATTGAACAAGTAGCAACGACAGCTGAAAAGCAAAATTAACATAAGAATTGAAACACCAGCGACAGAAACAAACCTAGGCTAATTGCAATAGAAGAGATAGGAAGAGGAACTTTTAACCATTTACGCTCGGATTACAAATTCGGGACACAGCATGTCAATCGAATCCAAAGCAGGGAAAAAATATTCCGAAACATTAAAAAACGATCTAACTGAAGCATCAAATGAAAGAGTATGTGGAATTCTCACGTGTAGGGATTAGACAGCAGAAGAGAATTGGGCCCTGCAAAGGCGCTTGAGATCCGAGTTGAACATCAATCAGAAATCGAAATTCGAAATATGAAATCGATGAGAAAGAATTTGAAAGGTCTGCTCTGAAGAGGCGGCTTTCTGTGCTTCTCTGACTGAAGGAGGAGAAACTAGGGCGGTTCATGGGTTCGGGTAATTTGGTTTTTATCTGAAAACCGAGCTGAGCCGAACCGAACCAAACCGAACCAATATACTTCGGGTCGGTCCCCAATTCCAGATTATAGCTAGTTCGGTTTTCGGGTCGGTTCTCGGTTCGATTCGGATAAACCGATATATATTAAAAATAAAAATAAAAAAATCTCGTTAGTAATAGTAACTACTAACCTAAAATTGCATTTCAATATTTTAGTCACACTCGCGTCGTCGATGATATTCACCTCGACCTCGTCTGAGTCGTCTCCTCCAGTGAACTCCTGAGTCCTAACCTCCTCGAGTCCTCTCGGCGGGAGTTGTCGCCCTCTCCGCTTGAGTCCTCTCGCCCTCGACTCCTCTCGGCTCTCGCCGACTCGCCTTCTCTGACACTCTCTCGCGAGTCGCGAGTCCTCGAGTCTACCATCCGTATCTCCGACTCCCCACGAATCTCGAGCAGTCGCCCTCTCTGATTCTCTCTCGTTGGCTCGCCTCTCTCTCTCTCTCTCTCTCTCTCTCTCTCTCTCTCTCTCTCTCTCTCTCTCTCTCTCTCGGCGACTTGGCTACTGCAACACAGCCAGCTTTGCTCGTTACCTCGCTTCTCCGGCCCAAAATCAACTGTGAGTTCGACCACTTCAACGGGTCTCCTTGCTAGGGTTGTTTACTTGTTTATCCGATTTAGAGTCTCCTTGCTAGGGTTGTTCCTTGTTTTCTCAAGATTGAGACATTGAGTGCTTCACAATTGATATCCGATTTGGACCGAATTTTGACTGCCTTAGGCTATGTTCGGCATCACAAGGTTTTTAAGGAGGTTAAGGTTTTAAAGGAGGTTTTTGGGGAGGTGAAAGTTTTTGATAGGTTTTTAAATGATTTTTAATAACCTCAGAAAACCTCGTAAAAACCAACTCAATTGTTTGGCAGCATAAGGTTTTTTAACTAGTTTTTAGGTTAAAATTACCTCAAGGGCATTAAATATTTTTACCCTCAAATTATTACGTGAGTATAAATTATAAGATTTCTTCCTTTGCCCACATTGCCTCCATCCCAACCGCATGAAGATCTCATTGATGCTTCAATTGTTTGAGCCATAAGATTAAGCCGTCAACCGCGTGCCTCCTTGTTTTTGATAAGAATTTGGGGATTGAATATAAAATTGAAAAGAAAATTTGTTCAATTGACATGACAGAGAAATTTGAGTGGAGCCTCGCTTGTAACATGAGTATAAAGATACATGAACTGCAATTTTGAGGGAGGCATGCGCGGGAATAGAGGTGAAAAGGAGGGAATTCTCTAATTCTGAAATACATGAGAATATGAGATGGGGGAATAAATTTTAAAAGCGTACGTCAAAATAGTTAAGGTTATTTTGAGGCATATAATTTCAAAACCTCCGAAAATCTTTCTTCCCCTAGGTTGCTATTTTCTTGTTTAAAACCTCCTCACAAACCTACCAAAACCTCAATCTAGTAAAAACCCTTGGTATACCGAACACTAAAAAATGTAGGTTTCAAAAAATAAAAACTTCCTAAAACCTTCAAAAACCTATGTCGAACACAACCTTAGTGCCTCAATTTGTTGTTGGTGCTTGCTTGCTAGACATTAGTTGTTGCCTTGCTGCAATGCTGCCCCCTGGTGCTTGTTGTTTGACATTTGAATTTTGCTAATTTGCTTGCTTGACACTTGAAATTCAGATTTTGACTGCTCATTGTCTTAATTTGTTGTCTACTGATTTCGAAAGACAATTGTTCAAAGGGTTGTTGATTATCAGTTTATCATTTTACTAATCTAATTTAGTTACTTATTGAGTTATTGGTGATTTTTTTAATTATGAAGAGAAGATTAAAGTGGAGGACATAGGGCTGGAAAGTTTATATAATTAGTCAAAAGTTCAAAACGAACAAACATTCATCAGATGTGAGCAGTTTTTTTTACTTATGAAATATGAAATCAGAATTTTATTTTTATTTATTATAAACTATGTACTAATCTCGTTATATTTTTATTTGATATAGATTTTGAGCTCGCTTTTCAAAAGAAAACGTGGACCAAGCAACACCCTAGCAGTAGCAGCCCCAGCTCCTTCTAGTAGGCCCTCAAGAAGCACTCAACAAGAGTCTCAAGACCTACTACGTTCTCATGCATCATAAAATTCTCCCGAAATAGAGGATGATGAAGACTATGAGGAGGAACAAGATCATATTAATCCAGAACCAGAAGAGCAGGGGTTGAGGGTTGCAAATAAAGAAGGACCTCTACCTCCAAAACCTAAGAAGAGGACCATGGCGAAAAGGAGTGAGAATTGGGCACACTTTAGAGAATTTGAAGAGAATGGGAAAACGAAGGCTGAATGTAAATATTGCAAGATCATCTACGCAATTGTTACATACAAAAATGGTGTTACCAATTTGGGCAAGCATTGAAAGGTTTGTCAGTTGAATCCTGAAAATCAGAACAAAGCTACAAAATCTAAACTTGTTTTAGGAAAGACTGATGCATATGGGAATTGCAAGATGAAAAATTGGGTTTTAGATTTAGAAGAGGTGAGATCAAGAGTGTGCAAATTTATAGTCGGATTAGAGATTCCATTTAATCTTGTGGAGCACCCTCTTTTAAGGGACATATTTGATGTTGCCCTACTTTTAACGTGCCTTCCCGTTCTACCATGAAACATGATGCTTATGCAATGTATGTTGAACAACGGAAAAAGTTAAAAGGGTTTTTAGGCAAGAATTGTCAAAAGGATTTATTTGACCACTGATACATGGACTTCCATTCAAAGGGTGAATTATATGACTTTGACTGCTCACTTTGTTGATAACAACTGGACTTTACAAAAAAGAATGCTGAATTTTTGTGTAATTAGTGGTCATAAGGGGGAAGATATTGCTAGAGATGTTGAAGATTGTTGAAGATTGTCTATCATATTGGAATTTATTGCATAAGGTTGATAGCGATGAATTTGGTCGTGTAAATCACGACAATGCAAAAGACTCCCAACAAACCAAATTACTGTAGTCTTAGGGAAGTAAGGGGTCGAATCCGCAGGGAGGTAGATTGATCGTTTTGTGTGAATTTTATGACAATTAAATTAAAAGGGGGTTTATGAATTAAACTAACTATTAAACATGCAAACTAGCAAAGTAATAAAGTTTGGGGTTTTTTATCAATTTGGAAAAACACTTAGTCAAACAGAGATCCACATTCGTATGACAAGTTGATCATAGATTTCACTCAATATCGCATGCACATGGAATTCCAATTCCTTTTCAAAGATAATTAATAACACAACCAGATACTATCAATCCTAATTAATTGAATAACCCTGAAACTATCAAGAATCAATTCAAAGCAGCATTAAGAATAAGAATATAGGCAGGATACAAATCTAGCATAAAACAACCAGCTTTTATCCTAGGTCGCAATTCAACTCTCTTTTTGCAATAAACTAGCACAATCAGATACTAGTACAATGCAGTTTGCTACTATGAAATAGATAAACTCAACCAGTAGTTCTCTAGATCTAGCAATAGAGATTTAATAGCAACAACCCTAGAAACTGTTGAAACCAATCACATAAACAATTCAATCAAGAGAGTAGAATAATCCCATGCAATAGATAAAGAGTAGAAATCTTACAACGTTAAGTCAAAACGAAACTTCAAACTGTCTGACTAAGCAATTAGGCTTAGTTCTCCATAGAAAACTTAAAAACTCAAAAATCTGAAAATTAGAATAATGATAATAGATGAGAGGTGCAACTCTCATAACCATAATATATAAAACTAGGTCTAAGAAGTTTATCCAAAAATACATAAATCTCAGAATAAAGTTGGATCAACTAAACCAATAAGAACAAAACGTGTGGCGTCATAAAGGAGTTGCGCGTTGTGAGAGGCGGCAGGCGCCGCCTGGTCGGCGACGGTCGCCTCCAGCACCGGAACGTCGATCTTCAATTTGTCTTCAAGCCAGCTCTAAATCCCAAAAGTATGTATCTTCGGGTCTTCTCCTCCTAGCGATAGAAAGTCTTCAAAACCACCTAAAACCACTATAAATGTATGCTAAAACCCCTCCTAAATACACAACATAATTGTGCATAAAATCTATAACTCCCGGATCATCAAAGTGCAAGGAAGCTTTACAAAGATGGATAAAAGCATTCTCATGCAAGCTCAACACCCAACCTAACAATAAGATGTAGCAAATAAGCTCTAATACTCTACCCTACTAAACATGATAGATCAAATAAGCACCAACACCCTACAAACCATCCATCAACATACAAATCAAAGCAACATGCTAAACTCAACTCAAAACTATCAAGCAACCCTATCATCCAATCAAAACATCAAGCATCAACCACTAGCAACTAACCACCAACAAGTCCATCAAAAACATCATCTAAGAGAGTGAAGGTCTCTATAAATCTACACCTTATACCTCAAAATGAAAACCTACCCAAAACACTCCTATACTCCACTTCTTATGTCTCCTGCGCAGGTAAAAAGATAGTCCTAAAACACTCTGTTTTTTCACTCATTTTGCTTAGGCGCCTTTTCAGGTTTTCGCCTAACACTCTCTTTTCATTTTTCAAGATTGGACTCACCACCTCACATCACTATTAATCTATTTTTGACAAGGCCTAGTGCCTGCCAGATTACATGCTTATTACTTAGACCGCCCTTTCGGGTTTTCAGTCTATCCCAGGATTTTATTTGCCTTTTTCAATTTTTACGGCTTTTTTTCTTTTATTCATTATAGCACATCAATAGTAATATAAATCCAACCCTCCCCCCCCCCCCCCACACACACTTAGAACACACGTCGTCCTCAATGTAGTAAAGACAAAATAAAATAGAGGGGAAGTAGAGAAAAATACCACTACTGATCAGAAGGTGGTGGTGGTGGATATTGTGGATAGTCGGGGTAAGAAGGATATCCGGGCCACATGAACTGAAAGAACTGAGCATGCTGTTGAAAATACTAAGCCTGATGCTGGAACAACCGAGACTGATCCTGGTGGAACTGGTGGATTCGATCTATAAAAGTAGACAAAGCAGACTGCTGAGTGAACATCTCATCCTGTCGAACTGAAAACCTGCTCATCTAGCACACCATATCATCCCGCCAGCTCAGACTAGTGTCAACTCTTGTAGTACAAGGAATACCCAAATTAGGGACATCCTCATGCATGTTTGTGTCGCACTAAGGAATAGTCTCTGTAACAAGTATTGGAGCCGGTGGTGGAACAACTTGTGAAGCAGAAGAAGAACAGCCAGAAGCTCCAATAGGAACTGACAACTATTGTAGATCAAAACTACGATACGCAGGTCCACGTGGTAAATCAGCAATAGGCATACGAATCTTAAAAGCACCCGTAGGAGGACCAAACAGATAATCAATATGAGCCCCAGTCTTAGCGATCATCCCAGCGTTCCTCAAAAACTTCTTATCATAAGTATAACGAGCAGAAAGTCGCTCAGTTGGTGGAGGAAAAGGGATGTCCAGTTACCCAACAATGAGAGAAATCATGTCGTCGATAGCAACCTTACCCTTCTTATCACTCTTGCACTTCTTACAGATAGCAAGAAACAAAGCCTTCCAATCCCGCACTAAAGTGCACCGTGGTGTCAAACTCCAAACCGCCTCCAAATAAGGATGATTGATCTTGTTCGGCTCAGAGTGACTAAACCAAGCCATCTTAATCACCCTATGAGCCAAACGAAGACAAGCATGTGACCACTTGTAATTTTTCTCCCCCGCCTTAGCATCAAATGGGGCAAAATCAGTGGAAAGTGCCAAAAAAGTAAATTGATCCCTAGCAGCAGACCAATCAAGAAATGCAGAAGGCTACTTGGTAATATTAAACGCCTCATCCAAGCTCGCATAACTCAGAGTATACCTCAAACCACCTAATTGAAACGTAATCCTAGCCTCATCAGGATCATCCTCTAGAGTAAAAAATGATCTATCTAGTCCACCGAGGATATATAGGCACATTCTTAAAATAGAAATTTCCTAACCCAGCATGATCAAACATCCGCCTAGTACACTCCTCTAGGCCCAACTCTCTCATAAATACGGGATCAAAGAATATAGTAGAAACAATCTCTCTATCCTCCACATTCTTCCTCCAAGCCTCATAAACCTCAGATTGAGCGGATCTAGAAGTCGCACTACGCTTCATAGTACTCATAATCGGTAATTGAAATGCTCAAAGGACCGAAAAGAGAAGCAAAAGTCTAGAAATACCTGGAAATAAGGGCGGCGAGTGCTACAGATCGAGGAGGTGAGCTAGAATTTCTTGGCGGCGGGCGCCAATGTGAGTGAGTTCTTGGCGAAGGGCGCCGCTATGAATTTCTTCGGACTTTTGATTAATCCGGCGGTGGTCGCCGCGCAAATGAGCAACGAGGTACATCGGCACGTAGGGGAACAAGCGACGAGGTTGTGGCGAGCTCGAACGAGTAGCGGCGGGCTTGGATCTAACCTGATCTGATATGGATATGAGATTGAACTTCTAGCCTCACCTCACCTTCTCTCTAAAAGCTCTCTTTTTTCTTTAAACCCTCAATTTTTTTCTTATATCCTCTCTCTCTCCCTCTTTCTGTTTTTAACTCACTTTTGCATACTCTTTTTTTTTCAATTTTGATTTTGAATTTTTTAAGGGAAAAGGGGTGTACCTAACGGCAGGGGCAGCGCATTTTCGGCGGCGGTCGCCGCCATTAAACGGCGACCCATTAATTTTCGGTGGCAGGCGCCGCTAGCCACTTCGTAGCTGAGGAGGTTTGAAATATAATTGGCGGCAGTCGCCGCCTTTTTCGCCTTTCTTTTTTGCTTACCTGCAGAGGTTAGTATACCCAAAACCAAGGGAAAAACCGAAACAAAAACAACTAAGCTAGAAAAAAGAAAGAGAAAGTACCTAGGTCGGGTTGCCTCCCGACAAGCGCCTTATTTAACGTCGTGGCTCGACGTAATGCCAATTCTTTAGTTTTCAGTGTCAGGCTTTGTTAGGAAAGCCTCCTCAATTGTGTCATTGGTAAATCCCCCATGATACTTCTTCACGCTTTGACCATTCACCTTGAACGTTGTATGTGCTTTGGGATCATAGAGCTCAATTGCACCATGGGGAAAACTTAAGCAATCACATAAGGCACTGCCCAACGGGATCTCAGCTTGCCTGGAAAGAGTCTAAGGCGGGACTGAAATAGAAGGACATTGTCACCAACTTTGAAGTCCTTTCTCAAGATGTTTTTGCCATGCTAGGCCTTAGTCCGCTCTTTATAATGAATGGCATTGTCATAAGCTTCAATCCTAGCCTCCTCCAACTCTTGTAATTGGAGCTTTCTAAGCTCTCTGATTTCTTCAAGTTGCATATTGCACTTCTTGATAGCCCAATAGGCCTTGTGTTCCAACTCAACGGGGAGATGACATGCCTTCCCAAAAACCAACCTAAAAGGTGACATACCAATAGGTGTTTTGTAAGCTGTCCTGTAGGCCCATAATGCATCATCAAGCCTCTGACTCCAATCTTTTCTGCTAGGAGACACCGTCTTCTCCAAAATGGATTTGATCTCCCTGTTTGATACTTCAACTTAGCCATTTGTTTGAGGGTGATAGGCAGTAGAAAATCGTTGGGTTACATGATACTTCTTTAACAGGGCAGTGATTGTCCTATTGCAAAAGTGAGTTCCCCTATCACTTATGAGAGCCTTGGGGATTCCAAACCTGTTGAAAATATGGGACTTCAAGAAATCTGCAACAACTCTAGAATCATCGGTCCCAGTGGCCTTTGCTTCCACCCATTTGGAAACATAGTCCTCCGCAAGCAATATATATATATATTACCACTAGATTTTGGAAAAGGTCTTATAAAGTCAATACCCCAAACATCAAATATTTCCCAAAAAATTAAACTAGTTTGGGGCATTTCATCCCTACTGGACATATTTCCAACTCTTTGACACCTATCATAAGATTTAAAGTGGTTGTGTGCATTTTTAAAGATGGTAGGCCACCAAAATCCTGCATCAAGTACCTTTCTAGCAGTTCTTTGAACCGCAAAATGTCCCCCACATGCTCTAGAATGACAAAGTGTAAGGAGAGAATTTACCTCATTTTCCTGAATGCAACGGCGGATTACCTGATCAGAGCAGTGCTTCCAAAGATAGGGGTCATCCTAGACAAAAAATCTAGCTGTACTGCACAATCTATCCCTCTAAGCTTTGTTGAAAGGTTGAGAAAATTCACCTGTGCTGAGGAAGTTCACCAAGTCTGCATACCATGGCTCTATGTTGCTTATCTTGAACAAGGACTCATTTGGAAAGCTTGTTTGAATCTGCTTTTGAGGGGTGCTCTCTTCTTGGACAATTCTGTTGAGATGATCAGCTACCAGGTTCTTAGCACCCTTCTTGTCCTTAATCTCAATGTCAAATTCACTGAGCAATAGGACCCACCAAATCAATCTTGGCATTGCTTCTTTCTTTGTCAGTAGGTATCTCAGGGCAACATGATCAGTGTAAATGATGGCTTTTGTTCCAAGGAGGTAAGGTCTGAACTTCTCAAGTGCAAATACCACAATAAGCATCTCCTTCTTTGTAGTAGAGTAGTTTCTTTGTGCACCATTCATGGTCATAGATGCATATTGAATCACATGAGAAGCTTTGGCTTCCTTTTGGCCTAGCACAGCCCCCACATCATAGTCACTACCATCACACATTATCTCAAAGTTCTTAGACCAATCAGGAGCTTGAATAATAGGGGCACTTGTCAACCGAGCCTTAAGGTCATCAAAGGTTGTCTGACACTCTATTGTGAACTCAAACGACATGTCTTTCTTCAGTATTTCACATAGAGGTGCTGAGATCTTGGAAAAATCATTAATAAACATGAGGTAGAAACCTGCATGACCTAAAAAAGAACAAACTTCGCTCACATTAGTAGGATAGGGCAAAGATTGAATTACTTCAACCTTTGCCTTGTCGACCTCAATACCCCTATCTGAAACTATATGACCAAGTACAATGCCCTATTCTACCATGAAATGACACTTTTTAGAATTAAGTACTAAATTAGTGTCAACACATCTAGCAAGTACAAGTGATAGGTGATTTAGGCGTGCATCAAAATTATCCCCATGTACAGTAAAGTCATCCATGAAAACCTCAATGAAATTCTCAATGTATTTAGAAAAGATGCTTAACATACACCTTTGGAAAGTCCCAGGGGCACAAACCAAATTGCATCCGACGGTAGGCAAAAGCGCCAAATGGGCAAGTGAATGTTGTTTTGGCTTGATTTTCAAGGGTATTGGCTATCTGAAAGTAGCCTGAGTACCCATCTAGAAAGCAATAGAACGCTCTACCAGCCAATTTCTCAAGCATGTAATCAATGAAAGTAAGGGGGAAGTGATCCTTCCTAGTTGCTGCATTCAGTTTGCGGTAGTCAATGCAAACTCTATAGCATGTCTACAGTCTTTTAGGGACCAATTCTCCGTGTTGGTTCTCCACCACTGTAATTCCCCCTTTCTTTGGTACAACATGTGTGGGGCTAACCCATTTGTTGTCAGAGATAGGAAAAATCGTACCTGCTTGCAAGAGTTTCAAGACTTCTTTCTTCACCACATCCATCATAGGTGGATTCAAACGCCTCTGTGGTTGTCTAGATGGCTTCTCTTCACCCTCCAACAATATGCGATGCATGCAAGTGGTGGGGTTGATTCCCTTGATGTCAGCAATGGTCCAAACAATTGTTGTCTTGTACTCTTTTAGAACTGCCACTAGCCTGTTTTCTTGATCTTTTGTGAGCTTGCTGGAGATGATCACTAGTAATGTCTCCTTGTCTCCAAGAAATAAATACTTGAGGTGGTCTTGGATTTGCTTTAACTCAATCACTGGTTCTTGCACAATAGAGGGCAAAAGCTTTTCCCTAGGCAGGGTTAGTGGTAAATGAGTTTTGCCAAGTGGCTCAAGAGGAAGCTTGTAATAAGCATCGATCTCGTTTACAATCTCATGTATATCAATTGATAAATTAAAATCCAACATAGAATCAACAATAATAGATTGCACATCATCTAGTTGATTTTCATCAAAAACATCTTGCACCACATGCTCAAGCATATCAAGAGCATAAACAGAGTAATCATCAGAAGGATATTTCGTGGCTTCATAACTATTATAATTGATGGTTTGGCCATCAAATTCCATGGTTAAAGAGCCAGTGCTCACATTGATTTTTGTATGGGATGTTTTCAAGAAAGGTCTCTCTAGCATAATAGGGATTGCATGATCACCGCGTTCCATTTTAAGCACATAGAAATCAACGGGAAAAGTGAGATCACCCACCATAACCAAAACGTCATCTACTAAACCTATAGGATGAACATTTAACCTATCAGCTAACTGAATAAAGATATTAGTGGCATGCATAGGTCCAAGTTTCAGAGATTCACAAAGAGTAGAAGGCATTGCATTGATAGAAGCACCCAAATCTAGCATAGCTTTGTCAACTTTAGTATCTCCAATTGTAATAGGGATAGTAAACATAACTGGGTCCCCGCACTTCTTAGGTAAGCGTTTTTGAAACACAATTGAAACATGTTCGCTCACCTTCACCTTCTTTTTACTGTTCTTGTCCTAAATCCGCTTTGTAGAGCACATCTGCTTCAAGAATTTTGCATAGCGGGGGACTGACTTGATCAAGTTAAGGAGAGGAACATTGACCTCAATGTTTCCGAACATCTCTTTCTCCTGCTTCAGGGGCTATGTAAGCTTTAACGTAGATGGAAACGGAGCAAATAGCTTCCATTCAGGGAGGACTGGAGATTTTTCGTCATTAGAGGCTTCAGCAGGTAGACGACAGTCGCCGTCAATTGGTCTGCGGTCGCCACATTTTTTGAAAAAATCAGACAGGAATGGATCATCGTCACGGCGGTCGCCGTCGTGTTGGCAGCGGGCGTCGCTGTCCTGGCGGCGTCGCCGCCTTTTATTTTTTGGTCACCACCATTATTTTCCAATTTGTCGTAGCTAAGGTCGTTTTGGCAGCGGGTGCCTCCATGGTGGCGGCAGTCGCCGCCCTTGTCCTCGTCAGATTCTTGCTCTATTATGTCCTCAAGTTGCTTCTCATTCCTCAAAGTGACAACACTGACATTGCGAATATTCAGCTTGACTTCTGTTTGAGAGGGGAGCTTACCCGAGTCTCTTGCTTCAAGTTTGCTCACTGCTTCAGAGATTTGACTCATTTGCCTTTCCAAGTTTTGAATGCTTGTTGATGTACTTTCTTGGAATTGCACTTGAATCATAATCAGTTTAGACATATTCTCTGTAAGACTGAGATTATTTTGCATCAACATCTTCATCATGTCTTCCGTGGAAGGAGCTGCATTAGGATTTTGTCCTTGAGGCCTTGGTACGTATGGTTTAGCTTGTTGAAAATGATCTTGTTGCTGATTTGACTCTGGCCCTTTCCACCTGAAGTTAGGATTGTCTTTCCAACCAGGGTTGTAGTTGTTTGAATAAGGATTATATATTAGCTTCATTTGATACCCTCCAACTGCATTCACCTCCTCTTGTAGTGTAGGACATGAATCAGTAGGATGCAAAGCGTCATGATAGATTTCACAGGCCTTAGCCTGTTGAGCAGTACCCCTCAGCTTCAACCGCCTTACTTCTTCTTTCAGCACATCAAAGTCAGCTTGATCAATTTTTGAATGAGAGTTGGCAGCTGAAAAGTTTTGAGAACCTCTTCCAGTATATTGCCTAGAATCATCAGCCAACATAGAAAAGATGTCTAGAGCCTCTTCATAGGTTCTCTTCATCATGTTTCCACCACAAGATGAATTGACCAATCGCCTATCATCCTTACGGAGTCCGCCATGGAGATAGAGTATGAGATCATGATTAGCATAACCATGGTAGGGATAGCTCTTCACCAGCTTCTTGAAGCACTCAAAATATTCATAGAGCGACTCATTGGGAAATTTCTCTATGTTACAAATTTGCTTCTTGAGTTTATTAGACTTGATTGCAGGGAAGTATTTGTCAAGAAACAACTTCTTCAAGTTCACCCAAGTAGTAACGCTTCCAAGAGGTAGAGCATGATACCAGTCTTTAGCGGATTCCTTCATAGAAAAGAAAAACGCTCTCAGCCTCATCTGTTCTTTAATAATATCAGAGGGACACATGCTAGTGCAGACATCAAGGAACATCAAGATGTTGAATGGGATCCTCAGGTGGAGTTTCGTTGAATTTTTGGAGTAGATGGATTACTCCTGTTTTTAGCTCAAACTTCACCCCATCACCAAGGGCTGGGAATTGCACTGCACATGTAGGCTGATTCAGATTAGGAGGTGTCAAGCTCTCAAGAGTAACTCGTCGATCTCCCATTGTTCGAATTCCTTGCAGTAGTGCACACACAGCTCGGCGAGTTCTGAAAAGAGTTCGTTCAATTTCTGGATCAAAACGGAGATTTGAATTATTAGTAGCACGGGTGCAAACCATAAGATAGGTTCACACCAATATTGGCACAAAAATCACACAAAAAGACAATTATTGCCTCCTGGCAACGGTAGGGTTGTTCATCGGTCTAAAACCGAAATGAACCGAGGAAAACCGAACCGAACCGAAAACCAAATTTCGGAATTTTCGGAACCAAGGACCGAACCGAATAAGCTCGGTTTGGTTCGGTTTTTGTTCGGTTCGGCTTGGTTCAAGTAGGAACCGAAGTAGCAAATTAGGTACAAAGCCACCCAAAATATAGAACATAACACCCTAAACCAGACTAGAACAAACCAATTTTTACCCGAACCAAACTAAAACCGAATTAAACCGATTAAAATCTAAAAGCCCGAACTAATAGATGCTATTTTTATCATTTTGAACTAAAATCATTCAAACCATTCGAAGTAAAACCTACAAAATGATAAACAAAGCAATACAAAACTTGCAAAATGGGATTTAGTGTTACATGGTAAGGCATAGTAAGGGGATTTTTTATTTTTTATTTTTTATATTAAAATAGTTCGGTTTACCTGAACCGAACCGAAAACCGAACTAGCCAAAATCTTGAACCGAGGACCGAACCGAAGTACCTTGCATTGGTTCAGTTCGGTTTTCAGGTGAAAACCAAATTACCCAAACCAATGAACAACCCTAGGCAACGACGCCAATTTGATAGCGGTGAATTTGGTCGTGCAAATCACGGCTATGCAAAAGATTCCCAGCAAACCAAAAGACTGTAGTCTTAGGAAAGTAAGGGGTTGAATCTGCAAGGAGGTAGATTGATCGTTTTGTGTGAATTTTATGACAATTAAAGTAAAAGAGGGTTTATGAATTAAACAAGCTATTAAACATGCAAACTAGCAAAGTAATAAAGTTTGGTTTTTTTTATCAATTTGGAAAAACACTTAGTCAAACAGAGATCCACATTCATATGACAAGTTGATCATAGATTTCACTCAATATCGCATGCACATAGAATTCCAATTCCTTTTCAAAGATAACTAATAGCACAACCATAGACTATCAATCCTAACTAATTGAATAGCCTTGAAACTATCAAGATTCAATTCAAAAGCAGCATTAAGAATAGGAATATATGCAGGATACAAATCTAGCATAAAACAACCAGCTTTTATCCTAGATCGCAATTCAACTCTCTTTTTGCAATAGACTAGCACAACCAGATACTAGTACAATGCAATTTGCTACTATGAAATAGATAAACTCAACCAGTAGTTCTCTAGATCTAGCAATAGAGATTTAATAACAACAACCCTAGAAATTGTTGAAACCAATCACATAAACAATTCAATGAAGAGAGTAGAATAATCCCAATGCAATAGATAAAGAGTAGAAATCTTACAACTGAAAGTCAAAATGAAGCTTCAAACTGTCTGACTAAGCAATTAGGCTTAGTTCTCCATAGAAAACTAAAAACTTAAAAATCTGAAAAGTAGAATAATGATAATAGATGAGAGGTGCAACTATCATTAGGGATGGGCACAGTCGATTAACCGGAACTTCGGTCAGTATATTTCAATAACTATAACCGTATCGTTCGTTATCGGTTAGCCGTTAACGGTTAATCGTTAAACTCGGTACGGTTTTTCGGTTAACCGACTTGTTTTATTTGTTTGTTTTTAATTAAAAATCAGATATTTAATACAAAAATCACCTTTATTTTGTAATAAAATAAACTTAAATTTAAATTTAAAAACAAATAAATATCCAAAATACAAATCTTTAATGAAGCTGCTTGAAACAGTATATCCAAATTGAAAGAATTTGTCAAGTGCCAAATTGAATCAATTTGCTAAGTAACGATCCTGACCTTTAGTTATATATAATTATAATTAGTCGTTATCATGTGTTTAAATTCCTAAGCAAAAAATCCATGTCCATGGGAGAATAAGTTACTGATGAACTACTGAAGCAACTAATAAGGCCAAGGGAACAAAAAAAAGCATGTCCAAGAGAGCAAAAAATCTTCTATTCTAAGAAAATAATCAGATTTTTGAATTGAAGTACAATCTCAGCTACAAATTCTACAAGCTCCTGGCTTCTACAATCTCAATTTATTGTTTATTAAAATACATTTATTTTTAACTAAAACTAATTAGATGTATAATTCCCTTTTTAAAAACATATAATATATAGTAAAAATATTATCGGTTAATCGGTTAATCGCCCGTGAAAATATTGATAACCGTATCCGAACCGTTGAACCGTTAAAAGTATCGGTTGGTTAAGCGTAACCAAGTAAAAAAAAATTCGGTTCGGTTAACCGTAAAAAGTGATCGGTTTTTCGGTTCGGTTTTTCGGCTACGGTTTTGTTTTGCCCAACCCTAACTATCATAATCCTAATACATAAAACTAGGTCTAAAAAGTATATCCAAAAATACATAAATCTCGAACTAAAGCTGGAACAACTAAACGAATAAGAACAAAACGCGTGCCTTCATAAAGGAGTTGCGCATTGTGAGAGGCAGCGGGCGCCGCCAACACTAGAACGCTGATCTTCAATTTGTCTTCAATCCAGCTCCTAGCGATAGAAAGTCTTCAAAACCACCTAAAAACACCATGAATGTATGCTAAACCCCCTCCTAAATACACAACATAATTGTGCATATCAAGATCTTTAGTTTGACCCTAGACCATGTGAGTGCCAATGATTCTGCTTGTCTTAAATTGAAAGATATGTTGTTGAAAAATGATCCTTGCATTGATGATGGGAATAATTTGCATATGAGATGTGTTGCTCACATTGCTAATCGTATATTCAAGGATGGTTAAAGGAATATCTTCCATGTGTAGACAAAGTTAGACTTCTTGTCAAGTATGATAGAAGCTCTCTAGGTAGATTAAAGATGTTCAAAGAAAAAATTAAAGGGCTGAAAAATTGAGTGCAAATCTTCATTAGTCTCTAATGTTCCTACTAGATGGAATTCAACGTACTTGATGTTGGATGTTGCTTTGAAATTTAAAGACGTGTTTCCTCGATTAGATGGTTTGCCAATAGATGATGATGATAACTACTTAGGAAAGATTTCAGCTAAGGAGTGGGCTAATATTGAGGTCATTGTGAAGTTTTTAAAGCAGTTTTATGACTTCACAAACATTGTATCAGGCTCTTCTTATGTGACAGCGAGTAATGTATTTTTATACATTGGAACAATTGTGCATTTGTTGAATCAAGAAATTGAAAGTGGTGATCCGAGTTGTCAATCTATGGTTGTTGAAATGAAGAAGAAGTGTGACAAGTATTGGGTGATATTGAAAAGATGAATTTGAACATATTTGTGGGCATGATTCTTGATCCAAATTATAAGTTTGAAGGATTGAAATGCGTACTTAGAAAATTATATGGTGAAGAGAAAAGGTTGGAATATTCCATAATATTGAAGGTATCTGCAAAGAGAATATTTGAGCAGTATAGAAAATTGTATGCTCCTAAACCAAAATCTGCATCTTTTGTTGGGTCTGCTGGTACAAGGGTTGGAGTTAGAGATGTCGATGATTTTTTGAATCAGATTGATTCTGAGGTGTCTCAGATGGGTGCATCTAATGATCCAAACTATGTTAGTGAATTTAATCAGTACTTCCATGAGCTGATTTGTAGAGAGCATGATGCTTTGACATGATGGAAATTGAATGGACACAAATTCCTAATTCTTGCTAGGATGGCTCGTGATATGTTACCCATGTCGGTCACTACAGTTCCCTCTGAATCCGTCTTTAGCACTGGGGGACGTACAATATCACAATTTCGAAGCTCACTAACTCCCAAGGTAATAATGTCTTTTATCTTTCAAATACATTTGAACTTAGAATTCTTCTTTAACTAATGATAATGTTTTTTTATACATGTGATTTGTGACTTGAGTAGATGGTTGAAGCCCATATTTGCAAACAAGATTCGATTCTAGCAAGTGTAAAGACTCGTCAAATGGATGAAGCAGAAGCTCAAACTATCTTGAAAGAACTTGAAGTCTATCATGAGAGGGAGAAGATTGTAGAAGGTGAAAGTTTCTAAACTCAATATGTTGAAAGTTTGAATATTTGTATTAAACTCAATTATGCTTTTGTTTCTAAGAGTTTTCTTGCTTTTGTTTCCTTTAATTTCCCTCTTAGATTTGAATGAAGTCTAAAGAAGGGAAGACAATGGTTATGGAGACTTTGGAAAAGAAGGGAAGAGTCCGAAGACAATCAAGAGAATGAGAGATGGGTTGCATTTTATTTATGTGATTCTTATTTAAAATCAAGATTATGAAGTTTTTAAGTTGTATTTTGGATTTGTGTGACTTCTGTAACTTTGTGTTGGAGTCTTGGACACTTGTTTTATCATTTTGAGGCCTTGTTTGTTTGTGACTTGTTAGATTGGTGATTTGGTTTGAATGGTTTAGCCCATAACTTGATGATCATAGGGGTCATTTTGAGGCTTTGTTAATTTATGTCATTTTGGACTTGTACTTTATGTCATTTTGCATGTTTGAATGCTTTTGGACTTGTAATTTTTTTCATTTTGTAGGTTTCCACATGCCTACAATACATGGAAATATAGAATCACGGATCATTTTGCAGGTTTTTCTAAAAAATGGATCTGTTTTGTTCGGGTTTTTTAAAATCAGTTCTAATTCAGTTTGGTTTGGTTTTAGTGTGGTTCTAGTTCGGTTTGGGTCAAATGCAAGCACCCCCTAAACTAAAGAGGCGTTATTGAAAATAGCACAATGTTCGACATTTTATATATAAAAAAAGGGAGCTTTAAGAAAGGAGGTGCTTGCATTATTTGCCTTCTTTTCTTCCCTTCACTTCAATCTTTTATTTCTATTGTCCTTGCATTTTTGTAGCTTGAAATATTGATTTACAACTTAATCAATGCTAGGAACTACTTACTTTTGTGTTGTATATTATATTGCATATTTGTTATGATGTCGCATGCACATGGGAAAGGCCCAATGAATGATGATGATCAACCGGTAACAATGCGAGTTATAAAGCAAATGATTGATGCCTTAATTCCGAGTTTGACAGTTGAGTTACGTACCGAAGACCATGCTTCTCACCATTATGAAGTGGAGGATGAGAATTAATTTCACGGCAAGGAACCAACCCAACTACGCATTGTATCCTCTAGTTTTCCTTCCAAACCATATCGGATAATCAATGGTGTAAATGTTTGGGGTCGAGGACACGGTTGGGGCTCCGATGGGAGCCGTTTCCAACAGTCGTACAAGGACTTCAACCGCAATCAGAATTACACCTTTAATGTTGGATGAGATGATCAAGTTCCACACAAAATGGATAGAGGTATAAAACTCAAAATTGTTGAGTTTGCATGAACTACTAATGGAGACGCGTATGTAGAATAGGAGCAAACAACAAAGGAAGTCCTTGATTATTATCATTTCTCAGAGGAGGAAAAGGTGGAGCTAACCACAATCCACTTCACGGGAGCTGCCCTTTCTTGGTGGATCCAGGACCTTTTTGATAGAGTATGTGATCACACCCACATTTCTACATGGGACAAGATGAAAGAAGCTATATATGCGAGAACAATTCCTTCATTTTGACTATGAGCAACATCTTTAGTTTTGCTTGGATCGTCTTCGTCCAGGCAATCATTTGTCGAAGGAGTTGTATTTAGAAATGAGCCAGCTCATGCAAAGAACTGATATTCTCTATCCATATAAGATCATTCTCTCTAAATTCATACCTAATCTAATAAAGATATTGGTGCACCTGTTCAGAAAAAGTGTTCTACTACTATTATAGATATTGTGCATATTATATGAGCATAATCAACTTAGAAGAATATGTTCAAGGTTCACCAATGGCATGCGATAGCCATCACAAGTCTTGGATCATTCACAACCACCGAGGTTTCAAGTGCCTTAAAGGGAAGTAACTCATACTACTTGGAGGTCGTCCACCATTAGCTTCCCTTGGAGGTCATCCATCATTCACATCTTTAGTTTTGCTTGGATCATTCACAACCACCCCTTGGAGGTCGTCCACCATTAGCTTCCCAACGGCGAACCAGCAACCAAAGAGCTCCTCCACGAGCTCTGTATGGCTTGTCCAAGGAGCCAACTGCCAATGTCCCTCTTTAAGATTTATGTTGCTACAATCGATGATCAAAGCTCGAAGCACCTCTTACTAGCCCAAGTCGGCGAGGTTTCAAGTGCCTTAAAGGGAAGTAACTCATACTACTTACTCTTATTTTAAAAGTCTTGCATTGCTTTGGATTATGTGCATGATTTACCTCCCCTTGTTGTGTCTATTTTGTAGAAATTCAATAATGTATTTTTAGAAGACATCTCGATTAACCTACCCCTATTGTAGGGCTGAACATCAAACCGAACCGAACCGACCAAAACCAAACCAAACCGAAAATGAAAACTTTATTTTTGTTGAACCGAAAACTGAACCGAATGTTTTTGATTCGGTTCAGTTTCGATATTTTTTGGTTTCGGTTTAGGATAAAACCAAAAGAACCGACTTGTATTTTGCAACTTCACATTCATACATTGAAATAAATTTCTACTTAACTCATGAAAATCAAGCAAAAGCGTATAAAAATCAAAGTGAAAGAAACTTAAATATTACATTAAAGAGAGAAGGGGATCAAATTGAATTATCTACTTTAAATAACCTCAATCCATCACAGCAAAAGTAAAAATTTAATCAAATAAATTACAAAAATCCAACACTTTGTACAATATCCCCAGAAATCAATCAAATACTCATGCGTTCAACAAATTTACATCATATATCTGAAAATCCTTGTAAACAATTATGATAGAACAAGTTCTGAAAATCAAATACTGAACTGTTTTTGATATATGTCGTATACCCGAACAAAATTTTCAATGTTGAGTGGGTGAGTGGATGCTGAATCAACTTGAACGGGCTCTAGATTACGCGTCGTCGACGAGCTTCATTGGAGGAAAGGAAGATTGGGCTTGAATTGGAGGAACCGATGAACTGAGGTAGAGCGAAAAATATTGAGTGGAATAGGGAGGTTTGACCGGCGGTGAGTCGACGCAGATAGTACAACAAGCAACAAATGAGGAAGGCGAGAATGTCTAGATTTGGCGTGGAGACAAGGGCGGGATGTTACTAGCTAGGGTTTGTGAGAGGTGTAGATAAAAGCCTTCTCAGAAGTCTAAGATGGATACACTTAATGGGCTACTAAGATATATTGGGCTTATTGGGTTTGAACTCTAAATGTCCAATATATCGATTTTAACTGAATCAAACCGTTTCAAAAAAACTGAACCGAACTGAAACCGAAATTTGGGAAATTCTTGAACCGAAAACCGAACCGACTAGCATAGGTTTCTGTTCGGTTCAGTTCGGTCGGTTCGGTCTAAAACTTCGGTTTTGACCGAACCGTGCTCAGCCCTAGTAGATAACGAAGAAGAAGAAGACATCGCAAGATAACAACACTCGAGCAAAGCTTCAATCTTTGAAGTTATACACTACAAATGGAACAACTTTGCCTTACGATCTGGGAGTTTTCTCGGCTATCTTTAGATCCCTGCAATGAAAGCTCAATAAGATAGAGAGGAGGATCGATTGAACTATCCATTCAATCTCCTATCACAAGATCTCTCACCTTGAAGTTTTGTAGTGTCCCTTTGATCCAATAACTCCAACTCTTCGATCCCATAAACACCTAATGTTCCCTCTTTTCAGATCTCGCACCGACTTTTCCCAAATCTGCCTAGCTATATACGCTGATTTCGAATCTGGACTTTTTCATCGCCGATTTGGTTGCCACTCTCATTATATGACGTTTTCTTTGGTTTGTGTAACAAGCTCAACAATGCTTAGCAAACAGAAAATGAATAAAGGAACAATAATAATACTCCGTAATTAAAAAAATTAATGGTAATTGGGGGTAAGTTATATGGGCTTTACGACCCAAATCATTTTTTTTATTGAATAAATTAGGGTAATTTTTGAAACTAGTATGAACACGAATAGATAAAGATGGAAAGCTAGGGTTTAACTTTGATGACTCCAAATTTGGGTATTATTACCAAGGCCTTTTCTCAATATAATATTATAGCACACCTTTTATAACATTGGTCATTGTAGAATTTTTTTTTGGCTTTATGTGAGCTAGTGTAGACTCTGTAGTTCCATACATGATTTAGTAGGATGAAGAAAATAAACGTGAAAGAAGAGAAAAGGGAAAGAAAAGGGAGAAAAGAAAATATAGATTGGGGCTTCTAAAGTGTATTTGGGCTTTGACCCAAAAGAAAAGACAAGAAAACTTTGGCCCAAAATAAAAGAAAAGAATTCATATGGGCTTGCCCCAATTAGAAAGAAAAAAGAATGAATTAAAAAGGGCTCAAGAGTAAAATCCACTATCTAAAAATATGTATGATTCTTAAGAGAAACGTCAGACTGACAAATTACTAACCTTTCTAAATTAGAGCTTCGTGTATTACATATACCCTCAGTTGTGAAAGTTTCATCCCCGAAACTTGTCAAGGTTAGGAAATTTGGACAAAACAGAGTACTAACAAAATACTAGAATTATTCCGAGGTTTACAAATACCTTCTAAACAAATAGGTTCATGCTCAAACTGTGATATCGGAAGAAACTTGCAAGAACTTAAAACATATCCTAATATTAAATAACTAGCGATTACACACATATTCCAATCTCGACACTACACGTATTATATTAAGCACAAGATAAAACACCTCTATTTACCAGGAGACACGAAACTCACCAAAATTACACAAGCAAATAGACCAGAGAACTAACATTGAGCGCCCTCGACGAAAAGAAATACGAACTCATTATCCGAGAGGTGCTATCAAGATACGATATACTTCTTCGTAATTCTCTTGAAAAATCATCTCGGTCTCCCATATAGCCTCTTTGGCTCTTTGTCAAGATTACTGGACCAATAATAACGGAATCTCCTTGTTCCACATTTCTTCATTCGATGATCTAAAATGGTAATCGACTGCTCAATAAAAACGTGATCCAGTTCAAACACCAGATCCTCATATCTGAGCCGACTAGCTAGGTTTCAGTTCGGTTCGGTCTAAAAATTCGGTTATGACCGAACCAAGCTCAGCCTTACCTAGGTGCCACAATTCCTAATAAGGCAACCTATAGGATTAGCCTTGATGAAACCAAGGATTTGCAATCTTAAGTTCAGGCCTTGCTAGAAAAAGGATATTTGTGGAAGAGTCTTTGCCATTGCACCTTACCGGTCATTTTGTTGCCTAAGAAGGACGTGTTGTGGCGCATGTGTGTCAACTGTAGGTTTGTCAACAATTATACAGTTAAGTATCATCATCCTATTCTTATATTAAATGATATGCTAGACGAGTTGCATGGTTCCATCATTTTTACAAAAAATGATTTACGTAATTGGTACCATTAAATTAGTATAACTGAAGAAAATGAATAGAAAACCACATTTATAACTTTGTATGGCCTTAATGAGTGGTTAGTCATGCCATTTGGGTTAAATAATTCTCCATCTATTTCCATGCGCTTAATGAATCATGTTTTAAGGGCTTATTTAGGAAAATTTGTAATTGTGTAATTTGATGACATCCTAATATATAGTAAAACTGAGTTTGATCATTATGAGTATATTTGAGTTATTTTAACCATTCTTACTATACTTAATAAATGTCATTTTTGCTCATAGTCTGTTATGTTTCTTGGTTTTATTATTAGTAAAGGATGGGTTGACATGTTATGTTTTATGGTTCTAGTGTGATGCCTAACGGACGCCGCTGATTGTAGTTGTGATCGAAAATCATTGTTCTCGCTGGCGAGAGGGTAGAAAATACACCACCGCTTGGATCAGTGAGATTGCGAGCCCAACAAAACTCACCACCTCTTGAAATAGAACTCGCCTAAAAATCCCTACATAATTGCATCGAAGCTCCAAAAAACCTAAAACACCTCATAATCGACCCATTGTTGGATTTTGATCCAGAATCACCATTAAAACCTAAAAAATTAACATTCATAAAACTCATTCTTTATAGAGCATGTAAATATGAAAGATGAAAAAAGCTAAATGAAGATAAAAATTAGAAATTTAAAAAAAGGAGTAGAACGAGGAAGAAATGGATAACTTATTTGAAGAGTTTTTTGGAACATGAAGATCAATAAATGCAAGCTCGAAAAGTGTAGGAAAATTTGTAGGGCATGAACTATCACAAGCGAAAAATGAAAAGGATAGAAAGTGGAGAAGATGAATTAAAGGGGACACTCATTAGTCCCCTCAAGTTTTGTTATAGACAAAACTATTGCGTCAACTCAAAATATAAAAAATAATCGATGATGGTGAAATATAAAGAAGCAGCCCACTTAGAAAAAGAAAAGCATACAAAGCCCAACTCAAAGCACGCCCTTTAAAAATCCCTTCTCAAAAGGTTCAGTTCAAAGCTCGAACAAATCCAAAAAAGGTATGTTGGAATCACACATGAAAATTATCCACACCATTTATTCTCAAATTCCATAAACATACAAAAACAACAACAACAATAACAACTTCGCTCTAGTATAGTCCCATCAAGGCGGGGTCTAGGGGGTTAAGAGTAAGCGCCCTAACCCCGAATACCCCAAGAGAGTGTTTTCGATAGGCTCATGGCAAATTAAAAAAAATATACATGTAAGATCATAGAAGCACTACCTACATATCCATACAATCATAGGAACTAAACGTCAACTACACTAATCCTATCTCTTCATAAGTTTTTATTTTGGCCATATACTTTATAAGTGTAATCCGGTTGAGCTCCTATCTAATTATCTCCTTCTAGCTCTTCTTCGGTTTACCTATGTCTCTATGAAAATTTCCAAGAACTAACCCTTCACACTTTCTCACGGGATATCAACAAGAAAGTATAAAGCAATAACCATCGCCAATCACAACACTCTTTGGCCCAACCGATAATCAATGACACAACTAAACTGGCACTCGAACTCAAGTTGCACATGAGTTGTTTTCCATGTAATCATATGAAGTCATTGACCTCACACATAAGGAAATCATATGAAGTCATTGACCTCACACATAAGGAAAATGTTGATACAACCCCACAAGCATCTTGAGAGCAGTTTTCACACTCCTATATACTTGAAGTGAGCCAAATACTTGAAGTGAGCCATCATCAAAGAGGTCCATAAACTGAAAAAATTATACTTTTGTTTTCCGAAAAATAAAGACATGTTATATTTTTTGAATCATTCGTATTTACAAAACGTTCTCGAAAAATGTTCATACAAAATGCGAAAATCATCTATTGCCTAGAAAAATTTAAACTAGTTGATTCGTTTGAAGAGATTCATTATCGAGTATGGAGTTAATTACATAAAAATCTATCTATATACTAAAGAAGAAGCCTTTTGGCCACATGTCAACCTATTATTCAATTTGCTTATGTGTCATTTTTTGGTATTTTTGAATTATTATTTTTATTAATAATTTGGGTCCCATTATATTTTAACTAATTTTTTTATGCTTATTGAAATAACAAATTCTTAAACACTCCTAATATGTAGGCATTTCAAATTTTAAACATTAAAATATTTATAAATTAGGTAAATTTGAAAATTTAGTTTATTTATCCAACATATTTTTAAACAAAATCCGTACATGGTACGGGAATTCAACTAGTCTAGACCTAAAACTTGTCATTTGGATATTGTGGGACTCTTTAATTTATTTATAAAAAATGATCTGAATTTCAAATCGGACTAGTGAATTTTCGGACGGATCAGTCGGCTCGCGGCCATCGCCTGTTTTTGGGGGCCTTGTGGCTTGTGCAGTCGTGGGTTTATGTTCTCTCTCTTCTTCTATCTTTTGTTTTTGCGATTGCGACGCTGCATTTGAGTCTTCTCCTTCCCTGACAAGCTTTCCACTACCCGATTGCTCTTATTTTTTGACCCAGGCCATTTGCACTTTTGCAGCTTCTCCATCTTGAATCTCTCGGAAGCAAAAACACCACTATTGGGTGAAATGGAGGTTGGAGAATCATCGGGGTCCAATAAACCCCCAATGGACGAAGAGGTTTGGGCTAAACTAGGTAGGATTTTCTAACACAAATTGTTTGTTTGATAGACTGCAGAAATTTCCTACCATGTTTATATTCGTTTCTTCTGTCGTTCTGTTCTTGGTAAGGAATGAGCAAAATGCTGCAAATACGATTTTACGTTGTTATCTGTATCAAACGTGGAAAATATATATTATGGGTCTAACAATTAAAAATTTGTATCTCGTGATTGGCTCTGGGAGGGAGCAAAATTGAAGTTCTTGGGTCATCAACATTGAGTGCAAGTTATTGCGATGTCCTAGTGCCTTTTTTACCATTTTAGGGTTTCATCATCAGAGTCTGCTGATGAGGAATGGGGCACCTTTCTGTTGGTGGCTTTCTTCTTCGTTAAACTTCGACCTTGGCTTAAATTATTAGGGTTTTGAATGTGTAGTGTTCGCGCAAGTATGAAGGGTCTGTAATCAGTTGTATAAAAAATATAAATAGCTTCAATCTTGGTTTGGACAAGTCATTTGTGTGTGGAATTGTCCTTGTCCCACATTTGCAGACTGCAGCACTTGCATAAAAAAGGATGCAAGGAAGATGGTTGTTTATTTGTTTGAATGTAGAATTGATTGTATGTCTGTGTTGCGACTTGCAACTCCTTTGAATCTTAAGAGTCTTTGTGCAAGAATCGTCTTGTGGTTTGTCAGGATTTTTGCTATTTTTTCCCCTGACGATTTTCTTGTCAATCTTGCTGTAGTGCCGTTGGATTCAAGATTCCAAGAGTTCGAAATCAGACTAAATGAGACTATTGTGTGCTCAGATATCTCATCGGCTTCCGGTAAACGTGTATGGTGCCAGATATCAAGAAATTCTGATCTCTGCTCAGCCAAATTGAAAAACAAGAGGTATTTTGCAAGTTTTATTAGGAGGATGATACACATACACTTAGGCGTACATAAATTCCCGAATAACCACCCATTACCCCCTAAATTGAAATCAGTAAACCCTATATAAAAAAAAAAACTTACTCTGTACATGTGGCACAGTTAAATAGTGGGGTAACATTTTAAATTTACACCAAGTGTATGTGTAGATTTGTCCATTTTGGTACTTAACTTGGTTTGGGTTCAGTCCCATATAAGATTCTTATTGATATTATGCTAGCTGACCATTTTAATTGTCTTCTGTTGTAGTTCAAATGTAATACTTGTAGATGGGGCTATGATCAATAATGGTGATGTTGTCAGCATCAATTGTGGAAGTGAAATAGTCCCGGGTCCAGTTGGAAAAGGTTAGTATTGGTCTCTAGTTAGAGACTTAGGCTTTCTCATGGCTACTAACTAGATGTCGAGTCACTAGTAATGTATCGGCCCTTCTATTGATCTTCTTGGAGGCAGTTCTTGGTTTTAGGTTCTTTTGGATTTCATTTGATTGATCCGAACAATCTGGTTTCTGGATGAAGTCTTTCTATTTAATATTGGGGCTACATTCATCTTTTTACTGTAAATAAATTATGAAATTAGTCTTTGTTTGTCAAAATCTTCTGTTAACGTAATAGAAGGGACATGTAGGCTTGTTCGATTTAGCTAGTAATATTTGAAGTAAGTTAGTGGGTTGGTAGATAAAGGGTTGAGACTAATCTTAAACAAACTAAAATATGCATTCATTCAAATTGAAATGACTTGCCATCCCATTGAAGTATTACAATGAAACAATGTATCTATTTTCTAATTCATCACCTGCGCAGACGTTTCTAGCATATTAACCATGTGATATAACAAGTTTTTAGCATTATATAATCCGTATATCTTGTTTTGGATTTTGTTTTAAACATTCAGGACATCTGAAGTACAAATTTGAGGTAATGCCTGTAGACACTGGATCTAGCGAAAGCAGGTTAAAGGTTAGCTACTAATAATCATATCTTCCTTACAATACTGTCGTTTGGTTGCTGGCAGTTATAGTTTTTTCGTCTGATTCTAAACTTTGCTGATCTTGCTAGATTTCCGTGGATGTTGAGCACTCAAAATGCAGCATTTGCTTGAACATTTGGCATGATGTTGTTACCGTTGCACCTTGCCTTCATAACTTTTGGTTAGTTACTGCTTTCTTTATTTGGATTGTAATATGTACATAAAAAGGTGAATTGGCATCTGAAGTTTCTACCAAAAATGGTTTGTCTGTTGTTTCTAGCAATGGTTGTTTCTCTGAGTGGTTAAGGAGGTCTCAACAGAAGCATACAGGTACCTTATGTCCCCAATGTAGAGGAGCTGTGCAATTTGTTGGAAGAAACCACTTTCTGCACAATATTGAGGAGGTACATGTGCTGCATACCAATATGCCAATTTATTTTATTATTTTCCATCTTAAGGTTAAAATTTACTGTTTCGGTGTTTTGCAGGATATCTTGAAGGCTGATGCTTCCTTGAGGCGTCCCAGAGACGAACTTGATGTTCTTGATAGATATGCATGTATAAAGTCAAATATGGTAAGTGTCCTCATAAATAAGATTTAGAAAGACACAAATTATCATCTTATTATTACTCATTCTGTAAGTTCTTAATTCTTTTGTCCTTTGACAAATAGCAAGCATTAATTGTTCCTTAGCTAACAGTAATCATCATTTGATCATAAGTTAGCACAAGGTATTGAATATGGTTTCTTTCTGATTGAGGTAGTTGTTCCTAAGTTAACTATAATAGTTGGTCTTATCATAAGTCAACTGAGGTTGCTGTTCCTAAGTTAACAGTGATTATCGTCTTGTTGTTAGTTAACTGAAGGTTTTGAATATGATTTCTTTCTGATTGAGGATGGTATAGACTATACTTGCATAAATTCAGGCTGAAATAATTTGGTGCTTCTTTTCTATGCAATGGCATAGGTTCTTACAAATGGAAAGCTGAATTCTCGAAAGAGGACTCGCTCACCAGTATATTCTGAAAGTGATGATAGTGAAGATCCAGGGCATTCATGTCCTCAATGTGGTAATTTTTTACCTGACTCTTTTAGGTTCCCTATAAAATTCTCCTATTTCTTTCAGTTGTGAGTACTATTCTGTCACAATTAAATAACACATTCATTATATGCTTAATTTCCTCCCACTTCATAAGACACAATTTCTCTACTTCAGTTTGCTGAACATATTTTATTCATGTATATGCTGATTGCTCCATTCATTTGTATTTTTCAGCTGCTGAATTTAATAATTTTCACTGCAATCAAAACACCATCCATCTACAGTGTCATTCATGTGGAGGAATGATGCCTTCTCGGTCTGATAGTGGCTCACCTCAACATTGTAAGTTAGTAAACTGTTATCATTCCATTATACATATAATTCTTGGATGTATTTGAATTATTAAATATTTGGAACAAACACCCTATTTTGCAGGCTTAGGGTGTGATAGAGTATTTTGCGGTGCTTATTGGCATGCTCAGAGAATTCCTGATGCTCACCTTTCTCATCCAGTTTGCAGTAGAGATACCTTTATTCCTGTATGTTCGAAGGAGTTAAATTTCCGTTTGTTCTAAAACCCTCAGTTCTACCGCCAACTCCTCTTTCTTACATTAATTTTGATATTTTGCAGATTTCAGAGCGTAGATTATCTGCAATTCCATTTTCTGTACACGAAGGGAATCAGTTTGAACAAGGGGTGAGTACTTCCTAAAGTCAAACAATGGTTTTCTTACCCCCATACTAAAATTAAAATTAAAAATGGAAACCTAAAATTTATGTTGGTTCTGTAGATCACACTGAAATGCATACAACACGCGGGGAAAACAGTGCAGGAGGTTGTCTCAGAGTATGGTGTAAAGCTGGTCAACGGAGAATTTGGTAAGTCTAAATTTGGAAGCGTCTTTCTTGTTCTTTCTTTGTTAGATAATAACCAATTGGCTGTATACAAGCAGTTCGACATTATATATATTCTCAAATTGAGGCATCCAATTCTAACACGATTGTTAATTTACCCAGACCGTTCAAGGTTGCCTCTTAAACATCCTGATTTAATAAGTACTAATACACATCTATGCAAGTAAGTGTTTCCCCACTTGTTTATTCGTCTTACTTTTCATTGCACGCATTGTTCTTAGAAATACCAGACACTTTTGACCAAAAAAAAAGAAATACCAGACACTTGCCCTTGTAAAATGACGAGCTCTTTTACTTGGCAATTTGTATGCAGCGAGTGCTTTGAGAAATACGTCTCGTACCTGCTCTACTGGTACCGGGTTACACTGCCAATGTTTGTGAGTACTTCCAATCAACTGGTTAAAAGTTGTTCATATGACACTTGTATGCTTTCCTAATTGTTCTAAGGCCCGTTTTTGTTTTCCTATGTTGATGTCTGGTTCTTGGTTCTTAATTTGTAGTACACGCCACCTGATCTACCAACAAGAGAGAATTGCTGGTACGGGTTTGCATGCCGAACGCAGCATCACAGCGTCGATCATGCCTGTAAACGAAATCACGTGTGTCGCCCTACTAGAGGATTTCACTTTCAGTAGTCTCCTCCTTGACTTCAGAATGCAGAGATAGAACCGTTCAAATTTTAGTCTCCTTGTGGCCTATTTTTTGTTCTGGTCTGTTCTGTTGTGTTTATATCAATGCCAAACTAAGGAAGGCGTCTTTTACTTGGTTTTGTGTGGCCAAATTGCCTTTTTTTATAAACTTTCAATTGCCTGTTAAGTTTGTACCAAATGTCTAATTAAACCTTGATGACGAGTGAAACATTTTAAATATTTAGCTATATCAAGTGGTGAATAACTCTCTATTAACAAATAAGAATTGATCAAGCAATGTGTGGAAAAGGTTCTGTGTGTGTTTTTTTGGGGTTGCGCATAAGACACGGTAATTACGGTACTAATATTTTATTTGAAAGTTGCATCAGAGAGAGATGGTCCAAATCTGATTCGATATGCAGAAGAAGAGGACAAATTTTGTTTAAGAAAAGGTGAGAGTATGTTGTTTCGAAGGATAGAAGATTACAACAAAATTAGGTGGATTTGTAGCATTTTTCAAGTCCCTCCGTTGGCTCTTCTAGAATAAAATGAACCTCAAAAACACAGAAGAAAAAAAATAATAACAACAACAAAGTTAGGTGGATTTGTTGCATTATGTATATAATCCTTTGGTATACGATGGAATGGAAAAAAAATGGTGAAACTTACTACTATCCAAATAAATTATAGTAGTAAATGTCTGTTTCAGAACAAGAACCAGTGTTCTATAGTTCCATGTTTTCTGGCTCTTCTGTCTTTCTTTCTATACATAATAAGTAAATGATGATAGTAGTAGTATATGTATTGTGTCTATTATTTCTACTGAAAAACTGGTGAGCTATGTTTTTCTTCTTTTATATACATATATATTTGTTAGGTGAAGTAGGTGTTAATACAATATATTTTCCATTTGGTTAGCTGCTTATATCACACACAATAAACAAACTATGTATACAACGTGCTTTGCTGACAAATCGGGTACGATAAGGACATTTGTATAATTAAGTGAGAAATTAGAACGAAAGCAAATCATCTACTTCTGAAATAACAAAGTGTAGATGATTATATTTCATCGTGTGCGTACACAACTTACCCTGGTGCATGACAAAAACTTAACGTTTTTTTTTTTTTTGGTTCACAGTGTTGGAATTCAAGACGTTGAACCACAAAGCTCAGTAATAAACACAAAACACTGATTTCATTAATTAAGAATCAGGAATTACAGAATTTGTTCTTCGTGTGGCCAACACAGCTCACACTCTCTACAATATTCTGAATTAGGGAACAAGTAAGGGAGGAAGCCGGTATATATAGCACCGGTCCAATTAACTAAACCAACGAGATATTTATTTAAAAGAAGAACTGGATTCTACTAACAAAGAAGAAACCCCAATCTCAGTTTTTCCCGCTAGATGTAGTTAAATGCCCAGATGGAGAAAATGCCAGAGTTCCACGCCTTTGTATCTGGAGGCTCCAACTTGACAATTCCTTGATCTGTCATATTTCTACATTCCCCCCTCAAGTTGGAGCTAGGTCAAGACCCAACTTGTGAGAGAGATAGAGGTGTTGCTTGTGAGGAAGGGCTTTAGTCATCAAATCTGCTATTTGTTTTTCAGTAGGAATATGAGCTGTGCAAATGAAACCACTTTGCACTCTTTCACGAATGAAATGGCAATCTAAATCCACGTGCTTTGTTCTTTCATGGAAGCAAGGGTTTGCTGCCATTTGTTGTGCAGCCCGGCTGTCACAAAACAGGGTAATTGGTGTCTCTACCTTCAACTTCAGATATGTAAGTAAATAGCTGCACCATATCAGTTCAGAAGTTGTGGATGCCATACTTCTATACTCAGCTTCGGCGGACGATCTTGACACCGTTTTCTGTTTCTTCGTCTTCCATGACACTAAAGCATGCCCTAAATAAACACAGTATCCGGAGAGTGATCGCCGAGTAGTTAGACATGATCCCCAATCCGCATCAGTAAAACCAGTTAACTGCAACTTGTCTTGCACTGGATAATGTAATCCCATTGTTACAGTTCCCTGCAAATAACGAAGGATATGCGTGGCAGCTTGCTAGTGGGGTGCTCTCGGATCAGAAACGAATTGACTCAGATGTTGTACGCTGTAGGAAACATCTGGACGTGTTAGGGACAGATAAAGCAGTCGACCAATGATTCTTCTGTATTTTTCTGGATCGTGCAATTTTTCCCCTTCATCTTGTCTCAATTTCAGCCCTGTAGGTAGTGGAGTGCTGACTGACTTACATTCAGCCATATGGCAGTCTTTCAAGATGTCTTTTATGTATTTCTGCTGACTCAGAATGACACCCTCATCATCTCTATATAACTCAATTCCCAGAAAATATCTAGCCAAACCTAGATCCTTGATGGTAAATCGTGTATGCAAGGCTTCTTTGACGAGACTGATCTCTGCAGTGTTGTTGCCTGTCATCAATATATCGTCTACATACACTAGCATGGCTGTGAAAGAAGAGTCTTCTTCCTTAACAAACAAGGAGTAGTCTGCATGGGATTGTTTGTAACCTAGGGACACCAGAAACGAGCTTAACTCTAAGTTCCATTGCCTTGAAGCTTGCTTTAATCCGTAGAGGGATCTCTCCAATTTGCAAACCTCACCAGGTTTTGCTTGTCCATACCCTTCTGGTATTTCCATGTAAATTTCTTCATCTAGATGTCCATGAAGGAAAGCATTATTCACATCTAATTGATGTAAATCCCACTGCTTAGCCGTGGCTAAGGCAATTAGAATTCTTACAGTTGGCACCTTTGCAACTGGGGAAAATGTGTGCTTATAATCCTTTCCTAGTTTTTGACTAAACCCTTTAACCACTAATCTTGCCTTGAACCTTTCAACATCTCCACTGGGCTTGTATTTCACTCTGTAGACCCATTTGGACTTAATTGCTTTCTTGTCCGGTGGCAATGTGGTTAGTGTCCAGGTTCCATTCCTTTCTAGTGCCTCTAATTCATCCTTCATGGCTTTAACCCATTCTGGATTGCTTTGGGCCTCTCTAAATGTATGTGGTTCTTGAAAAGCCAATACATTTGCTAACGAGGCAAAGTATTCCTTCTTGGCTCCATTCACAACATAGTCTCTGTGCCATGCTGGTGCAGTTCTGACCCTATCTGATCTTCTCAATTCTCGGCTGGTTTCATTAGGTGCAACTTCTGAAATAATTGTTGAATCTGTTCCAGCAACAGCATCCTGCTGCAGCAATGGTTCCCCTGGACTCCTTTGTTCATTACTATGCCTGCTTGTTGTAGCATTGTGCTGGTCCATTTCAACAACATGATTGCTCCATTCTTCATCCTCAAACTGTAGCTTTGCTGTTTGTTGGAGCAAAACATTTTCCTGGTTTGTTGTTGAATGTGTTTTGTCAAGGAAAGGGAAAACGTCTTCATGGAAAACCACATCTTTGCTTAAGAAAATGGTTTTACGCTCCAAGTCATAGAGCTTATATCCCTTGCAATCTTTTGGATATCCTATGAAAATACATTTTCTGCCTCTTGCTTCCAGTTTATCTGCTGGTTTAGGTGCATTGTAAGCAAAGCATAAGCACCCAAAAACCCTCATGTGCTCATAACTCGGTTTTTTTGAAAATAAAACTTCAAAAGGGCTTTTCCATTTGAGGACAGCCGAGGGCATTTTATTGATAATGTAAGTGGCCGCCAGAATGCATTCTCCCCAGAAATTCTTTCCCAACCCTTCTTGTATGCGCAGTGCTCTTGCTGTATCAAGCAGATGTCGATGTTTTCTTTCCACTAGTCCATTCTGCTCAGGTCGGTAAATCATGGTTTTCTGATGCACTATTCCCAACTGAGCAAACAATCCTTGGCAATCCCTGTTAACAAACTCTGACCCATTATCTGATCTAAAAGCCTTTGGAATAATTCCAAACTGATTCTGAATTAACTTCAGAAAATCCCTCAAAACCTCATAAACTTGTTGCTTTCTCTGCAACAAAACTGTCCATGTAGCTCTGCTACAATCGTCTACTATGGTGAGAAACCCTGTTTCACCACTCAATCCTGCTGTCCGATAAGGGCCCCAATAATCAATATGAACTAACTCAAATAAATGTTTAGTAATAGAAGAAGGCAATTTATGAAACTTAGCTAAAGAACAAACTTCACATAAGAAATTGTCTTGCAAATGACCTTTGCAATTAGGTAAATGCGACATTTTTGACAAAGAAATATGTCCCATCCTTCTATGCAACAAACTCATATCAAAATTCCCAACAGTGGCACAACTGTAATGTTCAGAATTAAACTTATTTAAAACTGGTAAACTACTATCTCTTCCATTGCTCTTGCCTTTGACTCTGAATAATCCTCCAGATCCTTCACCAATTGCCACCACTCTATTACTCCCATGGTCCTGCACCATGCAACAATCTTTGTAAAAATGGGTGACAAGATCTCCTGAGGCTACCACTTTACTAACAGAGAGCAAGTTATATCTAAATTCTGGAACAAATAACACATCTGTGAGTATCAAAAACTTATTCAGTCTAACATCCCCCCATAGTCTGGACAGTTTTTGCACTACCATCCGGTAATACAATATGTACTGGATGTTTGACTGGGCGTGGATTGAGCAAAAGATCATAGAAAGAGGTCATATGATCTGATGCTCCTGAATCCACTATCCAATCTTCCATGTGACAATTTACTGCATTCAAGACAGAAGCTGTTATACCTGCAAAGTACAGGTTTGAGCTGATCTCTTTTCCCTTTGAGGTTGAAACTCCTCTCTGTCCACTGCTGTATCCATAACTAGTCTGTCGTGCACCTTGTCCTCCTCGTGCTTCAACATTCATAGCCCTCTCAGTTCTGTTGCTCTTGAAGACTTCTTGACAAGCATTCTGAAAATTATTCACTGCCTGCATCAATTGCTGATCAATGTTGTATCTGTGGTCACTAGCATTTCCATACTCAAGTGGTGTCTCAACCATGCTTTGATTCTCCATTTCTACATTGGCAGCCATTTTAGAGCCTTTCCGAGCTCTCTTTCCTTTCCACCAATCCGGGTACCCGACTATTTCGAAGCAATTATCCTTGATGTGGCCTTTCTCTTTGCAGTGATAGCAAACCCGCTCATCCTTCTGCTTCCTGAAGTCTCTCTTGTCTGATCCAGATCCATTGCCTCTGCCAACATCATGACCATCAACCCTACTGTTCTCATTTCTGCCATTCGACCTCATAGAACTTCCCTGATTTGCCAAGAAAGCCGACCCCTCACTAGGTAAGCCGTTAGAAATTTGCTTCTGTTTTTCAACCCCCAGTACTAGCTTATATGCCTTGTTCACATCGGGCAAAGGATCCATGGCCACGATCTGGCTTTTGACCGTTTCATAATCACTATTCAGCTTCATGAGAAAATCCATCAGTCTAGAGATATTTTCCTGTGCTATGATCTTGCTAGTCAAGTTACACATACAGTTTTCCATTACACCACAAAAACAAACAGGAACACCAGCCAGATTTGACAACTCATCCCAACAAGCCTTAAGTCGACAATAATAATGAGTCACCGTAGAATTACCTTGTGTGATTTGATTGAGCTCCTGGCGAAGCTGGTAGATCTGTGGTCCGCTGCTTTGCTTGAACCGTTCGCATATCTCCATCCACAGCGATCGTGCTGAATTCGTGAAAACGAACCCATTTGACATCTCTGGGGTCATCGAGTTAAGGATCCAACTCGTAACCATGGAGTCGCACCTTCTCCATCGCTCTAGCTCCATCGTTCCGGCATCAGGTTTCACTCCAGATCCATCGATGAAACTCAGCTTCGTCTTAGCCATGAGCGCACGCTCGATTTGCCTACTCCAGGCGAGAAAATTTCCACCATCGAAGAGCGTTCCCGTTAAAACCATTCCCGGGAAGTCGGAATTGGCCAACATCAAGGGATCGACCATATTCGCAGCCACCGCCGTCTTGTAAGCTTCCTTCTCTGCTTCATCTATCGCCATCGTAACAATCGACAACAATCGGGAGCAACAGATCTCCGTAAACACGAGTGAACAACAAATCAACAAATCAAGAATTCCCGATGCTCTGATACCATGTGGGAATTCAAGACGTTGAACCACAAAGCTCAATAATAAACACAAAACACTGATTTCATTAATTAAGAATCAGGAATTACAGAATTTGTTCTTCGTGTGGCCAACACAGCTCACACTCTCTACAATATTCTGAATTAGGGAACAAGTAAGGGAGGAAGCCGGTATATATATCACCGGTCCAATTAACTAAACCAACGAGATATTTATTTAAAAGAAGAACCGGATTCTACTAACAAAGAAGAAACCCCAATCTCAGTTTTTCCCGCTAGATGTAGTTAAATGCCCAGGTGGAGAAAATGCCAGAGTTTCACGCCTTTGTATCTGGAGGTTCCAACTTGACAATTCCTTGATCTGTCATATTTCTACACACAGGAGGCACAAGACCATTACGACTTTACGATAGAGAAGGGAAAGATTCATTGAACTCCTGGTTGTGAGTTGTGTGCAACGTGAATTTGAATAATGTGCAACATATATATTTCACACATGTAAAATATGTTATTAACATTTTTTTAGTGCAAAACACAAAGATGTATATGTTATAACGAGGGGATTGAGTGGTGGGTAATGCGACGTGCAAAGCGTTTTACTCGTATAACTTTACTGCGTGTATCACTATAGACACATAAATATATTGCGCATTAGGTTCATCACTCAATAATAGACATAACGTTTGTGCAATACCAACTTACAGTTTGTAGTAAAAAATATGCCTTAATTCTTAAACATTGAAAATGAATAGCACTATAGAAGTGGTTGATGCGCATTTGAGTGTAACTTTGCAATATTAATTGACATAATTTGTGTATTTTTTATTCATATATAAAAATGATTTTATTGAGTATATCACTTTCAAATTATCTCATGGACGTTTATATGCTTTTGCATACATTTTGAATTTCCATAACCTTTTCATCTTTGTAGATAATAAGAACATCGTGATAAAAAAAAAAAAGAAGAAAAGAATGTCACTATGTATCGGATGCCATGTATGACTAAATGTTGTTTTTGTATCGGATGCCATGTATGACTAAATGTTGTTTTTGTATCGGATGCCATTTCTTTGTTAATATTTGCTCTACTACGTGATCTTATTTGCATCGGCATATCACTACTTCTGAGTATTCTTTTTTAAAAAATTCACATGTGCTTATATTTGACACTAATGTTTTCTAGGAATATACGGAGTACTAGTACAAAATAATAATATTCCCATAAAAAAAAATTAACTTGAATTTTTTCTTTCTATTTTTTCACACGATGGTTTTCATAAAGGCCTAAGGTTTTTTTTTTTTGGTAAGCTAATCACCGCCTCTTCATTATTTAGTTAACTCATTAAAATATGAGAGGTCTACAATTTTAACATATGTTCCAAATTCATTCTTAATTACTTCTCTCCTAGAATCCATTCTCATGTAAATCGTCCATATATGTGTTTGTTTTTTTTCTCCCACCTAATATGTAATAATTCACCAATTTCATACTGTAGATTTTATAAGGGAAAAACAAAAACAAGAAAGGGGAGAGCAACAACAAATTGATAATAAATGAAGTAGATATTTGCAGAGTAGTAGTAGTCGTAGGCGCGGTGAATTAATGACAAGGAAGATAAGGGGTAGTTGCCGCTGATGACGTGTCCACACCTACCCTGCAGTCCTGTGGGCCCCACTCCACCCACACACAAAACATCTGCTACCCGTTTGTTTACCCCCATTTATTATTTCTTCTTCTTCTTCTTTTTTAATTAGATCATTTGGTCCACCCAAAAATAAAGGGGCCCTCGCGAAACTCGAATTCCAGACGTAAACGTTTGATGGAGCAAAACTCTCCGCTGAACTGGAATGACAATGATAAAATAAAAAAATTAGATTATTTGGTTGACTAATTATAATCTGTATGTACGTACTTCTTTCTGCACAAATTAATCTTCTCCCCATCACAAACACACAGTACATACAAATATGCCATAAAATCCCTCCAATTATCACTTATGGACAATTTTCTTTACCAACGTACGCACATTATTTCAACAGTCATTTTTTAACTATAATTGTCTTGTAAAATCACTTTGACATTTTCTTTACCACTTTTGACATTTTTACCATGCTGTAAAATTGTTCATCAATCGGAGTTTCTAAATTTGGTGAACTAAAACTGAATATTTAAAAAACTATGAAACCAGCAGAAGATTTAAAAAAGACCGCTACAGAATTTCATGATTCTATGATCTTCATTTCCTTACATGAACAGCTGATCATCATCTAACTAGCGAAGAAACGCGAATATTAGAGAAAATAAAGGATGGGTGTAATTACACTCGATCAGCAAGGAAGATGAAGAAGAGAGAAATTAAAGGAATCCATGAGCACAAAAGCTCATTGGCCATATGTGATGGTTGTTGTCATTGCCAAACAATTACATGAAGATTTGGAGTTTTGAAACCCTAGATGGCAACACAAACAAACTCCTTGTTGAACCACCGGCGATTGCCTTGATGTGTTAACGTTGGTTGAGCCTCTCCACGAGTACGAATATCGTTGTTGTTCTTGCTTGTCAATATTGCAAGGCGAAGAAACCCTAGCCGAAGGAAGACTAATAGAGAGCTCGAGGTTAACTCCTTCGAGCAACGGAGGATCCTCGCCCGTCACAACACTATTGTTAGAATCTTCATCACGACCCGAGACTCCAACATTAATGGGAGCACTTGTATTTGTCACCTTTCTTGTGAGGAAATTAGGGTTTTTCGTTTCGGGCATGGGATGATCAAATTGCAAGAGAGAGCCTTTTTGCATGTTGATCAATTGAAACCCGCCATTTTGCGTTTGTGTGGTGGTTGTAGTAGGTGTGTCATTTGATGAAGTGGCCACGGGTGTAACAATATTGCAAGCATTCTTGTTCAATGAATTGGTGTTGGTTGGAGACGAAGAAGCATTCAAAGGACGGTGTGTTTGAGGATCGATCCCGCGAGTAATGAGCTTTCGTTTGATGTGGGTGTTCCAGTAATTCTTTATTTCATTATCGGTTCGTCCAGGAAGACGAGCCGCTATAAGAGACCATCTACAAGAAAACAAAACAAGAACAAGAATACAAAAACGTCAATTTAGTTCTTGAGAATTGGAAATTGGAGCAAAAGGAATTATGGGTCATTGAATAAATTAAAATATTACTTGTTGCCAAGTAAACTGTGGAGGTTGATGATGAGATCGTCTTCTTCGTCGGAGAAATTTCCTCTCTTGAGATCAGGTCTGAGGTAGTTTATCCATCTTAATCTGCAGCTCTTTCCGCATCTTTGAAGACCTGCAACAACATAACCAAAACTTAATCACAAAAATGTCATAAAAACAATTTCACCTACCTAACAACAACAATATATATAGACTTATTTAGTAGTACATGTACAAACAATCAAACCCAATAAGAAAACTGTGCTAAATTCAATTTACACACCAAATTAATAGGTTTTTTTTTTCTTGAATCAATCAATTAAGCATCTAAGGACACAAAATCATCAATTTTTGTTAAAATTTGGAACGAAATAATATATACAAAAGCTAGCGAGATATGTATGTGGTGGTACCAAATTAGAAATTCTAGCATGCCAAGAGGACAAAACTTGTTATCATTAATCTTAATTAATTACTTGCGTTTAATCAAACTGCTGAACAAAAACAAGAATCAAGAATTGTTATTTCTAAGGGTTATTGTGAGAAAAAAATGAGAAAACTGACCAGCAGCTTTGGGGAGAGAACGCCAACAGCCTTCGCCATGAGATTTGATGTAGTTAACAAGACGTTCGTCTTCTTCTTTAGTCCATGCGCCTTTGTTGGTGTGCTCTTTCTCGCAACAAGGTGATCTCCCCATAATTAATACAATAATTATGCAACTAATTAATATATATATGACTGACTGGACTCCGGGCACAAGGAAATTAGATTAATCAACTGGTGTTGAAGCAAGAAATTCAAGGGAAAAGAGAAGAGAAGGATGGAAGAAGAAGAAGAAGGTTTGAGAGAGAAAGAGAGAGTTGAAAGGAAGAAAAGGGGGAGATTTTATGTTGTGTGTGGGGTGGGGGGGATGGTGGGGAGTACACAACTACAACTACAACTACAACTAGTATGTTTTAATTCAATTAATACTGACTGGGGCTGGGGCTGAGGCTGGGGTTGGGGTTGGGGTTGGTTTCAATTCCAACCATCCATTGATGATGAAATAAATGGAAGGAATCCATTTTTTTTTTATTTTTTCTTTTAATTTGAAAAATATATACAGTATATGAATACAATAGAAAGAGGACAAAAGAGGGCATGAATTTGACCGAAGTTGGTAGAGAGGAAGAGGGGGCCGGAGGGGTGGGTTAAGCATTTAAGCAATTAAGCAAATAAGTTAGTGCTGGATTTGGTAGGTACCTCCTACTTTTTCCATGTTGTTGCGAGACCGATGCCTATACTTATTCTCCCCCTCCTCCCCATTTTTTATTGCTATTTCTTCCTTTTCTCCAATTTTATTACTAATAAAAATAAGACAAATTAGTAGTAAATATACCAAAAAAAGTCAATATTGCGAAAAAGGTATATCTTTTTTCAAAATTGCAACTTTATCAAAATTAATTAAGTGGGTACTCATTTTTATTGCAAAAATACCCACTCATCCCCCAAATGCAATTTTTTTTAAATTAAATATTTATGTTTAATTTTGTTTAATACGAAAATTGAATCCTTCTTTCTTTTTCAGATCTACGCCTCCCCCATTACAAACTCGAATCCGACGCCTCCCCCTGCAAGTCTGCAACTCGAATTCGAAGCCTCCAGTGCCTCGTGCAGCCCGCCCCGATGCCCCTCGGCCCACTGCCCCGCTCCGCCCCAGTGCCCCCTGCTCGGCGGTTACTCCAAGTAAAAAATTTTCCGGCGACAGGATAAAGCATACATAATGACAGGATAACTATATAGAAAGACAGGATAGAATTTTCATATTTCTTTTAAAACTCATAAATCAAAAAAAGAATTTTTATTTATTTAAAAAAAGATTTATTAATGTTCATTTTATAGCAAAGATGCCCACGTGGGTATTCAAATGCTATTTAAGTATAACATGGTCATTTTTGCAATAAACATTTTTAGTTGGTGTATTTCTGCAAAATCGCCTAAAAATAATAGGACTATAAGTTAGAGGTTGGAGGGATATGGGCACACCCTCTTACTCATTGGTTGTTTTATACCACTTCTTTAAAGGTAAATTTGTCATTCTACCTTGATTTTCTTATTTAATAAAAGTTGTCATTTGACTTATTTTAACCTTTTTTTTTTCTAATAATATCCCTATTAATTAAAAATATGTACATAAATCTACAAAATGAGATAAAAAAAAATCTTAATAAAATTGAGGATTTTTAAGTCAAATCAATCAATTTCTTTAATTTTTAGGGTAAATTCTAAAACAACTATTTTACCTTAACAGCGGGAGTACCTACTTTTGAAATGCTATGGTAGCTCTTAAATTAATTTTGTTGCATTATATTTTAACTAATATTTTTGGATTTATCGGGTTCATTAATTCTCCTGACATATTCAAAGTATAAATATCCCATCTTCACCCCTCATATCTTACTTGTGCGGAATTATATTAGGACGACAATAATGTTGAAGCTAGAGACCGGAGGATATATATCCTACATATTTAGATTATCAAACTATCAAGTTACAATTTTACTCACTTCTTTCTTGAACTCGTCTTGATTTTTTGGTTTATTTATGTTGTACCTTTCTTGACTAGGTTATTTTTCCCTTCTTTTTGTACGGTGTTGTTGTTGATAATTGATTTTCGTCTTTCTTATCGGTTTGTCCTATTGCCGAATTTTCAATCTCTTAATCTACAAATGTTGCCTCGTACATCAAAATTTTATCTTATACCTAAAATCTTTCTCATTTTGTACTTTTCAACTTCTTTTTCAAAATTTGGCATAAAAACATTTGTATAAGAAGAAAAGTAAACTTACTTAATTTGGTGTATAGAAGTTTATACAGCGGAAGGGTCTAATGAAAGTGATACCGTAATTCATAATACAAATTACAAAATGTTATAAAAAGGGTTTTTATGGATTATATATAGATTTTTATATAGAGAATAATACAAAAGGTAATTGTCAGTGACTTAATAAAATTATGTGGGTTCGTCCAAACCCTTTTTTTTTTTTTCAATTGGGTAATTGAAACTTGTAAGTTATAGCTTATAAGAGCAACCCCAACGGGTTCTCTAAATATTTCTTGAAATTGGGAAAACAAAAGCCATTTTCTCTAAAAAATATTTGCTCTAAGTCCAACAGCTTCTCTATTTTAGAGAATGCAGCATTTATTATTGTATAATAATTTATTTATTTATTAATCAAGTCAATTCAAAATCATTTTTACCCTCTCTCTATTATAGAGAATTGTCTCATTCCCTAAATTTAGGAAAGAGACTTAATATTTTTGCCTCTTTTCCTATTATAGAGAACAAGATGGGGAAATTGTTGGGCTAAAAACATGCCCCTGCTTCCCCAAAAATTCAATTTCTAAGAATTTGGGAAGCTGTTGGGATTGCTCTAACCGTATGGGTGTGAAGTATAATTATTTTAATTAATAGGTTGAATCTACAACATTTAATTTATTCATTTAGGACTATCCCTACTCTTGAGAGTAGACGTAACTTTGTTTTTTTCCTACAAAATTAATTTTAATGTTTTTTTGGTACGTTGATTTAATTCTAATGGTTAAAGGGAGAAGAGATAAAAATGTTTTGAGATGATTAAAAAACAAAACATGCAAATAAATACAATATTTGTGTGTGACACGAGGGTCCATATATCCTAATATTTGTATGATTCAGAAGTAAGTTTAGACTGGTGTACCTACACTTCATCTGAATTATTATAATATTCGGTTGATTTGGTTTGTGCAATTAAAAATTAATATATTAGTTATATATTCCTCTAATTATACTTTAGCGCATATTAATTATGTATCATGACGGTTTACATATCGTGATCTACATATACGTGTATATTGCTAAATCATGATACTTTTTTATGGATTAATTGTCTAGAGAAACCATAAATTATTAGGGTGGTCAAAGAATGATAGTTGTTATGCTGTTTTATAAATATTGTTGGATGTTGTTTATATCTAAAAAATATATAATAATGCTTGATTAAGGTATATGTGGCGATATAGCACTACATCTGAATACATATTTTTATTAGATAATGACTAATAAAAATATTGTATGTGGTGCCACCTACACTCTCCAGCTTTTTGTCTATCAATAAACATTAGTAATTGGTAATTTGGGCATATAAAAAAAGTTCATGACATCTATATGCTCATTTTGTGATCGATCTTGTATAGATAAAACTACATGCTTAATTCTTACTTAGCACATGAAATTTTATTGTTTCAATACATATTATAGCAATTTCTTTTTGATTTATCTAGTGTATGAAATTTTCAGCTTTTACAATAGGGTAACTTTTTTGAAACCATACGTTAGAAATTAGTTAGTTATAAAATCTTACATGACTTTGTATACCCACTAAGCACTTCCGTTCGTGTTGATTGTTGAAACTTTCAATTGGAACAGTCTCAATTCTTGTATTACAAAATAACCTAAGAATAATTCAAATTTTTAAAATGATTGTGTAGGAAAACGGAAAGAAAATAGTGTAATAGTTTTAATGGGTAGCCTTGTATCAAATTTAATTTGTCAGTATACTCTAGTTAAAAGGTTATCCAATATTTTTACATTTAAAACATATAAAATTATTTCATGTACATAAAAATTATGAACATTTTCAACTAAAATACTATGCTCATACTTATTCAACCTATAAAGTTAAACAAAATACTTCTTGGCAATGAAAACGCCTAATGAATTTACGCAAGGAATTCGAAAAAGGACTTATATGGCAAGTTGAAAATGGACAAAAAATTAAATTTTGGGAAGATAACTGGGTGTTGGATCACCCCCTTAAAGGCTTGGCCTTGCAATCATATATCCAAGATGGAACCGCAAGGGTCTCGGATTATTTAACGGCGGATAGAAAATGGAATACACAAAAACTCAAAAATAGTTCTTCCAGATGAAGTTGTTAATATCATTCAGGATATTATGATTCCGGTTCACAATATCCCGGATCCTCTATATTGGACCCCAAGTAAGAATGGTTGGTTTTCTACTTTTTCAGCCATGAAATTGATAACACAAGAAAAAATACAAATCCCATCGGGAGTGGAATGGATATGGCAATTAGAAATGATTCCTAAAGTTAAGAATTTCATTTGGAAAATCAGCGCGAATGGATTACCAACCAAAGCGAGGCTAAGAGAAAAACATGTTTCAACACCGGGAGGATGTGTCTTGTGTAATTGTACTGAGGAAAATACCACACATCTATTGACAAAATGTCCTTACACACTAAGTACAATTAGAAACATAAATCAAGCAACCGAACAAATGATACAAAATTATGACCCAGGAAATAAATCAGCAAAAACTATCCTTATTGAATTATTCCAAAGCTTGGGGAGAAAGAACTTCATTGAATTAGCTGTCACTTGGTGGTGTATATGGCATCAGAGAAATAAATTAATATTCCAACATACAAACGACATTATATCGGACTTACCCTCATACATAAGATACAACTAGATCAATGGAACAAATCAAAAATATGGAATGAAGACGAAAACAAAAAAAACAAATAAAAGACCGAAAAAAACACAGAAACCAAAACAAAAGTCATGGAAAAAACCACAGGTTGGATTTGTTAAATGTAACTTTGATGGATCAAAATTGAATAATGGATTCGCTTCGGGAGGGGCCATACTAAGGGACCATAATGGCAATATGATTGACATAATATCAAATAAGCTTGACAATATTTCGGTGATAAAGGCAGAAGTTCTAGCTTTAAGGGATGGGATCAATCTGGCACGAAAATGGAAATGTAAGAATATAGAAATAGAAGGGGACAATTTGCAGGTCATAAAAGCTGCTCAAGGAGTTAGAAATTGTCCATGGGAAATTGAAATGATTATGACGGATATTCTGGTTTCGCTCCAAGAGTTCCAGAACACCAAAATCATTCATGTTAACAGGGTGTCTAACGCTGTGGCTGATACTATTGCTAGACTGGGCCACAGTCTCCCTGTTAACGATATTCGGAACCACCAAGAACTTAAAGTTCTCATCCGCCAGGATGCTCTAGGACGTCCTTCCTAGCGGAGTGGCTCCTAATCCTTACCTAATCAAAAAAAAAAAAAAAAATACTATGCTCATACATTTTTAGTAGTATAAAATAGACACATTTAAGTAATATATGTGCACACATTATAAAAAATGTATACACATCTCATAATCCAATATTGTTTGGGAAGCATAAATTTAATACTACCAATTAGAGTTGAATTAACTAATTAAACTGAAATGAGAGAAAAAAAAAGAAAAGAACAATGTTCTAGAAACATTAATAGGAAATTCTGTCCCTAAATTATTGAAAATTAAGGCGGAAGCTTTTTCCAAGCTAACCACACATAATAGTCCATAGAGGGGTTGTCGTTTCTAGAAGGTTTTAAGCTTTTCGGAGAGTCACGTTTACTTGCTCCACTCCCTCCCTCTTATGATCTTATCTTATTATGCTTGTCAACTTCAGTTGGTTCCAATTCACCAACCTCCTCCCCCCCCCCCCCCCCCCCAAATAACCATCATTACAAAATTTAAGTTTTTCATGTCCAATTATATGTATATATATATCCTCCTACTAATATAAATATTATTCCTCATTTCATTGTTTGAATTTGTCACGCGTTGATCCATGGACAAGTTTTTGACCTTATTGGAGTTGGATGTAGTAGTTGTTGAATCAACTAATATCCGGCCATATCGATCTCTTCAAGGTAAACATAAAAATTGAGTCCGTTTTATTCAGATACGTACCTTCTTGTTTGATAATATTCCATCTTTTTAATTATAAACAACATATCAGTGGATTATACAATATTCATTTTAGATGTATCTTCATTTTCATGGTTCCAAGACTTCCACTAAAATAATATTCATCTCTTTAACTCCAAGCATTAGCTAAAAGTATACATACAATTTGAGATGTGGAGTCTCAACTTTGCAAATCAAAATCACCTATTCATATAAATCCCCAACCCCAATGACAAAGACGTGGCTTGCTAATTATAATTACTGATTTATTCTTCATTTGTGTGACAGTTACAATTAAGCAGCACTCGATCAACACATTAGCATTTGTTTAATTCTTACTAGTATAAATTTATACATTATGGAAATTAAACTGGAAAATTTTAAAACATTTCAATAACCTCTTGAATGTGACACTATCAACTTGTAGCACATACAAGGCATACAAAAAAAAGAGAGAATTTTCAGCATTATTAATGTATTGGTGTATACCATACCTATTTTAATTATTGTGGGGTATTTGTATTTGCAAGTGTGTGGTGGGTAGGAGTTATAATGTCATCCAAAAACACTTTAATTTTTATGCAATCTCTTAAGGCAAAAGCTAATGTTGGTTTTATATACCCATGATGAAGCCCTAGCTAGCTAGCTAGTGCTTCTAGAAGATAGGACTTTTATTTCTTTTTTTTTTTAAATTAAAAAAGAAAGATGAAAAAGAAGGCACTTGCAAAAAAAAGGAAAAGAAAAGAGAAGGATCATATCAATGGAGCATATGGTAGGTAAACTACCTCTTTAATTTTTCTCGTGTGACTCCTCCATGGCCCTTTTGGTCTTGTCTTGCTCATATCACCACCACCATTTTTCTTGGATAGCTTATAAGGTGGGCCCTTTGTTTATATCTACCCTTCATTGTTTTTTCAATATTCTCTATTGTATGTATACTTTTCATAATTATTCTCTTCACATATATTCATGTCTAATTGGAAATATATTCAGCTTATCCATGTGTGAATCTAAATTAGGTGTAACGTACATGTAATTTATTTTGTATAGCCATATATTTGATGTGATTGTGAGCTCTATACATAAATTTATATGCTCAATTTATATAGGATAGGTAAGATTTCATTGAATTTTCGCCTAACTATGTAATCAGGCCAACTCTATCCTTTTCTTCTTACAAATACTTATATGTTATAATGGTATTATACTTACTTATCAATCCAGTGTAATCTGCTCATAATGGGGGTTGGGGGTTAAAATATACGTACCTTTATTCCAATAAATTTGAGAGGATATTTCAGACGACTCAGAGATAATTAACAAGACAAAAAAACTAAACTCAATTATGTAACAAAAACAACTTTGGTTATCTCATAGAGATTTAGAAGAGAGGTAGAGAATATCGTGAGAGAAGAGAGAGTAGAAATATACTCTCTAAACGATGGTGTAAACTGGATGATTTCATTCATGTACAAGGATTACAATATAAAGAAATATATTTTCCAAAAGCAGTTGGCTCGTCCTAAAAGAAAAAATAATCGTGTTTGAAAAAAGCCTCTCTATTAATTGGTTAAAATTGAACTTTTATGCTTCTAAGCGAATTAACCCTTCTTCTTTCACAAGTTTTTTTAATTCGGGACCACAATAGTAAAATTCTTTGTTTTGATCAAAATAAACATCACTCCATTTCAATTCTCCAAGCTGAAGCTCTTGCATTGCTAGAAGGAGTGCGATGTGCGGTTACCTTAAATTCAACCCATCTTATTATAGAGGGTGACAATTTAATGCTTATTAATTCTTTAAAAAGAACTTGGAAAGTTCCTTGGAAAATTCAGGCTATTGTTAATGATATCCGTTACTTTGTTGCTTTTATTCCTTGTGTGATGTTTTTACTTTTTACATTGTTTCAGGGAATGCAATTAAGCGGCGGATTTCCTCGCTAGAAGGCATTTTAACTAGTTTTAATCATCTTAGTTTCACTATCTCTCATTTTTTCCCGGGATTATTGTTAGATCCTTTGGATGTCTCTCAATACGTATAATTCTTGTGTCCATAATCATCCTCTGTTATTTGAGTTTCTAAAAATCATTCGCTGTGATGATTTAGGTTGACCTTGTAATATTCAGGTATCCTAGTGTTTGCCTTGTAATGAGCTAGTACCTCATTTCTTCAAAAAAAAAATATATAAAGAAATATATAACTATATTTTAGAATACAGATAAGATTAAATAACTGACTTCTTAAAATACAGAGATTATGAACTAATATTATATGCAATGTCCTTGGACTAATACTCTCTCAATATATATGTTGTTTTACAAGGGTAAATTTTCAATGAGATAAATGAAAAGATCAATTCTAAAAATGAACTTAGAAATCTAGATAGAGAATATCATGGAAATTCCTATGAGTAAGAAATCACATCAGACACAACAAAAAATAGCCCGAAGTTAAACACAAAAACAAAACTTGGGGAGAAAATAGGGTAAATCACATTAAGTTAACTAACACAAAAACAAAAACTCAACCTTTGGTCCTTCACCTTCATTTGACATCTGATCTTGGTGAGTTGGATAGCGTTTTGAGCACACATATATCACGACATTGAAGATCTCATTTTGGAAACAGACAATGTTTCTATGTTATTAGATTGCATATGTCGCGACAGTGAAAACGCTACTTCTAAGCTTGAAAATAGCGGACTTTTGGTGCATGTTGGTTGCAAACTATCAAAGCCAATCGTGCAAGTCATCAAGGACAATTCCAATTCCAATCCATACCATAGCATATGCAATGCCAACATTAGAGAAGTGGCAGCCAAACCAAGTGTGTCTAGATGTTTCAAGCGCAACAACGTAGACAAGGCACAAATTCGAAGGGGTCATACCAAATTTGTGAAGACGGTCAAGATTCGGGGCATGATCTCTCGCAGCTAGCCACACGATGAAGGCACACCAAGTTGATCATTGATTTCACCTCAATATCACATGCAATGGATTTTCCAATTCATTTTCAATTATAACTAATAGCACAACCAGATACTATTAGTTCTAACTAATTAAACAATTATGAAACCATTAATGATTCAGTTTAATAGCAACAATAAGGATATGAATATAATAAGATACAATTCTAGCATAAAACAACCAACTTTTATCCTAGAATGTGTTGAGAGAGTTTTACTTGACAACAAATAAATTTTTAGTCAAAGACCCCGCTGAGTACAGGGGAGTCATGTTCGTCCATGGGAGAAAGTCTATGTCAATTTTTGTTACTTGGAGCGCAAGTAATCAGTCAAAAGTAGGGTTTTTATCAAAGAAGAGAAAAATTCTAAAGTTAAGGTATCCCCACAACAACAATCATGCATACATACGCCAATGAAACACATAGATCATGCTTTTATTATATAAAGTTACTAACTTCCGTTAACTTAAGCAAGTAAATCAACTAAATTTCTTTCAATCAATTAACTTTACTATCTATCTCTTCTACTTCAACTAGGATTGATCCGCTTTCTCTTCAAAATCCTAAATTGACTATTCTGATTCAAGGTTTCCACTTTCGCTTCAACTATGAATGAGAATTTTCTTATCCACTTTCGTTTCAAGGAATTAAGAACAAGAGAGAAGACTTATGATAGAAACAATCAAAACATGATCAAAGGCAAGCATACATAGCCATTGTTGGGTTAACCCCAAGCTTAGAGAGAGAGAAGACTACTCACACCTCATAATTAAAAACATCTAAATTAATTAAATAAATGCTTACAACCGAATCCAAGACAAACTTGTTTATCTCCTCACTCTCACGTCTCCTCTCTCTCTTATCTACCCTAAAGCTAACTTGAATGATAAGAAAACATAAGCTAGGAAATCAACATCAGAGATGCGGCGGGTAGGCGGTTCTGTATGCTTAAGTGGTTCTATATGCTTAAGTGGTTCTGTACGCTTCAATGTAGATGGAAAAGGAACAATAGGCTTCCATTCATGAAAAATAGGAGTTTTAGAAGCATTCTCAACATTTCAGACAACTACAGATGGGTGGTGAGCAACATCAGAAGGGAAAAAATCAACATTAGAGAGGTGGCGGGCTGGAGGTGGGTACCACCAGGGGGCGGCGATTGCCACTTTTTTTCGGAAATTTGAGGTGGCGGGTCATCACCGTCGTGGCGGTCGCCGCCAGACGGGTGGCAGGCACCGCTATCTTGGCGGCCGTCGCCACGATTTAATTTTTGGTCACCACCTTTAATTTTCAATTTCTCATAGCCAAACTCCTTTTGGCAGCGGGTGTCGCCGTTGTAGCAGCGTTAGCCGCCGTCTTCTTCGTCAATTTCTTCCTCTATTATGTCCTCAAGATGATTTAAACTCCTTAACATGATAACACTAACATTCCGAATATTCGAGTTAAGTTCGGTTTGAGAATGGAGCTTACTCGAGTCTCTTGCTTCAAGTTTACTCACTACTTCAGAGATCTGACTCATTTGCCTTTCCAAGTTTTGAATGCTTACTGATGTATTTTCTTGGAATTGCACTTGACTCTTTGCCAGTTTAGACATATTCTTTGTAAGACTGAGATTATTTTGCATCAACATCTGGATCATGTTCTCCATGGAAGGAGCTGGATTAGAGTTCTGTTCTTGAGTCCTTGGCATTGATGGTCTATGTAGGATCGTCAGTACGTCTAGTCACCGACCTCAACTAAGTCGTCGACCTCTTAAGTAAATGCAACGGAAATAAACTACAAGAAAGACTTACTTGCACACAATGATTTTTTGTAGTGGAAACACTTGATCGATGAACTCTATCAGTCAAGTATGAAAACCACTCCCTTCCAAGTTCTCACTAGGAAGGATTAAAAGTCGTATCTTGCTTTATTGATCTTTTGGATTGTTTACAAGAACACCCTGGATCTAGGCCTACTTCCCAAGCACTCTAGAACTCGTTGTGAACCGAGTAACTACAACCCTCAACCTGTCTAACAAGCCTACGTCTCTCGAACTCTCGTTTTCTTTCTTTCTTAACACAAAAATGGAGTATGAGTTCGTGAGTATTCTAACATAAAGCCTTAGCTTAAATACACACAAACTAGGTCAGATAAAAGAGAATAATATCTTCCAATTCGGTTATGGCAGTATATTATTTCTTTTATATTTACAAAATCATCCTAAGCATAACATAAGATTACAATAAAAAATGGATTAGGGCAAAGGCAATAATCGGCTAACAATATAATCCTCATGAGATCTTTCTTAAAACAAGATTATACTATCCAAACTCCAAATATTTCACACGTCTTCAAGATCTCTGAGATTTGCCTTCAACACATGTCGACGACCTGACTGACGTTGGCGACTCTATTCAAAGACTTGAGGTCGTTCACGTGGTAGACATTTGGAACCATCAAAATCAAAGACTCCAACTTTTCTAAAAAATCCCCCCTTTTTGATGGTGACAAACTCCTTTCATCCTGTATAAACATGGCAAGACCAAATATCGAATAAAATATGCAAGAATACCAAGTTTGCCAAAAGTTCCCCCTAAGTTTGATAACCCACATGTAATTCAACACAGATCAATATTCCCATTATTTTATTTACCCCCATCCTTGTACCCCTTTTTGATGATGAATTACATCCTTTCATGCATCCTTTGACACCCATTGATCATCAATCAATTTGTACCCATCTTGCGAACGATGTCAGAATTCAGGTGGTGGACGTGTTCCACCTCTTCGTCAGACTCATACACCTCATGATACAAAAACACCTTCTTGATGATTGAGCGGTATGGAAGAGCATGTTGAGTACTGTCCTTGACAGATTCCATGTGGAGAAGTAGCAATCTAGCAAAGTTGACAGGTTTCTTGTTGAAAATTTTATCCATGACAAGAATGTCTTGGATCATAGCAGTGCTCCTCATTTGCTCTCGGGGAATCAAGTTACTGATAACCCAAGTAAAAAGAAGCTTTCTCTTAGCACACATTAAGTTGGGGGCAAAAGAACCACCTTCGACGTCATCAACTTGTGTAACCTTCTTGAGCAACTCGGATGAATCAACTTCCTCAGACCATGCACCTCTATGATATTCAGCAAATCCTTGTGCATCACTTTCAGAAGAGTGGCTAACTCCATACTTGACAGTGTAAACTTTTCTCCATTAAGCTCATAATGACACATAGTCGTCTTTTCCCTGTCTTCTACAATCAACGACCTGTAGAATTCTCTCACCAACCCAGGGTTAAACTTCTCTTCCTCATGAAACGGACTATCCCAGCCTTGAACTGATAGCAACTCAGAAACACCCTTTAATCCTGTGGACTCGATGAACTCATCGTCTATGATGAGTTCCTTAACGAATTCTCGCTCGGCGATATTACTTCCTTTACCTTTGATTTCCCCACTACCCTTTTTAGGTTTCCCACTAGCAGCAAGTCGTTCACTTGACCTGGTGGGTGCCTTTTTACTCTTCTTAGACCTAACTGTTTTCTTAGACATAACCGAGTCACCACCCTCAGACCCAACGGGTGTAGGAGTCGATTCTCTACCCTTTTTCCCTGTAACCTTAGCACTAGATCCCCTAGTTCTTGGTTTCTTTGACTCCTTAGTGATCACCACATCATCCTCATCAGATTTTTCAGATTCAAATAACTCCTAAGCAATCTCTTCTTTTGATTTTTGCTTAGAGGACGACGCAATAGATTTCAAAAGAGAAAACTTAGGATCACTGGGAGTATCTTGTTTAGAATCATCTTGACCTTCAATATTCAGTGGAAGGAGAGGTGAATCTGGATTGTCAATGGGGCCGATCACCTTTCTTGGGTCAACGACTTGTTTAGGGTCATCGACCTGAGTGTCTATTCCCACCAAGTGAACAATAGTCGTGTTATCTGCGGTGACTGGCACCTTTTGATCAATATTCTTCTCAATATATATGCTTGAACTATAGATGAGTTGATGGGAACTAGATCCTTGCAATATATTTTATTCAATGCAACTGAAAAGGCGATTTCCTTTTTTAAAAGATTTCGAGATTTCTGAAAAGATACCGTTGGAGAAAGGTAATTCTTATCTTACTCCGAAACTGACTTTCTCAACCTGGTCTGCATCAACCACTTAACCAGCAAATTTTCAACTTTCCCATGTGATGCACAGTCACTAACCTTACTCAAGTTGCCAACATCCATTGAAAAGAGAATACGCCTGGTTCTTTGGGGTTTTGCACAAGGGTGCCAAAGAGAACCAAGGGAAATAATTTATGTGGATTTTTCAATCATGCAGATAAGTCTCCGTTCATATCAAGACACATAAAAGTAAGCTTATAAAGACTCTCTAACATGATAGGCTTGAGTCAACCGTCATTTGTGCTTGTAATGAAGGTTATGAACATCAGTTTTTTACTCTTTTGGGCTCAAAGAATGGTTTCAATATGCACTTAAGATATAACTCAAGAAGCAAAGAATGAAGACATTATGATGTGCATGGTTCATGAGTATGTAACAAGGAAGCATTAAAATTTAACACCTCAAGATCATAAAACTTTTGAATCATAAATAGAGTATCTAATCTAGCCAATCATTGAGGGAAATAACTGGGAAATAGATTAGTTTAGGGAAATCATACCTAGCTCCATGTGGAACTTTATGAAGGGTTCCCGATTGAGAGCCTTAGTGAATATATCAGCACGTTGTTCACTTGTCCGGCAGAAATCCATGGTCACCAACCCTTTTTCAAGACAGTCTCGAAGAAAGTGATGACGTATCTCGATATGTTTAGTTCGTGAGTGTTGTACAAGATTCTTTGAGATGTTGATGGTGCTTGTATTGTCACATAGAATAGGCATGCCATCAAACTTCAAGCCAAAGTCATGAAATTGTTGCTTGTGCCATAGAAGTTGGGTACAACACGCGACAACGACGATGTACTCAGCTTCTGCAGTAGAGAGAGCAACTAAATTCTGCTTCTTGGATCTCCATGACACAAGACATGGTCCAAGAAATTGAGCCATTCCAGAAGTACTCTTACGATCAACCTTGTTCCCAGCTAAATCAGCATCTGTGTACCTGACTAGACCAAAGTCACAAGAGGTTGGGTACCATAAGCACAAATCATCAGAACCTTTGAGATACCTTAGGATTCTTTTAACAGCCTTGAGATGAGATTCTCTTGGATCGGACTGAAATATAACACATAAGCATACACTAAACATGATGTTTGGTTTGCTTGCCGTGAGATATAGTAGAGAATCTATAATACCTCGATACAAAGTCTGGTCAACCTTCTTCTCATTCTCATCTTAACCAAGAGAAGTGGTGGGAGAGATAGGAGTGTCAAAGGATTTTGAGTTATCCAGACCAAATTTCTTGACACACTCCCTGAGGTACTTTTGTTGATGCACTCTTGTACCTTCACTATCTTGAACAACTTGAAGTCCTAAAAAGAACTTAAGTCACCAACCATACTCATTTCAAATTCACTAGGCATGAGGTTGGCGAACGTCTTTACGAGTTTATCATCTTTAGAACCAAAGATGATGTCGTCAACGTAGACCTGCACAACCAGAGTGTGCTTTCCTTCTTTAAGAAGAAAAAGGGTCTTATCCACATGTCCTCGAACATATCCGTGTTGTAGCAAGAACTGAGAGAGAAAGTCATACCAAGATCGTGGCGCTTGCTTCAATCCATAAAGTACTTTGTCGAGTTTGAAAACATGATTCGGGTGGGTGACGTCTTCGAAGCCTAGGGTTTGTTATACAAAAACTTCTTCTTTAAGAAAGCCATTCAGAAAGGTTGTCTTAACGTTCATTTGTTGAAGCGTGAAACCATGATGAGCTGAATAAGCAATCAAAAGACGAATTGCCTCTAGACGTGCCACGGGGGCGAATGTCTCATCATAATCTATCCCTTCTTGTTGGTTATACCCCTTAACCACAAGTCTTGCTTTGTTCCACACAACGTTTCCAGAATCATCAAACTTATTTCTAAATACCCAACGTGTTCCAATCACAGTTCTGTCTTTAGGTCGTGTAACTAGGTGCAAAACCTTGTTTCTCTCAAACTGATGAAGTTCTTCTTGTATAGCACACACCCAATTTGGATCTTTTAGAGCTTGATCCACATTCTTGGGTTCCAAAATAGAGAGAAATGCGTTGAAAGCGCATAAATTCTGAAGTGACGAACATGTTTGAACACCTTTTGAGTAGTCAGAGATGATGTTGGTTATTGGATGAGCATCTTTCTGCTGATAGTGCAACTGAAGCTGAGTGAGGTCAAGTGGTCAACCACCTCACTATTATGATCATGCTCGGTGTTGGAATTATCGATCTCTACAACTTCTACACTTTGATCGGGCTCAACATTACCAGAATCTTCATTTTCTTCTATCTCTTCTAGAGCTGGCATATCAAAATTGTCTAGGTCATCCACCTGTTCGGGGTTGACAACCTTTGGAACTTGAACAACTTTCACAACACGAACTTCTGACTCATCACAAAGATGAAAACCCAAATCATCTTCATCTTCGTCGACAATAGAGCTTCCTCCCATAGTGTTCTCATCAAACACAACATGAACACTCTCCTCTACTTTTCTAGTTCACTTGTTGAAGACTTTGTAGGCCTTGCTATGCTGAGAGTAACCCACGAAGGTTCCTTCATCACTCCTAGAATCCATCTTACCAAATTATCTTTGCCATTATTATTTACTAAACATTTGCAACCAAACGTACGCAGGTGAGCAACATCAGGTTTCTTCCTCTCAAAAGCTCATATGGTGTTTTCCCAAGAAGAGGACACACCATAGCTCGGTTTAGTACATAACAAGCAACATTAATAGCTTCACCCTAGAAATTCCTTGGTAGACCACTCGAGATCATCAAAGTTATCGACATATCCTCCAAAGTTCGATTCTTTCTCTCAACTACACCATTCTGTTGAGGAGTTCTTGGGGTTGAAAAATCGTGGCCTACACCATTTTCTTTGCAAAAGTCCAGGAACTGAGCATTTTCAAATTCTGTGCCATGATCAGATCGGATTGAAACCAAAGGTACTCCAAGCACCTTTTCTGTTAACTTCCTCTACGCACTGAATTCTTCAAATATCTGGTATTTAGAAGACAAGAAAAACACCCAAGTATACCATGAAAAATCATCAACAATAACATAAACACATCTATTACCTCCTCGACTTTTCACACGCATAGGTCCACAAAGATCCATATGAATTAATTCTAAAGGCTTAGATGTACTTACCTCCTTTTTCGATTGAAATGAAGATCTAACATGTTTTCCTTTCACACATGCTTCACAGATTTCATACTTGTTTGGATCAATCTTAGGTAACCCACGTACCAATTCCTGATTGTGAAGTTTGTTGATAAGTTGTAGACTCACATGACCAAATCTGTTGTGCCAGAGGTTGGCAACATCTTCGACCACTTGAAAACACAACTTTTCTTCAGGTAAGAGCCAGGGAAGAACTTTATAAAGATTTTTCTCACAAGTTCCCTTCAGAAGAGTCTTACCTGAATTAACATCAATTACTTCACATCCATGAGAATCAAAAACCACTTGATAGATATGTTAGCACATAGTTAGGAAACACTCAAAAGATTGTATCTAAGACCTCTGACATAACTGACGTTGTTGACACAAAAGTTTTTAGAGATTCTTACCTTTCCAATACCCACGACTTGTCCCTTACTGTTATTACCGAAGGTGATGTTGCTACCTTCCTCTTGATGAAGTGAGATGAATGACTCAAAAGCTTCCCGTCATATGAGTTGAACACGCACTATCGAAGAACCAGGGACCGCTTTCTCTCACTTCATTTTGCAAGGTAAAAGTCAATTTTTACGAACCCAGGTTTGCTTAACAACTCTTCTGGGTTGGACAACGTGGTGATTTTCAGAACATCTTTCATTATAAACTCTCTCAAGATCTATGGTAGGCTCACTTTCATGAGCATCCCAAAGTTCATAAGATTTGCTATACCTTTTTTTTTCCTGCACTCATGTTGAAGATGACCTTCTTTTCCACAATACTAACAAGTTTTATGACTCTTAAGACCAACATACTTACTGTAACCAGGATAGACCGGTTTGTTGTTAATACGAGCTTGAAAGTCAATTTTTGATGGCTTCAAGTTCTCAACTTGTTTCTTCCAAATTTTGTGTGCTTTTTGGCTTGAATATCAAAGTCGCTTACCATTTCCTAGGTTCCTCACCTCGGAAGTGGAACAACTTCCCTTGTTGTTACACATAGGTGTGTTGCCTTTAGGTTCGGGTGGACACATAGTTTTCAAATCCTTAGGCACATAGGAATATCCAAGTCCAGGTCTTGAAGTTACAAAAGTTTTAGCAAATTCTTCAGTCGCTTTCTTAGAAACAAACTCTTCTATCCATTTTTTCTTTTTAAACTCATCACTACCCTTTTCCTTTTCAAGGTCATTGACTAACTTAGCATTACCAAGTTTCAGCATGAGATTTTCTCCTTCAAGGTTTTGCTCTTATTTTCTTTTCTAAGTCATCCACTTCAGTTTTAAGATTATCACAAGTTTTGCAAGGAATAGACTCAGAATCCAAAGACTTCTTTTCTAACTTAGCACATTTAAGAGACCAACCTTCATTATCATCCATTAAGTTAGAGATGGTGTCTTCTTTTTCATCAAGTTTTTCACTGAGTTCGGTAAGAGCTATCCCAACAGATTCCCCAAATTCTTGAAAATAGAAATTTTGGGGAATCTGGGGCACTTTTTTACCCCAACAGTTTCTCCATCTCATTCTCCATTTTAGAGAGATTCTCCAAATATGTAGAGACTTCCCCAAATATAGGGTGATCTCAAAATCTCCAAAATCTTATTTTTTTCTTTTCTTTTTTTCTTTTTAGGATTTTAAAAGACATTTTCTTCAACCAAACCAATAAGCAATTGCACTTTTTTTTAAATTGAGACAAAGATGAAATGTATTGATTATTTGAATGAAATGAAAAAATGTTAATATTTGTATGTAAAAATATAAATATTTATTTCTTTTTTGGTTAAATAATAAATTATTTATCACTTAATAAATCAAGATTCTAGAATGTTTTTATTTTCTTATAAGTGAAATAACAAATAATTTATTATTTGTTAATCTAAAATTCTAGAATATTTAATTTTTGTACTAATCAAATAATAACTATTTATTATTTATTATTCTAGGATTCTAAAGTATTTTATTTTCTTATTAGTAAAATAACATATAATTTTTCATTTATAAGTCTAAGATTTTAGAATATTTAGTTTTCTTTTTAGTCAAATAAGTAAGATTCTATAATATTTTATTTTCCTACAAGTCAAATAACAATAATTTATCATTTATTAGGTTAAGATTTTAAAATATTTTTATCCACAAGCGTTGATAGGGTTTCTTGACAACAAATAAATTTATAAGTCAAGACCCCGCTGAGTATAGCGAAATCAGGATCGTCCACGTGAAGCAAGATTGTCTGTTTATCTAACTAAGAAAACAAGAAAACAAAACAAAACAAGCAAAAACAACTACGACAGAGCTCGTTAACGACCTTGTCAGGGTCGTTAACGATGCAAAATGCAGGTTCGGTACCGATCCAAGTGCCTCGGTAACAAATGAATACGAAAACAAAACTTAACAAATTCAATGGATAAAAAGCTCTAGGACAAGGGTTACCACGACATAACTATGCATATAAACTTATGTGAAGATAAAGATCATGCCTTTAAAGATAAATCTATCAACTTTCGCTGACTAACAAGCAAATCAATCAACTTTCATAAATCAATTCACTTTATAACTTGTTTTGAATCCAAAGCTCGAAACTTTCGTTATCGAACAATATCAACATTCAAGTTCACAACTTTCTCTCTCGATTAAGATAAAAACTCAAATTACTTCGACTCTCGTCTAAGCATAAGCACAACAAGCAATTCAAAAGATAGAAGGCAATCAAAACATCAACACATTCATTCAAACATGCACAACCATGTCGGGTTTCAACCCCGACCCTAGATAAGAAAACTACTAACTATTCATTGAAACAAAGCAAACAACTTTAATCAAAGAGGACATATGAAAAACAAAACTTACTTGAAATTGAAAGAATATCGTCTTACAATCACTTGTGGAATCCGAAAACACTAAGAACAACGAACAAGAGGTTGATCACCGAACCACTCCTCTCTCTCGATCGGAATCAGCCCGACTTCTCTCTCGATCGATCTCTCCTAAACTAACTCGAATCCCCCAAAAAACGATTAACTCCCCTTTGTCTAGGCTTAGAACAAGGGTATTTATACTAAGAAAGCTTCTATACAAGTCCTAAAAGATAAAAACTTACCAAACTTAAAAGATAACAAGATAAAAGATATAAAATCTGAAAGTCGATTGCGCTCTACCGACACAGGTCACCTCGTTAATGACTTGTACAGGGTCGGTAGACTTTGTTGAATTCCCAAACAAAAACTCTAATTTACAGCTCGGTAACAACTCTCACAAGTCATTAACGAGCCTCTGTTTTGGCTTCTTATGAACTCTTTCATGGCTTTAACTTGGACTTTAACGTGATCTTCCCATGCAATCTTCTTTCTTATCTTCCATGCATTCCACCTACACCACTTCACTTCAGCTTCGCTTGAAAAGTGCTCCTTTCCCTTCAAAAAGCTACAAAAAGACACAAAACGAAGTAGCTTCCATACTTCTCACAAAATATGCAAACTTATCCAAAAACACACAAAACTAACCCTAAAACCTACTAAAACTAAACTAAACAACCTAAGAAAGACACCTAAAACTAGACCAAAAACACGAACATCAAAATACCCCATACTTAAGCTTGCTTGTCCTCAAGCAATCACTATACAATAACCAAAACCAAACAAACATGCTCATCAAGCAATAGCCATCATCCAAAAAACAACATCAAAACATAGCAGAAAATAGCAAATGACTATTAACGTCATCACACATATATAAGCACTAATAGACATAAGCAAATACAATCCAACCTCACTAAGGATATTTGTGTTTCACTCAACTCTCAAGTGTTTTGGCTTTAAATTCAATCTCTCAACTCAATTTTATACACAAAAACTCATAGAAATTAGAACTTATATCACCAAACTCTCCACCTAAGATTTGTCAAAACAAGCAAAAATCATTAAGAGAACTTAGGCTCAATGAAAAACTTCATAGAAGTTTCCATTCGGTCGGGTTGTAATGGGGCTTGGTAAAGACAATAAGGCGTGGAAAATATTTGGCTATGTGGTGCTGATACTATCCGGGAATCAAATACTCCTAAAAACTCACACATACAAAAACTCTTATAAAAGAAACAATACCAAACTCTCTCAAACATTATGCTCAAACTCATTTCTTCTTTCACTTACCTTTTATCCTAGAAAGCCTCATATAAACATAAAAGAATCTCCGGTTTTACTTTAAACACAATGCACATCTTTTTTTCCTTCTTCCCTTCTCATTCTGCATTTTTTCTTTTTCAGCTCTTTTCTTTTCTTTCTCTTACTCTCGACTAGCCTCGTTAACGACCCATTAGGGTTGTTACCGAGCTACACTTCCTCCTTGATTATCCTCTTCTTCTCATCACAACACCGGTACCACTTATTTTTGTGCATGTTTTCTACCAAGATATCTTTTTACAAAATAAAACAAGAGACTTCCAATCTACCCTTCCCAAAACCCTTATTTTGAACCAAACATAACAATTTCACTCTACAAGACATACCTCTCCAATCTAAGTCCTAATCCCCGGATAGGGTCAAACTTATCTTGGCTAGGGAACAATTTTTATGGAGCTACAAATAAAAGGCTTAAAGGCTCAAATTGGCTATAAAAAAAAGGATCACGTAAGGGTGGATAGGGATAAATAAGGCTTATAAAAAAAGTTCTCTATCATATGACTTTCACAAGCAATGAACTAAAAATCTCATATAGGTCTCAAGAAATAGATAACCATCACAATTCCAAGAGATAATATGCATAAAGAGAGTAAATAACACATGAAAAGAAGAGGGATTTTTGATGTTCTCCCTATAAGGCCAAAAACAACTCACAAGGTAGAAATTTTTGTTGGATTGCACTACTCATGCTAAAAGTTATACATGCTCAATTTCATCAAAATGCTATTCCTCTATAAAACAATTTCATACCAAGAATCAGACTATACCATCAAAAATATGCTTGAAAGGAAATTACATGATCATGCTAGCAATTAACTATCATAGAACCAAAAGACAGAGCATTTATCCATTCTAAAACTCTTTTTGGAATTTTTTTATTTTTCAATTTTTTGTGATTTTTCTCATTTTCAAAAACAAAGACAACTAAAAGACAAAACAAACAAGTAAACAAAAAACAAACAAACACACAAGCAAGTTTTCTTCCTCCCCTACCCCATACTTAAAATTACAGTGTCCCCACTGTAATAAAACTAAGAAAAAGAAAAGAGTAAGGAAAAAGAAAGAAACTCACAAGACAAACTGAAGCGGAAAAGAACATCTTTGGGAAAGCTGAATCATCGTCGTGATGGTGGTGGAAACCGACGCTCAAAGTTTTCCATGAACTCGTACATGGTCCTCCAGCGCTCCTCATCAACCGTCACCCTTTGCTCCATCGTCCGCCAACGAGCATCCGCCTGCTGATGCCTCACATCATCCAAAGACATACGAGCTGCATAGACACCCTCCCAACGCTCCATCCGCCGGGTAAGCTGTGTCTGCTGCAAGTTGAGCTGTTGCATCTGAAAAGATAAATCATCGGCCCATGGAGGTGGAACACTCGATCCTGAATAGGATGGCTGAGGAGGTGGTGTGTAATGATCCCGAGGCTGGAAGTGGTTTCGGTGGATCACCAGGTTATAGGGCATCATCTCATATGACTAGGGCACAGTAGGTCGTGGCGGTGGGTCGTTACCGAAGTTGAATGCCTCGTTACTAGCCTCGAAGTAGTCGTTAATGAGCCTAGGTGGGTCGTTACCAAGGTTGTCTTCATCGCCCAGGATCTCGGTACCGAGGTCATCATCCTCGATATCGAGTTCCTCCGTGGCTGCCTCCGTTTCTGCCTCTGTGGCAGCATCCTCTTTATCCATGTCATCTCCGTCCCTATCAAACCTTGACTCACACGGTCTCAACGACGGCTCATTCTGTGGCTTCTTCTCCAACGAAAATGCACGTCTCATCCAAGACTTATACCAATTTGGCATATAAAGCAATTCGAACTTGTCTCGGATAAGAAGCACATTTTGGCCAAGTACCTTGGTGGAGTACCCTCTTTCGGTTATCACAAAGATGTTGGAGGCGAACCAATATGTTTTGTCAAGCTTCTGAGCACGGTATGGTGTATAAAGGGTGAGATCAACGCCGAGCTTCGCTGCCAGAAGACTCACCAGATTCCCGCACCATACTTCCTTTGACTTGATCCCATGCTTCTCGATGTACTATAACCATTCATACCCCAAGTTCAGGGGGCGGGATCCTCGAAAAGAATGGTACGGAGGCATGCAACCTCCATCCGTGTCGGCCTTGAAAGCTCTCTCTTGGGCCAAAAAGTGGCGTCCAAGACTCGGGGAATGATCCGAAAAGTGGGGTTGATGATGCTTGCCCCTGTAAGTGCCGCTGCGGAAGGTTCAACCTCCCCAAAAATGTAACCCCAAGTGTCGGTGACCTTGAAGTCCCTGATCTTGTAATTCCTAGAGTGGTGAGGAAGCTCGAGAAGTACATTAAACTCAGCCATTGTGCACTCATGGTTGACATTGCCTAGCCGGAACTTGATCCTTCCGAGCGAAGTCTTGTTCTTAAAGCTTGTTTGGAGAGTGGCTAAGAACTCGGATGTGAGGGCCGGGTAATGTGGTATCTCCTCCTTCTTCAACAGTTGAGGTACTCCAAGAATGGCAAAGGCGTGCTTGACGTCCTCATAGATCCCCAACGGCTTAGCACTTTTCCTCGAGAACCACCTAGTGAAGTGGTCTTTTTCAAGAATGGCGTCAAAGATCCGAACTTGTACCTGAGTAGCCAATATTACATTATCCATGCGTGGAGTAGACGGGGACCTTTGAGTCCTCTTCTTCTTTCCGGCTCTAGTGTTAGCTCGGATAGTGCTTGCCATTTGCACCTGCAAAGACCATGAATTTTCAAGATAAGATCCGTACAAAACAACCAAAAAGAAAACCCCATACTTGTTTTCGGGAATGCTCTCGTCATGCCTCGTTACCGAACCAATTGGGTCGTTAACAAGGTATTTGGGTTTGGTTTTAAATTGAGCATATCACAGGTCATTAACGACCCTAACAAGTCGTTAACGAGCTTGGGTAAGAACAACTTTCAGTCGATTCCGAGTACAAAACCTAAAAAATTTCAACAATTCTAGCACAATTCAACCACAATCAGACATAAAACACTCAATCTAACACATGCAACCCCATACTTACTCGAAACCCTATCTAAACATGCCAATAATTGCCAAAATTCATGGTGAAAATCTATCAATTCAAGAACAAGTTAATTCATGCTTTTATCAACAAAATTTCAATGCAAACTAAGCAAGAATAACCAAGTATAGATCAAGATCGATCACCAATAATAGAGGCAATAGAAGCGCAATGCAACATAGACATGCAAACCAATTACTCAATCAAGATCTAGATGTGAATTTTACCCCAAATATCATGAATTTGCAAGAAAAGAGTTAGGGTTTAGAAATCATACCGTAAATTGATGAATTGAAGAACAAAGATTGAATTGGAAAGGGGTAACGAGGGCTTGGTGTGCCGGTAACGAACTCAAGAGAGTAGGCTCGTTATCGTGGGATGCGGTTGGGGTTAAGGCGCGGTGGTGCTCCGATCGGTGGTGTTGTGGAAAACTCAGTGGGATTTGATTGAAAACTTGAAGATTTGGCTTGAGATTTGGGTGTGGGATTTGGAGTTTTGAGAGGTTTTAATAGGAAGGGGCAAGAGGAAGAGGCGGCGTGGGGAAGGGTAGAAAGATAGAAGATAGATTAGGGTTAGAGAACTTACCTCACCCGCGTCTTCCAATTTACGTGTCGACACAGGTCGTTAACGACCCTCGTAGGTCGTTAACAAGCCTAGGCGACTCGTATTTCAGTGTTGTTCTGAGCCCAACTTCCTATACCGCATTAGTTTTGAATAATCCTATCTTGCTAACTTAAAGACTACTAAAAAATCAAAAGAAAGCTAAGAAAAAGATCTAAAAAGAAAATAAAACGAAGCTAAAACTAAAAAACGAGTTGCCTCCCGTAAGTGCTATTTTTAACGTCGTTAGCCCGACGAACTTACCTTGGCTAATCCGGCGGTTCCTTCTCAGCTATGTCGGGGTTTTGAGAGACCCCATACTTAACTTTGAAGGCATTTTTAGCTTGTCTTACCAAATTTGGTCCTTCATCTTCTAGCAATATGCCCGGTATGCCTACACAAGGGTTAGTGAAATCCGAAACCCAAAGCGGTTTCGATTCCTCTATAGCATAGATAGTGGGGTACGGTGTAGGAATATAATATAAAGAAGGATCATTACTAGTAATAGTGAAGCTGTGGTTAGAATACTCACCTTGATCCATTGGTGAGGATGTCTGCACCGCAGTAGTTGAGGTCGTTAACGACCCATCAAAAGTAAATCCTCTCTCGGTGTCGTGCCACTACGAGCTACCTCCGTCATAATGTTGCATAAAAGGCTCGGTACCAGCCCAGGAGGGTCGGTAGCGGTCCTGATTGCACCCTTGTATTCCTTATTTGCTAGAGGAGGGTCTTTAGACTCAACAATGTCGAGCTTTGGCTGGGATACTTCGATTTGTGCGGCAGCAGTGGTGTCGTTGGCCTCTTGGTTGAGACTGAACTCGACACGTTCCTCTCCTATATCGAAAGTGAGGAGTCCTTTCCGAACGTCAAATATAGCGCCTTCTGTAGCAAGGAATGACCTCCTTAGAATGATGGGGACTAGAGGATCTACAGGCATGTCAAGGACAATGAAATCGTTTGGAATGAAGAATTTTCCCACTTGAATGGGATAATCATCAACGACTCCTGTAGCTTTCACACTCGATCCGTCCTCCATATACAGCCTCATCTCCACATGTTCCAGAGGTCCCATGTTAGCTTTCGACCATATTGATAGGGGAAGTAAACTGGCACTGGCTCCCAAATCGCATAGAGCCTTGATTCGGTGGTCACCTATGCCAATCGTGATAGCAAATCTCCCTGGGTCGCCTAGTTTCTCTGGAAGAGTAATAGATCAGACCTCATCTTGAAGCTTTGTTATGGATCGTTTCCTGCTAAGAATGTCTTTCAAAAACTTTGTGTAAGCCGGCATTTTTCTTAGGGACTCAGCGAATGGTATAGAAATATTTAAGCCTTGGAGAATCTTAACGAAACGCTTAAACTTGCCTTCAGTTGAGTCCTTAGACTTCTCAATAGGAAAGGGAAGAGATTTCACCAATCTCGGAGCCAAAGTGGGCTCGAGAGGTGATGCTATCGGGTCGACATTAGGGTCGATTGGTGCATTCAAAGGGTCGGTACCGACCCGGGTGGGATCGGTAACGAGCCTGGGATTTAAAGAGGAGCTCGGTGTAGAAAACTTACCTGGGCTGGGGTCGTTAACGACCCTGGGAGTATCGGTACCGAGTTGTTCAGGCTCGGTAACGACCCTCTTTGGCTCATTGTCGATCTGGGCCGTGGCGTCCTCTTCAGATTAGGGGCTGTTCTCCTTGGCTCTGGCACGCTCCGATAGTGTCTTTCCGCTCCTAAGGTGCATGGCCGCTATTTGTCCTCTAGGGTTCTCCTCTGGACGGCTCGGGAGTTGCCCTTGCGGCCTCGGAATCTGTGCAGCCAGGTTTCCTAGCTGTGAGTCGACACTCTTCTTCCAAACATCGAACTCGCCCCATCTTTTCATCTGGTTGTTGAGGTTAGCTTAGACTCCAGTGATTTCATTCTTTACGCCATTAATTCCTTCATAGAGTCCTTGCACCCAAGATGGTGGCTCTTGATTGCCTGGAGGTCGATACGGCGCGTGCCGTTTGTCCGGAGGGGGTGCTGTATAGCTTGGGTTTGGATTTTGATTGCCCCACGCCGGATAATTGTTTGGCCTGTCAAAGTTATTAGGCTAGTTCTGGTATTGACCTCTCATGTAATTCATCTCAGCATAAGTCTCAGCGGCTCTTACCTACTCGATGTTAGTGCAAGAAGAAGTACTATGGGCAGAAGAGCCACACTCTTGACATGGTTGAGAGGTTTTCAGAAAACTTACTTGTTTCTTAAGACGGTTGATCTCATCCTATAGAAATTGATTTTTGACATCGGGATCAACTTCGTCCTTGTTAGGCATGTAGAGACGCTTCTGGGGTTGGGGTGGCTGCTGGGTACCATACATGGCAGCATAGTTAGACAGCTTGTCCAGCAGTTCCCATGCAGTAGTGAGATCCATTTCTATAAAACCGCACGCAGTGTGTGTGTTGATGCGGTTCTTCGTTTCTGCATTGATCCTTTGGAAAAAGATTTCTTGGAGCACATATAGAGGTTGCCCATGAGTGGGGCACTGTCTGAGCATCTCTTTAAACCTTTCCCATGTCTCTACAAAGGTCTCGTTAGGCAGCTGGTGATAGAAGGTAATGCGTTTTCTCAATTCCGTTGTCTTGGCAGGAGGGAAGAACTTTGTGAGAAATTGATCATACAAAGTCTTCCAAGTCCTGATAGACTTAGGAAGTAAGCTCTCCAACCAGTTCAGGGCCTTTCCAATAAGAGACCACCTAAAAGATTTTAATAGAATATATTCAAGTGAGACACCTTCAGCAACAATATTAACACATAAATCAAGAAAATTCCTAATATGTTCCATAGGGCACTCAGTAGTTTTCCCTTCAAACTGAGCCCTTTTTATTAAGGATATGAATTGAGACTTAATTTCAAATGTTTTCTCTATCTCTGGAAGCACAATTGCAAACTCTGGCACCCTCAGTTCTGGATGCATATATTGCTTGGCATTCCTCGGATAGACATTCAGCTCCTCCTGTAAACGAGCATTGTTCAGTCGTTCACGTTCAGAGACGGCAGTAGGGGCGTCTCGATCAGCCTGTAACGCCTCCATCTGCCTCTGGAGGGCTGCCACCTGTTGTGCCATCTCTTCAGGTGTAGCCATGACTTGGTGTTCTCTCCGTCGGCGGTGCAAGGTGCGTTAGGTTCAGAATAATAACCGGTGTTGTCAAATTCAAGCCTGCGACGTCCTGCTGGCATACGCTGAGAAAACAAACAAAGAAAATAGAATTAAAAACAAAAACGGGGTCGGGCTATTCCTAGACCCACAGATAAATAAACAAACATTGTTGCTTCCCCGACAACGGCGCCAATTTGTTGGTAGGGTTTCTTGACAACAAATAAATTTATAAGTCAAGACCCTGCTGAGTATAACGAAGTCAGGATCGTCCACAGAAAGCAAGGTTGTCTGTTTATCTAACTAAGAAAACAAGAAAACAAAACAAAACAAGCAAAAACAACTACGACAGACCTCGTTAACGACCTTGTCAGGGTCGTTAACGAACCTGAAATCCTACTTAAAACAGAACAACTAACGATGCAAAATGTAGGTTCGGTACCAATCCAAGTGGCTCGGTAACGAATGAATACGAAAGCAAAACTTAACAAATTCAATGGATAAAAAGCTCTAGGACAAGGGTTACCACGACATAGCTATGCATATAAACTGTTGTGAAGATAAAGATCATGCCTTTAAAGATAAATCTATCAAGTTTCGCTGACTAACAAGCAAATCAATCAACTTTCATAAATCAATTCACTTTATTACTTGTTTTGAATCCAAAGCTCGAAACTTTCGTTATCGAACAATATCAACATTCAAGTTCACAACTTTCTCTCTCGATTAAGCTAAAAACTCAAATTACTTCGAATCTCGTCTAAGCATAAGCACAACAAGCAATTCAAAAGATATAAGGCAATCAAAACATCAACACATTCATTCAAACATGCACAACCATGTCGGGTTTCATCCCCGACCCTAGATAAGTAAACTACTCACTATTCATTGAAACAAAGCAAACAACTTTAATCAAAGAGGACATATGAAAAACAAAACTTACTTGAAATTTAAAGAATATCGTCTTACAATCACTTGCGGAATCCGAAAACACTAAGAACAACGAACAAGAGTTTGATCACCGAACCACTCCTCTCTCTCGATCGGAATCAGCCCGACTTCTCTCTCGATCGATCTCTCCTAAACTAACTCGAATCCCCCAAAAAATGATTAACTCCCCTTTGTCTAGGCTTAGAACAAGGGTATTTATACTAAGAAAGCTATCTATAAAAGACCTAAAAGATAAAAACTTACCAAACTTAAAAGATAACAAGATAAAAGATATAAAATCCGAAAGTCTGCTGCGCTCTACCGACACAGATCACCTCGTTAACGACCTGCACAGGGTTGGTAGACTTTGTTGAATTCCCAAACAAAAACTCTGATTTACAGCTCGGTAACGACCCTCATAGGTCGTTAACGAGCCTCTGTTTTGGCCTCTTACGAACTCTTTCATGGCTTTAACTTGGACTTTAACTTGATGTTCCCATGCAATCTTCTTTCTTATCTTCCATGCATTCCACCTACACCACTTCACTTCAGCTTCGCTTGAAAAGTGCTCCTTTCCGCTCAAAAACCTACAAAAAGACACAAAACGAAGTAGCTTCCATACTTCTCACAAAATATGCAAACTTATCCAAAAACACACAAAACTAACCCTAAAACCTACTAACTAAACAACCTAAGAAAGACACCTAAAACTAGACCAAAAATACGAACATCAATAAGTAAAATAAAATTTAATTAATTATTAATTAAGTAATGTAGAATAATTTATATGGTAAAAATAAAAAGTATTAAATACAATGTTCTTCAAAATAAAGAATCTCTTGGAGTTGGGTTGATTTTTTTTTGGAGAATTTGGCAGTTTGTTCTCCATTTTGGAGAAAGTGATAGGGAATCTATTGGGCTTGCTCTAACCTGAGTTCCCTACTTCTCAATGATAGCATGCAACTGTTCTTTAGTTTTATTGGACAAGATAGACGAAAATTCAGAATTTTATACCTCTTTTGGAGCGTCTATAGCCATGAGACATGTTTCTCCTTGATGACTTGCTTCATCTTCAACATTGGAATCATCTCAGGTGGACAACATAGCAGTTTTGTCACCTTTCGACTTCTTTTTGACAAAATTTCTTGCAAAGTGTCCTCTTCTTGAGCAGTGGTAACAGATGACCTCCTTCATGTCTTTGACTGGTTCCGTCCCTTTGGATGGAACTTTGTAGTTACGATTCCAAAGCTTCTTCATGGCTCTTGTGATGAGTGCAACCTCATCATCACCATCAGCTTGATCATCATCACATTGAGCAAGATCGAAAGCCTTTTCTACTTTCAAGGCAATATTTTTGACCTTGTCAGTTTCAAGGGGATTATCTCGCCTTTGTTTGATTCCTCCATACATGGTCAATTTTCCAACAACGTCTTCCAAGGTGAGTGACTTGGTTTCACTATTGGTTAGCAATGCAACAGCAACCTCATTCCATTTTGCATTAAGCCCTTGGATCAACTTGCTAACCTGCTTCAATTGAGGAAGTTTTTCATCAAGAGATTCAAGTTGGCTAACCACAACTTGAAATCTTTAGTGATAATCACCTAATGATTCATTCTTCTCTTGACTCATTCCTTCATACTCCCTTTCTAGAGCAATTATGCGATCCTTCTTCACATCATCATTTCCTAGGTGAAGCCTTTTAAGAGCATCCTAAATTTGCTTAGCTGTCTTGTACTGGACAACCTTCTTTAAGTCTCCAGGGGTTAGAGCATGGTGAAGAACCTTCTTAGCATAAGCGTTCTTTTTTAGCGTCTTATACTCAATGTCACCATAGTCCTCCTTCTTTTTCTCTTCCTTTCCATCAATAGTGAGAAAAGTTTTAGGACCCATCTCGATAACTTTCCAGAGTTGTCCATCGAGTGAGCAAATATGGGTCTTCATTTGATCGACCCACCAATCATACTCACCAGCCTTAAGCACTGGTGGCTTCCAGAACGAATCATTGATAGTTGTGTTTGTTGAAATCATCTTTCTTGTAAATAGAAGTACTAAAACAGATCTAGTCCCCGACCTCAACTAATTCATCGATCTCTTAAGTAAATGCAGCGGAAATAAACTACAAGAAAGACTTACTTGCACACAATGATTTTTTATAGTGGAAACACTTGATCGATGAACTCTATCAATCAAGTGTGAAAACCACTCCCTTCCAAGTTCTCGCTTGGAAGGATTAAAAGCCGTATCTTGCTTTATTGATCTTTTGGATTGTTTAAAATAACACCCTAGATCTAAACCTACTTCCCAAGCACTCTAGAACTCGTTGTGAACCAAGTAACTACAACCCTCAACATGTCTAACAAGCCTACGTCTCTCGAACGCTCTCAACCTCATCTGTTCTTCAATCATATCAGAGGGACACATGTTGGTGCAAAAATCAAGGAACTCATCAAGATGTTGAATGGGATCCTTAAGTGGAGTTCCGTTGACTTTTAGGAGTATATGACTACTCCTGTCTTGAGCTCAAGCTTCACCCCATCACCAAGGGTTGGGAATTACACTGCACGCGTAGACTGATTCAGATTAGGATTGTCAAGCTCTTAAGAGTAACTCGTTGCTATGCCATCGCTCGGATTCCTTGCAGTAGTGCACATGCAGCTCGGCGAGTTTTGAAAAGAGTCCGTTCAATTTCTGGATCAAAAAAGAAGATTTGAATTATTAGTAGCACGGGTGCGAACCATAAGAAAAGTTCACACCAAAATTGGCACAAAAATCACACAAAAAGACAATTATTGCCTCCCCGGCGACGGCGCAAATTTGATAGTGGTGATTTCGTCGTGTAAATCACGGCTATGCAAAAGAGTCCAAACTAACTAAGAACCGTAGTCTTTAGGAAGTCCGGGTCGAATCCACAGGGAGACAAATTGATCGTTTTGTATGAATTTTGTGTCAAACAAGTAACAAGGGGTTTGTATTTGTAACTAAGAATGCAAAACTAATAGGTTAACAAGATTGTGAATAACAATATTTGGAAAGCCAGCTTAGGCAAACAAATGTCCACAATCGTATGACAAGTTGATCATTGATTCCACCTCAATATCACATGCAATGGATTTTCCAGTTCCTTTTCAATTATAACTAATAACACAACCAGATATTGTTAGTTCTAACTAATTAAACAACCATGAAACCATCAATGATTCAGTTTAATAGCAACAATAAAGATAGAAATGTAATAGGATACAATTCTAGCATAAAACAACCAGCTTTTACCCTAGAATGTAAATCAAATCTCCTCTGCACAAGACTAGCACAACCAGATACTAGTGCGATGCAGTTGCTATTTCAATCTAGAGATGCTCAACCAGTAACACTCTAGATCTTGCAATAGATTCAATAACATCAAAACCCAGTTGATCAGGCTAGAAATTGTTGAAATAAATCATAAACATTCAAGCAAGAGAGAAGATTAAATCCAAACAATAGATAAGGAATTAGAAATCTCACAACTTTAATCAAAACAATGCTTCAATTGTCTGACTAAGCAAAGAGGCTTAGTTCTCCATAGAAATTATGAAAAACTTAGAATGAGAAATATGAGAATGAGAATTAGATAGATGAGAGTTTCTTCTCTCCAAAACCCTAATATAACAAACTAGGTCTCAAGCAATATATCAAAAAATACATAAGTCGGAATAAAGCTGATATAACTAAGACCAATCAGAATAGAACACGTGGAGCGTAAGAGATCACACGCTGTCAGAGGCGGCGTGCGCCGCCTGATCTGCGGTGGGCGCCGCCAGGAACTCGGTTTAGAATTCAGGTGACACTTTGGGGGTTGTTTTGACTCCCTTCGAGTTGGAATTTGGACTTGGAGTAAAAACATGAATTGTAGATCTTTGAATTATCTTTCCAATGATAAGAAATTGAACTTCATCAAAAGAATATAGCTCCCGAACGAACCCTCTCAAGACAGAGATGTCAAACCAACAACTCCAATGGATGGCCCGAATTCACGCATTCTTTCCCCGATTTCCATTCCTTTCACACTTGTTCACTTTAAGACCTATAAAACAACATAAGTGCAAAAACCCAAAAATCCTAGACACTCTAATAACTAAAGAAACTAAACTAAAAATAACTAAAAACAACGCAAAAGAAACGGAAACATGCATCCTAAACACTACCTATATGCAAGCTATCGCGTCATTTCTGTTCTTTGTGTTTATAAGCTCATCTTGGATCTTAAGGAGACACATCCACGTCTAGCTGTCACTATTTTTGGCTATGGTGTGTCAAATTTCATTTCTACTTGTGACAATGTTGATGCGTCACTGAGCCCAAATATTTTTGACCCTGAAATCGATCTCAAACACTAGCTTTGGAGTATGCGCTTTATTCCATGCATACTTCTCTCAATTTTGAAACATCATGCCAAGCCACGAGCTTTCTCTTGCTTTCTCAAGCCTCGCTCCAAAGGAAGTTTCTCATAAGCTTTTGAACATTATTGAGCACCTTCTTAGGAAGAATAAACACTCTTATCTAGAAATTTATGATTCCGTTTAAAACCGATTGAATGAGTTCACATTTGTCAGCATATAAGAGGAATTTTGAAGATCAATACTGAATTTTGCTAGTGACTTTTCCAATTAGCACAGAGTATTTAGAGCTATTGAGCTTGTGGGAGTGCAGTTGTAACCTTAGGTAGGTGATGGGGAGTTGCCCGATCTAGAGGCCAAGAATGCAAGCCACTCTTTGCTGGCTAGTTGTTAGCATAAAAGATGCTGGATTTTAGCGGATTACAAATCACGCATGAGACTTTGGAGAAATGTTTTATGGATTCAACCAGATGTTGAAACGAGGAGGAATTGCCTTCGTAGAACAAGAACAAGTCGTCGGCGATGGCCAAATGCATAAGCCTAAGCTCCTTGCAGCTTGAGTGAAATTTGAAGTTGTTAGTTCACTCATCCTATTAAGACTTTTGTGCGGTTATTCTATAGCTAACGCAAAGAGATAGGGTGACAAGGGATTGCCGTGTCAAATCCCTCGTGTGCTTAGAAAAACCCCACGAAAGCGCCATTAACATTGATAGAGACAACAATCGATTTAATGCATGCTTGTGTATAAGCTTTATAAACCACAATGGGAATCTGAAGGATTTAAGGATTTCAATGATGAACTTCCACTCAATATTATTATATGCCTTTCTGAGATCGAGCTTGATTGCACATGTAGTCGATTCACTAGTTCTATTATAGTTTTTCAAGATCTCCTAACACACCAAGGTGTTGTGCTACACACCTCTATTACGAAGGTTCGCTCCCTATCAACAATTAATGATATGTTGTAGTACTTTCCAAATTCTAGCGGTGAGGATCTTGGATATGACCTTATTTATTGTGGAGCAGCAAGAAATAGGCAGGTAATCTACAATGCTCATAAGCGAGGCGCTCTTAGGAATCAGATGGATAGTTATAGCATTAAATTGTCTAAGGAGTTGACCATTGGTGAAGAACTCTGAGATTGCTCTAGTGATTTCAATCCCAATAATACCCAAAGATTCTCTAAAGAAAGCACTACCCCATTAGTACTCGGGTCCTAGGAGGTGGGGAGTGAGAAGATGGTTTCTCTGACCTCCTCATATCTAACAGGGGAGCACAACATTTCAACTTGAGCAGAGTCAACACAAGGCCCATTTTTGCAATCATCAACATCAATGTCCTCAACGAGAGAATTATTATTGCTCATGATGCGTTTATAATAGGAATGTGGTGCTCAATGTCAATTGAGTCTTCAAGCCTGTTACCGCCTTCGTTAACACTTGGTAAAATGGTTTTGGACACTTTCCTGTGCTTAGTAGAAGCATGGAAGAATTTGGAGTTTTCATCTTCACATGAAAGCCCTTAACTTTTGATCTTTGTAGGAGGTCTTTAACAACAAGATCTTGTCGAGCATTTAATTCTTTGATGAGGCGTTTCTCCACCATGAGTAGATTATAGTAAAAAAACTAAGAGGAGAGGCTTTGTTGAACATACTTGGACCGGTTTTTGAGATAAATGAGCACACCTTCAATGCTAATGTAGCAAAATCTGTTAAGTTGTTGAAATCCGCCCTTCAAATCTTTCAACTTGATTATGATGGAGAAAATAGCGTGGCCATGGATAGGTTTGCTCTATTCCTGGGCAACGATGCTAAGAAAATTTTAATTTTGTGCTCAAATATTTCTGAATTTGAAAGAGGGGAGTTTCCTTGAAGACTTCTTGAACCGGATGATCGTCGGATAGTGGTCAGATGTGCTCATGCTTATATAATCCAGATTGCTCATGAACTAATGAGCCGAGTTTTCTTGTGCTTAAGGTCCTTTCATTTATCTTTCAAGCCTTAAATATGTGCTCAAGCTTGACTAGTTTACAAATAGAGGCTAGCATGAACATGATCTAAATGAGTTGAATAACGAGTTGCTCATGAACGACTTTGTTCATTTACAACCCTAACTAGCTTCAAGTATGATAGTTTAACCACCACCCTAGTGAGGATTTTAGATACCTTAACTAGCTTCAACTCTAACATGATTTTCAATGTTCAAAAAATTGATTTTGTATAAACTAGCTCAATGCTTGTATAAAATAGGTGATTCCCTGACCTTGTCATTGTAGGATGCATCAATTTTCCAATTAACCTTCTTCATTGTTGTGGGTTTTTCAAAACATCCCCCTTCCTCCCACACACACGTTAACTTCTCATGTTTGTAGAGATTTTGAGTTAGACATTAATTCTTATTTCTTTCAACATTATCATGGTATAATTTCTCTAATTTAGAAAAAAAACCATCCATACTCCAATCCACTTCAATGCCTTAACCAAATATTCATCTCTCCTAAGTCTTTTAGCTAAAATTGATTCTTCAAATATGGCTTCTTCTAGTGATTATCATGTCATCTATATACACTAAGAGATTAATGAACGAACTCCATTTTGAGTCTTGTAAACAATGAATAGTATGTCTTTTAGCTACTGTCATAACTGCTTGAAATACTTCACGATCCATTGCCTTGGTTATTGCTTTAGTCCATACATAGAATTATCCAAGTTGCACACTAGAGAGAATTAATCGGCCTCATCATAGGTCTCTATTTAGGACAAGTGATAGAAAATTCTATCATTTGAATGCTTGTAACCTTTTGAGATAGAGTAATTTGGTGGCAAAGTCATTTATACATCTTCTTTAAGTTTTCCATGTAGAAAGGCATTGGTGATATCCATTTGCATGATGGGCTAGTTTTTAGTAGAGTCAACAATTAACTATGTTTTGCTAGTTATCATCCTAACAAATGGTTCAAAGGTTTAAGAATAGTCCACTCCTTCAAGTTGAGTGAAACTAGAAGCAAACAGCCTAACCTTGTGCCTTTCTAGGGATCCATAAACCTTGACCTTCAATTTAAATAACCATTTACAAATTAGTATAGATTGTCCTTCAAGTAGCTATTGAGCATTCAAAGAAGTATTTCTTTCCAAAGTTGTTATCTCTACTAGCATAGCATATTATGCCAAGTAGGGTGTCTTATGGCATCAACAACTGACCTTGGTTTAGAATAGGATGCCATATAAAATTCAAAGGCTTAATAAGGTTTTAAAAAAGTAGTACTCCCTCCGATCACATTCAATTGTCATTCCTGAAATTGCACACTTATTGTGGATAACTTTTATTTCCATCCAAACTTATTGATGTAATCAAAAGCTACAAAGTAATTAATGGCAAACATTAATGTTACACTTTGGAAAATGGTTCGAATGGAGATGCTACAATTAGAGGCCAACCAAATCTCATGTAGACAATTTATTTGGAAGGGGAGGGGTGATGAGGTATTTTCAGTGGTCGTTAATACCTATCAAAGAAACCTTAACTTTACCAACTCAGTAGAGCGGCAAGTAAGGGTCGATCCCACAAGGACTCGTGTATTTGTGTTATTACTTGTATGCCAAGTACCAAAGGGGGTTTTTATGAATAATTATCTAAACTATTATGCAAAAATAAAACTAAATATGAATGCAAAAGATGATTTAAATCAATAAGAGACAAGCGTGTTCAACTAGTTAAATCCATCATGATATTGCTTTGTTGATCATCGATTCTCTTGATTCCCTTCTCACTTGAATAATCTATTGTGGATTATGATCCTACTAAGGATTAAAACCCGAACTTCAGATTTAGTTGATGGAACTACCAATCTAACAACCCTAATCATCTAACAACCTAGAAGACCTTCTAGATTCAATTAAATAACAGCATAACGATTCAAGTTATCAATAGAAACAAACACTTAGAGCAATCAGACATCTAAGTGACTTGTGAATTTATTCCCTTCTTTAACCAAATAGTCCAACCGGTACTAAATTGATTAAAGTATACTCTTGATCAAATTAACTCCGACCGGTAATTAATAAGATTCAGTTATAACTAGAAATTCAATTAGGTGATAAATCTAACAAAACCCTAGTTTAGATTCAATTAAGCACAGGGAATAAACTCTATTCAAGTTTGTAGAGAATCAATCAAATCTCACAACTATATACAAATCATGACTTCAATAACTAGCCAAACACAATAAATTTAGCAATGCATAATTAAATTAAAAACAAACTTACAAGAGTTTCAAAGTTGCTCTCTTGAGAGAAAAACCCTAGCCTCCAAAGTTTGATAAAAAAGTTACGATAAAAATAAACTAACAAAGGTTTATATATGTCTTCTAAAAATAACCCTCAACAATCTATCTTTAAAGAGTACACTTGGAAGATATAACCCGAAGCCCAAAAACGAAAGATCGAAGCCCAAATGTCGGCCCAATTACGCCCGCGTGAAATCCCCGATTGTGCGGTTTATCCCAATGTGCGGTCGCACAATGTGCCATCCCGCGTATTCAGCCTTCAGTTGCATTGCTCGGCTTGCATCCCGAGCTTCCTTCTCTTGTCTTGGCTCTTTACTTCTACTCCTTCAATGCTCCTTTGTACCACCTCCTAGCTTCCTTTAGCTCGTCCACCACCGCCATGGTCAGTCCAAACCTCGCCCCGCTGTTGCTCATAAACCTAAAAACCTGCAAAACCGAGCAAACAAGCGCAATCTACCTGACAATACAAAAACCTAAAAACTAGATAAATACCAACCTAAAACTAGCTAAAACATATATAAAACATGCATCTAAACTACTCCTATATGCAAGTTATCAAGGGGTCACAACATTAATTACAAATTTGGGTTATGGGGATAATAATTTGGATAATTCTAGATCGACACTTAAATTCGACTAAAAAAGTGAAGCTTAAATGACACTTAAAACCGACCCAGGACAAAAGTTGAGAAAGAGGGTAAGCACACTTGGCATTAGATGAGGTAGTTGCATAAATCTTGTCCAAAGTATTCTTATAAACATAATCTTTCATCCAAGTTGGAGGTATGTGATTTTAGTTAGAGAGTGTGATAGGTGGTTGAGAAGAACTATTGTCCTCAAATGCAGGTGAAATGGGATTGGGCGAATAGTCTACTAAAGACTACAAACTTGTGTTGTCAAGTAAGAAGGAAGAAGGCTAATGAAGATAATTATCATGTTTTAAAGGTGAAACTCGGGTAAGAATATTTGGATGATCAAAAGAGATGTAATCTAGAGAAATTTTTATCCAGAAAGTTAGTTAATGAGGTAGGAGTAGAGAAAAAAAAGGAATTTTTTGAATGTTGTTTGTATAGAAAGATATAATCATAAAACAACAGATTTCTACTAACTTGATACTTATGGGGCTTTAGATTATAGTCCTTAAACCCTTTCTTTCCATAAGGATAGCCCACAAAGATTAGATCTTGGCTGAAACTTTTTAAGATTAACAATATACGCTATGGAGACAAAATCTAGGCACTCAATCACTTTTAGATTTTCATACACATGAATAGACTCATAAGGAATGTGATAAGGAGAGATATTTATTAACATATTGATGATTAAAAAGTCTATTGATGTTATATTTGGTGGTAGTGAGGATGATTTCACCCCAAAAATGCATTGGAGGAGATGACTAAATCATGAGCGTTCGAGCAATATAAAGAATATATCTAGGACGCCTTTCAACCCTCCCATTTTGATGTGTAGTGTACGCATAAGAGCTTTGGTGAATGATAACATACGATTGGAGAAAAATAATGATGGTAGAATTGAAAAACTCAATGCCTTGACCAATTCTTAGATTTTTAATTGTCATAGAAAATTGATGTTGTATGAAAATAAGGAAGTTTTGAAAAAGAATGTCATCTAGTATAGTAAGAAAATGTCTAAAATTAACAAATGTAGATGCATTATAATGTCACAAACATCACAATACAACAACGCAAAAAGTATGTGCAACATTATAATGGCTAGAAGAGTAAGATATTCTTGTTTGTTTTGCTTGCTAAAGGAAAAATAAATTACCTTTTTTTTTTTTTTTGATAAGTTATTACAACAACAACAACCATTGGCAAAAACTAGGCTACCAGTAAAGGCTAGCCTAAATCACCATCTAATAGATGGTGATCTTGAGACAACAACAACAAACCAAATCTAGGCAAAACAAAATTTAAGGCTTCAAATCTTCAAAACTTCAGATCTTCAAATCTTAAAATTTGTAGATGCCGATATCCAAAAGCAAGAAAAAGGGCAAGAAAAATCTTCCCTTCTACAAAAGCTCAAGAACAGCACAAAGCTTGGCCATAGAAGTCAATCCAGAAATCAATCCGAAAAGGGTCAAAAGAGCAACGAGCAAGATCAGATCCACACCGAAATGGACCAACAAGAAACCCGAACTCTAAAATTTCAATTGAGAAGTCGAATAAGGGGAAAAAGGGATTGATTCCAACAACAATACCTCCAACATAGTGGATGGACAGATTTGTTTTATGACGGACGACAAAACCAGACACCACCTCCGCAAAAGAGGGCGGTAGCGCAGGGCGGTACACCGTGGAGTGGTTCACAGCCAGCGAAGACACTGGTGAGGGGGAAAGGGGTATATTTGCCGCTAGGAACGCAGGCAAGGACGACAGCGAGGAACCGAGACGAGAACGAAGGGAGGGGGCCGAGGAATTGGAGGGGGAAGGCTGCGACTAGGGGGAAGGGAGAGGCATCCATGAAAGAGGAGGGGCGGAGGAGGCCTAGGGCCGGCGCCCTTTAGCTCCCATGGGAGCGTTTTTCTTTTAGGGTCGGCTCTAAATTACCTTGTTTGTTGGATGGGCTTGAACCATGACTAGCTTTATTGTAAGAAAAGGAGCAAGTGTTTATTAAATATTGTAATAATGTGTCAGATAAAATATCAACTAAAAACTAAGATTGGTAAGAAAATTTTCTTTCTAAGTTTGACAAACATTTATTTAGTTTTTTTTCTTTTAGGGTTTTAAAAATTTGGTAGTTGATGGAGATGCTCTAAAAATACTTGTTCAACTACATATCACATGTGCACAAATTTGCATATAATTCAAAGTATTTTGAATTGCAATAGGGAATTACCAACACCTTCCCCATTTTATTGAAAATGAAAAGATTAGGAAATATTTCATATTATATAAAATAAAATTAATAAATGCGGGATTCTTCAAAATAGAAGGGATGTCGGAGTTGGAGTAAAATAGTTGGAGAATATAATCTTTACTTTCCCATTTTGGAGAAAATTTTAGAGAATTTTGTTTAATATGTTTAGTTTGATCTATATTTGTCTTAATTCTGCCCTTTCTTCGAGTAGTTTTTTATTTGCCAAATTGCCCGATGCCTGCGCTATTAAAAATACTCTTAGGGCATGTTTGGTTCTATACCTAAGGTATAAGGAATCAGGTTAAGTATGGCCTATCCCCTTTTGGTGTTTGGTATGGAATAAGGTTTGGGTATGACTCATTTTCTCAAAATATACATGAATCCATACCTTCTCTTTGAGGTGGGTATGAGTGAAACCTATTCCAACCCCATTCCTCATTCCAACCGGATTCCGGTTATAGAAACAAACAAGCCCTTTACTTTGTTAAGTAAGGACCAACCTTGAGATAGCCCTTCCCAATTTTACTTGCACAAATGTAACAGGCCTAAAAGCCCATTTTAATTTATTATTCCCTCACATAATTGGGCTCAAAGCCTATTTGCAAGTGATTATTTTAGTGCACTAACATTTAGTGGTGAGCGTCTGTCTAGAACTAAACCGGATTAATACCGGAACGAGACCGGACCGTGATCAATTTTTCAAAATCTTTTGACTCAAGATCGGACCGAAATTTCCCAGTACGGTTCAGTTCGGTCCAGTTTATAAATAAGTTTTATTATATATAAAAAAAATTATTATTATTTTTAATAAAAAAGGTCGGTCCATATTGAATTCTAGAATTTTGTTTGAATCTCCCTCAGTCCGGTCCGGGCAAAATCTTGCCGAGCGTGATAATAATCCAGAAAAAGTTTTGAAATTTGTAATCGAAATTACTAAAATTTCACGGATGCAAGTCTCAGTCTCCCCAGATGTGCGACCAACCAGTACTTTAGGACATCATTCTCAAATGAATTTTTTTAAAAAAATTATGCTAATAGATGCAGCAACAACAACAACAACAACATTTACGCAGTGGAGTCCCTTACGGGAAATCTGGGGGTCAAGACGGGGGCACCCCTGGCTTAAAGCGACGGGGAACGACCAATAGACCCGACAAGACCATAAAACACATAAAAACCAAAAGAAACACATAATAGATGAAAGTATCAAATTTAAATTAATGAAACAGGAAATAAGACACCATTAGAGAAACTACCTGTTCAATTACATACCACATATACACAAATGTGGATGGAGAAGGGTACCAAACTACCAATATTTTTCATCATAGATATAACACGTGATTTTTGCAGCACCCACCCGAAAAGCCATCGATTACAAGCTTCTTGTTACAAAGAAAAGGGGAAATTGAGCATATATTTTGAAGGCAGAATCCACATTTCTTGGCTTATTTGATATGAAATACTCCACTTGCATGAACCTGCTTAACCGTCTTCTCATACTCGTCCTCATCGTCTTCTTCCTCTTCCACCTCTTCCTCTTCGTCGTACTCGTCATCATCTCCATCCTCAATTGTCAATCCTTCAAAACCGGGGACAGGTGTGGAAGCCGGTGCAGGGTTTCTAGCTTCATCCACAATCTTCATGACCTCCTCCACACTCTGAACCGAGAAGTTCGGGTCATCAGCTTTGTAGTAGATTGCCTGAGCTGACTCGGTCAATTCTTTCGGCAGGTTCTTCAGGAACCATGGATGAGTCTTGATGTCTTTGATTGTGACTCTCTGCAAAAAATAAAAATCTCAATTATGAACCAATGTATAATGTCAGGCACAAATATGTTTTGGCAAGATAAAGTACATACCCTAGACGAATTGGGAACAAAGATTTTTGAGAGCAAATGCCTACAATCTTTTGAAAGGTGAACATAGTCTGGAATTTTGTATTGAACGGACATAATTCGCTGCAAAACAGAAAGACCAAGGTTTATTACATTCATATTCTAGTTAAAAGATGAGAATATTGAAGGAAAGTAAGCGGGTGTGATAAATGAAGTTACACTGATTGTTTTCCTAAAATTTTTAGGGTCATCTGGATCTTCAAAGGGGTACGCGCCCACCAACATAACATATAGAGTCACACCACATGACCATACATCTGCCATCTGAACACAAATGGTAAGAAAACAATTAGTACTTATTGTTTAAGACAAACCTAGTTTTTGTCAATTGTATGAAAGTTCTTTGTATGCTAAGTTACTTCCATTAGAACAGTTTCATTATCTCAACAAATATTTTCCTTTTACAATTTGTTACTATGTTCTGTTGACATTAAAACTTAAGCATCTTCAGCGACAAGTGAAAGTTTGAAAAAATTGCAAATTCAGGATAGATCACATGTAGTTAGTTTTTAATATATTTTTGTAGTAACAGACTCACCTTGCCATCATATTCGCCCCGAGAAAGTACCTCAGGTGCAATGTATGCTGGAGTGCCCACCGTTGATTTCGGCCTTGAATGCAGAACAGATGACTAATCAACATGAAAACAGTAATTAATTAGCAAATTTTTTAATCACAGATCAAATCACACTTAATAATGCACATGGAAGTGTTCAGAATCCAGTTGCTCCTCGAGCATTTCATTAGCATCACAAGGACATAGGAAACAAATATTAAAACCACATAAACAAACCTGTTTTGTGGATAACAATAAATTGTACACAAAAATAAAAAACTCAGACCTTGGAGTAACCAAAGTCACAGATCTTCAAGCGCGGTGCTGGGCTACCATCCAACAACGTGTTCTCCAACTTCAGATCTCTATGACATATTTGCTGCACAACGGAACGAAAATCAAACTGCAATCTTGGAGAAACAAAATGCACTGGTAACCAAAGCAGAGAAATGAACTCCTCACCATTGTATGGCAGAAGCTGACACCGGAAATGAGCTGCTGAAAGAAATACCTAGCCTGGAAAATCAATACAAAGATACATCTCAATGTATAAAACAAGCAATTTCTCCACAATCCAATAATCTGACTGACAATGTTCAAAATTGGGAGTTTTAGAATGCCTTGAACAATTTTGATAGAACTGTGCTTTACTTTTCAAAAATAAAACTTCCTTTGCAGAATCAGCCAAGTAGAACGTCAATACAGAGGTAAGAAATGTGAGTTTTTTCATATCAAACAAAGCAACGTTTACAGTTTACACTAAATTGTGGTTCAGAAGTAACCCGTGATTAGAAAAGGGGAAAAGGAATTGAGTATGATCACAAGGAAAACAAGTGCAGTTTACACTAACAGTATAAAGATGAACTGAACTAGCAATTCTAGATTTCCAGGGTTTACCTCGTCTTCACTAAATCGGCCGGCGTTGCAGATGCGCTCAAACAGCTCGCCGCCGGCGGCATATTCCATGACGATTCCGAGATGGGTGGGGGTCAGTAGAACCTGCTTTCCGGACAAATCAAAAGCCCTCTCACATCCAAATTCGAACTAGGTCTTGCAATTTCGATACTCAAATCAGAATTGAAAGAAACAAAGCCACTTGCCTCTTTGAAGCGGATGATGTTGGGGTGCCGAAGGGAGCGGTGATTTATAATTTCCCTGGCGACATTCTCATCAATCTGGAAACAGTCGATCAGTCAATCAATCAATCAAAAAGAAGAAGCTATAAACCCTAAAAATTGAGATTTTGGGAAGGTTGGAAAACCTTGTGACCGCGCTCGATGTATTTCATGGCGACGAGCTCTTTGGTGTGCTTGTTGCGCATGAGCCTGGCTACGCCGAAATTACCGGCGCCAAGATCCTTGACAACCTCGTACTTGTCCATTTCTTGCTCCTCTTGTTCTTAAGCTCTGAGAGTTCAGCAGACGATGATGATGATGAAGAAGATGATAATCAGAATTGGGTGATCCTTTTATATAGTTTTGTCAGCAAGTAGCCACACCGATTTCAGAGAGAGCGAGAGTGTGTTAGAGAGAGAAAGCACATGGGGGGTTCAGGATTGGAGGGAGAGGGTTATGCGGAACCATGCCCAACCGCCCTTTGTATCAGCAAGCACCAGCTATACAATTCCATTTTTTTATCCATTAATCAATCACTATCACTCCCTCCTCCTTCAGCATAATTAATCATATAATTAGTTGATTAACTAATTGATTTTGTAAAAGGGTTATCTCATCATTGTAAAACCGTCGGTGGTGGATCTCGTAAGCTGCCATTTTTGGGAGGAGAAGGATGATCAGGAAAGCGGAGGCTACCTTGCACGTTCCCATTTTGACTCTTTTTTTTTTTTTCTTTTTGTCACTGTATTTCAACCCGCTTTCTTGGTTATAACTACTTTTTTTTCGACCGTTAAAATTCCTTCAATTTCACGTGACTCATTGTGGAATTCTCCAACAATTTACCTCTTTGTCTCCTACACAAATGAAAAACATATAATTGAATTTTTTTTAATGTGCATTTACACTTAAGACATCGAGATATTCATTAACTCTTTTTTTTTTTTTGAGGGAGATATTGATTAAATCGGTAAGGGGACAATCGGGTAATAAAAAATATTAGTTTGTTGTCTCAATATATGCCTCATATGTTAACTGTATATTACAATAAGTTACATTAATACATTGTGTACTTTGCATTATTTTAATCCTTCAAAGCCGCAAGAACTCGTGGTACACTTTCCCCTTATAGAACAAAAAAACGGACATGGTAAAGAAGAAGAGGCCTGTATATATCAGGGAAGATTCACCGAAATAATGGCAAGATTCCCCATTGATGTAGAAACCCCTTTCCAGTTGTGACTTCAAGAAACAACAGAAGAAGCACAGCCAACATAGCTGCTCTTCCATTCCAAGTCTCAGCACTCTGTGTCCAGCCCCATTCCCACATCGTCACTAGCGAAGGCAGCTCTCTCCTTTGTGAATCATACGCCGCCAGTAATTCCTCCACACTTCCTAGAGGAACCAAAGGCTGAAAACATAACATAACATCATTTAAGACATGTCGCGTTTCATATGCCTCCTACCTAATTCAGTTACGAACATCGTACCTGGCGGGCTTCTAGATTTGAAACTGCCATTGCTCCAACATACGGTAGACTTTCAATAACAGCGTCTGCTAAATCAGTGATGAAGGTTGGTTCACATCCTAGGGCAGGTACCCGCCCCCAATTTTTTATTCCAGATTCCAGGGCCAATTCTTTGTACTCCACATCAATTTCTTCTAGTGTTTCAATGTGCTCACTGACGAAGCTGTAAGCATGTGTACAAGTCATACTAAGAAAATTGCCTCCCAAAAATTGGTACAAGTTTAAGTGAAGTGGGCGTTAGCAAACTGCACATACCTAATGGGGACAGCAAGCAGACTCTTTATGCCTTTCTTTCCGAGGTCCATGATAGTCTCATCTGTATAGGGTTTCAACCATTCCACAGGTCCTACTCTACTCTGCCAAATTTATTTACAAGCAATAAAGGTCATCACTAAAATGCTAAAGAAGTCTTCCTACCAAAAAAAAATGCTAAAGAAGTCAGATCACACATAACGGACCCACAGAATTAAATCACATTTTGTCAAAAGAATTGCCCAGATTTCTACCAAAAAAAAAAAAGAATTGCCCAGATACAGATCATTTTGGATTTTCTATCCTTGCATAGAAGCTACATTTCGACAGAGCAACGATTAATAATTTATGGTGATACGTACAGCATTTAATGTTTACTAGCATATGAATCAGGTTAAGGAGAAGAAACTTAAACAAGCACAAAACCCACACTTTCAGAGAATTCTGAATAGTTACTTGGTAAGCAAGGGTGAATGCGTTAGCGAGCCCTCTCTTTTCTAGTTCATCCATTATTAGATCTACGCATTCCTCCATCTCAGCCTTGTATGGGTCACCAGCTTCTTCCACGTAAGCAAGTGGCACTCCATGAGCGCTGAAGAATATTACCACCTACAACAGAGTCTCCATCAATGTTGCAGAAGCATAAATATATGACTATCATATCAAGCACATAACGAGGACACAACTTGTCTTATTAGAAGAAAAGATTAACTGTTGGTTAACAAACTTCCAAGTATGTAAAATTGAGATTCATTTAGAATTAAAAACAATAAGCAGTACACACAAGCCTTGTATTACTTGAATATACACATGGCCCATTAAAACCAACCTAAGTGTGGCAAAGATGACAGCAACCTCTATTAACACTGCAAAAAAATTACTAAGACAAAAGTTTACATGCAGAGAAAAACCTTACCTCTTCTGGACGGTTAAACTTTTTGAGTTCCTTCTCAATTAAATCAGTCATGGCTTTGGTATATCCTTCTCTTTGATACCATGATGGAATCACTGTGTGTTGCATATTGACTAGATATTCATCCTCCCTACATTCAAAAACTATGTTTTATGAGAAAATTAATTGTTGACACAAATTAATCATCGTTGGAAGAAAGGAGTGGATAGAAAGATACCGGAAAATACTCTCCAACAGTCGAAGGCTTGATCCACTTGTTGATATTGAGAATTGTGGGTAGAGAGGAAGCACGACAAGCTTTGTGATACCATCTCTTTTTATCTATTATTAAAAAGACACATCTAGGAATAAACTTTTGTTCAAATTCTTTATAATTATGTACAAGAATACTTTCAGCCTACAAAATAACAGAAAAACTGAAACACGATGGAAGATTGAACAAGGGGAAGTAAGCATGGTATGCAAAACAAGGAAGAACGGTACATGTTTAGATGATGTATAACAGCATAAGGAAATACTTTTGGCATACACCAAAACAAACAGAAAGCAGAATCTCAGCTGAAGAGTCGTGAAAAGTTAAGGGAAGGTTTTTAAAGCAGGTAACAAGGGTAAACATTCCTAGGAAGATCAAATGAAGCACAATTTTAGAAGTCAGAAATATGAACATGCGTACAGCGGTACAGAAGGTTAGTAGCCAAAATTGTTCAATTTTAACCTTGCAGCTAAGATAGAGAGTATATTTCATGAAGCATAGCTAGAGAAGCAGCACAGCCACTATCAAGGAAAAAAAATCTATATGCATATATCCTATTTAATTACCTTGTAAGTGATAGGAATAAAAATTAGATAACAGCAACAATATGAACATAAATCAACAGGTTTCAACCATAACAACTCAGGATGCTAGATTATGCATTATACATTAGAACCATATAAGACAGACAGATAGTGACAGAAACAAGATTTTACCCAGCAAATGAAATTTGGGTAAACCAAATACACACCTCCTCAATTGCTTCTTCAGTAAAAGGATGCCAATAACGCATTCCAACATAAACCTTAGCTGGTACATTCTTAGCATCGAGGGCCTTCCTCAACTCCTCAGCCTAAGCAATACATATATGTAAACAAACAAAATGAGAAGATTTGTGAGAACAATAATCGAGCTCAATATGAAGTTTAATGTATGCATACTCTTCCCGCAATGAGCAATACAATTAACCGAGCCTCAATAATTGATTTTTAAAAATAGGACTTGGAGGTTGTCCATATAACAAGGTAATGGAAATATTTCCACGTTCCATTGGTTCTCTGATCCATGACTGATATAGAGCACATCAAGGGTAAACTTAAGTATGGGAAAATTGGATGTTTAGACAACGAACTCGACAACACAAAACTATGCTTATATTTTTCATAGCCAATCAGGGATTTATTAACCAGCTGCTTCATCACCTTCAATAACTTCTTACATTCATCTACAGTTTTCTACATTTGGCCATGATATGTTGATTACTAAAGGTGATTCTGTGAAACAATCAAAAAGCATCAGTGATGAAAGAGCATAATCATTCTCCAGCAAGATGATAAGCAGCTCCAGCTCAAGGACCATTTCAAACTGTGTAGGTTTGCTAAAATAGTTGGTCTGAAAGAATTTTCTAACAAAAAAGTACAGCAATAGAAGCAAAAATATGAAGATCAAAAAGGAAAAGTTACACACAATAAATAGAAATGCATCAGATCAAAATAGACTACAGCACAGCACCCACTCCATGTACACTAGAAACTAGTAGGCAATAGCATATTTCAAATCCCATTTTTAAAATCCAGACAGATCATGATGGAAAAGGGGCAAAAACATTGAAAAGTATAAAAATGAGATTCTAACAATACATGCCTGTGCATCTGTAATCTGTCTAAGAGGTGAACCTCCACCAATTGAGGCATAGCCTTCCCTGCTCTTGGGAGCCCTTAAAACAGATACAAGCTGAGCCAAAGGCTTCTGAAGAAAACCAAACAATCTTGGTAGACGAATGATATCCTGCCAAAATCTATAGTCAAAAAATAGAAACGGTAAACATGATAATAAAAAAACATATTACGACCACAGAAGATATACAATCCTTGATGGTCCATGGAGATTTGAAGATGTCAAGTGTCGAAGAAGGAGCTTAAAATAAAAGGATTATACATAAGTTCCACGTCTTTCAATTTAGCACATGTAAGACAAAACTGACCTAAAGTAGCACAATATCAAGCCGAATGCATCAAGGGAAAACAAAATAATATCCAACCAAATAAAAGCATACAGGACATGAAGCAAACTTAACATGAACAGAGATTTACCTATTAATAACCAGAGAATTAAGGCTTGGAGACTGATATTATCTAACAAAATGTTCAATCAAAAACACAACCACTTTCGTAGAGAAAAGATCATGCTTGCTTTTCTTAGCTTTCTAATGTGAAAAATGAATGTCTATTTCCAAGTCAAAAATTCGTATTGATATCACCTATCAGAATCACTTTAAAGTTCATGCAGTACGCCCTTCATACCAAAATTAACAACAGAGAATCTGTCATCAAAGAGAAGGATTATATATGAAGACCAAGTACCGGGTCTGCAAAAAGGTTAAACAAGAATGGCTGCACATCTTCCAAAGTCTCAGGACCTCCAAGGTTTAGCAATAAAACCCCAATCTTCTCCTCACTAACCAAAGGTGCCGTGGAAATATCTGTAAAATTTGAAGTCACTAATGCTCTTGCTGTCAATGAAAACTTCCTGAGCGGTTGCCAATTAATGCATTGTGTGTCATTACAACCCAGGTAAGATTTTCCAAGTATCAGATTTTTTGAGGGATTAGAAACAAGACAAGCTTCTGTTTGGACTCCAGAGCAACAGCACATCCTTCTAGTAGGGCATGTTTTCAGTGGCAATAGGCTAGAGGTGCAAACAACATCATTGAAGACGTTAGTCAAACCAAAATGATCAAATGGATCCAAAGATTCTCTAATTTACATGAAGATTAAAAACTACAGTTCATCTAATGTTAACATAGCAACAGAAGAGCTTAGTGTTAATTTAATAAATTAACATATTCAAGAATTGTGAGCACAATTAAACAGGAACGGCAAAAGCGTGGTAACATGAGAAATTTCAAACATCATATAATTAGTATTGCTACTCCATATGCTTCACCAAGTGTATATTACATGAATTTTTCAAATTCCTCGTACACTCGTAATTAGCCATCGAAATTTCAGCTTAGATAACTAGTGAATCAATGCAATCTAGATGAAGGAGAGAAAAACTTACAGGGGAGATTTGCTGGTCCGAGTAGCAGGGGAGAGAAAGGGAGAAGGAAATGTAGAAGACGAAGACGAAGGAGCTTGAATTCCAGGGTTCATTTTTCACTCTCAAATTTGAAATTTCACATCCACTACTGCTACCTGGTAAGTAGCGACGGAGAAGAACCCTAATTTATTATTCACCACATAAACCTCAGCCACAGCTTTGACGCCATGATATTTCTTTCGCAGAGAAAAAAAAATCAAGAGGGAGGCAACCTTGCAAATGATCCAAATGCATATAAAGAGAGAGACAGATGGAAGATGACTTGCGTACTGATAGTACTTCAGCCTTCAGGTTTATTATCTGGATTTCATTCCAATTTTCAGAAAAATCATACGAATTTTCGCCTTTCGGCAATTCGATAATATTTTGGGGTCGCTTTCGCAATTAATGTTACAATGCAATAGCCATTATAGCTAAGAAGCAAAATTCTGAATTTGTGATCGGGTAGAAAAATACAAGCTTCCTTACATCCAATTTTAAATAGCTTTTTTTTATAGAAAATTTTAAATGGCTTGGCTGTCAACTATTTTCATATGATCCGATTATCCGATATGATGAATGTCTGGATAATAAAGTGATAACTGCTAGTCTGCTAGCTATTACATACTCAATTGACGAGTTTTTTTATATCAAAGAGTATTATAGTGTACAACAAACTCTATATATTTTTCTTTGGTAGAAGGAGAGGCGGCTATAAACTCTATGTATTGTACATGCATATGTAGTATTTTTTTTATACACTCTCGGACCATCAACTTAAATAACAAAGTTCACACCAACAACTAAGAGGGCGAAGATACCAGAAAATTAATAAAATAAAAAGACGTGACATCAAATCAGCCGCTAAATTTGCCTGCGACGAACATGCTTCTGGTTGTAGCACTCAAAATCAGCACCAACATCACGAATTCGCCCAGGTAACAAACTCAAATACCCTTTCCAAGGTGTTTTGTTTCGCAACTTAGCTATCAAAGGTAGATTATCCGATTCAACAGTAACATGTGAGTGATCATGGTCAAGACAAACTTGAACAACCTAAAGCATGGCTTCAGCTCAGCAATTATGGGTTCCGACGTCGCTTGGATTCGTTTTCAGCTCACATCGACTACAATCCCTTGGTCATCTCTAGTTATGAAAACAATACAATTATCTTGGGAAAAGCTGATAGATAAAGCCACTAGTTGGCTTTTGCCAAAATATTATTAGTGAGATAATATTCCATGTTATATTCATAATATCAACGCTTATATTTAAAGTTGTACCTTGGAACAATTTTTATTTAAATTATGTCATTACTAGATTAAACAATAAAATTTTATTTATTCGCAACTAATATTGTCTTTTAAAAAGTACTAAGCTCTTATCAAAAAAATATATTAATAAGAAAATGTGTCCTTTAAAACAATATCTTACACAAATACAAATCAGATCCCATATAAAATTCAAACAAAAATCTGGACACAGAAATTATATAACAAATCAAAGAATACTAAAATACCCACTGAACAACAGTTTTAAAATTGATTTTGTTTTATGGGGGCAAAATGAGATGTACGCTGCTGGAAAGAAAGAATCTGATTGGATATACCATACTCTTTACAGTGCACAAATACAACACAAAACCTGGAATCAGAACCCCGACCAAAATTTGCCAATAAAACCCGGGAAGATTCGATTTTATAGGGCTTGATCCATTCATTTTCAATTTTTTAAAAAGACCCAAGCAGGGAGACTGGCAGATAGGGAAGGAAGGGGATTTACCCTTTTTTTTTTGTATTTGTATTCCATTTCTCGTGCCCGCTTTGTAGCCCTGAATGATTAACGATTTGTGAGTTGCTGCTTGTCATCTCCATCTCTCTCAATCCCCAGCATTACGCTTTACAGCCGTGGAATCAAATCGAGATCTCAATATTCAAACAGTCAATTCAGATAGAGGAGAAGAATAGGAGAGCGTTGAATCTTCCGGTCAACCAACCTTATTCCTTTACCAATCTCATCCCAAATTCCCCCTTTTACGGCATTTTTCCTTATCAATCAGCCAGAGATAAATGCATGATTTGCCCTTATTTGGGTCTTTTTTCACCATCTAAGATTCTAAGAAAAGGAGGAGACAGGCTGGAGGGAATTAAAGCCTGGTCTTGATTGTTTGTTTTGTGGGGGTGTTTAGATGATAAATGTCGATGGTGCTAGCGATTTCTGTGGCGTAATCGAGCAATGTACAGCAGTAATTTAATAGGGTTTATCCTGGCATGTGTTTCCAGTGCCTTCATTGGATCGAGTTTCATCATAAAGAAGAAGGGTCTCAAGCGGGCTGGTGCTTCTGGTCCCCGTGCTAGTAATTCTCTCAGCTATTCTCTCTATGTATTGCTTAATTAATTATCCGAGGATCCAGTTTTAGTTTATTGATTATTTTTTCATTTGGTTGTTTGGATTGATTTGAAGGCGTTGGTGGGTATGGGTACCTGTTGGAACCTCTTTGGTGGTTGGGCATGATCACTAGTAAGTTGTTAAAGTTTTCATCTTCTCTAATTTCAATTTCTGCTGTTATGTTGATTCATCTTGGGTGCATTGTTCTGGATTTTCAATAACAGTCTCGTTTGCTTAGAAATTTTATCGAAAGTGGTGATTATGATGATATTTAATTGTATAATAGTCTCAGTGAGTATTGAGCTTAAGGCAAAAGCAATGCATTAGTGATTGAATGTATAATGCTGATGTCAAAAGACTATTCTAGGACTATGGTATACTTATGAATCACATTGCCAATAATGGTTTTCTCTTAGTGAAATGAAAGTAATAGCATGGTCATTCTTCCTTGGGATCGAATTATTATTCTTCTACTAGCAAGGATGACCGGTGAAGAAAAATTCAAGTAGGCGTGTGCCAAGTATATGGAATTGTTCTTTATACATCCATATAGCAAGATGTCATTAACATACAGCAACAATTTAAATTAATATTAGTCACCTTCTAGTTTCTTATTTGGAGGAGTTTTCATCCTTGTGTGCAGTGATTGTAGGAGAAATTGCCAATTTCGTGGCTTACATTTATGCACCTGCCGTGCTTGTGGCACCACTTGGTGCATTGAGTATTATTGTGAGGTAAATAGAGCATTGCATTTTTAGGCTATTAGTTATCGTTGTAATACCCTCTTTCCGTATCTTACTATCATTTATATACTAAGTTTGTGGAAATGGGGGCAGTGCTGTTCTGGCACATTTTATGTTGGATGAGAAACTGCAGAAGATGGGGATAATTGGGTGCCTTCTTTGCATAGTTGGCTCTACAGTGATTGTGCTTCACGCACCGAGTGAAAGTACTATAGACTCTGTTGAAGAAATCTGGGAATTAGCAACGCAGCCAGGTATTACAGGCCATATTGACAAACTACAGTATTATGCTGCTATTATATTCTGATTTTTTTTTTTATGCCTGTAAGTTCATCTTTAACAAGCTCATCTTTGTTTCATTTCCAGCTTTCTTATTATATACGGCATCAGTGATAGCTGTGGCATTGGTACTAATCTTGTATTATGCACCCCGCCATGGTCAAACAAACATACTAATTTATATTGGGATTTGCTCAATCATCGGATCACTGACTGTAAGTTCTTGTTTACAATAATTTCACCTTTTAGGTGTAAAAGCCCTGTACCTCTTGGTATATTTATTTAAAAAGATTAGGTGTCCTTTAGCTTCCTTTTATGTTGTTGCTGTGTAGGTTATGAGTATAAAGGCCATTGGCATTGCCATAGAGCTCACGGTGGAAGGAGCATTCCAATTTAAGTACTTCCAATCTTGGTTGTTTGCTATGGTTGCGGTTACTTGTATCATCATTCAATTAAATTACCTGAATATGGTATGTCTGTTGTGCATAACATTTTTATTTGCACTTTCTTTTTCTACTAGAAAACATTCTCTAGAGGAAACATGGATGCAGAAGTTATTATATGTTTTAAATTCCATTTTTCATTGAATCGTGAATTATTAACCTACCACTGATCAGAAATAACTCATTGAGTGCTGGCCTTCCTGATGACCACAAATCACCAAGGAGTTATACTTACAGCTTGGTTCTCAATTTTTTGCCTCGTCTATTTCGTAATTCTTCGAATAGCGACATATCCATCTTACTTCTGCAAAGATGGAAGCTCGAGAAATTTGAAATTATACAATTGGCTAAAATTTTAAGGCTGTAGAATTGGAATTTTTCTAATCTATATATGTTAATTGATTGATTATTTACAAGTGAATGGTTGAGTTCATTGGTTGATAGTCAACAATATGCCTTGTATATATAGTTACATAAGGAATGGGTCTGAATGGGTTGAGTAGAACCTCAAAGAATCAGTGAGTGAAACAAAATTGATATCAAAGTAGCCGAGTGTCAGTGGCAATTTTGTTCGATTCAGGATGATCTTTGGATATAACAAAGGCAATCTTCAATATTGGTTATGCATTCTGTTATGTAATCGGCCAATTTTGTTGCAAATCAATCCATCAATCATCTGTTCTTATGAGCAATTGATTCCTGAATCTAATTAATTGCTTTTCAGGCACTGGATACATTCAATACAGCAGTTGTCTCTCCAATATATTATGCATTGTTCACTTCATTTACAATTTTAGCTAGTGCTATTATGTTCAAGGTTTGTTCTCTTCCCAAACAAATAAATGACATATCGTGATCTCATATTATTCGGGGTCGACTTTTTTGACTCATCCAAGTTTGCAGGATTATTCTGGTCAAAGTGTAAGCAGCATTGCTTCAGAACTTTGTGGCTTCATAACTGTGCTATCTGGAACAACAATATTGCACATTACAAGAGAGCCTGCTGATCAACCTTTCATCACAGGTATGACTCGTATAAATTGCTTTAGGACTTTGTTTGTTGTATTTTTTTATACCATAGAATATTCCAAGGTGCTCGTATTTATCCCGAAATGCTTTCCAATATCTCCAAATTTGATCATGTAATGCAGATCTATACACTCCATTATCTCCAAAAATGTCTTGGCATTTGCATAGCAATGGAGAGCTATGGAGGCTCAAGGATGAAGAAGGGCAGTCGCCAAATCGTATCACAATCATTAGGCAGGATTATTTCAAGTAGGCAAGTTTTACAGGCCCATTCGTACAGATTAGATCAGTGCTCTTCCCTTAAGCAAAATCTTTCAACATGGTTTTGGAAATTCCATTTGCCAGCAGACTAATCCTCTGAGAAACATAGTTAGGAACCACTACAGATTGAGGCTCTCTTTTTGTAGTTCAGTTTTTACAGTTTGAGGCTTTCTTTTTGTAATCCAATTTTCTTACTGGTTTTGCTTGCTTTTAGGGTCTAATTCAATGGAATATTTTTAGTAGTCTTGCCATTGAGCATTAGCACTGTGAGCTTGATGTAGCAAGGTCCCAATTGGTAGTGTCTTCTTTGTATAGAAGCTCTTTCTGGATCTGTAGATTTGCTGTCTTTTGGTCATTTTTTACTATATTTGGTTGTTTTAGGACCGGTTGACTATTATTCACTGTTGAGCATTGAAGTGAAGAACTAAATGAGACAAAAAGCATTGGTGACTAAGTTGTTTATATTAACCAAATTTGTGCAGGGCTCAATGGATTCCTATTTCAATGGACTCGACGTGAACCCCTTGGTTATAAAAAAAGAATAAACATGCAAAACCAAACAAAAGAAAATATTTACCATAATACAAAAAGAGATTGGTCGCCCTAGCCAAGCTATTTGCACTGGTGGAGTGGTGGTTATGTGACAATCGAACGCATGGATGCGGAAAAAGTAGAAACAGAGAAAGCACAAATGAAGAGGCCGTGCTGTAAATGTGATAATTTATCAAAGCACAAGATAGGAGTTCAATAGCAATGCATTCACCAAAAAGAACGCGACTCGCACGTCCTTTTTATGATATATTTGACGGGATGTTTGGATAGATTGTGTCTTCTATTTTTGGTAAATAAGATTAATGAGATACGGAGTAAAAGATATTGAATATTAGAGAAATTGAAATTTCTATATTTGTAATATCTTATTTTTATCTTTATGCCCTATGATCCTCCATAAATACCAGGATTATTGTAATTGTGAATTGTGCTACAAGTGCTAAGAAAACCTGAAAAGCATAGAGATAAATTTCAAAGATAGCTTGAGAGGTTAGGTTAGACTGAGTTGATGAGGTCAACCTCGTAACCCTTAGATCTAGTGGAAATTGTGTTCGTTCTACCATTGCGGTAGGGTGTCGAATTTCCTAATAGGTAGGACAATATTATAGTATGAATCGGAAATGCATATTTTATCTAGTTCCAAATTATGTACATTTTTATTCCATAATATGTACTTTTTTTTATTTCTTGTGTGAGTCTGTGTTTGTTCTACCATTGCGGTAGGGTGTTAGAATTTCCTAATAGGTAGAACAATTTTATAGTATGAATTGGAAAAGCATATTTTATCTAGTTCCAAAATATGTACATTTTTATTCTTGGCTAATCTCTTGAACTATAATAATATTCGTATGACAAAACCAATACAAATGTCAAAGATAGTCCTATTTTGTAAGAGATCAAGATCGAATACACTTATATATATGACAGACTACAATTACTTTGTACCTAAAATCTAACTTATATGTTTTCTGCTATGATCCTACTATCCTACCCTAAGAACCGCTCAACAATTTGACCTTGGAATCCGATTTAAGTGAGATTCTAGCGTAATGGGAATGGAAATATATTCCAAGCGATCGAGAAGACAAAATCAAAATTATGAATGCTTATTTGCTAGGTGGGTATAAACGGTTTATATATGCCAAAATTAAGAAAGGTATTTTCGATGGAGGAAAAAAAAAACTAAAGAAAAGGAAGATGATTAGATGAGGATGAGAAACCAAAAGGAGATGAGAAAACTTGTCAGAATGGACCAAGAAAGAAGCTGGAGTCCGGTGAGCGCAGAAAGGATGTCAATTAAGTGAAGGCAAGAGATTCCGTTGGATTTATTTGTATGTAGGAATCTGACAAGAGCTAACAGATGTTGGGAAACTTCGAATTAAAAAATAGTTCTTTTTTTTTTCATTTCTGATTTCTTTACGTGCAGTCTTTTACTTGCCTTCTTTCTTCCTCGTCATTTTATTTATAAACTCTGCAGAACATGAAAAGGATTTGTTCAAGTACTCAGAGTTGAAAAGCAATGGATAAAGAGAATCAAGAACAGGGGAAACAAGTCTCAAAGAGAAGCCCTTCTACCCAAACCGAACAAGTCGAGTACAATCTTCGAGCATTTGCAGCTGCAATTGAACAACAGGTCCTACAAAACTTCCATCTTACATTAGTTGTTTCTTGTTTGTACAGAGGAAGGAAATCATTGTTTGATCTGAAATGACGATTTTGGTGCTCAGGGAGCTGCGTATACGATGCTAGAGATGCTTGAAAGCGACCAAAGTGATGAAGATGAAGAAGCTGAGGATGATTATTACACTGGAGGCAATTTCATTACAGGCCAAGATTTTGGTATGCATCTATTCTGCAATCAATAATATATTATTATTCAAACTAGCCCCTCTTTGGATGCATTATAATACATGTAGTATAACACACCTACATTACTACATACGGTAACGAAAATCGGTGTTTGGACGCCCAAAGAATAAAGCATTTTAACATTATATATTCTTGCTTTGAGATGATACATCTTACAAAAGAAGTTACTATATTTTTTAATTTAATATCCGATAATGCATAAGTTCTTTATAATGCATGACCTCCAAACTTCTGATCAACTGTTGCAAATAAAAAAAGCATTAGAGTCGGTAATAAAGTTGCAAATCATTGTTAAATGCAGTTGATTTAATGTTCTATGAAGAAGGAGAAGATAGCAACACAGAGGAAGAGGTTTGTTCTAATTGTTTAAATTTTTTAACCTTCAAAATCACTAAGATCTCAAAGTTTCTGTTGTGATGCTACAGATGGAAGAGGACGATGACGAAGAAGATGATATTGACCCAGATGAGCTATCTTATGAAGTAAGTAGACTGCTACAAAAAATACTTCCTTTGTATGATATCTGTGTGTATGAACTTAAAACTGTTAATAGGAATTGCTTTTGCTTGGGGAAATCATTGGACAAGAAAGCCGAGGTTTGTCGCCCGAAGAGATTTCTTCAACATTGTCTCCTTATACATGCAAACCAATGCAATCAAGAACCAGTGTTGATATGTATGTGCCTTTGATTTTTGTTCTCTTGTCAAGTTTTTGTGTATGATAACTTTATCTTTAAAAAATTTGAACTTTGCATTGTTTAGGTGTGTAGTATGTCAGGTGGAGTATGAAGAAGGGGAAGAACTGGTTGCTCTGAGGTGTGAACATCCGTTTCATGTCGGCTGTATTAGCCCCTGGCTTCAGATTAAGAAGGTATGGAATAAAGTTGAGATTCATTCTAAATCATACTCATACACACACAGTTTAAACAAAAAAAATGCCTTATTTTACATTAATTGCAGATATGCCCAATTTGTTCCAAGGAAGTCATTAAGCATGAGGCAGAATAATGTATGCGAAATATTGGTTTCATTCATGTTTCTTGTATTCTGTAAATACAAAGTGTGTAAATTGAATTATACTACTATCAGCAAAGAATATACAATATTTGAGATCAAAACAGAGGGAAAAGGCAAATTGGGGAAAGCTTCACAAACTTTTTTAGAAAAAATTAACAAGCACAAGTTTTATTTTGCAATAGCATTTGTCAAGAACATTTATCCTAATTGCAGATATATGGCTCCATAAGGAATTACTACGAAGCCAAATAGCCAATGTCGGAAGTCACAAGAGAGCAACACTCGATTTTTTCAAAAATGGCACAACAGAAATACATAGTTAATAGAAGAGATGCCCCTAAACCCCTTGTGCGTATAAAAACAGGTCATAATAAATCATAAGTTAAGCTGAAGAAACAATAACCCAAAGTTGTCCCACATATCTAAAACATACCCAACTGGGGATTGGATACAATTAGATATGCAAGGCTATGGATTGCAAGTTTACAACCCGCAAACAACTACAAGTCAAAAACATAGAACAAAGTAAATTTTTGTTACCATTATTTGCCTTCCCATTTGTCTTTCTTGTTACATTCATCAGACAGAGGTACATAACATTATGTGTAGACTTAGAGAAAAGGGTTGTCCTTCCAACTCCCAGTTAAATGGCAAGAATTTCACCAAGTATTAGGATATTTTTTATACTTTTATAAATAAACAAATTATAAAAATAAAAATAAGTTGGGGGTGTGGGCCAAGACGCCGGGCCCACCCCCAGTCAATATAAAGGCAATTCTGAGTTATCTGAAGACCAACCAGAGCTGATTTTTGAAGTTGAGATGTTTTGGCAGAATTCTATCGGTTGATGAATCAAACTATAATTTTCTTGGGCGTAGTTCTATAGTTTACAGAAGATTTGCTCATTATTTAACCCAAATAAAGGTCTGCCCTGTGCTGCTTACTTTTCTCATCTCATTGGTCTTTTGGCTAGCCAGATATACTATACGATGGAAGGGAAGAAAAAGAGAGCACAGAATGATGTCTACTAGTTTCTGATCAGTTTTTGTCAAAGAACATGTTTTAGGCACAATATTGTCATAGTAAAGCCGGTTCAGTTTCTGAAGAGTATTGAAACCTTGACAAAGCATACTTGCAATTTAAGCCGATCAACCTACTACTACTAGTGCTACTACTGGTCCATAACATTGATTAAGCTTTTTCCCGTTAGCATTATCAGACAAAGAGGAAGATAATAGAGGCACATATCTTCTTTTAGCAGCCCTGATGCTTCATTTGATAGGCTTCTGCCAGACGCCCAGAATTCTTCTCGTTAAGCAGATTATCTATCTTCTCATACTTCTGGTAAGTCGACTTCAACATCTCTTCTTGAGTCTTTGACAGTTTCTCCTCCTCCTCGATTTCACGCTGCCCCACACCCAAACAAGATTTAGAACAAAAACAAATTAACACAACAAAAATTCCAACGTTAGTTATTTTCACCAAGAATCAAAATTTTCATTTCACCTTGAGTAGGTAAGCAAACTCAGTCTGATGCTTTTTAACCAACTTCTTCAACTTCTGACCCACTTTAAAATCCGGATCATTCGGATCAACCCAGCGAAGCGTAATTTTTCTGCCCGGCTTCACCGGGCGATCCTCAAACATCTCTGCCTCAGCAGGCCGAGCTCTAACAGGCCTCGGCATTCCTGACATCATGAACGGATGTGCAGTCAACCCGTCAACAACATTTGCAGCTTGTTTGGCATTTTCAAGCTCAACTAGTGCAGAACAAGCTGTTTTGTTGGGTTCTGTGTAGTTTGGGATGAACATGGTCTTAGTTACACCACCATACTGATCCAGGGCAGATTTAATGACTGATTCTGTCACTTGTGGAGAGAGATTGTCGAGGTATATGGTTCTTTTCACCTGTTCTTCAAAGGCGGCATACGCCTTTTTAGCTTCTGAATCCATTGGATTATCGAATGTTTCTTGGAATCTGTCTGACTAAATTTTAGATCAGTGAGAGGGTATGATGAAGAAACGATAGGATTATTGTTAGCAATCATGAATAAATAAAATTTGAAATTGATCAGCAAAAACCAGAACTAAATTTGATGAGAATGTAAAAAGATTGACAGGGTTACGGCACATCAAAATTAGGTCTTATGAGAAAGAAATTAGACAGGTGAAGCAATCAAACAATCATCGATTTTTCACTGATCATATCACGCCTTCTTTCTAAAACAAAATATCTCCATTGATTCATCGGTACAGAAAGAGTAAGAAAGTAAAAGCCATTAAAACTCTATCTCATTCCCAGGTAGAGAAAGAAGAAACGCAATGTAAGCCAGATTAAACCCTAAACATCTCAAAATAAGTCCGTTTTACAGAAATTCATATAAGTTGAATGTAATAAAGCAAATTAAGCATGAGAAGAAGTGAAGAACCCCGAAGAATCATAGGAAAGTAGCCAGCAATTTGGACGAAAAGAGAGGGTTTGAACTTGCAATTACACTCAGACGAACGCACGAGAGAGAGCCAATAACTGGAAATTGTGGAGAGATAGACGCGGCGTATGGAATTACTCCGTAATTTTTTTTTAAGGAAATGGCGTTAATATATTTGGTAAGTATGGGGTCCCGCACTCCCGCCCCCCTCCCGCCGTGGATGTTTATGAAGAATTTCGTTGATTTATACACACGGAAAAATTTGTAAGCGCACACAGATATCCGTGTTACGCGGAAGGGTAATTCCGGAATTTAAAAAATCGAGAGTGTCGGGAGCGTGGCGGTCCAGGGGCCGCGCAACAGTGTTGCGCGCAAAACAGTGTTGCGTGCGCAACACAGTTTCGTGCAGCGTTGCACGCAATCCAACGATACTTTTGAAAAAGTGTCATTGGACTAGCGCGAGGCCTCGTTGCGCGGATCTAAATAGTAAAAAAAATGGTCGAATTGTCCCCTATAAATACCCATTTCGATTCTCATAGTTGGCATACCTTCATTCCACATCATTGCTTAAAAATGTCGTCAGGAGAAGAAGATACGTCATCGAGCGATTATCATTCTGAGGAGGAAGATTCATCGTCAATCGATAGTTTCATAGGTGAGGATGAGGAAGGTGTACCAGGAGAAGAGTACGGAACCGATTCCGATGCATCAAGCGAGCCAAAACAGGTATTTTTCAAAAAAAAACATAATATTAGGTTTTTAGGATAAAAACCTCAAATCCAAATATTCTGTTTAGGCTTTTTTGCCATTTACGAACGTAGTATATTGAAAATTAGGATAGTGTAATTTATAATATTTTGTTTTTACATTTTGAAATCATAGGTTGTCGGAATAGATTTTTCTATTGCTTTCCACTACGATGGGATGTGGAGTGATCGAAGAGAAATGCTTGATTGGGCTAGACAAACTGCAATTTCGAAGAATTTTGTACTAGTCATAAAAACCTCAAATCCAAACAGGGTCATACTCACTTGTGAACTAGCCGGTAGATATAGATGTGGCAAGAGGGTGTTGCCCGGACCGGAAAATAGGAGCATTTATAAGTCACTTACCGATACTCCGACCAGGAAGTGTGGATGTCCGTTTGAATTGAATGGGGTCCGCCTCAAGGAAAAAATGGATGGGTCTTAACGCTAAAGTGCGGACAACACAATCATCGCCTCTCCACTAGTTTGTTAGCTCATCCATATGCGGGCCGATTGACAGCTGAGCAGAAGGAGTTTGTGAAAGAGAAGTTCCTATATCTAGCCACCCCGAAGATGGTACTTCAAGAGTTGAGGTCAAGGTACCCGGGAAATGTGACCTCAATTAGACAAATCTACAATATGAGGGAGAAGTTACTGCTTGAGGATTGCGGAGAATTGACGGTGACACAATGGTGTTTAAAGTTCTTGAAAGACCGAGGATACATTGCCCATCCAAGACGAGTAAGCGTGTACGACAAGCTTAGAGTCCAGGTCAATGCAATCATGACAGATCGCAAGCAGGCTCTAATCAAGGCGATAAGTCAAGTTTTCAGGGACGAAGTACAACATTTATTGTGTTGGGTGCACATCAGACACAAAATCCTGGCGTACGGCCTAAAGGTGTTTGCGAAAGTTGAAAATCCACATGAGTTGTCACGCAAGTTTGCAAACGCATGTTGGGTGCTATTTTCGTCCACCACATAGGCGACATTTGAAGAAAGGTATGTAGAATTGAAGAGAAGATGGCGACCGACACTTATTGCATACGTGGAGAAGGTGTGGCTTAATCCATACAAGAAGAACATAGTTCGTGCTTGGACGGATCATACACTCCACTTTCAGACGAGAACCACCAATAGGTAATTTCATTTTTAGCATTTCAATTCAGTTTGAATATTAGAAAGTGTATTCGTTCAATATTTAAACTTTGACATGTGTTTTTTAGGGTCGAAGGGATGCACGCTGTGCTGAAATAGATATTGGATTCATCTCGAGGAGGCTTCAACACCGTGATACTAAGGATTCACATCTAGATGGAATCTCAAACCAACAGTTTGAGGACAGCCATTGAGAGAACCAGAATACAGAAACCAACAAAATACAGACTAATGGCAAAACAGTTCAGAGCGTTGTTCCGTCCTATACGCGGATACGTTTCAAGGCAATGCCTAGGTAAGTTGTTAGACATGTATTATGATATAGCTTATGAGTTGACGCAGGATACACTCGATATGGAGTGCCACGATTACTTTTGGAGGGAATATCACGGTCTTCCATGCAAGCATCGAATTGCACACACTATCATAACTAAAGTACCCATCGAGTTGGAGGAGATACATCCTTTTTGGAAACAAATCGAATGGGATGGCCTTAGCGATGACAATGATCTTGCCCTTTCTTGCGTACCCTTGACCATTCAAGACCCAACGTGGGACGAAATGGTGGCTCTCCGAAATAGCGGTCAGATGCCTAGAGACCATTTTTTGCAGATCACATCAGCGTTCAAAGATTCAAAGCATCCTGAAGACACAAACCTTATTGAGCCGATACCTTACGAGACGCTAGATGGAGCCAAAAAGTATTCAACCACCCGGGAAAAACACACCTTGAGCACGTAATGGAAGAGTACGAGAGGGAGCAACAAAGACGGAAAGACAATGACAGTGGGAGCAAAGCAAATACATCGGCGCCAACCCAACCACGCGGACGACCTAAAGGATCTAGGAATAAGAAACGGACCGGAGTTGGAGTTGATACGCCTCCGGTTGCGACCGCGTCTTCTAGCACCGCTACCTCGGCCGATGGAAGCCACCGTGCCTATCCCCCACCTCCTCATGAATGGTGTCAATTTCACGACCCCAGTGCCGACTACTGGCTCGACGCTCTTACCCCGAGGATTGACCATTGGAAGGCTTGTCGAAGGGACATCGGTCGGGATCCGGAGACATTTGCTTAGGACAGTCTTGTTAGGGGAATTGTTATGGGATATATGTACTTTATTAAGAAGAACATGTTTTCATATTTCATGTATTGTGTGCCCCTTATAGGGGATTTATGAACTTTTTTAAGATGTTTGGATGTAAGGGGGTCGAGCTTTCCCCGGTTTGAGGACTACTAAGCTCAATTTATCTTAATTTTAATAAAAACCCCCTAGAGGCAACAAAGAGCACCGTCTCTTCTTCAACCATATCAATTTATAAGGTTAAATACATATATGGAGCAAGAAAGTAAGGATAGGAAGACTACAATTATTTCACTTAAAAAACCCGACATGAAATAAATATAGAAACCGGACGACTCGAAGCCTCGGAAATCTTGCGAACGACTCAGCAACACCGGAGCGCGACCTAACCCAGGAAAGCGCGGGTGCGCTCCTAGGCTCCAGCCTGCGCCCTAGGCTTTAGCCTTGCTGCGGTCGCAGTGCGGTCACAGACATCGGGAGTGCGGGCGCGTTCCGAGCTCCCTTCCCACGCCCGTGGTGGCTTGAATTCTGGTGGCGCGGCGCGGGCAAATGGAGCAGAAGCTGCGCAACGGGCCTTCGTGGCTCCGCGAAATGGGCCTTCGTGCTCCCCCTTTCACCCAACTTGGTAATTTTATTTTTACCAGTTCCGCGCATGTTTCTAAAAACAGTATACCAGCAGCTTTTTTGGTGACAAGACTTATGCATGCACATCTCTTCCTTCGAGCAAATTCCAAGCACAAAATGAGACCTAAACCTTCTCCATTGTTGCTCCACTCTCTATCAACCCTAAACCCTAAACCGAAACTAGAATTTCATAATTGGCACTTCGATGGCTCAAAGGAAAGTGTGTTCATCGCGAACCTACCCCTTTGCTCCACCGGTCATAAACTTCTCCATCATGCACGTCCGTGGGGTTAGGGAGACAAAGACGGAGTGGTCCGTGATACCAGGCGCATCAATAAAAAACATCATCATATCCTGGAGCCAATATGGTTATGGAGCACCACCAGGATATTGGCGCTTTTTCTTGAACGACAACAATATAACACATCGCATCTATGCCAAAGAAACGAATTTGCAGCTTCGCCTGACTGAAGGTGCGGAGATTCGGGCGATTGATGATATTTCGCCCGAGAATTAATGATGTGGTTTAGTGTTATAAGTCACTTTTTATGGATCCAAGTATTTTTTCAGTAAGTTGTTTAGGGTTTTTCAGTAAGTTGTTTAGTGTTATAAGTCATTATTATTGTTTAGGGTTTTTTCAGTAAGTTGCTTGTAAGCGTCGTCGAAATGTGGATCCAAGTGTTATGAGTCACTTTTTATGAAGTTATGTTTGTCAAATCTTAAATCTGAATATCTCCATTGCAATCATATACATACGCACATAGATATATAAAGTAGTAATGTGAAATGCCAACTGAAATCATCCAAAACATCCAAAATGTAGAGTAGTAATGTGAAATGAAATCAACAATCCAAAACCATAAAAAATAGATACATAAAGTACTAATGTATGTCAAATATGAAAACACCTAAGTTTGGCGATCATGCGAGGTACCGCTGCCACTGCCGCGCTCGTGCACTGAATCCGGAAAGTGTCGGGTGGGCATCGTTGGGTGAGGCGGTGCGTCAGAATCTAGGATACTGAGCATGTGCCTGAGATGCTGTGCAGCTGGATGATCATGCGACATCTGTAGTAGCTGGCTCCGGGCATATCCCGCTGCGTGGTTTACCCTCTGCGCAAATAAAATCAAATAATATTAGTTTTGTGCACTCAAATAACAAATTAAACATACAACTAAAAAATAATATGTTCTTACCATCCTGTCAGAAACTGTCGGTATCGGGTGAGGCATAGGAGCACGACGGTCATCCTGGTGTGCTGATGTCGGGTCCATGTACATGTGAGATCGGGCCCTAAACCATGCCAAGTAGCCCTCCTCCACCTGCCATGCATACTCGGCACGCCGCACATCCAACTGTATCAAGTGCTGATGTTCGTGTTTTTAGTTTAGTTTTTGATAGGTTTTATTAGGTTATTAAGACTAGTTTTGATAAGTTTAGGATTAGTTTTATGTGTTTTTGGATGGTTTTGCATATTTTGTGAAAAGTATGGAAGCTACTTCGTTTTGTGTCTTTTTGTAGGTTTTAGCAAAGAAAAGGTGCTGTTTGGAGCTGAATTTGGAGAGCTATGATAAGAGATGGAGGAATACAAAATGAAGAAGCTGAAGTTGGAGTTTTTGGAAGAGAAGTGTTGAAGAAAACCAAGCCCAGGCTCGTTAACGAGGCTGTGAGGGCTCGTTAACGAGGCCACGAGATGAAAATGTTCGAGAGTCGACTTTGTGACTCACCGATCCTGTGTAGGAATTTATTTTCGTGTCGGTAGAGTATCTTTTTATGATTTTAGGGTTATTATATTATGTATTTTAGGTCTTGTTATCTTTTGAGATTTTATTTCTATCTTTTAGAATAGATTCTATCTTTTTAGGAAAGTTTATATCTTTTAGCCTTTTTTAGTTTCTAGCCTCTTTTTAGTATAAATACCCTTCTATCTAGCATAGAAAGGGAGGTCGAATTTTGGAGGAAGGAGAGCCGAGAGAGAGAAGGACGGATCGGGGTCGTGATCGAAGGAGCTCGGTAAACGAAAGTTACCGGGGTCGTTAGTCGTGTTTTTGATTCAGTATTTCGTTGTTTTCGGTTTCTTCTGAATCTTTGTAAGACGATATTTCTTATTAATTTGAGTAGTGTTTTGTTTTCAATGTTTTCTTTGATTAAAGTTATTAGTTTCTTAGTCATGATTAGTGAGTAGTCTTTTTATCTAGGGCCGGGATTGAAACCCGGCATAGTTGTGCATGTTTGGTGAGTAAGATTATGTGTTGAATGCCTTTTATCTATTGTTGAGATTGTTTGTTGTGCTTATACCAAGATGAAAGTTGAGGTAATTTGAGTTGTTGACTTGATTGAAAGAGAAAGTTATAAACTTGAAGGTTGATATTGTTTGAATACGAAAGTTTCAAGCTTTAGATCCGAAACAAACAATTGGGTGAGTTAGTTTATAAAAGTAGATTAATTTGCTTGCTAAGTCAATGAAAGTTGATGCTTCTATCTATTTAAAAGCATAATATTTATCTTCTTATGAGCTTGTGTGCATGACTATGTTGTGGTAACCCTTGTCCTAGATATTTTCGTTTTTTATTTGATTTTCTTTCAAGATCATATTCGTTACTGAGTTTGTTGGCTCGGTACCGAACCTGTCTAGGTCGTTAGTTTTGGTCTTTTTATTCTCGGTGGTTCGTTAACGAGGCTGACAACTTCGTTAACGAGGCTGCTTGTGTGTTTTGCTTGCTTTTGTTTTAATTTTTAGGAGTCGATAGATAAACAAACCTTGCTTCTCGTGGAACGATCCTGACTCCCCTATACTCAGCGGGGTCTTGACTATAAATTTATTTGTTGTCAATCAACCCTCCCAACAAATTGGCGTCGTTGTCGGGGAAGCAACGTGTTTTGTTTATTTATCTGTGGGTCTGGGAATAGCCCGACCCCGTTTTTGTTTTTAATTTTTGCTTTCTTTGTCTGTTTTCTCAGCGCATGCCGGTAGGACGCCAAAGGCTTGAGTTTGACAACGCTGGTTATTACTCAGAACCTAAACGTTCCCTGCACCGTAGACGCCGAGAGAACCGAGCCATGGCCACACCGGAAGAGCTGGCTCGTCAGCTAGAAGTCCTCCAAACACAGATGGAGGCGTTGAAAACTGAGAAGGAAGGCGCTGCCGCCGAGGCTGAGCGTCAACGAGCCGCCAATGCTCGTCTACAAGAAGAGCTGAATGCCTATCCGAGGAATGCCAAACAGTACATGCATCTAGAACTGAGGGTGCCAGAGTCTCCAATTGTGCTTCCGAAGATAGAGAAATCTTTTGAGATTAAATCTCAATTTATATCCTTGATCAAACGGGCTCAGTTTGAAGGGAAACCTACTGAGTGCCCTATGGAACATATTAGGAATTTTCTTGACTTATGTGACACCATAGCTGCAGAAGGTGTCTCACTTGAATATGTTCTGTTAAAAGCTTTTAGGTGGTCTCTTTCTGAAAAGGCCCTGAGCTGGTTGGAGAGCTTACCTCCTAAGTCTATCAGGACTTGGAAGAACTTGTATGATCAATTTCTTACAAAATTCTTCCCGCCTGCCAAGACGACGGAGTTGAGAAAACGCATCACCTCCTATCACCAGCTGCCTAATGAAACATTTGTTGAAACATGGGAAATATTTAAAGAGATGCTTAGACAATGCCCTACTCATGGGCAACCTTTATATGTTCTGCAAGAAATCTTTTTCCAGGGTATCAACGCAGAGACCAAGAACCGCATCAACACGCATACTGCGTGCGGTTTTATAGAGATGGACCCAACAGCTGCATGGGAATTGTTGGATAAGTTGTCCAATTATGATGCCATGTATGGAACCCAGCAAACTCCACAGCCCCAGAAACGTCTCTACCTACCTAACCGAGACGAAGTTGAACCGGACGTTAAAAATCAATTCCCTGCAAGACGAGGTCAACCGTCTGAAGAAACAGGTAAGTTTTCTGAAATCCTCTCAATCCTGTCAAGAATGTGGTTCTTCTGCACATAGTACTTCTTCTTGCACTAACATAGAGCAGGTTAGAGCCGTTGAGACAATTGCTGAGATGAGTTATATGAGAGGACCATACAGGAACCAACCTAGCTATTTTGACAGGTCAAACAACTATCAGGCATGGGGCAATCAGAATACAAATAAAAACTATGCAGCGCCTCCGCCAGATAGACGACCTGCACCCTATCGACCTCCAGGCCATCAGGAGCCATCATCATGGGTTCAAGGATTACAGGAAGGCATTAACAGCGTGACCAACAAAGTTAACGAAGTGACCAACAAGGTTAACGAAGTTCAAGCCAACCTGAACCAACAAAATAAAAGATGGGGAGAGTTCGATATATGGAAGAAATGTGTTGATTCCCAACTAGGGAACCTCGCTGCCCAGATTCCGAGACCAAAAGGGCAACTCCCGGGCCGCCCCGAGGAGAACCCTAGGGGACAAATAGCAGCGGTGCACCTTAGGAGTGGGAAGACACTGCCGGAGCGAGTCCAAGCTGAGGACAAGAAGGAAGAAGACGTCACAATTCAGCTCGGTAATGAGCCAGCAAGGGCAAATACCGAGCCCGAATACCATGGTGACGAGGCTCCAAGGGTATCTAACGACCCTAATCCAGGTAAGTCTACTAATCCAAGCCTTCCTCTCTATCCCAGGGTAGTTAACGACCCCATCAGGGTCGGTAACGACCCGCCGAGGACACCAAACGACCCTAGTGTCGACCCGGTACTCTCACCTCTCGAGCCTAACTTGGTTCCGAGAATGGTGAAATCTCTTCCATTTCCAACTATGAAATCTATGGACTCTACTGAGAGTAAGTTCAAGCGTTTCGTGAAGATTCTTCAGGGCATTAATATTTCCATCCCATTCGCTGACGCCCTAAGCGAAATGCCGGCTTACACAAAATTTTTGAAGGATATTCTTAGCAGGAAAAGGTCCATCACAGAGCTACAGGATGAAGTCAGATCAATTGCTCTACCAGAAAAGCTTGGAGATCCAGGGAGATTTGCCATCACGATTGGCATAGGCGACCATAAATTTAAAGATTTATGTGATTTGGGAGCCAGTGTTAGTTTGCTTCCTCTCTCCATCTGGTCAAAAGCTAACATGGGACCGTTAGAGCCAATCAACATGCGGCTATACATGGCTAATGGCTCTTGCATCAGACCAACAGGGATTGTAGAAGATTTTCCAGTACAAGTGGGCAAATTCTTTGTTCCAAATGATTTCATAGTCACGACAATGCCCCAAGACCCGGTAGTTCCCATTATTCTCGGAAGACCGTTCCTTGCCACCGCTGGAGCAATAATTGATGTTAGGAGGGGACTCCTAACTTTCGAAATTGAGGATGAGGTGACGGAATTCCGATTCAAACAATCTATGAAGGATATTGATAGAGCCGAAGTCAAGATGCTCTACGCCCACAATGAAATCATTGAATGTGGGGATCCTGTTGGAAGATGGGTGTCGCATGAAGAGTTCTCCAGTCAAAGATGGGCCGAGATAGCCCCTGCAGCTTCGGTAACGAGCCCCCGTACCTCACTACCGACCCTCCCGACAGAAGAAGCAAGCTCGTTAACGACCTCATCAGCATCGTTAACGACCCTGGCTGAGGACTGTGAGATTTCAGCATTCGAATACCTAGAAGAAGTGTTGAAGACGGATCCAGAAGAACCAATTCTCATTCCAGCCGAACCTTCTCCAACACTAAAGCCTCTCCCAGACACTCTCAGGTATGAATTTCTTGGTCCTAATTCTACTTTACCGGTCATCATTAATGCCAAATTAAAAGATGAGGAAGTAGAGAAATTGTTGAGCATACTTAGAGTGCATAGAAAAGCCATAGGCTACTCCCTTGATGATATAACTGGCATATCCCCTTCTCTCTGCATGCATAGGCTATACATGGAGGATAATCATAAACCCACCATAGAGCATCAACGTAGATTAAATCCTAACATGAAAGATGTGGTTAAAAAGGAAATTATTAAATTACTTGATGCTGGGATCATATTTCCTATATAGGACAACCAATGGGTGAGTCCGGTCCATGTAGTTCCAAAAAAATGGGGGATGACTGTTATTGAAAACGAGAAAGGAGAGCTTATCCCAACTAGAACCACCACCAGTTGGAGGATGTGCATTGATTATAGGAAGCTCAATAGTGCTACTAGAAAAGCTCATTTTCCGCTTCCATTCATTGATCAGGTATTAGAGCGTTTAGCCCAGCATGATTATTTCTGTTATCTGGATGGCTATAGCGGTTTTTGGCAGATTCCCATTCATCCTGACGATCAGGAAAAGACTACCTTTACATGTCCTTATGGAACCTTTGCTTATAAGAGAATGCCATTTGGGCTTTGCAATGCCCCCACCACCTTTCAAAGGTGTATGATGGCCATTTTTTCGGATATGATAGAGGAGATTGTAGAGGTTTGTATGGATGATTTTTCTGTTTATGGTTCTTCATTTGATACTTGTCTTGCTAATCTTGCACGTGTACTTAAACGTTGTGAAGAAACCAACCTTGTTTTGAATTGGGAAAAATGCCATTTCATGGTTCAGGAAGGGATAGTACTAGGACACCTTGTCTCTAGAAGAGGGATAGAAGTAGATAGAGCAAAAATTGAGCTTATTGAAAAACTACCTTCCCCCTCTTCTGTCAGAGACATTAGGAGTTTCCTAGGGCATGCTGGATTTTACAGACGTTTTATTCAGGATTTCTCTAAGATAGTTAAACCTTTGACTAACCTACTAATGAAAGATGTAGTGTTTGAGCTGTCCCTAGAGTGTCTTGAAGCTTTCTACAGGTTAAGAGCAGCCCTCGTGTCCGCCCCTATTATGCAGTCTCCAGATTGGACACTCCCCTTTGAGATCATGTGCGATGCAAGTGACTATGCAGTCGGCGCAGTTTTGGGACAACGGAAGGATAAGAAACTCTACGCCATCTACTACGCCAGTAAGACGCTGGATGAGGCGCAGAGTAAGTATACCACAACGGAGAAAGAGTTTTTGGTTGTGGTATTTGCCTTTGAAAAATTCCGGTCCTACCTTGTTGGATCAAAAGTGATTGTTTATACTGACCATGAGGCCGTTAGATACCTAATGGCCAAAAAGGATGCCAAGCCTAGATTGCTTCGTTGGATGCTCTTATTGCAGGAATTTGACCATGAAATAAGAGACAAGAAGGGAGCAGAAAACCTAGTGGCAGACCACCTATCCAGACTACCGATTGAGCATATCACTGAATCCAACAACGAAGTGCCAATAAATGATTCCAGACTAGACGAACACCTCATGCTGAACGAGGTCGAACTCAACAAGACCATCGTCACCGACCCCTTCAGGGTCGTTAACGAGGCACCGAGGCTGGAATGCATAGATCACGAGTGAAAAGCCCCAAGGAGCATCGACACATCAGTTCGGCAGAATGCTACCATGCCACGGGAGGTCGTTACCGAGGGTCACATAACCTCTCCAGAGTCGTTACCGACCCACCCAAGTCCGATGACAACTCGGCCAGGTAAGATCTCTGAACCAGAACAAGCTCGATCCAGTTCAATTACTTCTCCTTCTACTACTTCTTCTTCTTCAATATCATTCCATGTTGTTAGAAGGTCGAAAGTCCCTTGGTTCGCGAATTTTGCTAACTATCTTGTAGGAGGCATAATTCCCAACGGACTAACTCTATAGAAGAAAAAGAAGTTTCTCCATGATGTAAAACAGTACTATTGGGATGACCCTTACTTGTTTAAACAAGGGAGTGATCACCTTTTTAGACGCTGTGTCCCAGAAGAGGAGATAGAGAAAGTGATCCGTCAGTGTCACACATTACCTACCGGAGGCCATGCAAAAGGTTTCAAAACCACGGCGAAGATTCTTCAAAGTGGTCTTTACTGGCCTACCATGTTCAAGGATGTTCAAGCTTATGTGACAGCATGTGATGAATGTCAACGCTCAGGCAATATTACTTGGAGACATGAGAACCCACTAACCGGGATACTAGAGGTCGATCTATTCGACGTATGCGGGATAGACTTCATGGGACCTTTTCCCTCATCTGGCCCCTACAAGTACATCCTAGTGGCGGTCGATTATGTCTCTAAGTGGGTGGAAGCCGTTGCTACAAGGACCAACGACGCTAAAACCGTGGCCAAGTTTATTAAGACTAACATTTTTCCTAGGTTTGGCGTTCCAAGAATCCTCATTAGTGATGGCGGTTCCCATTTCATAGAGCGGAGTTTTGAGGCACTTTTGGCAAAGTATGGGGTATCACATCGGGTGGCAACACCATATCATCCCCAAACTAGTGGCCAAGTTGAAGTTTCAAACAGGCAAATAAAGAGCATATTGGAGAAGACAGTTTCGCGTTCTAGGAAGGATTGGTCTTCTAAATTGGATGACGCTCTTTGGGCATACATGACAGCATACAAGACGCCTCTGCGCATCACTCCCTATAATCTAATGTATGGCAAAGCATGTCACTTACCGGTCTAGATGGAGCATAAAGCACTATGGGCTCTTAAAGAGCTCAACATGAACCTCGACGCAGCTGGAGCAAAACGATTCATGGATTGGCAAGCACTGGAGGAGTTGAGACTTAAGGCGTATGAAAATGCTGAAATTTACAAGGAGCGCACCAAACAGTGGCATGATCGGAAATTGGTGCCCAAAACCTATGAGGTTGGTGACAAAGTACTTCTTTTCAACTCTAGACTCCGTCTATTTCCAGGGAAGCTTAGGACAAGATGGAGTGGGCCATTCGTGGTTAATCACATTTATCCCCACGGTGCGGTAGAGTTGATCGATAACCAAGGCACAATCTTCAAAGTTAATGGCCACCGACTGAAAAAGTTCCACGAGCAACCCGACCCAAATGAAGAGATTAGAGTCACTATGGCTCTCACTACGTCGGACTAGCAAGGGAAGAACGTCGGGCTTACGACGTTAAAAATAGCGCTTACGGGAGGCAACCCGCTTTTAATATAGTATAGTTTTTCTTCTTCTTTTTTTTAGATTCTTTCTTTTTTTTTAGTTTTCTTTTCCTTTCTTTTCTTTTCTTTTTAGTAGTTCTTTAGGATAGAAATTAGGATAAATTTTGAGCTAACAAGATGCAGGAAAAGGGCTCAAAAATCACTCCAAGAGGCTACGGTGGCTCGTTAACGACCCACCCAAGGTCGTTAACGATCCGGTTTGACGACCCGATTCGGCAAAACGGGCAGGTAAGTTCTTTTTAACCTAATCTATCTTTTACCTACCCCCATGCCGCCGCCCCTCTACCTTTTCCTATCCCTACCCTCTCCTATATAACCCTTCTACCCCTCCTAAAAAAAAATTCACTCTCAAATCCTTAAACTCCAAACCTCTCAAAACTCCTACCCAAAATCTCGGAGATCCCCCACCACCGATCGGAATTTCTCACCTCCACCGATCGTCGGAGACACCCTCGTTACCGAAGCTCGGAACCCCCGGATTTCCACCGACGAGATCCACACTCGTTAACCACCCCAATCCGACCCTTTGTTGTTCAATTTCTCAAATTTCCGGTATGATCTCTAAACCTAACTCTTACTTACAAGATTCATGGTTTTTAGGGTAGAAATTTCATATTGGGATTGTGTCTATAGAAAAGGTCGACATGCATGTTTGGATTTTGCTCATGGATTGTCGTTGAAGCTTAGTTGTTCATACTCTAGGGAAGATTATTCATGTTATGTTCTCCATTGCAAAAGTCTAATTAGAAAAGCATGAATTTTTCTTATCCTAGTATTAAGTTCAATTTTTGCTATATCAATTTTGGGTAAATCTAGCATGTTTGGGATGGGAAATCGAGCAAGTATGGGGTGCATAAACCCGATTGTGTGGCTAGTGAGGAGTATTGAGGATACATACTTGATCTAAGGTCTGATTTTTAAGGTTGATGACATTCAGAAATCTGTGAACTGGCTCTCGGGAGCTCGTTAACGACCCACCCAAGGTCGTTAACGACCCTGCGTAAGCATCACCGATTCTACACCAGTCCAGATTCTTTAACGACCCAATTGGGTAGTTGACGAATTATTCCGAGGTTATTTTGAGACCAAGTATGGGGTCTCTTGCCTATCTATTTTGAGTGGATCTTATCTTGGAAAATTCTTGATTGTTTTGTAGATCTCATGGCAAGTTCAAGCAGACCCGCTACCCGAGCTCAGAAAAAGAGGAGGAATCAGAGGTCCCCATCCCCACCGCGCATGGATCATGTGATCTTGAGTACTCAAGGCCAAGTGAATCGATACCGTGCCATTCTAGATAAGGACCACAACACTCGTTGGTTCTCGAAGTCTAGTGCCATACACACGGGGATTTACACGGATGTCAAGGAGGCCTTCGTTATTCTCAGTGCATCTCATCTACTGAAGAAGGAGAATCTACCACACTTTCCGGCCCTCACATTTGAGTTTCTGGCCACTCTAGAGACTAGTTTTCCGTCGAAGACTTCGGCGGGACGAATCCGGTTTCGGCTCGGTAATGTGAGCCGTGAGTTCACCATGGCGGATTTCAATGCAATTCTGGATCTCCCTAACCCTTCTAGAGAGTACAGCTTGAAAGACTACAGGGTGACTCGGACTTGGAGCTATATCACTAGGGAGGACCAATCCTCCACATCGGCATTATCTGGGGCAAACATCATCAACCCCATCTTCTGGATCATTCTCCGAGTCTTAGCCGCCACATTCTGGCCGAAGAGAGAGTTGAACAGGCCAACAAGGACGGAAGTTGCTTGTCTCCGCACCATCCTTTTCGAGGAGCCTGGCCCTTTGAATTTGGGGTATGAATGGCTCTACTACATAGAGAAATCAACCAAGTCCAAGGAAGTTTGGTGTGGTAACTTGGTCAATCTTTTGGCCACAAACCTTGGAGTCGACCTCACTCGCTACACACCGACTCATGCTCAGTTACTCAACAAGAACTATTGGTATAGTTCCGGTATTTTCATTCAAGCTGAGAGAGGGTTTAAAGTAAAAGTTCAAGACCGCCTTGTTACACCCACCCTCGATATGTTGGAGTTACTCTATGTACCGAATTGGTACGAGGCGTGGACGGGACATGCTTTCCCATTGGAGCCCAAGCCGGAGGATGAGCTGTCACTTAGGCCTTGTGAGACAAGGTTTGAGCGAGAAGGTGAAGAGATGGATGAAGATGAAGATGAGGATACCGAGGTTGCTGGCAATGACACTAAAGAAGCAGACACAGAGGGAGGCACTGAGGAGCTTAACTTTGAGGAAGAAGACCTTGACGCTGAGGTTTTAGGCACCAACATCCTCGTTGACGAGCCCACCAGGCTCGTTAACGATCATTTCCAGCCTTCTACATCTTATGCTAACGAGGTACCCAAGGTCGTTAACGACCCACCGAGGGCAGCTACCGAATCACCGCCAGCTCCTACCGACCCCTACTCTTATGGACTTGTGCCATACAACCCGGTGCTTCACCATGATCATTTTCAGCCTCACTACCCACCACCCCCTCAGCCTGAGTACACTAGATCGAGCATTCTGCCACCATGGGCCGAGGATCTTTCTGCACGGATGCAACAGCTTCACCTCCAGCAGGACCACATTCATAGGAGGATGGATAGATGGGAGACTGTCTATTCAGCTCAGATGACATTTGAGGATGAGATGCATCGTCAGAGAGAGACAGAGGATGTTGAGCGTTGGAGGACGATGTATGACTTCATGGGGAACTTTGAGCACTATTTTCCTCCACCTAACTGATGATTCAGCTTGAAGACGTTTTCCTTGTTTTCCACTTCTGAGACTTTGTAAGTTTTTGTTTTCTCTTTTCTTGTTTTCTTGTGTTTTTCTTTTCTATTTCTTCCTTTCTTCTTATTTTTCTTACAGTGGGGACACTGTAATTTTAAGTATGGGGTGGGAGAAAGTAGAAACTTTTGTGTCTTGTTTGTTTTTTGTGCTTTATTTTAAGTAGTTCTTTTATATAAAAAAATAAAAAAAGTTTTGAAAAATATCTAAAAAAGAAGGGTCTTAGAATATATAGATATCCTTTTCTTAGGTTCTATGATAGTAGTTGCTAGCATGATCATTTAATTCCTTGTAAACATGTCTTTGAGAATATAGCCAGATTCTTATTTTGAAGTTATTTTTTAGGAAGGAATAGCATTTGATGAAATTGAGCACATATACCTTCTTAGCATAAGTGATGCAATCCAACAAAAATTAGCCTTGTGAGTTGTTTTTAGCCTATTAGGGAGAACATTAAAAATCCCTCTTCTTTTCTTGTGTGATTTACTCTCTATATGCATATTATCTCTTGGAATTGTGATGGTTATCTATTTCTTGAGACCCGTATGAGATTTATAGTTCATTACTTGTGAAATCAAATGATAGAGAACTTATTTTATAAGCCCTATTAATCCTTATCCACCTTTACATTATCCTTCTTTTTGAAGCCAATTTTAGCCTGAAGCCTTTTATTTTTAAGCTCCACAAAATTTATTCCCTATCCGGGGATTAGGACTTAGATTTGGAGAGGTAAATTGTTTTGTTGAGTGTAAAAAAATGGGAGTGAAATATAATGTTTGGTTCGAAATTGAGGGATTATTGGGAAGGGTAGATTGGAAGTCTCTTGTTTTTAAGAGTTGTGATAAGAAAGATCTCTTGGTACAAAAGATGCACAAAATAAAGTTGATGGTTGAAAGAAAGTTGGTGAAAGGGAAGAGGAGTACATGATGAGGCTCGTTAACGACCCTGAAGTGGTTCGTTAACGAGGCAGCGAAAAAAAAAGAAAAAAATGAAGAAGTAAGAAGTGCATTCAAGTTCATATAGATAAGCCGGAGATTCTTTTTATTTTTATGAGACTTTCTAGGATAGTAATGGGTGAGTGAAAATAAGTGTGCATAATGAGAGAGTGTGTTTGGTATATGTTTTTATGAGAGTTTTGATGTTATGTGTGAGTTTTTAGGAGTCTTTGATTCCCGGATATTATTAGCACCACATAGCCAAAATATTTCCACGCCTATTTGTCTTTACCAAGCCCCATTACAACCCGGCCGAATGGAAGCTTCTATGAGCTTTTTCATTGAGCCCCATAAGTTCTCTTGATGATTTTTGCTTGTTTTGACAAATCTTGGGTGGAGAGTTTGGTGATATAAGTTCCAATTTCTATGAGTTTTTGTATATAAGATGAGTTGAGAGATTGAATTTATGAGCCTAAACACTTGAGAGTTGAGAAAAACACATTATCCCTTGTGAGGTTGGATTGTATTTTCTTGTGTCTATTTTAGGTATATATATGTGTTATCACGTTAATAGTCCTTTGCTAATTTTCTTCTGGATATTTTGATGTTGCTTTTTAGATGATGGCTATAATTTGATGAGTATGTTGTTTGGTTTTGATTATTGTTTAGTGATTGCTTGAGGATAAGCAAGTCTAAGTATGGGGTATTTTGATGTTCGTGTTTTTAGTATAGTTTTTGATAGGTTTTATTAGGTTATTAAGACTAGTTTTGATAAGTTTAGGATTAGTGATGGAGGAATACAAAATGATAAGAGATGGAGGAATACAAAATGAAGAAGCTGTTTGGAGCTGAATTTGGAGACTTATGATAAGAGATGGAGGAATACAAAATGAAGAAGCTGAAGTTCGAGTTTTTGGAAGAGAAGTGTTGAAGAAAACCAAGCCCAGGCTCGTTAACGAGACTGTGAGGGCTCGTTAACGAGGCCACGAGATGAAAATGTTCGAGAGTCGACTTTGTGACTCACCGATCCTGTGCGGGAATTTATTTTCGTGTCGGTAGAGTATCTTTTTATGATTTTAGGGTTATTATATTATGTATTTTAGGTCTTGTTATCTTTTGAGATTTTATTTCTATCTTTTAGAATAGATTCTATCTTTTTAGGAAAGTTTATATCTTTTAGCCTTTTTTAGTTTCTAGCCTCTTTTTAGTATAAATACCCTTCTATCTAGCATAGAAAGGGAGGTCGAATTTTGGAGGAAGGAGAGCCGAGAGAGAGAAGGACGGATCGGAGTCGTGATCGAAGGAGCTCGGTAAACGAAAGTTACCGGGGTCGTTAGTCGTGTTTTTGATTCGGTATTTCGTTGTTTTCGGTTTCTTCTGAATCTCTGTAAGACGATATTTCTTATTAATTTGAGTAGTGTTTTGTTTTCAATGTTTTCTTTGATTAAAGTTATTAGTTTCTTTGTCATGATTAGTGAGTAGTCTTTTTATCTAGGGTCGGGGTTGAAACCCGGCATAGTTGTGCATGTTTGGTGAGTAAGATTATGTGTTGAATGCCTTTTATCTATTGTTGATATTGTTTGTTGTGCTTATACCAAGATGAAAGTTGAGGTAATTTGAGTTGTTGACTTGATTGAAAGATAAAGTTATAAACTTGAAGGTTGATATTGTTTAAATACGAAAGTTTCAAGCTTTAGATCCGAAACAAACAATTGGGTGAGTTAGTTTATGAAAGTAGATTAATTTGCTTGCTAAGTCAATGAAAGTTGATGCTTGTATCTATTTAAAGGCATAATATTTATCTTCTTATGAGCTTGTGTGCATGACTATGTTGTGGTAACCCTTGTCCTAGATATTTTCGTTTTTTATTTGATTTTCTTTCAAGATCATATTCGTTACTGAGTTCGTTGGCTCGGTACCGAACCTGTCTAGGTCATTAGTTTTGGTCTTTTTATTCTCGGTGGTTTGTTAACGAGGCTGACAACTTCGTTAACGAGGTTGCTTGTGTTCTTTGCTTGCTTTTGTTTTAATTTTTAGGAGTCGATAGATAAACAAACCTTGCTTCTCGTGGAACGATCTTGACTCCCCTATACTCAGCGGGGTCTTGACTATAAATTTATTTGTTGTCAATCAACCCTCCCAACAAGTGCTCCGTATGCTGTGCGCAGTGATGGTCCGCCTGAGGATACACAACCGCATATGGGCGGTTTTGTAAGGAGGCGTGTTGGGAGACAATCGAAGGCTGCAGTGGTGGATGAGGGATGGTCTGGATGCGACTAAACTGGCGTAACGCCCTCTCTGGATGGTACCCTCCTGTATGGTCCCAAGTACCAGGACGCCCCTATAGCGAGACACCCGGTACGCGCCATCAAAATCTAGGTCAACACCCCACGGCATCCATCGAATCTACAAAGCGGAATACAAATCATCAATCGTCACACTTTTTTTACAACAACAGGAAGAGTATGTATGTCACGTTTATATCGAATTTTTACCTCCTCTTCACGGACCATGTCTGGAATCAGCCACAGCTCCGCCAGTCTCTCGGTGGCCAGGCTGGGGGCCCGATCTCTAGTCTGTCGTGCGGCTGCACGACCATCAGCTAGCGGATCCAACGCCAGGTTGATCCGACTCTGGGTGTGCTCGAAATAAGTCATGATCCATGTCTGAAACAATACTTATAAGATATTGAACCCATCCAAATTCGAAGAATGAAATAAAAAAGTCGAAGCACGTAACCTCAGCACAAGAGCGCAACCCGCGCATCCCGCCGCGTCGGCGCGCGACGCCATCCCGAGATCACGACATAGCCCCGCAATAAACCTGCACCCTAAGCGTATCGACCCGTCCTCTCATGGTCGAATAGGAACGCCAATATCCACTCATGATAATGGTCCCAGACTTGTCATGAATAATGTCATCCCGAGAAAGTACCATAGAAACACAGTGGCAATGGTCCCTGGGGGTGCGGGCCGGGCCCCGATAAACATGTAACGTCATCCCGAGAAAGTACCATAGAAACACAGTGGCAATGGTCCCTGGGGGTGCGGGCCGGGCCCCGATAAACATGTTTGACAAAATAGCTGCAATAGCCTCCGACGGGGCCCATGTCTTACACGTGTGTGCTGTCTGTGGATCGAGACCCAGCATATCCCCTAAACGAGCCTCGGTCTCCAACGGATCCATCGGGGGTATAAGAGCATCTCCATCTATAGGCACCCCGAAAATGCGGTGCATGTCATAAAGGGTGATGGTAATCTCGCCCGACGGGAATTGGAAGGTGTTGGTCTCTGGATACCAACGCTCCCGAAATGCAGAGATGAGAATGTGGTCCGTTGAGCCAAATTCGAGGCCGATCAGCCCGGTGAGACCGATCCGCTGGGCGATGCCCCACCAAGAATCGGGTCCTCCATGCATATACTGTCGAAACCCGCGTAAAGGTGCCAAGTTCCTAGACCACACCCTAATGACCTTAAGATACTAAAAAGAGGAAATAAATGTGAGTTAGAAAAACTAAACATTGATTTCGAAAAAAATTAAATACTCGTAGTTTGGAAAAGTTTACGTACGTTACGGTCACTCCAAATCTTGCCTGCCACGTGTGTGGAATACGTCGTCAACAGGTTGTCGTCCATAGGACCTCCCGGTGCGCCTTCCGCAGCGAGAGGGTCTTCAGGAGCGGCCCCTACTGCAAGTGCAGGGGGGCGAGGGTCCCTCTAGAGCGGGGGGGGGGGGGGGGTAGATCCAGCTGGAACGTGAGGAGGGATGGGTGCTGCTGGAACGGGAGGAGGGGGAGATGGAAATGTGGATGTAAGCGGAGGAGTTGAGGGTCCCGCCACGGATGTGGTAGGATCGGTCGAAGAAGTAGGTGGAGGACTGGAAAAGACCGGTGGCGGGACATAGGTCGTGGTGGGAGGTAAAATTGAGGTGGTGGCCTCGGATATGTGGTAATCGTCAACCGACAAATCCTCCGCAATACCCATGGGAGCATCAAAGTGTATGTCCTGCTCCGTGAAGAGCTGATCGTCCCCTGCAATGTCGTCTGGCAAGTCGTCCTGCAGGAGCTCCTTCGTAAAATCCACCTCCGTCTCGGTGGAGAGGTCTACATCTATCTCTGGGGAATGCGTCAACTCCGGATCACGATCTATCCGCTCCTGCTCGGTAGGTGATACGCTGGTTTTAGTACAGCGTAATTCTGTATTTTTATTAGGATTTTCTGAGTGTTTTAGGCTAGATTAGGATGATTATCTACAATATCAGAAGAGCCTACAGTTGAAGATTTGGAAGACAAAAGTCCTAGATCGAGCTGAAGAGGTTAAGAAGTCGAGACACGCGCCCTCGGGTTGGACCCGAGCCCGCGGTGGCGAGAAGATTCGAGAGAAATTGAAGACGTAGGATCCGCGGCTGAGGTTCAGAACCGCGCTCGCGGTTCGAGGAGATTCCACTGTCGAGGAGGACTGATTGATCCGTGCTCGCGGTTTGATTCCGCGCTCGCGGAATGTGGTTTTCCAGCGCCGACTTTGTTTTGTTTATTCTATCTTTTATTTATAATTATATCTTAGGGTTTCAGATATATTTTGACTATTTAAGTTTAGTTTTGGTTTTCAGTTTACTGCTTGGAGGAGCATACTTTTTAGAGCATACTTTTACTTTTAGGTTTTTATTTCAGTTTTATTATGGAGAACTAATTTCCCTTGGAGTTTATTTGATCAAGGAACCCTTTTTATGTAATTCATGAGATTCTGGTAACTTTTCTATCCCTTGGTTAATATCAAAACTCTTGGTTTAATTTATATGATCTATGTTTGATTTTATAAGCATAATCAACTTGTTTGATTGACGTAGATCTACTGTTTGGATTAGGTTTGATTGTTGTCTGTGCAATCTTATTTATCCTTGAAACAACTCTTTTCTAGGACCGTGGACTAGAATTGAGAAGAATATTTGATTGTTATTTTATGTATGAGACTCGTAGCTTGATTGCATGATTTGATATCCTTATATCCTTAATAATTTGCATGATTTGAATTAAGCGTTCTTGTCCATACCATAATTCCGCTTGGACCGTGGACAAGCGGGAATCTCTTATAAGGATTGGAATTAACCTGGGAATTAATAGAAAAGTGGATGAATCAATGATCGAATGATTAAAAAGGTGGAATTGATTGAATGAACTATGCTCTTCTTCAATTGATTTAATCCCAAATAATATTTGCTTGTTTATTTGCTTGCTTAAACTTCCAAAACCCATGTCCTGTTATCTGCTGATTGTTCAGAATCCCGATTCTCTTGGGTACGATCCCTTACTTGCATGCTATACTAGTTTGTAGTTTAGGGTAATTTATTTTTGATCTTGGCAACAACGAATTTAGCCGAGTCAGTAGGCGGCACTCCGGCAAGTACAACACGTGCAATCTCGGCGGCCGTAAGCTTAGGCGCCTTCTTTTTCCTCCTCTTCTCGAGGAGGATGGCGCTCAAGCTAGTGTGTACGTCCTTTCGGCGACAAGTTCAAATTATATTAGTAAGTTTTCTATTAATTATGTTTTTCTTTTATTTATGTAAAATCAGAAATTCAACCTATGAATATGAATTCAAGTGATGAATTCGTCGTTTCGGTCGGAATTCAAAATCCGACCCAGAAACTCAATATATCATTACTAATTTTATTTCAGTTTTCATTACGTTTGTAATGAAAAATGAATAAAACAATAATTTTCATCGGGTCGGAATACATACTTAAACTTCGAGTTAATTTATTTTCATTTTATTTTGAAATTGAATTTTAATTTACATATTTATTACAATAATTTTAATTTTATTTCTTTAAAATCATGAATTCAACCTACGACTATGAATTCATATTAATTACAAGTTCATAACTAATAATCCTAAATCTAAATATAGCACTAAATAATACAACTAAATTGAATAAAACAACTAATACCAACAAAAAATCTAATATAATTAAGAAATTGAATAGTAAACAAATATCTAACTCAAATAAATAATCAAAATTGATTAACTCGAATATACATTCATCGGTGTACTCGATATCCAAATATATTACTAAAAATTACGATATATTATAACAAATTTTATTTCAATTTTAATTATGTTTGTATGTTAAAATATTCATTTAATTTCGTTTGAACTCATAATTCCAAACATAAATATACTCATACGAACCGCAAGAGCAGCGTCGGAAGTCGTCGGAGCCGGGACGACGTTCGTCACGCGACCGGCTTGCATCCGATATTGACTTGGAAGGTAGGCTCTTTAACCAGCTCAGGGCCTTTCCTGCAAGAGACCAATTGAAAGCTTTCAACAGAACATATTCTAAAGAGGCACCGTTAGCAGCAACAGTTTCACATAAATCAAGAAAATTTCTAATATGTTCTATCGGGCACTCAGTGGGTTTTCCCTCAAACTGAGCCCTTTTGATCATGGATACAAATTGAGGTTTGATCTCAAAGGTCTTCTCTATCTCAGGAAGCTCAATGGCGGACTCTGGCACCCTCAGTTCTGGATGCATATATTGCTTAACATTCCTTGGATAGGCATTCAACTGCTCCTGCAGACGGGCAGTGTGCTCTCGTTCACGTTCAGCGGCAGCGGCAACAACGTCTCGATCAGCTTGTAATGCCTCCATCTGCTTCTGGAGAGAGGCCATTTGTTGTGCCATCTCTTCTGGTGTCATGGCCATGGCTTTATGTTCTTTTAATCGTCGGTGAAAGGATCGCTCGGGTTCAGAGTCTACTATTGGATTAGAGACAACTCGACGTCCTTCAGCTGGCATACACTGAAAGCAAAAACAAAAACAAAAAACGAAATCAAAAAGCAAAATGGGGTCTCGGAGAGGGTCGGTACCGAGGCCCAGGGGGTCGGTATCGAGCCTGCAGCAATCCCGTAAAATAAAAATTGAAAAGAAAGAAGCAACTACCTATCAACACGGTCGGTACCGACCTGGATAGGGTCGGTAATGACTCGACAGTGACCTAGAAAATAAACAGAAAAAGCACAGAAACTAGGTTGCCCAGCAAGGTCGGTACCGACCCTAAGGGGTCGTTACCGAATCGGCGGAGTTCCAAAAACGCAAAAAGAAAAAAAACTTGGCACTGTTGAAATCTCCCCGGCAACGACGCCAATTTAATGAAAGGGTTTCTTGACAACAAATAAATTTGTAATCAAGACCCCGCTGTGTATAGCAGAGTCAGGTTCGTCCACAGGGAGAAAGTCAATGCTAAGTTTTATTACTTGGAGCGCAAGTAATCAATAAAGTAAGGGAATTTAGCAAGAGAAAGAGGAATTCTAAGGTAAAGGTATCACCACAACAATAATCATGCAATGCAACGCTATGAAACATAAAGATCATGTTTTTATCACATAGAGGTGTCAACTTTCGTCAACCTATGCAAGTAAATCAACTAACTTTCGTTCAATTAATAAACTTACTATCTAATCTCTTCTATTTCAACTAGGATAGATCCGCTTTCGCTTCAAAACCCTAAATTGACTATTCTGATTCAAGGTTTCTGCTTTCGCTTCAACTATGAATGAGAAATTTCCTATCAACTTTCGTTTCAAGGAGTTAAGAGCAAGAGAATAGAATCATGCAATAAAAACAATCAAAACATGATCATAAACAAGCATGCACAACCATTGTTGGGTTCAACCCCAACCATAGAGAGAGACTACTCACAAATCATAATTGAAAACATAACAATTGAATTAAAAAGAAAGCTTACAACTTTGAATCCAAAACGATAGTTCTTCTCCACAAACTCGTCTCTCTCACGCCCCACGCCTCTCTCTAACTTCTCTCTTTCCCCCTTACTTGCCCTCCAAGGCAATTGATTGTGTGTAGAAAAACAAAGGGTAGACAAGAGTATTTATAGAGAAACTAATCTATCTATAAGGAAATAAATTTTCTAATATGATATATTCCTTCTAACTATCTAATAACATAAAAGGAAATAGGATAAAAGCCTTTTAATTGCGCCGACTCGGTCTTCGCTGAGACGCGGGATGCCTCGGTAACGAGTTGAGAGCCTCGTTACCGACCTGTTACCGCACTACGAACAACTTTGAGTAAAACTGGCGTAGCGGATTCGTTACAACTCCGTCTGACTCGATTCTTTTTCCTATGTTTTTGTAACGAATTTCTCTATCTCTTTCCAAGCTCAAACTTGATCTTCAATATCTTTAATTCAGAACTTAATCTTCATATTTTCTTCATTCATGAGTGTTATCTTTCACCAGCTTTGCTCCGTTCTTCAGAATATGCTTCAAATAGCTTCAAAAACCTACAAAACACCACCAAAGCTTATGTAGACTCCATATCTTAAGATAATATGAAAACCTATAAAAACGACTCAAAACAAAACACAAAATTAAAGAAAAAGACCCAAACACACCCTAAAAACATGACTAAAAAGGCGGACATCAGGGGGCGACCGGTTCAGGGGGCGCAGTGGTCGGGGCGGCCGGTTCAAGGGCGGGCGGTGCCCCTCCCGGCGATACATTGGTGGGGGAGGCCATGGTGGCGCCGGCCTCGGCGGCTAGTGGGTCGTCCGAGGTGGCGGGGGTCATTTGGGATGCCGGAAGTGGTTCGAGGGAAGCCGGCGAACGGTGGGGATCGGGGGTTTTGGACATTTTTTGGCTCGAGTTTTGGTTGCGCGCGAAACACCGTTTCGTAGATGAGGAGGTCGGAGGAAGAAGACGATAATGACAGCTGCTCGCATTCGATTTTAACCCTAAGGTTCTGCGCAGGCCCGTTTCGAGCGGCCCAATGTTGGCGGAGGCTCGCGTTTTCCCTAAACCCTAATGCGGCGCGCAAGCCCGTTTCGAGCGGCCAAAAACCCGCGTAGGCCCATTTCGCGCGGCCCAACCTCATTTCCCGAATCCCATTTTCCAGTGTTGCCCTTCCGCGCAACAGTGTTGCGCGTCCACTCTGTGCGCTTTTAAAAAAAATCTGTGTGTATGTACCCCGCGGGAGCTTAATGCGATCTCTATCGGGATAATATGTCGGGGTTTATAGATGAGGAGTTTAATTTAGCGGTTAAGATTTCAAGGGAGGAACTTAGAGGTCTTTGCTTTAATACTTACGGACCGACGAAGTCTTCAATTTAATATTTAGAACTGTTTCAGTTCTCATAACTCACGAACGACGAAATCCTAAATTTAATTATTTTAAATTGTTTCAGCTCTCATCCATTTACGGATGCTCTAGGCTAGTCTGTTTATGTAAAATGTTGTATGTTTGGGGACATTCTTAGATCCCAATCACCAAGGAAGAAAATCAAGACATGAAAATATTCGGATCTGCATGCTCCCGTCAAATTTGGACATTCTTCAGTAAAATGGCTATAACTTTGGCTACAAAACTAATTTCAAGTTTATTTAAAGTTTTATATATATAAATATAAGGGTAAATTACATTTAACCACCCTTTATTTAGCACATTTTGCATTTGACCACCCTTTATATTTATTTTTGCAAAAAACCATCTCTTATTTCCACAAATCTAAAATTTCACCACCTTTTTAACAGAGTATCGTTTTTCATCTGTCAAGTCTTTTAAATTACATTGTTTAATCTAATTAAAAAAATAAAACTTACTTTTATCTTTTTGTCTTCCAGTAGTCTTCCAGATCTCAAAGCTTTACCCAATTTCTAATCTAATGGAACACGAAAGAACACGAAGGAGAAGAAGGAAGGGAAGTCAAATTCAAGCATTTTTTCTTCTTCTACAGTATATATTATTATCTATTACATGCTCATATGAATCAATTTTTAAACCCTAGTCTATTTGGAAGTCAAATCCCTATTTCCTACTTTACTAATTCAATTTCATTGAGATTCAAACCAACCACCATGGATGAAAGCTTCAGGGCAAAACTATTCATGTTGGCATCTTGAAATCTAGGCTCCAAGCCGAGATTCCTCCTCCTAATATCACTCAATCTATTTATCCAATGAAATCTCAGCAACCTAAATACTAGCAGAAAGCTAAAAATCCATCAAATCAAAAACCCTAAATTTATCCCCAAATCTATATTACAATTTCCACCAATCTTTAATGTGTACTTACTATCTTCTTCTTTTTAAAGCCATGGGCTTGATAAAAGAACAAGGGAAAGAAAGCTTTGAGATTTTGAGCCAAGATCTTCTTCTCCATGTGCATCGGGGTCAAGTTTTTCAAGATTCAATTGCAGATCTAAATTGAATAAAAAAGAATTTAATAAGATTTTCCTTCTTTTGTAAATACAATAAAAATATAAAAGTAAAAGTGTCTTTTTCTATATATAACAGAAGTTTAACAGAATCTGTTAAAAGGTGGAAGATTGAAAGTTAATACATATAAAGGGTGGTTTTTTGCAAAAATAAATATAAAGGGTGGTCAAATGCAAAGTGTGTTAAATAAAGGGTGGTTAAGTGCAATTTACCCTAAATATAATTATATTTTACATCAAGTTGAAAGTTCCATGAGAAGAAAAAATGTCTTTTATCAGCGCTTGAACAAGATCATGCGGGAATTGACATCTTTTGTTATCTTATCATTTAAATTAAGATAACATTATTTTAGGAGTTTATTTTATTTTTTAATTATTTTTTTAACATTACTATTACCAAATTAGGATTAGTGAATGAAGAGCCTATTTTATTATCTTTTTAGTTTAGTTCTTACCTTTCTAGTTTTACGTAATCTTAAATTTTGACAAGTTTTGCGGCTTCTCTGGGAATTTGAAAACCTTATGCAGCTTCGCTTCGCTCCTTGAGAAGCTAACAGGACCGCATATGCATTAGCAAATTTAGCCCTGCTTTCGAATAACTCTCTCTCGATTTTTTCCGTTTTACCTTCTTAGGGGACAAGTTTTACCTTCTACTTTTGAAACTATATTTTTAACGGTATTGTAAGCCCTTTGGGGGCATGTTACTCCCATTTTTATTTAATGAAATTTGCAAGGGCTAAGGTCTTCTTTCTAGACGAAAAAAAAGTTAGGAAATTTTTCTTGATTTCCAAGTCCTTACACTGACTATGTGGTTTATATATACCTTGTACTTTCATTAATATATGTGATGAAGCCCGAATTAAACCAATGCTAAAGACAAGAAACGAGATTGTATTTATTCGATGAGACAAACCCTTGCTTTTTTTATTTATAGTTTCTGAGAGGGATTACAACAACGAGATTATGCCCTAGATCTCTTTACACGAGATTCGAGGTCTCTGCTTAACAAAGCTTCGAGACCTCTTGATTACTGCGAGGTTATCACTTTACAAACTACTAGCGAGATTTGTTCTTATTGCAAATGGAGAATTGTAGTTTGCAGAGCGGCTTGAGCGAGATCCTGGTTGAGACGAGCTCTCTTTGGGCGACTTGAAATCTTTTTGTGGAGCTTCTCTTGGTTGTAGCGATGTCTTTACGATGACTCAACACGTCGATCTTCAATCAACAAGATAGTTCTTGAGTTCAAGATGTTTTTCGACCCCCTGCCACCTTCGAGGTATCCCTCTATTTATAGACGTTTGAGGACCATGATTCTTGCCAACTTCCGATGTGGGACGCCCATGTTTCTACCATTCGATTCGTCGAGATGTAGGCGGCGGCCCATTGGTTGAGAGTTAGGCGGCTTTTGACTGGTTAAGTTGGGCGGGAATGTCAGCCTTTGACTAATGAGGTTGAGACCTCGTTATTTCAGGTGGCAAGCTGCCTATACACCTTTATTAGTGAGTTTCGCGAGGTTTGGACCTCGCTCCCGCGGCTTGAGGTTCGCGAGGGCAGGGACTTTGCTTTTTTAGGTTGGTACGGAAAAGATCGTTGGGGGAAAAGACCTCGGGTACCTCGCCAGTTTCTTTTACCTCGTGTTGCGCATCCATTGTTCACACATCGCTATTTCGTGCACCAGCAATATGGAGATGTATTTTAGGTAGACTTTTGCCTATAGTTTTTTATCCTTAATCTCGACTCATCTAGGCTAGCACGTACTCTAGTCAAAATTCGTTTCCGCAATTATCATCGGACATCCAATAGCTTTTGTAGGCGTTTTCCACCTTTTTAAACACATATTTGAGGAAATGTGTAACTCTACTATAGTCGTTCCTCGGATCAATATCAAGTGTCGAACAACTCAAAGAGCCTTCGTTGTCTCTTTGCTACCAATGCTATCAAGGTGCGCAATGTAGATGACCAACTTCTCCATCAAGTTTGGCGTGAAATGTACAAACCTTGGAAGTAAGGAGACATTCATTTTGTTGAACTAAATTCAGTCAAGTATATAGAGAAAAGGAAGAAGAAAGCCAAAGACGAGACCTAAAGTTCAAATGGAGTTTAGTCGAGGGCAACCAAGCATAAGCATCATGTATCGAGTAGTATTGGATATTCGATCTTGATGCAAGTTTAATAATATTTTGGGATCCCAAATAATTTTGGCCACATTCAATTTTTTATTTTTCAAATAATTCTTTCTTTGTGATCAAACACCTATTCCATCTTAAAGTTGCGATTTTTCCACTAAAACACTTTTTGCATTTTCGTTGTTGCACCATTGTCACCGCACTACCACCCTACTTGCAAGAAAGGCCATAATTCATCCATAAATACAAAATCAAAAGCACCCATGTTAGCCTTAGGTAGTTAGGTTTCACAAAGTTCTAACTTTGTGATTGAAAGTATTAGTAATATGGAAACCACCAACCACTACTACCACCATTGACCACCAACCACCACCACCACCATCCCTTTCTATAGCCACCACCTACCTTGTAGTTTAGATAGCCTATATCACATACACATACTTTCCAAACCTTTACTAAAAACTGGTGGTTGTTTTGTGTATATACACATCATGGATATTTCCCACTAACTCCAAGATTCAGTCAACACAGGTTCAAAACACACTTTCTACGATGAGTAAGGAGACTTCCCAGTTTGTGACAATGAAGGAAATTTACTAACGAACATGCAAAGTTGAGCCTAGCACATTCAATATCATCTCCATATATGGTTAAACATCAAGCCTAAAGTGTTGGGGAAAAGGATCGCTCACTAGCTCCTAATCCCACATAATATCTCAGCGGAAGCAAATAACAATATGTAGGACAACAAACGTAACCAAGACAACAAAGCCAAGCAACCCGGCAAACCAACAACAACAATGTGGGAACCAAACCAACCACAAGAAAGCAAGCATAAAATAAGCAAATATCAAAGCACAAATCAACACCAAGATTTAAGTGGGAAAACCCTCAAACTAGAGGGGAAAAACCCCACTGACGCCCAACAGAGCAAAATTCCACTAATCAACAAACGGATACAAGTGTTCTCAAATCTCACACCCGGAGAACTTCAATACAAGGAGAATCAACTCTAGAACTCCTAAATGAAGGCAAACACTTGTAACTAGAGATTAGGTTTCCAAAGGGAGAGAAAACCTACCAACAAACAACTAGTTGTTGGATCCTGAAGCTAGAGTCGAAATAATCATGGGTTAGCAAGAAAGAACTCTTCTTCTTCACCCAAATTTCTCCTCTCTCTTCTCCTTTCTCCCTCCTCACTCTTGTGCTCCAATTTCACTCTCAAGGAAATGGGGGCTCTCAATTTTTGGTTGCTCTTAGAAAGTGAGGCTTGTGCCTCTACCCTAGCTCACACATAACATTTGTTGTCTACAAACCCTAGCAAGACAACACTTTTGGGCTGGAAATTAATATTGGCCTTGGGCCCAACAATCTCCCCCTCCAGCCCAAGGGGAAGACGTCCACACCGGCTCGGGATCTTCACTTGTGCACCAGTCCCGCCATCTTGGCGCAGAACCGGTGCTTGTCAACAGTCACCACCTTGGTAAACATGTCAGCTGAATTCTTGTCGGTGTGAATCTTCTTCAAGCTCATCCGGCAATCACTCACAACATCTCGAATCCAATGGTACCTCACATCAATATGATTTGTCCGACAATGGTATGTAGCATTCTTGCTCAAATCTAGAGCACTCTGACTGTCACAGTTCACCACATACTCTCCTTGCTTCAAACCCAAATCCTGAAGGAATCTTTTCACCCAGATCATCTCTTTCCCAACTTCTGTCATGTCAATGTACTCTGCCTCAGTCGTGGACAAAGCAACACACTTCTGCAACTTGGACTGCCAGGAGACAACTCCCCCCGCAAAAGTAAACAAGTACCCTGATGTTGACTTTCTACCATCAAGATCCCCTGCCATGTCTGAATCTGTGAACCCCTCAAGAATTGGCTTATCTCATCCAAAGCATAATCTCATCTTAGAAGTACCCCTCAAGTACTTGAAGATCCACTTCACTGCTTCCCAATGGTCTCTGCTAGGATTGGAAAGAAATCTGCTCACAACACCAACCGCATGAGCAATATCTGGTCGTGTGCACACCATAGCATACATCAAGCTACCAACTGCTGATGAATAAGGAATGGTGTCCATCTTCTTCTTCTCTTCATTTGTGGACGGGCAAGACTTCTTGCTAAGTTTGAAATGGCTAGCAAGAGGAGTACTAACCGACTTAGCACCTTCCATTTGAAACCTGCTCAGAACCTTCTCAATATACTTCTCCTATGACACCCATATCTTCTTGGCTCTTATGTCACGAGTAATCTGCATACCCAAAATCTGGCGTGCCAGTCCTAAGTCTTTCATATCAAATGAAGTGATCAAATCCCGCTTCAAAGCATCAACCAGGGATTTATCTTGTCCCACAATCAACATGTCATCAACATAGAGAAGAAGAATGACAAATTTACCATTTGTTTGCCGTTTGAAGTAAACACAATGATCTGCACTTGTTCTGGTGTAGCCATGATCCACCATAAAGCTATCAAACTTCTTATACCACTGTCTGGGAGCTTGCTTCAGCCCATATAAGCTCTTCTTCAGTTTGTAAACCAAGTGCTTTTTTCCCTTTACTTCAAACCCCTCCGGTTGCTCCATGCAAATCTCCTCATCTAAATCGCCATGGAGAAATGCAGTTTTCACATCCAACTGCTCAAGTTCCAAATCCATGCTCGCATCTAAGCCAAGGATCACTCTGATGGAACTCATCTTGACAACCGGCGAGAAGATTTCATCAAAATCAACTCCCTTCTTCTGATTGAAGCCTTTCACAACTAGTCTAGCTTTGTACTTGACTAGTTTGTCTCCATCCGTCTTTAACCTGAACACCCACTTGTTCTTCAAGGCCTTCCTCCCTTTGGGAAGTTTTACAAGCTCATATGTGTTGTTCTTTTTCAGAGAACTCAACTCCTCTTCCATGGCTTTTTCCCACTGAGCTTTTCTTTGTGGTTCTGCACTTCTTGAAAACTTTCAGGCTCCCCCTCTTCAGTAACTGCAACATACTCAGACGAGGGATATCTTGTGGATGGACGACGCTCTCTTCTTGACCTTCTGAGCTCATCTACTTCTTCATTTTCAACTGGCTCCCCCTGCTCAGAACCTTCACCAGTTTCAGCTTCTGGTAAGTCATCATCTAAAGCAGGAATATCATCAATGCCATTCCCTGAAGAAGACTCATCGCTGGAGTCATTGCTTTCTAGCTGAGAAGGCAAGTAAACCGGAAGCTCGGTGGCTTCCTCTGGTGTATCAGATTCTGACAAAGTCTTGTCTTCATGAAAGATCACATCCCTGGACCTTATCACCTTCTTCCTTTCTGGATCCCACAACTTGTACCCAAAATCTGCATCTCCATATCCCAGAAAGATGCAAGTAATTGCCCTGTCATCTAACTTCTGTCTTTGTTCTTTAGGCCCATGTACAAATGTCTTGCATCCAAAGACCCGCAAATGAGAGTAAGAGATATCTCTGCCAGACCACACTCTCTTAGGAACTTAAAAGTCCAAAGCTGTTGACGGAGATCTATTCATCAAATAGCAGGTAGACATCATTATTTCACCCCAAAATGGCTTAGGAAGATTTTCCATTTTCAGCATACATCTGACCTTCTCCAGAATGGTTCTGTTGGTTCTTTCAGCAACACTGTTGTGCTGAGGAGTACCGGGAGTCGTCTTCTCATGTCTAATGTCGTGCTCAAGACAATACTTCTGAAACTCCCTGGAAGTGTACTCGCCTCCATTATCACTTCGAAGGCACTTCAAGGAACAACCCTTTCTCGCTCTACCTTGGCATGGAACTCCTTGAAGCAATCCAGAACCTGGTCTTTTATTTTCAAAACAAACACCCAAACCTTTCATGAAGCATCATCAATAAAAGTCAGAATATATCTACGACCACCAAGTGTGGGCACATCAATGGGACCACAAACATCAGAATACACCAACTCAAGCAAATTCTTTTTCTCTCAGAAGATTTGCTAAATGACACCCTAGTTTGTTTACCAAATAAACAATTATCACAATGGCTCAAAGACATACCTTTGGCTGAAGGAATGAGGGTCCTCTTCGCCAAAATTTGCAGTCCTTTTTCACTCATATGCGCCAACAGCTTATGCCATAAATCTGGTGATGCCTCATCCTCAACTGCATTTAGGACATCTCGTGTGACCTTCATCCGAGTCTTGTACAGAGTGTAGCTAAGACTCCCTCTAGCAATCACCATTGAGCCTTTCGAAAGCTTCCACCTCTTATCACCAAAGAAACTGCGGTAGCCCTCTATATCCAAAGCATGAAGAGAAATCAAATTCATACGCAGATCAGGTACATGTCACACATTCTTCAATGTCATCGTGCAACCCGCATTTGTCTAAACACAAATGTCACCCATACCGACAATCTCTGCATAGCTGGTGTTCCCCATCTTCACTTTTCCAAAGTCTCCGGCTTTGTAACTAGTGAAAATCTCCTTTCTCGGTGCAGCGTGGTAGGATGCAGTTGAGTCGACTACCCACTCTACACGAGAATCAAACTCATCATTGTGATCATCCACACAAGATAGAACAACCAGACCTTCTTCGTCACCACACACAACAGTTGTGGTGTTCTTATCATCCTCTTTCTGATTTTTCTTTTCATTCTTGATCTTCTTCCAAGCATTGTAGTTTCTCTTCATATGCCCTTCTTTGCCACAATGAAAGAAAGTATACTTTCCTTTTCCCTGAGAAGTTCCCCTGTTCTGTGACTTCCCTCTGGACTTGCCACGTCCTTTCCGCTCTTTACTTCTCCCTCTAAACTTATCATTTGATGTCGTCGCCAGAGTCTGTGAAGTGCTAGTACCCATGTCTTTTCTCCTAGTCTCCTCATTGTAGAGACTGTCAATGACGGTACTCAAGGACACAACACCATTAGGAGCAGAATTGTTGATGGAAACTACCAAAGTCTCCCAAGTATCGGGAAAAGAACTCAATAACATCAACGCTTGTAACTCATCATCTAGAGGCAACTTCATAGTGCTCAACTGATTTACAAGCTCTTGAAACTCACTCAGATGCTCGGCAATAGGCTTTCCATCCTTGTACTTCAGATTAACAAGCTTTCTGATCACAAAAGCTTTACTCTGAGTTGACTTCCTCTCGTACATAGACTGAAGTTTCTTCCACAAAACCTGTGCATCTGTTGCATTACTTATATGATGATAGACGATGTTGTCTACCCACTGTCTAATGGTTCCCACTGCCTTTTTGTGCGTTTTCTTCCAGTCGTTGTCATCAACTTTGTCTGGCTTCTTTGATCCCAACTCAACAGGGTCATACAAATCCTTGCAGAACAGAATATCTTCCATCTTCGACTTCTAGAGCGAATAGTTGGAAGAAGTCAAATTGATCATAGTACCCGCAAACTCATCTGTCTTAGTTGCCATATCTCACCCAAACTCAGACGAAGCTCAACTTGGCTCTGATACCACTTGTTGGGGAAAAGGATCGATCACTAGCTCCTAATCCCACAAAATATCTCAGCGGAAGCAAATAACAATCTGTAGGACAGCAAACGTAACCAAGACAACAAAGCCAAGCAGCCCGGCAAACCAACAACAACAATGTGGGAACCAAACTAACCACAAGCAAGCAAGCAGAAAATAAGCAAATATCAAAGCACAAATCAACACTAAGATTTAAGTGGGAAAACCCTCAAACTAGAGGGGGAAAAACCCACTGACGCCCAACAGAGCAAAATTCCACTAATCAACAAACGGATACAAGTGTTCTAAATCTCACACCCGGAGAACTTCAATACAAGGAGAATCAACTCTAGAACTCCTAAATGAAGGCATACACTTGTAACTAGAGATTAGGTTTCCAAAGGGAGATAAAACCTGACAACAAACAACTAGTTGTTGGATCCCGAAGCTAGAGTCAAAATAATCCTGGGTTAGCAAGAAAAAAACTCTTCTTCTTCACCCAAATATCTCCTCTCTCTTCTCCTTTCTCCCTCCTCACTCTTCGAACTTCTGAGAATATTTCGCCGCATCTTGACGCATAGTTGGCCAGTAATACCCCAAGTTGAGGGCTTTGTTAGAGAGACTGCGCCCCCTAGAATGATTCCCACACTCGCCTTCGTGAAGTTCTCGGAGTATCTTGGGTACTTCTGTTTTCGTTACGCAACGAAGCGACGTTCCTACTGCGGATTGCTTGAACAGGATCCCGTCTTTCACGCTGTAGCGCGTGGCTCTCATCCGGAGTGCTCTTGCTTTGGATTTCTCTGCTGGTAGTTGTCCGCGGTCGAGCCATCGCAGGTATGGTTGCGTCCAGCACTCCTCTTCTAGGGAAGCGCCTGGCGCATCAACTACTGGATTGTCGTCATTGGGCGTTTCCATCCTTCTAGGATTCTCGTTGTCGAGAATCTCCAACCGTTCAGGATTCTCACCGTCGAGAATCTCCAACCGTTCAGGATTCTCGCTATCGAGAATCTCCGGCCGTTCAGGATTCTCGTTGTTGGGCATCTCCAGGGGGAATATACTTCTTTTCCTTTGGTTAGCGACGATCCGCTCTGGGTTCCCTGATTCAATGAATCGATCTCTCGCGTGATTGCTGGGGATAGTACATGCACCAGGGGAATTGATGTGAACTCCTCGGGATTTAGGGTGGATGCTAGATTGGCTAGGGCATCGGCTTGTGCATTCTCCTCTCTGGGGACCTGCTGGATGGTGAAGGTCTCAAACTCGTGTATGATTCCTTTGACCTTTTCTACGTATGACGCCATCCTGGCGTCCCTGGCGAAGAAGGTCCCCAGGATTTGATTCACGATCAGTAGCGAGTCGCACCTCACTTCTATTTCCTTGATGGCCAGGTCTCGGGCGACCGTCAACCCTAGTATCAACGCCTCGTACTCCAACTCGTTGTTGGTGGCTTCGAAAGTGCACCGTACTGCCTGTGCTATCCTGTCCCCCCTGGGCGATTTCAGCACTAACCCTATCCCTGTTCCTCGACTGTTAGAAGCTCCGTCGGTGTACAAGGTCCAAACTCCAGAATTCTCAACTTCTGTTACGAAGGCCTCTTGTTGTCTGGCTTCTCCTTCCAGTGTAGGGCTGAAATCGGCCACAAAGTCTGCTAGCGCCTGGGCTCGGATCGCTGTTTTTGGCTCGTATGTGATATCGAACCCGCTCAAATGTATTGCCCACTTGGCCATTCGCCCGGTGATCTCCAGCTTCCGCAGTATGGCCTTCAATGGATAGTTCGTGCGGACGGTGATTGTATGAGACTCAAAATACGGCCTTAGTTTCGTCGAAGCCATGACCAGCGCGAGAACCAGCTTCTCCAAAGGTGAGTACCTCGTCTCAGCTGCAAGCAAAGTGCGACTGATGTAGTATATTGGCATTTGGTTACCCTCGTCTTCGCGCACCAGTACGCCGCTGATGGCGGCCTCAGTTACCGCCAGATATAGGAAGAGATTCTCGCCTTCTTCGGGTTTGGATAATAGCACTGGGTTGGACAAATACTGTTTGAGCTGCTGGAAAGCTGTCTCATGGGCTGGAGCCCACTCGAATTTTTTGTTTTTCCGTAGTACATCGTAGAACAGGCGGCACCTATCGGATGATTTTGAAATGAAGCGATTTAGCGCCGCCACTCTTCCTGTCAACTTCTGCACATCTTTTACACATCTAGGCGATCGCAGGCTTGCTACAGCTCGAATCTGATCGGGGTTGGCCTCGGTCCTGCGCTGGGTAACCATGAATCCAAGGAAACGACCAGAGGTTACACCGAACGGACACTTTGCAGTGTTGAGCTTCATATGGTAGCTGTCCAAGATCCGGAAAGCTTCCTCTAGATGTTGTATATGGTGGGTGGCCTGCTTTGATTTGACGAGCATGTCGTCGATGTACACCTCCATGGTCCTTCCTGTCTGTTGCTGAAACATACAGTTGACTAGTCGTTGGTAGGTAGCCCCGGCGTTTTTGAGTCCGAATGGCATTACCCGATAGCACTACGTCCCTTGGCTGGTGATGAATGATGTCTTTTCCTGGTCTTCTAGATGCATCTGGATCTGGTTGTAGCCGCTAAAGGCGTCCATGAAAGTTAGCATCTCGTGGCCAGCAGTGGCATCCACCATGGCATCTATATGTGGTAGAGGAAAAGAATCTTTCGGGCAGGCTTTGTTGAGGTCCGTGAAGTCAATGCAAACCCTCCATTTTCCGTTTTTCTTACTCACGACCACGACATTCGCTAACCACTCCGGGTATTTTACCTCCTTGATCTTCCATGTTCGGAGCAGATTATGTACTTCCTCATCGACGATCAGATTCCTCTCGGGAGCAAACTTCCTCCTTTTCTATTTTACTGGTGGATGGCGGGGATCCACATTTAACCGGTGTGTGATAACCGTGCGGTCGATCCCCACCATGTCTTCATATGACCATGCAAAACTACTGTTGTGTTTCCTGAGGAAACTGATCAATTCGGTTTTCCTTTCAGGAGCAAGGTCCTTTTCGACTCTTACAGTCTGCTGAGGTTTCTGGCTGTCCAGGATGACTTCCTCGATTCTATCGGCCTCGGGGTCCCGTACTAGCGTGGGCCCCTTGGCCCCTTGTAATTGCTATGTTGTGTGGGCGACGGTCGCCTTGAGGGCGGACTTGTATCATTCCCTGGACAGCCGATGGTCGCCCTTGATTACCCTGATCCCCCACGGGGTGGGGAACTTTATGGTTTGGTGGTAGGAGGAAGGGACCGCCTTCATATCATGGATCCAAGGTCGGCCCATAATGATGTTGTAGCAGGATTGGCAGTCGAGCACGAAGAATCTGACTTGCAGGTTGATCCCTTTAGCATAGGTGGGGAGGGTTATTTCCCCAAGGGTGTGAGCGATTTCTCCGTTGAAACCCACCAGTGCCACTAACTTCCTGAGAATGTTTTCCTCCTTCAGCCCCATCTCCTTGAGGGCGTCAAGCGTTATCATATTGGTGGAAATCCCGGTGTCGATGAGCATCCTCTTCATCAACATATTTCCTACTACGAGTGATATGACCAGTCCATCGTGGTGAGGACCTACCAAGCCGGCTGAGTCTGAATCGCTGAAGGTAATGGTACGCCCTGGCTGCCCCTCAGGATTGCGGATGCTTGCCATCAATTGTCCACCCAGGTGTCCCCGCGCGTGGCGTTTTGCTGCCGAATAGGTGACACTACAAATATCTGATCCTCCACTGATTACATTAACGACTTTGGCATACTCGGGGGAGGATGGAATGTCCATGGGCTTAGACATATTCTGACTGGCGGGCATACTTGGGTTCGCAGAGATCTCGGATAGCAAGCCTCTCGAGTGAAGGTAAGCCAGTTCTTTCCTGAGGGCGAAGCATTCGTCTGTCTCGTGCCCATAGTCTTCATGGAAATCGCACCATTTTGTCTTATCCTTCTTTGGGTTGGGGTTCTCCGCCTTCTTGGGCCATCTGATCCGATCCCCGAATTTCTCCAGGCCCTTCACTATCTCAGCGTTCCCCAGGCCGAGGTTGTACTCATGGAATTTCGGTCTTTGGGCAGCGTCTTTCTTCCCGTTTGACTGCTTGATGCCAGCGGTATGCACTCATGGTGCTTCCGGTCGGTTCTTCAGGTATGGCTGCCCCCGACGCTCTTTTCGCTGGTCAGAAGAAACTTTCCTCTCGACCCGATCGAAGACCGATGCGGCTCGTGCCTCCTCTAGTCGGATGTGTGCTAGAGCCTTCACCTGGACGTCTTCGAAGCTATGGCACGGGTACTTCGTGAGTTCTCGGTAGAGCTCGCTGTCCGGGAGTAAGACTCTCCGAAAAGCTTCTATGGAGGTCGGTACATCGCAGAGTGGGATCGCCATCTTCTCCCGGTTGAACCGATTCAGGAAAGCTCGCAGGGACTCCTCGGACCTCTAGGCTACTCGGTACAGGTCGTTAGATTGCTTCATTAGCTTCTTGCTGCTGGCGAATTGCACCTTGAAAGCGTCCACCAGTCCTGCAAAGGACCCTATGCTCCCCCTAGGGAGGTTGATGAGCCAAGTTAGGGCTGCGCCGGACAGAGCGGTACCGAACCCTTTGCACATGATCGCCTCTCTGGACTCTCGTGGGATGGAACTGGTCATCATCTTTTGCTTAAAGATGGCGACGTGCTCGTCGGGATCTCCGGTCCCATCGTAGGCGGGGACCATAGGGACGGTGAACCTCTTCGGAATGTCTACACTGGCGATTGGAGCCGTAAAGGGAGACTCATCGTACCCGTCCGGGGCCTCCTTCTCGATGGGAGGGGGCACCCCGGATATTTGTGCGATCTTGTCCTCCAATCCCTTGAGTCGATCCTGCATATATTTGTTGAAGAGCACTTCCAGGAAGGGTTCTGCGTGGGGTACCTGGTTTTTCGCTCTTTCACCGTAGGCTAGATGGAAGACCCTTGTGCCTGCGGTCCTGTCTCCGGGCGTCGGAACGGCGGGTACTCCTGGAAGGGTGGCCGCTGGGGTGGCCATGTTCACCGTGAAGGGTGGACCTCTGGCCAAGGAAAAGGAATTGAAGGCTTCCCCCAAGTTGAGACGAGTAGCGCCCTCCCTGGCGGTCCCAGCTAGGCGGGATCCGCTCTGTGACGTCGAAGCCGCTTGCAATTGTTCGCGGAGGCTGGCGTTTTCCGCAGTGAACTTTGTGATGTGGTCCATATGGGTCTGACTGCGGTCTTTCTGGCTGGTCATGTCTTGCTGGAGGGCGGCTACCTTGGTTGCGAATTCATCCAAGACGTTGCGGAGGTTCAGGACTTCTTCGCTTCCACCTCCTCGGGCGTCCTCCTCCGCGTGAACACCTTGGCTTCCTCCGACCCCTCCGTCGACGGGGAGCGGTGGTGGTGGCGGGTTCGTCATTTTCAGGTGGAACGCTTCTAATTCCGATCAAAGAGCGAATGAAACCGGCTAGGGCCCCACGGTGGGCTCCAAATTGTTTCGGTCAGATTTCGACCGACGACAATCACGGATGTAGGATCGGGAATACGAGGGGCTAAACTAACCGGTAAACACGAAATTGAACAGAGGGAAGCAATTGCTTTCAGGATTTCAATGTATTTCCATTACCGAGATTACAATCGAGTGTTTTTTTGTATGTCCCTTTACATCCAGATTTTCCCTTCCTTATACTACAGCTCATATTAACCTCCGTCCCTTTGCGACCATGATCGTCGTCCTCGCCTCCCACGTTCGTGTGTCCACCATGAAGCGGTTTTTCCTCGGCGCAACTGGCGATCTCCATCTCCTGAGGATTTCTGGGCTAAATAGGCTTCGAAGGCTCGTTGTGAGCTAGTGGGCTTGACCGAAGAATGGGCTGACGAATTCTGGGCCCTAACAGTATGTTTTTATTGAGTAGTGGCACTTGCCGAGGGTCCAATCCGGTTGATTTTGGAAAATGCAGAACTAATGGCATTGATTGATTATAGCACGAATGGAAATCCATGTCTGAGGCGATGATTGAATCATTACCCTTTTCTTATACTGTTAGTTTTCATGTTATTTTCTTGTGTGTTTCTTGCTGAATTTTATAAATGGCAAATCTCTTCTAGGGTTGTTTGTATCATGGTGGATAATCAGTCCAATTCTCAGCACAGAACAAGTCATGATTTTCTAAGTGATCTTCCCTTGGCGATTATCCATAGCATTCTAGCATTTGTACCAATTCGAGATGCCGTTAGAACATGCATGTTGTCAAGGCAGTGGAGATACAAATGGGCTAGTCTTCCAGAGCTTGTTTTCCGAGAACGAGTAGAAAATGCAAGCGATGAAGCCAGAGTGAAAAACTTCATCACCCAAGTTCTTTTCTCTCATATAGGACCCATCCATAAGTTCAGATTCAGTATCTTGGATCTGCAAAGTTGTTTTCACACTAATCAGTGGCTACTTTTCTTGTCTAGGAATGATATCAAAGACCTATACCTCTACCCAGGTATAGGTAACGTCAATGATGATTGGTTTCAGATGCACTCTAGTGTTTATTCCTGTAAAAAATTGACCAAATTGGAGCTTTTTCATTGCGAATTGCCTTTGCCACCTCCTGAATTCAAGGGATTCTTGTCCTTGAGGCATATTAGACTTTTCAATGTTATTGTGACTTCTAACATAGTTGAAAGTATTGTTGACAAGTGTCCTCTTCTTGAGGACTTAATATTAGTCGAGCTTCCATTTTCAAAGCTGAGGATTTGTGCTCCAAATCTCAAGTTTTTCTGTTTAACAGGGGATCAAAAAGAAATATCCTTGTATGCTCCACTTGTAGCTAAAATGTTTGTAGGATTGCATGCGGATCATTTCACAACTAAACAATTGCAACAACAAAGCTCAGTTTGTAATTACACCAAGTTACTTGGTGGTTTTTGTAATCTTGGGAAGTTCAGGGGAGATGTCTACTGCACAAAGGTAATAATGAAATAAATCTCTTCATGTTTCTTCTCGCGTTATTTGAATACCTTGTCACTTCAGCTGCATGGAGATACATTCTTATATACTTGTTTGTTTGTTTTGTCAGTATCTAAGCATTGGCATTGAATCCTGTCATGATTCTTTGGTGTTTCATCGCCTAAAGGATCTTCGACTATATTCAGTGAGTTTTCAAGATATAAAAGAAATATCAGTTTTTGTTCGTCTCATCACGAAATTTGTGCTTAAAAATTCACCCGTGCTGGAGACGATAACTGTTGTTTATTCACATACACTTCTTGCCGAGGAAATCCAAAACTTGACAGCTGAGATTCTAAGGTATAATGGGCAGGCTTCTCCAAATGCCAATATTTTGTTCCAACAAGCTGATCCCCCATAGATGGCCCTCTTTTAATTTTCTGTAAGACAAGTTAGTTAAGACATGCTTGTCATCTTTCTGAATATTATGCCAAATTAGGTGTTTTAACTCTTAACTTTATGACTCGTTTTGTTGGAGGGTTTGATCTTTGATGCTCTAGTTAATAGCATTGACCTCAATCAGCATATTGTAATGTTGCAGTTGCAACCCAATTCAAAACCTTATCGGTTTACTTTAAATTCTAACCGGGGGAAGCTTGGCTAAGTTATTCTTTCTCTTGGGACTCCAGCAATTGTGTTCAAGCTTTCAAGCATTCAAGTTTTCGTGTGTGCATCCAAACAAAACTCTTAGAGAAAAAAACTTGAGTGATTGTATTCTTCTCCTCACGAGTTGAATAGTTTATCAACTAGACAATGGCTTCGCGTCTCTCTAGTTGAATAAACTAAATTCTATCATTCAAACAATCCATCATCTGTCAACAAGAACAAAGCTTCACGCCTCTTCTTGTTAGCCGCCATGATCAACAACTATCAGTTTTTGTTCATCATCAAAGGAGGCATCTTTCAGCATAATTAGAAGGGAAGAAGTAGACGAAAGGAGTTGACAAGATCAGGTCAATGCGGGTAACAAAGAGTTAGCCTAGTTCAATGCTTGAATTCAACCTATTCAATACTCAAAACATGCACATCGTTTTTTAGGTGGTACAACTTCATCCAAGGGCACCTACACGTCCCAACATAAAGAAACTAGACATTCCAATCCCTTCCTATTCACTTGCTGAGCCATATTTTCTTCTTGATGGTATAACACAGCACTCAACCATTAATCTCTTGATGCAAAACACAATACTACTGAGCCATTAAAGCGGCATTTACGATGGACACAATACTATAAGAAAGTCTGCATAGACATCAACATAAACTGGAATAAGATCCAAAAGGGCATGCAACTGTCACATATCCTTCTTCAAACACCTATAGAATGACACTAAACACTACATCAAAAGCATACTACAGTAGAGTTTCAATCCGAGGAAAGATCAATTACTGGTTTGAAGGTTTAGACTCCGAATCTTTGGCTCGTTTCTCTCCCTTTGCAGGAGTCTTGCGCTCAATATGCTTCGGAATAGTCTCCTCGGCTATCTTGGGAACTGCAAAGCTGAACTCTTCTACATTCACACCTTTAAGCTCTGGGTTTTCATTAAGATACTTAGCCACTTCAGTGCCTGACCTGACTTTTTTACCAGTGGGTGTGATGTAATACGCATCTAGCTTGGAGAAGTCTCTTCTCAGCACCAGCTTTCTCTTGAAACCAGTTGGGGCTTTTGGGATGTCGGGCTTGTCATACACCCAGGTTCTTGTGGTGTCATACTCAATGTCCGGGTCATCTTTGCAGGTCACATTGGCCTTCTTGCTGCACACAAATGGATCTTCAGAGGCGTTGCTTCTGATTTCTTCATACTCATCTTCGTTTGATATTAGCCTCCATTTCATGCACTCACCACATTGCACAGCAAAAAGACTGATGGTGTTCTGCTGAGTCAGTGGCTTCTTCAAGGCATAAAAAGACCAAAACTCAGAAAGTACCAGGGGAATGCATGCAGCAAAAACATGTTTGATTTTCAATATAAGAGTACTAGGCATTGAATATAAAGGATTAAATGGACATTCTAAAAATAAAACAACAGAAATATAGAGAATTTAAAGGTGAACCCATATCACAAAAGGTCAATAGCACTAGCAAGTTAAAGAATTTCATCTATCTTTCCTAATGAACCGAATTAATCGCAGTCAAAATTCAAAGAGAGACTGATTTATCATTGGCCTCAACAGCACTTGCACATGTAAAATCTCATGCCTAATTTAAATACTGAGGAAAGCACACTTATTGCAATATCTGTATACGAACTTCCAACCAACACAATGGTGGCAGAAAATACTTTTGCTTCATTCTTAAACTCCAGAAGCAATTGTTATGACGAATATATACATAAAAGCTGAGCTAAAATTTAGATCTACTTAAATTGCCATCCATATACCATTAACTTCAGGCATTATCAGTAAGTAAGTGCCAACAAAGTTTGCAGACAAAAAAAACTACAGCATAAGGATACTGAAAGATATGCATGTAGGCAAGAATCTTCATTGAGGAAAAACACCACCCTGAAAGTATGCACATAAGAAGGCTGGGAAGTATAAAGTCTTCTTAGTCCAGCTAGATGTTGAATGTTTAGCTATCTCGGTTATATTTCTCAGGTTCTATTAGTTTTTCTTCGTGAAGATTCAACTTCAATCTTAGTAGAACAGATAATAAGGTGAAAATAAAGCAGAATAGCAGCAGAAGAAAAGGGGTTTTAGGGGAAAACCAATCTGGATTACTAAGCATTCTGCACCCAGAAAAAAAAAACACAAATTTTACTACGATACTCGCAAGCAAACCTAGACTTTGTAGCAGAAATAACAAAACAACCAATCAACACCTCCATTTCGCAAGCTTAGACCACCAAGCGCAAAATCTGATGTTATAAAAAAAAAAACCATTTTGGGAACCAAACTCAAAACGCAATTCCGACAAAAACCCAGCACAGATTTTACCACAATACTCCAGACCCAGGTAATTTTTGTGACATGAACTACAGAAGAACCACATCAAAACCTCCATTTTCAGACCACCAAGCGCAAAATCTAATGTGATCCAACAAAACCCATTTTCGAAACCAAATTCAAAGAGAAATCAAACAAAAACCCAGCACATTTTTACCATAAAACTCCAAAACCTAGGTAGATTTTTTGGTATAAACAACAGATTACCACATCAAAACCTCCATTTTCATCAAAATCAAGCGTCTGAGATAAGAGAAACCTTATCATCAAAACCCGTTCCGGGTTCAAATCCAAGAGGAAAAAAAAAAAGTTCTTGCCCCCACACTTTCGTGAGGAGATCTCGATCAGCATCAGCTGAACAAAACGATTCCAAAGCCAAAGATACAAGAACGGAACAAAACAGGAAGGTTACCTTGGAAGAAGCAGGCGATGGCTTCGAGTTGGTCGGCGGAGGAGGTGTCTCAGCTCCCGGCGGAGACATGATCTTCTTGATACCAAACCCACGATACGGAAGAGAGAGAGAGAAAAACAGTGACAGCAGAAATAGGAAAAAAAAACCCAATTTCAAGCACAGCACTGGTCTAGGGACATGCTTGGCCTTATACCGAAGCCGCATCAAAAAAAAAAAAAAGTGAATTTTCCAAAACCGCCCGTAAATTATGCCCTTTTGCACCAAAGTACCAGTAAAAAACTAGATTGCTCAAAAACCACCCATAAAAAGATTATGCTATGTATAAAAAAAAAAACTTCTTGCATTCAATCCTAAATGAAACTACAGTAATTCATTAAACAATTCAGTAGAGACAAAATCAATAGAAGGTTGAGTGTTGTGCCCCGTTTTACTTAGTAATCGCATTCTAGTTTATTTTATGTGGGGTACATACGCACAGATTTTTTTTAAAAGCGCACACAGACATCCGCGCAACGCCATTTCGCGCGAAATGGCGTTGCGTGGAAGGGCAAATCCGTCAAGAGGAAAATGGAAAATGGGATTCGGAAAATAATGTTGGGCCCCGCGAAATGGGCTTGCGCGCCTATTGGGCCGCTCGAAACGGGCTTGCGCGCCTATTGCGCGGACCACTAGGGTTTAGGGCAAACGCGTGCCGCCGTGAACTTTGGGCCACGCGAAACGGGCTTGCGCGCCTATTGGGCCGCACGAATCGGGCCTTCGCGGATCCTTAGGGTTAAAAGGAGACGCGAGCCGCCATTGTCGTCTTCTTCCTCCGACCTCACCTACCTGCGAAACCCCGTCTCGCGCGAAACCAAATCTCGAGCCCAAAAAATGAGCCAAACCCCCGATCCACACCGTTCGCCGGCTTCGGTCGGACCACCATCGGCGTTGCAACTCACCCCCGCGACGTCGGAAGCCCTTGAACCGGCCGGCCCGACCCATGGGACCACAGATCCGGCCGCCCCTGCTCTTGTACCGACTGCCCCGAGCCATGGGAGCCCAGATCCGACCGCCCCCGCCCTTGAACCGACCGGTCCGACCCATGGGACCCCAGATCCGGCCGCCCCCACCACTGGCGCGCCGCTTCATGCTCCGGCCGGCCCCACCACGTCGACCGCAGATCCGGCCGCCCCCACCGAGCCCATCGCCACCACCGTTCACCGAGCCCCGGTTCGTAGTCGGATTCACACCCGAGCGACATTTACGGTTGAGGTACGTTTGAAATTCATTACGAAATTTTATATTATTTAAATTTTGTAAAATTTCGTATTGAATTTTAGGTATTCACTTTCGTTTATATAATTGACCCTAATCAATTTGAATATATTGAGTAAATCAATTTCGCTTAATTAGTAAGATATTTCATGTTTACTATTCAAATTCCTAGTTATATTTTGTTTTTTGCCTTTTTGTTGTTGTTATTGGTTGTTTTATTTAATTTATTTGTATTAATTTAGAGTTATATTTAGATTTTGAATTATTAGTTATGAACTTGTAATTAAATTAAGTAGATAAGTAGATAAGTATGACCCTAAAAATAATGATAAATGATTAAATTAAGTATATAAGTATTTTTGTTAAGGGTAGAAAATCATTAATTTTTTTTATCAATGTTAGAGTTAAAGTAATCGTAACAAAGTTGTAACTAATTTTTGTTCGAAAAAATTCAAATAGAGGAAAAAGTGAGAATTTATAACATAATTAGAGTTATATTGAGTAAATCATGGTTGTTGATTTAGTAAGATATTTACAACAACAACAACAACAACAACAACATTTACCTAGTGGTACTTCCCTTATTTAGTAAGATATTTAATTTCATAATTTGTTTACTATTTAAATTCCTATTTATATTTAGTTTTTGTTGTTGTTATTAGTTGTTTTACTTAATTTATTTGTCTTAATTTAGAGTTATATTTAGATTTGAATTATTAGTTATGAACCTACACTTAATATGAATTCATAGTCGTAGGTAAAATTCTTGCTTTAAAAAAAATAATTACAGTTATAATTAGGGTTTGAATTATTGTTTTATTCATTTTTCATTACAAACGTAATGAAAACTGAAATAAAACTAGTAATGATAAATGAGTTTTTGGTTCGGAATTTGAATTCCGACAGAAACGACGAATTCATTAGTTGAATTTATATTCATAGGGTGAATTTCTAATTTTACATAAATAAAAGGAAAAACAATTAATAGAAAACTTACTAATTTAATTTGAACTTGTCGCCTAAAGGACGTACACACTAGCTTGAGCGCCGTCCTCCTCGATAAGAGGAGGAAAAAGGAGGCGCCCACGCTCACGTGCGCCGAGATTGCACGTGCGTTACTTGCCGGAGTGCCGCCTACCGAGCAACAACGGATAGCTAGTGATCCGAAGTTGCTGCATGCACCGGAGATAGATGTCGACCCCTCCGTCGAGGTGGAGGTGGATTTTACAGAGGAGATGCTGCAGGACGACTTGCCAGATGACGTCGCAGGGGACGACCTTCCCTTCACGAAGCAGGACATACAGTTTGATGCTCCCGTGGGTACAGCGGAGGATTTGTCGGTTGACGATTATCACATATCCGAGGCCACCATCTCTATTTCACCTCCCACCACGACCCATGTCCCGCCACCGCCCCCGGTGTTTTCCAGTGCTCCACCTACTTCTTCGACCGATCCTACTACATCCGTGGCGGGACCCTCAGCTCCTCCGCTTACATCCACATTTCCGTCTCCCCCTCCTCCCGTTCCAACAGCACCCATCCCTCCTCACGTTCCAGCTGGGTCTGCCCCTCCCCCCGTTGCGGAGGGACCCCCGTCCCCCTGCACCAGCAGCAGGGGCCGCTCCTGAGGACCCTCCCGCTGCGGAGGGCGAACCGGGAGGTCCTATTGACGGCAGCCTATTGACGACATATTCCACACACGTGGCTCGCAGGATTTGGCTCGACCGTGACGTACGTAAACTTTTCCAAACTACGAGTACTTAATTATTTTCGAAAGCAATGTTTAGTTTTTCTAACTCACGCTTGTTTTCCTCTTTTTAGTATCTCCATGTCACTAGAGTGTGGTCTAGGAACTTGGATCGTTTACGCTCGTTTCGATAGTATATGCATGGAGGCCCCGATTCTTGGTGGGGCCTCGCACAGCGGAGCGGTCTCACCCGGCTGATCGGTTTGGAGTTTGGCGCGACGGACCAAATTCTCATCTCTGCATTTCGGGAGCGTTGGTATCCAGAGACCAACACCTTCCACTTCCCGTGGGGCGAGATTACCATCACCCTCCATGACATGCACCGCATTTTCGGGGTGCCTATAGATGGAGACGCTCTGGTACCCCAGATGGATTCGTTTAGGAGATTTGCTCGGCCTCGATCCACAGACAGCACACGCGTGGAAGACACGGGCCCCGAACAACGCCATCGAATCTATTATGTCGGACATGTTTAGGGGCAGGCGAGCCGCACCCCTAGCAACCATTGCCACTATTTCTCCATGGTACTTTCTCGGGATGACGTTATTCGTCGACAAGTCCGGGAATTGTATCAAGACGTGGATATTGGGGTTCCTATTCGACCACGAGAGGACTGATCGATATGCTTGGGGGGCGGGTTTAGTGGCGGGGCTGTATCGTGAGCTCGGCATGACGTCGCGCTCCGATGCTAGGGGATGCTCGGGTTGCGCCCTTATTTTGAGGGTACGCGCTTCGGCCTAAATATTTCATTCTTCGAATTTGGTTGGATTCAATATCTTATGAGTATTGTTTCAGACATGGATCATGAGTTATTTCGAGCACACCCAGGGTCGGATCAAGTTGGCTTTGGAGACGCTAGATGACCCTCTTGCAGCCGCACGACAGCCTGGTGAGCGGGCCCCCAGCCGAGACGCGGCTAGGCTGGATGCGCTGCGCCGGCTTCTAGACATGATCCGTGCAGAGGAGGTTAGACTTCGAAATCAACCTGACGTACATTCCATAGTGTGAGTGCGACGATCGATGATTTGTATTCCGCTTTGCAGATTCATTGGATGTCGTGGGGCAACGAGCTGGATTTTGATGGCGCGTACCGGGTGTCTCGCTATAGGGGCATCCTGGTACTTGATAGGGTACAGGAGGCGTACCATCCAGAGAGGGCGTTGCGCTAGTTTAGCCGCATCCAGACCATCCCTCCTCCACCAGTGCAGCCTGCGTTTGTGGAGAGGCATGAGGCCATTCAAAACCGCGCATACACTGTTTCATATGATCCGGCGGACCGTCACTGGGCGCAGCGTATGGAGCACCTGATTGAGTTGGATGTGCAGCGTGCCGAGTACGCATGGCAGGTGGAGGATGGCTACTTGGCATGGTTTAGGGCCCGATCTCACGTGTACGTCGACCCGACTTCGCCGCACCAGGATGACCCCCGTCCTCCTGTGCCTCACCCGATACCAGTAGTTTCTAACAGGATGGTAAGAACATATTTTTTTAGTTGTATGTTTAAGTTGATATTTGAGTGTACAAACTAATATGATTTGATTTTATTTGCGCAGAGGGTACAACACGCATCGGGATATATCCGGAGCCAGCTACTACAGATGCCGCCTGATCATCCGGCTGCGCAACTTCTCAGGCACGTGCTCAGTATCCTAGATTCCGACGCACCGCCTCCCCCACCGATGCCCACCCGGCACTTTCCGGATTCAGTGCACGAGCGCGGCAGTGGCAGCGACACCTCGCATGAGCGCTAGCCTTAGATGCTTTCATATTACACATACAGTAGTACATTATGTATCTATTTTTTGTGGTTTTGGATTATTGGATTCATTTCACATTACTATTCTTGATTTTGGATGTTTTGGATGGTTCGGATGACATACATTAGTACTTTACGTATTTATTTTTGTTGTTTTTGGATTATCTCCATTAGTACATTAGGGTTTAGGGTTTAGGGTTTAGGGTTTAGGGTTAGGGTTTAGGGTTAGGGTTTAGGGTTAGGGTTTAGGGTTTAGGGTTTAGGGTTTAGCGTAAACAACGATTGAAATTTATAACACTTTAAATTTATAACACATGGTTTAGGGTTAGGGTTTAGCGTAAACAACGATTGAAATTTATAACACTTTAAATTTATAACACAAGGTTTAGGGTTTGGGTTAGGGTTTGGGTTTAGGGTTTAGGGTTTAGCGTAAACAACGATTGAAATTTATAACACTTGAAATTTATAACACTTTAAATTTATAACACAGGGTTAAGGTTAGGGTTTAGGGTTTAGGGTTTAGGGTTTAGCGTAAACAACGATTGAAATTTATAACACTTGAAATTTATAACACTTGAAATTTATAACACTTGGATCCACATTTCGACGGCGCTTACAACCAACTTACCAAAAAAACCGTGCAACAACCATAATGACTTAAACCACTAAACAAGTGACACTTGAAAAAACCATAAACAACATACACCCTACACCATAAACAACAACTTACTGAAAAAACACTTGGATCCATAATAAGTGACTTACAGTAAACTTCATCATTAATTCTCCGACGAAATATCATCAATCGCCCGAATCTCGTCACCTTTAGTCAGGCGAAGCTGCACCGTGGTTTCTTTGGCGTAGATACGATGTGTTATATCGTTGTCGTTCAAGAAGAAGCGACAATATCCTGGTGGTGCTCCATAGCCAGCTTCGCTCCAGTTCATGATGATGTTTTTTATTGATGCGCCTTGTATCACAGACCATTCCGTCTTTGTCTCCCTCACCCCATGGACGTGGACGATGGAGAAGTTTATGATGGGTGGAGCAAAGGGGTAGGTTCGCGATGAACACGCTTTCCTTTTAGCCATTGGTGCACCGATAATGAAAATCTGGTTTCGGTATAGAGTTTAGGGTTGATAGAGAGTGGAGCAACAATGGAGAAGGTTTAGGTCTCATTTTATACTTGGAATTTGCTCGCACCCAGAGATGTGCATGCATAAGTCTTGTCACCAGAAAAGCTGCTGGTATACTGTTTTCAGAAGCATGCGCGGAACTGGTAAAAATGGAATTACCCAGTTGGGTGAAAGGGGTAACAGAAGGCGCGCAATGGGCCCTCGTGTCAGCGCGAAATGGGCCTTCGAGCCTTCGAGCCTGCTCGAAGGCCCATTTCGTGCAGACACGAGGGCCCATTGCGCGGCTTCTGTTACCCGTGGTGGAAAATACAGATATTATATTATTAAAAAAAACCTACACATTGAACCATCATAGTTGTCAAAATACACATTCAACATTTCAGTCTCCACTTTGAGCCATTGTTGTTTCTGCCTTTTCAGACCCAACAACAAGATTTGCAAACCTAGTCTGACATGCATGAGTTTGAAATTCATCCCACTTCAACAAGATTCGTTCTTCTTAATAAAGTACATATCCCATAACAATCCATCGAAATACATGAAATATGAAAGTTCATAAATCCCCTAAACGGGGCACACAATACATGAAATAGTTCATAAATCCCCTAAACGGGGCACACAATACATGTTCTTCTTAATAAAGTACATATCCCATAACAATCCATCTTGCCACAAGACTGTCCTAAGCAAATGTCTCCGGATCCCGACCGATGTCCCTTTGGCAAGCCTTCAATTGGTCAATCCTCGGGGTAAGAGCCTCGAGCCAGTAGTCGGCGCTGGGGTCATGAAATTGACGCCATGCATGAGGAGGTGGGGGGATAGGCGCGTTCCCCGTAAGTCATACCTGAAAAGAAATGTTAAGTCACATGCACGAAAGGAAAATGTACAAAAAAAAAACGTAAAAAAAGTGATTACAAATGTCTCACTGGTATGAAGTGGTCTCATTGACCAACGTGGGCGATAGCAACGACTGGTGGCGGTATCCCATGTCCTTGATTGTTACCAAAAATCCGCAACGGTAAACACGTGTGGGAGCCTCGATCCCTCGATAACATCACAAGTGGCACTTGATAAAAGGTAGAAAACACAAGGCCGTGTAGCTGCATATCTAGCCAGTATTCGTTCGAGCAAGGAGACTCCACATGGCCGGTATGCTTCAAGAACTCAGCAAATGGTGTAAGGCCCCTAGTGAACAAGACTTCATACATATCTCTGTTTTGCATCAATTCTTCCTGAAGCTCCCATCGAATATTGTAATACTCATCCTCTTGCCTCCCCAATACGCAAGCAAGTGACTGAAAACCACAATGACCATCTCCCATCACGTCTCTAGCATCATCAATGAACGAAAATACAAAACTATCCACATTACCGATGCCAAAGTTAACCCCGCGCCATTTGACGCTCGTAGGGGGGCCACGGTGGCTTCCAGCGGCGGGGGTAGCGGTGCTAGGAGGCGTGGTCGCAACCGGAGGCGTATCAACTCCAGCTCCGTTTCTTATTCCTAGATCCTTTAGGTCGTCCGCGTGGTCGGGATGGCGCCAATGTATTTGCTTTGCTCCGACTGTCGTTGTCTTTCCGTCTTTATTGCTCCCTCTCGTACTCTTCCATTACGTGCTCAAGGTGTGTTTTCTCCCGGGTGGTTGAATACTTGTTGGCTCCATCTGGCGTCTCGTAAGGTATGGGCTCAATAAGGTTTGTGTCTTCAGGATGCTCAGAATCTTTGAACGCTGATGTGATCTGCAAATACTGGTCTCTACGCATCTGACCGCTATTTCTTTTTTCCACCATTTCATCCCACGTGGGGTCTTGAATGGTCAAGGGTACGCATGCAAGGGCAAGATCGTTGTCATCACTAAGGTCATCCCATTCGATCTGTTTCCAAAAAGGATGTATCTCCTCCAGATCGATGGGTACTTTAGTTATGATAGCGTGTGCAACTCGATGCTTGCATGGAAGACCGTGACATTCCCTCCAAAAGTAGTTGTGGCACTCCATATCGAGTGTACCCTGCGTCAACTCAATTGCTATATCATAATACATGTCTAACAACTTACCTAGGCATTGCCTTGAAACGTGTCCGCGTATAAGACGAAACAGCGCTTTGAACTTTTTCGCCAGTAGTTTGTATTTTGTTGGTTTTTGTATTCTGGTTCTCTCAATGGCTGTCCTCAAAGTGTTGGTTTGAGATTGCATCTGGATGTGAATCCTTAGTATCACGGTGTTGAAGCCTCCTCGAGATGAATCCAATATCTTTTTCAGCGCAGCGTGCATCCCTTCGACCCTGAAAAACACATGTCAAAGTTTAAGTATTGAACGAATACACTTTCTAATATTCAAACTGAATTCAAATGCTAAAAATGAAATTACCTATTGGTGGTTCTCGTCTGAAAGTGGAGTGTATGATCCGTCCAAGCACGAACTATGTTCTTCTTGAATGGATTAAGCCACACCTTCTCCACGTATGCAATAAGCGTCGGTCGCCATCTTCTCTTCAATTCTACATACCTTTCTTCAAATGTCGCCTCTGTGGTGGACGAAAAGAGCGCCCAACAAGCGTTTGCAAACCCACGTGACAACTCATGTGGTTTTTCAGCGTTCACAAACACCTTTAGGCCATACGCAATAATTTTGTGTCTGATGTGCACCCAACACAACAAATGTTGGACTCCGTCCCCGAAAACTTGACTTATCGCCTTGATTAGAGCCTGCTCGCGATCTGTCATGATTGCATTGACCTGGACTCCAAGCTTGTCGTACAAGCCTTTCAATTGAGTTAACACCCACCTATAACTAGCGACATCTTCGTTTGAAATAAATGCAAACCCGATGCTGAATGTATTTCCGGTGCAAGTGAAGCCAACCATCTCCAATAAAGGCATGTCGTACCTAGCACAACAAGTTGTTTTAAACATTTATACTGGAAATATACTAATCAAGTCGATTACATACTAAAATAACATACCTATTGGTCTTGTATGCGGAGTCCATAATGACGACATAGGGAAACATCTTCAGCATGCGCAGACTTGTGGGGTGCACAAAAAACAAGGCATTCATAACATTAGAACCCCTTACTCGTCTTGGATGGACAATGTATCCTCGGTCTTTCAAGAACTTCAAAGACCATTGTGTCACCGTCAATTCTCCGCAATCTTCAAGAAGTAACTTATCCCTCATATTGTAGATTTGTCTAATTGAGGTCACATTTCCCGGGTACCTTGACCTCAACTCTTCAAGTATCATCTTCGGGGTGGCTAGATATAGGAACTTCTCTTTCACAAACTCCTTCTGCTCAGCTGTTAATCGGCCCGCATATGGATGAGCTAACAAACTAGTGGGGAGGCGATGATTGTGTTGTCCGCACTTTACCGTTAAGACCCAGCCATTTTTTCCCTTGAGGCGGACCCCATTCAATTCAAACGGACATCCACACTTCCTGGTCGAAGTATCGGTAAGTGGCTTATAAATGCTCCTATTTTCCGGTCCGGGCAACACCCTCTTGCCACATCTATATCTACCGGCTAGGTCACAAGTGAGTATGACCCTGTTTGGATTTGAGGTTTTTATAACTAGTACAAAATTCTTCGAAATTGCAATTTGTCTAGCCCAATCAAGCATTTCTCTTCGATCACTCCACAACCCATCGTAGTGGAAAGCAATAGAAAAATCTATTCCGACAACCTATGATTTCAAAATGTAAAAACAAAATATTATAAATTACACTATCCTAACTTTCAATATACTACGTTCGTAAATGACATAATATTATGGGTTCTTTGAAATACCTGTTCTGGCTCGCTTGATGCATCAAAGTCGGTTCCGTGGTCTTCTCCCGGTACACCTTCATCATCCTCAGCTATGAAACTATCGATTGACGATGAATCTTCCTCCTCGGGATGATAATTGCTCGATGACGTATCTTCTTCTCCTGACGACATTTTTAAGCAATGATGTGGAATGTAGGTATACTCCAACTATAATGTGGAATCGAAATGGGTATTTATAGGGGACAATTCGACCGTTTTTTTTACTGTTGAGATCCGCGCAACGAGGCCTCACGCCAGTCCAACGACACTTTTTTTTTTACCGTTGGATAGCGCGCAACAGCGTTGCGCGGATGCACGAAACGGTGTTGCGCGCGCAACACCGTTTCGCGCGCAACCTCGTTGCGCGGGTCCCTTTCCGCCACGCTCCCGAAACCTTTTTTAATATTCCGGAATTGCCCCTTCCGCGCAACGCCATTTCGCACGAAATGGCGTTGCGCGAATATCTGTGTGCAATTACCAATTTTCTCGTGTGTATAAATCAACAGCCTTATTTTATTGCTAGAATTTATACCCACGCTTTTAATAAATTCTACATCTATAACTCAATAATGAATGTCACTCATCAATATCATTCTTATTAAATGTTTTAGAGTTTCTAAGCTATCAAATTACTCAATCGTTGTCTTCTTACAAAGGGGGAAGGGTTAGCTGTGCAAGTTTTTTAATGGAGGATGATTTTTGGTGGCATTTTGATAGCATTACCTTTTGTGGGTAGTCTTGTGCAACTTAGATTTTTATGGAACGTTTGATGCAAAATAACATAATTCATATTTGGTTTTGTGAAATTCTTTAAAAAAAGGAAAGGTTTTGTTGGGCCTAGCCAAAAAAGGAGTCACGCTAAAACAACCGCAAGATCCGTCACATGGAGGGAATCCAAACTACATACAACCACATAGGGGATCTCGACAATCACGAGGTCAATGAAGAGACGAACAATCAAGGCGATGGAAACATGGACGGAACTGGAAACGTAGTCGGTACAGGACACATAGGTGGAACAGGGAATAGTGATGGAGTCGAGCAAGGTTCTGGGGACACCAATGGCGATCCTGGTACTTTCGAGCAACGGGGAGCTGGGGGAGGCGACGCCGACGTCATTATGGAGCTCCGATCAACAATGATTGCTCTTCGGAAGGACTTGGAAAGCCAAAAAGAGGCCAATGCCAGATTCACCGAGGTATATGAAAAACAAATTGAAACTTTAACTAATGAACGTAACTTGCTTCGATCACAGGTACAATCGGCTCCAACCCGTCCCCGTGGAACCGATGTGGTGGAAGGAGTCGCCAGGCGGTTAGACATGGATGATCCGAGTCTCGTGACACCCGATGTCGTCAGGCCAGTAACCGGGTATCAGGTAAACGGTAATTCTTTAAGGGCGATACTGGAAGATACCGAGGTTTCCCAATTACGGGAACGCCTCCGAGCGTTGGAGGACCGAATTACTCAGGTCCCGGGGGCACCTCAACCGATAGCGATGGAGAGGAGAGACGGTTACACCGACTCCCCCTTCGTACCTGCTATTGCAAGGGTTGATATTTCCCGGAAGTATCACGTCCCCGACGTACCTAAATACGAAGGGGTGACAGATCCCGATCAACACATAGCCGCATTCAAACAGGCTATGAATATTAGTACAGTCCCTTTTGATATGAAAGAAATTGTCATGTGCCGTTGGTTCGGGAACACGTTGTCTGGACCCGCTCTCAATTGGCATTCGCACTTACCTCTTGGAAGTATCTCATCTTTTGCCGAGTTGATTGACAAGTTCAGGATTAGGTTCGCAAGCAGTCGACACGCCAAAAAGAGATCGAGTGATCTGTACCGCTTGGTCCAAAAACCGGGAGAATCTCTGAAAGCTTTCCTCAACCGTTACAATGAAGAACTGGTGACCATTGAAGGATGTGATGCCGCTACGGCTGTGGAGGCATTCCGAAGGGGCATATCAATATGTAATCCTAAGTTGTATCGTGAACTAACTAAATATCCTTGTTCAAACTTTGATGAGGTACAGGTAAAAGCTTTAACCCATGTTCGGTTAGAAGAAGACGACCTCTTCGCCGAGAAAGCAACGAGTCCACATCGACCTGATCGGAGACAGGGAAGACGGGACACAAGATACGTTCCGTATCCAACTGCACCTCATGCTAAGACTACCGTTAATACAACGATGTTTAGACAAGGTGACAGATACGAGAATCCTAGGCTGCCTCCGAAACTCTCCCACTACAATTTTCGCGTGGATGCAACTGAAGTGGTCCGAACCCTCAACACCATGGGGGACACTGTTAAATGGCCTCGAAAGAGTAACATGCCAGCACATCAGAAAGACAAATCCAGATGGTGTGATTTCCACTTTGATCATGGGCACCGGACCGACGAGTGTATCGCGTTGCGAAAAGAAGTAAGCGAATTGTTACGAAGGGGGCATCTCAGAGAATTAATATCGGAGAAAGCAAAAGAGCAGTTGGAGCGCAACAAAGAAAGAGCCAGTCCACCTCCCCCGCCAAAGCACACTGGAGTAATCAATGTCATCACAGGGGGGTCGGAAATTTGTGGTATAACCTACTCTGCAGCCAAAAGGATTGCAAGGGATACTAGAAGAGAGTGCCCGAGAGCACCATCACGAACAAGTCTTGCCATGATGCCAATCACCTTCGACGATGTCGAAGAAGAGGAAGTTCACCACGATTGCTTAATAATCTCTTTAACGATAGCTAATTTCCTTGTCAAAAGAATTTTAGTTGATAATGGAAGTTCTACTAATTTACTCATGTTGGACGCCTTATACAACTTAGGTTTCGGGATGGATGATATCGTCAAATAATCGACGACTTTAGTGGGCTTCAGTGGGGAATCACGCAACACGCTCGGGGAGATATCATTGCCCACCGTTGCAGGAGGAGTTAACTACCAGGTAAAATTCCAAGTGCTTGATTGCCCTTCACCTTTTAATGTCATTTTGGGCAGGCCATGGATACACGGGATGAGGGCTATCCCCTCCACTTATCACCAATGCGTGAAGTTCTTGACACCATGGGGGATTTAAGAGATTAAGGGGCAACAAAAACTGGCGAGGGAGTGTTACTCCATAACAATGAAAGCAACGACTTCCAAAAACTTACAGCTTGGAACGAGGAAGAAGGCGTCGAATTAGCAATTAAAGGACTGTAGAACGACCACTTACTACGCAAAGCCGGAGACGCCCGAGCTCCAAGAGGTGGCTCTCGATCCCTTAGAGCCATCTAAGAAAATCAAAATAGGAGCCGATCTAGAACCGACTTTACGTAAACAAATAGTGGAATTTCTACGGTCCTAGAGTGACTGTTTCGCCTGGTCGAACGAAGATATGGTAGGAATTGATCCCGACGTGATCACCCACGGCTTAAATGTCAACAAAAAGGTGCCACCAGTGAAACAGAAAAGGCGTAAGTTCGCTCCCGAACGAAATCAGGTAATCAATGATGAGGTAAAGTCCTTACTTGAGTCTGGAAAGATTAGAGAAGTACAATATCCTGATTGGCTTGCGAATGTGGTAAATGGTAAATGGCGCGTTTGCGTAGATTTTACCGATTTAAACCAAGCATGCCCCAAAGATTCGTTCCCCTTGCCTCATATAGACGCAATGGTGGACGCAACGGCAGGGCATGAACTCCTGACTTTCATGGATGCATTTAGCGGATATCATCAAATAATGATGAACCCTGACGATCAAGAAAAAACTGCATTCGTAACCAATCAAGGAACTTATTGTTACAAAGTTATGCCTTTTGGGTTAAAAAACGCAGGTGCTACTTATCAGAGATTGGTTAATAAGATGTTTTAGGAAAAACTGGGGGATACGATGGAAGTATACATAGACGACAATGTGGTCAAATCACTGAAGGCGGAGGATCACATCAATCACCTAAAAGACGCGTTCGAGATTCTGCGGAGTTACAAGATGAAGTTGAACCCCACCAAATGCTCTTTTGGAGTAACGTCAGGGAAATTCCTCGGCTACATAGTGACGAAGAGGGGAATCGAGGCAAGTCCAGAACAAGTCAAGGCCATAATGGAGTTGCAATCACCAAAGTGCGTCAAGGATGTCCAGAGGCTAACAGGGCGAGTAGCTGCATTAAACTGGTTCATATCGAGATCCTCAGACAGGAACAAATTATTTTACGACATTCTAAAGAAAAACAAGTCGTTCGAGTGGACAAAACAACATGAAAAAGCTTTTGGAGAATTGAAGAATTATCTGTCCAATCCGCAGGTGTTATCCAAACCCAAGCCAGACGAGAACTTGTATGTGTACTTGGCCGTGACAGAGGTAGCAGTAAGTGCAGTCCTGATCCGAGAAGAAAATGGAGACCAGTTGCCCATCTATTACGTAAGTAAAACCTTGCTTGATGTAGAAACGAGGTATTCCCCCATTGAAAAATTAGTATTATCTTTGGTAATGGCTTCAATAAAGTTACGTCCTTATTTTGAAAGTCATTCTATAATCGTGAGAACTAATTACCCAATGAAAAGTATCATGTCAAAGCCAGAATTGTCAGGTCGGCTAACGAGATGGTTGATCCACTTAAATGGTTACGACATCACGTACGAGCCCCGAACAGCAATGAAGTCTCAGGCGTTGGCAGATTTTGTGGTTGACTTCACTCTTACCACTTCAGAGAATGGAGACCAAGATGTGCTGCACGTAATAGGGAACGACAAATGGTTGATGCATACAGATGGAGCGTCGAACCAGATTGGCGTAGGATTGGGGGTAGTCTTGAAGTCACCACAGGGGGATAGGATAGCCCAGGCTGTTCGATGTACATTCAAGGCTACTAATAACGAAGCAGAGTACGAGGCGCTTATTGCAAGGTTACTTGTTGCTAAAGATCTGAATGTATAGGAAATCGAGGTAATTTGTGACTCGTTACTTATCGTGAATCAAGTTACGAACTCGTATGTTGCCAGGGATTCGAAGATGAAGACGTACTTGGAAAAGGTCCAAGAGATCGTAAAGCACTTCAAACATTTCGAGATAAGGCAGGTTCCTCGAGATGCCAACACGCAAGCAGACGCCTTAGCCAACCTCGGATCCGCAATCGACCCAAGGGAGTATGACAAGATACCTTTCGTATATCTTGATGCACCATCTATAACCAAAGAGGCAGACATGTTGGAGATTCGAAGCCCTGATGAAGACAAGTCATGGGTAACCCCTTATCTGAAGTGGTTACGAGATGAAGTTTTGCCAGAAAACAAGGAAGAAGCTCAACGACTTAAGGTAAAAGCTTCCACGTTCACTGTTAAGAATAACATCTTGTTTAAATGGATGTCGTCAAGGGTACATGCACGATGCGTAAAGGAAGAGGAAGTACAGAAGGTGTTACAAGACATACACGATGGAGAATGCGGAAACCATACAGGGGGTCGCAACTTGGCAAAGAAGGCGAGCAGGATGAGTTACTATTGGCCTACCATGAACAAAGACGCAGTGGAGTTTGCTCGCAAATGTGACGCGTGCCAGCGTCATGGACCTATACCACATCAACCTTCTGAGTTGTTGCATCCTATAACCTCTCCTTGGCCATTCATGAAATGGGGGATGGACATTGTGGGAAAACTTCCTCCAGCTTCGGGGCAACGTGTTTACATCTTGGCAATGCCTAACTACTTCTCCAAATGGATTGAAGCCGAAGCCTTCAAAGAAGTTAAAGATACTCAAGTCATCTCCTTCATAAGGAGAAACATTCTGAGCAGATTCGGAATACAATCCACCATAGTCTGCGACAACGGGTTCCAATTCATCAGTGACAAGACGAGATCATTCTGCCAGCAGTACAACATACAGTTGGTGATGTCAACGCCTCGTTACCCTCAGGCTAATGGGCAAGCAGAAGCAAGTAATAAGGTGATTATTAACAACTTAAAGAAGCGACTCAAAGAAGCAAAGGGGAAATGGGAAGACGAGTTACCCCTTATCTTGTGGTCAGATCGAACAACCCCTAAGACAGCTACGGGTCATACACCTTTTTCCTTAGTCTATGGATGTGAAGCCGTACTACCAGTAGAAGTTACTCTGCCTACGGTCCGATATGGACTCACTATTGAAGAGTCAAACCTATCCAACCTGTTACACCATCTGGATACAGTGGACGAGTTACGAGATGAGGCTTCGATTCGGATGGCGGCATACAGACAGGGAGTAGCTCGGAGTTACAACAAACGCGTTAATGTCAAGGTATTCCAAGTAGGAGATTGGGTATTAAGAAGAGTCTTTCAGAATACGCAAGAATTGAACGCTGGTAAGTTGGGAGCAAATTGGGAAGGACCATATCAAATCACGGAGATTGTAGGACAAGGGGCCTACAAGTTAATATCACGAGAGGGGAAGGCAGTCCCCAGAAGCTGGAATGCGCTGAATTTGAAGTTGTATCACTTTTGAAACACAAGAGTTTTAATAAGGTAATTCTTATAAAATTTCTCCTTTTACATTATATAATTACATCTTCGTACATACACAAGAACAACGGTTTCGAAAAAACTAACAAGGGACACCTTGTGACGTTACAGGCCAAAACATAGGCCCTCGCCTTATGATCAGGCAACGCTGTGCACACAACGACTAGTCAAAAGATGCAAGAGACGAGAACATGTAACAGGAATTCTAGAACAAGTGGAATTTTCATTTGTAATACGATTCGCGAATTTATTGCAAAAGTTTACATTCAGACAAGTACATCATTCTCTCTCTCTTTGCATCTAACATAAAAAGCGCTATACAACGAAGAGCCTATGGCTAAAATTTCGAGTACGTGTTTCAGAAAAGTCGACTTCCCCACGAACGCGTTGATCTTCTTCAGCGTTGAACCTGCTTACCTGCAAAAGAAAATCAAACACAAATCCAAGACCATAGCAACTAGTAAAACATTATCAAAATAAAACATAACCCCATAAACCAACACGGGGTACAAAGTTGTCTATGTCTGGGCCCTAATACAAGCGGCCACACAAAACATAATGTTTTCAAAAAGCCCCAACACACTGGGGGTAGAAAAAGAGTTTGAGAATAGAAGAAAGGAATCATTCTTTGTCTGTGCTCTCGGCTGACTTCTGGTTATCCATCTCGATCTGGGCTACATCCTTGGCGACTTGTGAAATGTCGTCGATGAGAGAGGATTTCTTTGACGCGTTGGCTTCTTCAGGAAACAGGTTCTCAAATTGTTCCCTTTCCTTAGTAGCATCCCAGGAGGAGTGTTTTCCGGCAGCAAATTCCTCAATCGTCTCGACGCGAGCCCTGAGCGACCAGTAGTCGGCTGTATCTTCAACTTCTTGGGCAAGAGAGGCATTCTTCTTTGATACTTCCATGAATTTGTCCTCCCATGCCTTGGAGTCATCCAGAGCTTTCGCAAGGGCACCTTGCAGATCAAGGACCTTCTTCTCCAGAGCTTTCTTCTCCTGTCCTAGAATGACAGACCTATCCTTTTCAAGCTGCGTGCTGATTTTACTCTGAGCCAGTTGCTCAGGGTAATCTTTAAAGGTGTCGTAAGCAGCAAGAGTGAGTTGAAGTCCCTGGGCAACAAGTATGGATTAAGTAGACGTCCAGATAATCAATAGCAAGAGCAAAAAGGGACTTGATGAATACCTGCCATTGGGCCGCCAGTATTTCGCCGAGAAATTCAGGAAAAGAAGATCGATGGCTTGAACCATGGAGGCAGTCTACTTGTAGAGGCATCAAAGATTTAAGGCATTTTTCCGCATCCATATCCAAGGACATCATGGTGCTGGGAAGATCCGTCATGCGAGAGGATGTACCTTTATTTGACAGAGAGGCCTTGGGAGAGTCGCCTATCACTTTAGGAGGCAGTGACACCATCAAATACGTATCCGCCGTGGAGGTTGTATCCGCTTTCCTCTTCTTCCTGGCCTCGACCCTTTCCAGAGTTGACAAAGCAGCGGTTGATCTGGTAGTCCTTGAACCTGACATGACGAGAAAAACAGGGTTGACAAAAAACAGGAAACATGGGAGCTATAAAGGAGAAGAGAGAGAGACTTACTCGACATCTCGGTTTCTTCGGGCTCCGCAAAACACGCCTTTACTAGATCAGGGTAGGATCTTTCCTCCAACGAGAGAGCCTCGATATGGGAGATGACTTGATATGACACTTTGCGGGGTTGAGGAGTAGCAAGACACTCTGCACAAGAAACACTTAGCGGTTAGACTTGAATAGAAACCAGCGAGTACAAAAGGGAAACACTACCTGTTGATTGCCAACGACTTCTCAAGAAAGATGTATCGATCCCTAGAGAAGACAGTCTCACAAAGAAAAACTTATCAGCCCAGCCCCGGTCAGATTTTGATATGTTAAAGAATAAGTCAGATTTGTTGGGAAAGGTTTTCAAAGTTAGACGGCCCGGACCGCCTTTGGAAAGACGATAATTTAGGAAAAAGTCGGCAACTTTGAAGGGAAGACCCTGGGAAGAGCATAATTGATCAACGGAAAGTAGAAGTCTCCAAACTTGGGGAAGTAATTGCCCCGGAGAAACATTGAGGGTGGACAAGAAATCGACAACTAGAGGAGAAAATGGAAAACGGTGGCCAATACGAAAAGGGTACTCATACAAGCACACCCAATCGTTGGCATAGAAATCCGCATGAACGCCAGGGGGAGGGAGAAACACCTTTGCATATGAAGGGAAACTCGCAGAAAAGGCAAAAATATGGGGGTCCTCGGAAGTACTATCCCTCCGATGATAGGAGGTGAGGAAACCAGAAGATGTCAGAGAAGGAGGAAGGGTGGATTCAAGGCAGTAGAGGGAAGGAGAGTCAGAGGATGCCATAGTTGGGGGAAGAAAAGAAGACGAAGAAGCGAAAGTAGGGGAAAACATACCTGAACACCGAGAAGCACAATTGAAGTCTTTGAAAGCCATCATAACCGCTTTAAATAGGGGTTGATTAGACGTGTTATCAATTGCTACAACTTCCAAGACACGAAATCAAAAACCCTAGGAAAGTGGAGGCAGGAATTTTCCCGGGTTTTTGATGGGGGGTATTGTTGGCCCCTCCAAAATTCGGCCCAAAAAGAATGCTATGAGCCCAGCATCGTCAATCCAATTGAACTACTAGAAAGAGAAGACGATGGAGCAATCAAAGCAAGGCGGAAATCTCGGACTTCATGATCGACACTAACGGCTATGTAATTAACGACGAGGGCGAAATCTCCGGGATGTGCTAAGCACTCCACCAACGGTCAAAACGGAGGAGAGGATTATAAAACAAGGCTGAGGCGAAAATAAGGGCACGATTGACACTGGCACCTTGAACATAAGCTAGAAGCAAAAACTCATCTCTGTTTAATCATTTCACTTCCATTCGAGTGTTCTAAGACACTTTGGAGAGATTTATTGGCAACTACAATCGCAATATACGCATATCAACTTGCTTACTATTTGTTTTCCATTATTTATCTGATTCTACATCTTGTCCATAATTCATAACGCATTACGATTGTTTTTTGGTTAGGATTTCCCTATTTTAGCAAGTAATGTGTTAGTACGATTATCCTGCCCAAAACAGGTTTTGCTATCTAATGCCATTTTACAAGCTATATACTGCTATATTAGTGTGATCTCTCGAGTATATGTTCATACTTGAAGCGTACAGTAGGTTTATTTGATCTCTTGAATCTCCGACTTAGTAAAGTCGCCCACCTTTAAACATGCAATAGAAATTGACTTAACAATAAAGATTTATTTGACACGTGAATTTTACAGTGGAACACTTAGCTAACTAACTCAGTTAACTAGGCGAAAATATCACTCCCTTCCATGTTCTCACTTATCGGATTAAAAGCCATAACTTGCTTTATAGATCTCTTGAGTATGTTCACATGAACAACCCGGAGTCAACTATTACACCTCTCTGCTAGTTTGACACTTATTTTTTCTACGATATAGCCCTACTTTCACTCACAAAACCTAACCTAGACTTTCACTTCCTCTTTCGAACACTTTAGATCTCAAGAATATGCAAAGTAGGTGTGTGCCTATTCTATCTCTAGGTTTTAAATACGCGTGAATCAAGGGTTTAGATAATATATCATTTCCAATTCGGTTGTCGAAGATAATATATTTTCGTAGGAATAAATCTAATATTACAATAAAAATACTCCTTAGGACTTAAGACATATCTACGCCTTATCTATTTGATGCCTTATCTATCTTGAAAAGATTTTATCCTTTAAAAAAAGATATGCTATCTCGCGCAATCTTCTCACGCGTCTTTAAGATCTTTTAAGTTCACCTTCATGACATATCGACGACATTGTTCATGTCGGCAACTTCATGAATATTTCGCAGATGTTTGATGTATGTTAACCACTTCACTTGACGTATGAAACCATTAAAATATAGCGAGATGTATATTCTAACACGTATATAGTAACATTTGACTAGATCAGCCAAAAAAGTTAAAAGTTTGATTAACGGACGATTTTGTATATATGAATGTTGTTTTCTCAATCAAAAAGTTATGCAAGGTATGGTATGTTATTCAAGTAGAAATGTTATATACTTATATTCGTATGATATGTTATTTCTAGCACGTGACTATATTTTCTTGGGTTGAAAATAGACCAAACGTTAAATGTAAATTGACATTATATTTATTAAACATTATGCTTCATTTTTTTTTTGGTAGAAAAACATTATGCTTCATTTTATTGAAGGGTGGCACAATTGTCATTTTCTTAATTATGGTGGATATATGGATCCACTTTTGTAGGTGTAGCTAATCGTGTGGTTTTGAGGTATTATCAACCGGATAAATTTCAAGGTTGGATCATTTTAAAAAAATATAATAGACAAGTATTGTGAGTTATTTAGTCATGTGATCAATTTTCATAAGTTCGTATTCCAAGTTATAAAAAAAAACACACCAAAAATTAGGAGAAATCTATTACAACAGATATTGAGAAAAAAAATGCCAACACTATTGATAAATATGTGTTATCCTATTATCAATCGATGGGTTAACATTGAAATTTTTAAACAAATTATTGCAAAAACCAACACACAACTATTTTTTTTTTGATACAGGTAAGAATTCGGGGTACCAAACATGTTTGGTAGCCCGAGAGATCGTTTTAAAAAAAGGGCAGCCGTAAAGGCTAAGAGGGTCAACAAAGAAGCTACACAAGGTAAGCAGAAACAGCTAAAGATAGTACAAAACCTTGAAAAGAAGAGCAAAAAGAGATCGGAATCGGATTGAGTAAAGCACTTAAAAAAAGCGCCGTCGGCAATAGGTCAACCCATCCTGGGGTGTGCGAAATGGACAGCTGACGTTCCCTCCACCGAGATGGAGGATCTTCAGAAGTCTCAGAGCACCAAATGACCTGGCCTACAACTCGGTTCGATACATACCGACCAATACACAACTAATTAAATAGAAATCTAACACTCTCTCGCATGAAGGGAGAACAATATTAATTAAAGTGAATTTCACGGCTCAATCTAATTTCATCATACAAAGCTTCATGTCATAACCCTACCAAGTATACATGAACAAATTGATAAAACGGTTTTTTCTAAACTATACCCTAAAACATAGGTTAAGTTTTCCATTTTGAGGAACTAAAACCCCATAAGAAAATTTAATAAACCCTTTTAAAAAAGTGATTAATCTTAAATAAATACAATTCAACAGATGATTTTCATTTTAAGGATCTTATCCTTGCCCTTACGACATAGGTTAGAAAAAACGTTGAAAAAATACACAAACTTTTGAAATAAAGGAAACTCATACAAACGACTTATTAGTTGGAACAAAATCTGTCGCCCAACTGAACAAGATGGGCTATGACTCTCTAAAGCAGAAGACATGAATAAAACCTTGCAAATGAAGCTCATTTGTAAAATCCTATCAGAACCAAACACCATATGAGTGAAAATCAACTCAGAAAAACACCTTCAACGCTAACATTTCCTAGAGTACACTAGAATGAACAACATCCTCTAGTAATAGGAAAATTTTATGGATCATAGAGATTTTTAAATTTTGGGCTCAAATGGAACCTTAGAACGGAAAAACAATTAAATTTTAGAAAGACCAAGAAGAAGTGATACATGAATACTTGATAGAAGGAAAAAAAATGGAATAACCAAAAATTTGAACAAGTTCTTATCAAGGAGGACGCAACTAATGTTGCTATTTGCTAATACTCCTATTCCTACAAGCGAAATACCAAACATGCTTTATTTGGGACCAAGTAGAAATGGACGATTCTCCACCGAATCTGCTTTAAAGATGATTAACAATTGAAACACTTAACTGGTTTGGACTAAAGATGGTTTTTGAAGCTTAATATACCCCCAAAGTTGAAAAACTTCCTAAGGAAGATCACTAACAACGGCCTCACAACAAAAGCCAAGCTCTTTGAAATGTAGGTGTCTTGGACTCTTGATTCATAGCTCTATGATATGAAGGAAATTGTCGTTGGGAAATTGAAATTCTAGTAACCGATCTCAAGATAATTCTCACATTTATAGAAATGTTAATTCTGTTGCGGATAATGTTGTTAACCTTGCCCGCTTATACCTCTTGTGGTTTTGGACAACTATCTAGAATTTTGTGCTCTCATCTACAAAAATGCTAAAATTCTCTTATCGGAGCCTTCAGACATCTAGTCAAACGGTAAAAATCTCAGATAGTACTATGAGGACATGATATTCCCATTTCACTGTCAAAGACCAAAAAAAAAATTCTCTTAATCGGATAAAAAAAAAAAAGAAATTGTGCAAATTGAACTCGTGCAATCCTACCCTTTTTCGGCCGAGTACAAATTCTTTGAAACTCGGGCGAGTCAAACCAGGGGATGGGAACGCGTTTGATTTCAACTTTCACGAGTAGAAGAACTACAAGTAAACTTCTCCATCAAAGGAGCAGAGGAAGAGGAAGAGGAAGAGATCCAGAACCATGGAGAGAGGCGCGACTGAAGCTCAAAAGTTCGTCTGGAGTGGCGCGATTCCTCTTCAGATCCACCTCCATGAATCCGAAGTTACTACTCTCCCTCCTCCTCCCCCTGTTCTGGTCAGTATCTCTCTCCCCCTCTTTAAATCTTCATTTCGCCCTCTAGGAATAGTTCTTTGTCTCCATTGTCTTGAAATTCTCCGATTCTTGTTATTTGTGTGCTCAGATTTAGGGTTAATTAGAGTTTGTTGATTTTTTTCGTTTACTAGTTCGTTTATTTCGTTGTTTTTAGTTGGCGATGAATTTTATTAGAGCTGTTCCTGATAAACCTAAAACTGATGGTGTAACTCGGACGTCTAATTTGAAATGTGAAGCTTTCTTTCTGTTCGATTTATTTCCCGTTTGTAATATCTCAGCAAGCTTTCCGTGCTTGCCTTGATGTTGGATATTTGTGAAAGGTATGATCTATGAAAATTACGATTGATTGTCCATTTTTTGCTGCTTCAATTGGAGCCAGAGGATTAAAGGGGAATCGATAGATTTGCAATAACTCCCATTACCTATGTAACTGAATAAGGCCACGATCATTGGGATTTTCAGGAATTCAATGCTGGATGTATGTCTTGTTATTTCCTTATATGGAATCACAATGAACTGCTTTCTATTTCATACTATCTATCCTTATGACTTTGTTGTTAGCCTTTATGAATGATTTGTTGACCAACCAAGTCTGATGCTGGAAGTTCCAACAGACCCAAACCTAAATCCAACTGAAACCTTAAATTTTAACACCACTTGAAACACATCCGGCCAAAATAACCCCATCCCATAACACGCCTCATATGAAATCTAGATGAAGCACAATTCAATTTGAGTTTTTATTTGGTCTTATGCATGTAGGGGGATGCTAAGAGTTTAGGGTTCTTTTTGTCGTTTATAATTAAGTTGTCTCAATTATTCCCTTGTAGTGTCCTTGAGCTTTTGTTTTCAGTTGATTAGTTAACGAATATCTGCATGTTGTACATAAATTAAAGTCATGCGCATGCACATTCACATGTACAGCCACAACATCTACTGAGGATGTAATGGCCAAAACAACTGAAATCCAAACTAAATGCACCTAAAACCTGAAATGAGTATAAACCCGAAGCTCAACCTATTTCGACAACATTTTTTAAAGTTATCTGAGACGATCCGATCCAAAAGCAACCTCAACCTCAATCTCAAGCCCTTAACTGAGCCAATCGGCCCCATGTGTAGTCACTAGTTTATGTGATTAAATAAACGAAACTATCCCATGATGGACATATGTTCAGTTTTGCATTTGTGAATCCATTGCTGAACATTGGCCTTATGCTTAATTTCTTGATTATTTTTTTGTTTACAATTCAAAATATTTGAAGCTCCTAAGTTTCTGTTTATTTTTTTTAATGAATCAACATATCTGAAGCACCTAAGTTGCTGATTACTTTTTTGCTGCAGATTTTAGCACCTCGGGTAGGCTACTTGCCTTTGTTAGTGAGTCAAATAAGGCCTCTCTTTAGCAGTGCCCTTCCTCCAGGGAACGATACAGTGTGGTTCGAGTACAAGGGCTTGCCCCTGAAATGGTATGAAGCATTGATTCATCATCTAAATACATATGCCACACTATCTGCATTCGTATGTCACAGTATCTTCTAAACTTATGGAATAAGGATGAACCCTTTTTACTACAATAATTACTTAGAACATGGAAACTTTGCTGCAATATCCTTGCTGCATTTCTTGGTGTTAACTTTTAATGCTGTTCTAGTTGTGCTTAAGGTTGTATGCATTTTTCAGGTACATACCTACAGGAGTTCTCTTTGATCTTTTGTGTGCAGAGCCAGAAAGACCTTGGAATATTACGGTATTGTTATTATTGTATGCTGTATTTTTCCAAGGGACACCTTTGGTGTCATGAAGTGTGATTTGGAGATTGCATGGGGCGCATCCTCATGCTCATTGGCTTTTATACAGTGCCTTTGATATGGATTTAGCCCCTATATCAATTTTGGTGCATTCTAACTAAATTCAGTTATTATGGTCACATAGCTGAATTTCAGTTTTTCTTGGGTCTATTGGGCGCATCTTCTTGACATGTTCAGGTTACGGGTGCCCCCATCTTGACCCCCTAGATCCCGCTTGAGTGGGACTATATTGGGAGATGGTGTTGATGTTATTGCATGAAGTAGAGCAAAATAAGCTCTGAACATCATCATCATCATCTTTATGAAAAATTTATATCTTGGAGAGATGTATATGCTGGAGAGGTTTGCTTTTTGCTTTTTGTCTGATGGAAACAGTTTCAAACTAATCAGGTACATTTTAGAGGATATCCAGCTAACATATTGATCCCATGTGATGATGATGATACGGTTAAGTGGAGCTTTATCAACGCTCTGAAAGAGGTTTGTTATCCTTACTGAGATCCAAATGTACTTGAACACATAACTATTGAGCTATTGCCAATTTAGCATATTGTAATTGTGGATTCCATGCTTCTAGCTTTTGCAATGTCAGCATTCATATAGTTGTGGCTAGATTTGTAGCTTTATACCTAAGATGCTTGAAAGTGCTTGTCATACCTAGGTTCTAGTTGAACATCCGTCTTTTTAGACTTTGATCTCTAACCTACTATTTCACACCAAATCCAATGTTGCCATTCTTTCTTGCATGTTACTGCTTTTGGAGCCAAGTTTCCCATAGATCCTATTGCTGGTCAGTTCTGCCTTTTGCTTTAACTTATGTGCCTGGGTCCCCTTGGAAGATCAGATTAGTTGCCATGTTTTAAGTGTATTTGTGTTTGATTTCTATAATTGGACTCCGTGAATTGCCTCTTTTCCTGGGATTTCACATTTTTTATATAAATTTTTTTCAACTTCTTCAGTCACCAACCCCCTTGCCCCAAACAAATCTAAGCGAACTTATTTCCTGTTTTCAAAGTCAATACTTAGATTCTTGACGGAAACTTTGGTATATCAACGCTGTGTCTATCTGCATGTCCAACATTATTTTGTTACCTAAAATAAATCAGCTTTGTAGCTAGTGAAAACTGATTCATAATTAGAAAGGGTACCTTGTAACTTCTAAGTTTTAAGCTCAAGCAATATTCCTTCCGATTATCAAGAATATTTATGCATTGTTAGTTTGCTAGCTTAGTGTGCTAATAACTGCATATTTTGAGGTCAGCCAGGAGCACTTTTTTTTTAATAATCATCCATGCATAAAGTCTACATTCAAAGGCTATTCTTATGTACCACAGGTGAAAATTTTAATTGCCAGCCTAGTATCGTTCTCTTTGTTCTATTTTTATGTACCACAGGCTATTTTTAGTATCGTTCTCTTATATGCATAAATTTTTTTTCTCCCATGATTTTCTGTGTGGTTCCTTTCTTTTCCATTGGAGTTGTCTTGCTCTTACTAGTGACTAAGATGTTTTTGCTGCTTCTTTTGGTTTTGCAGGCTGCTTATATCATTAATGGGAACTGCAAGAATGTTATGAACATGTCCCAATCAGATCAAGCAGAGCTCTGGAGCTCTGTTTTAAATGGTAACGTAGCAAACCCTGATGATTGCATTACCTAAGTTATTATGTCTCTTATTTCTTCTCTTTTCGTCGATAATGTTCTCTAAACCTTGTGTGCTGTGGAGTCTATAAGCTCTCTAGATAAATTTATGACATCAATTAGTTGATTCAAGGTGATGATATAAATTTTTGGTCATCTACTGTGGAGTTGGAACTGCTATCATAGCTTAATGTATGGTTTCACTGCGTTGGTTCTTTTTTTTGGGCTGTGTGATACTTAACAGATAGGTTTCCCATTTCTATTAAATCAATGCCATCCTTTTCTTAGTTATTTTGTTTATTTATTTGCCGAGGTATAAATAGAGAACTTTTAGCAGGCAATGTGGAAGGCTTCCTTCGCGTCTCAACTAAGCTTAAGCTTGGAGCAGTTGAAGATGAGTACACTGCTAGATTGACTTTGTCTTCTATATCACGTCCTAGTCATGGAAACACAGATAATCCTGGGTCAAATAAGACAGGTGAGTTTTCAAGATACATTGTCTTGGATTACTTCTTTTCCTGGTACATCATTTTAATCTGGTTTGATCATCCAATTTGGATCACTTCAACAAAAGTCAAATTCTCACTTTATGACCCAAAAAATAATATATGCCTACAACCTAAAATTCACAAGCTGCAATCCTTTGTATTTGTGATATCATTATGGCTGTGAGGCTTGTGATGGATAAACTAACAGCGTACTTTCCTAATACGTTGCACTGACGAGGACAGACCAATATATATATATATATATATATATATATATATATATATATATATATATATATATTTTTTTTTTTCCATTTTAATCTTCAGATTAATTTGTCTAAGCTCATCTTTTTTTCTGAACTGACGCAGGTCGGGTTCCAGTTCGGCTGTATGCTTGTATACTCAAGGAGGACTTTGATGACTTAGAAAATGCGCCTGCAGTTGATAGTTGGGATATGGTTTCCTACATAAACAGACCTGTTGAGATGTGTAAAATCGAAGGCAAGTTTATTGTGCTAAAATTTAATTTTTGGGAACTGCTTGCTGCATGTGAAAATATCAATATTTGGTTTTTTTTTTTTTATCTGATGCTTACATCAACTGTGTCAAATTGTGGAAAGTGTGTAATATGGAGCCTAACTGCGTAAGAGGCAACTGTCACTGTTACCTAACCTGGAACATAAGTTTTTGATTCATTTGTAGAACCTCCATGCAAACTGAGACTTTTGACTGTTAGGAGTTGATCTTAAATTGTAACAAGTCTTAGTTTATAAGGAATATGACAGTGGCTTTGTAAGAATAAATACAGGATTGAACTGAGACTTGTGCTTAGATTTTTCCTCTTTACCGATTATACAGCATTGGACTCTTAGTACTATCTGTGGGATAATGCAAGACATGTCTTTATGTATGACTAGCAGGTAAATGCTTCACCTTAAGGGATGCAATAAAGAATATCCTGCCCGAGTACTTTGGTGACAACTTGATCAAGAACATAATAACAAGTGGCACAGAAAGTGAAGAAACACAACAAACCGAAGCTTCAAGCGAAACAACCAATCCAGAAGTGGCGAATTCAGCTATTGATCCGTGTAAGGAATCCGAGCATCCATCTCAGACTTTTGAAATAAAGCTTCTTCGAATTCAAGGGATTGAGCCAAAACTGGAAACCCCTTTCTCCTGGGTGGTGAACAACTTGATGAACCCAGATCATTTCCTTCACATATGTTTTTATGCAAAGTGTTCATCTTAGGGTAGCATAAAAATAGAACTTTACACATTGAATTCAATCAATTACTCGTTCCACTCCTTCCTGTTTCTCGAATCTGCACAGGTTTGTTTGTTTCATTTCCTTCTCTGAGGGTAATTTCCCCAGGCTGTAAAAATTGTGTACATAACTACCCCCTTTTAATCTAGTGTTATTTGCACTGTTTACCTACCAATTATTCAAGTGAATTTTTTTTTCTTAAATGTTGTTCATGACCATCAGGGAGTGAAACTATCTATACTCTTAATGCAGTGCAAAAGTAGGTGTTGGGTTTGCATCTTTTGTATAATGTGATGTGGCCCAGAGAAGAGCTTGTGGGTCTTGTTGTACAAGTAGACTCATAAATAAAAGGGCATTGGCATGTGGGTCCAGTTTGTGTACTTGTGATTGACGTTCTTTTTCTGTTCACATCAGTTTCCAAATATGATAAAGGCACATACATCTTCAGAAAATGTCGTGGGCCATAGTTACATGGCGATCTATCTTGCTCAGCACCTTTTGAATCATCGTGTTCTTCTATTGGACCGGTCAAAATGTGATCGGATCTAACAATTAGAATTTTAATGAGTACATTTAACTACGTAGAATAATTTTGCATTATTTGATCAGTTGATCTGTAAATGACTTAAAATTATCCAGCACATTTTCCTAAACTATTCACAATCTACTCGCGATCTTCTGGGTCTGTTTAAAGTACATTCACTAGGAGTTTCTTACATTAGATCCATTAAATACAGATAACGAGTATACTATACTCTTCATAGAAATTCTCGCAAATCTCATGATGTCCTCTATCAAACTATCTTAATATTCCCCTTGTGTTTTAAGCATACCATAAATTAATTAATTATATAATATAAAGATAAAACATGTATTAATCAAATGATCAAAAAGACACATCTCATTCACACAATAGTATCATCCATTACTTTTTTCCCCCTCTTTTCAGCCAACAAGGTTAAAAAATAAAAACAAAAGTTGATTGATCAACAAGTGGGTCCAGCTATAGCAGAAGGAAAAATGATCCAGAAGAACAAATCCCATGTGAACATCTCTATATAGCAAGTGATCACATGGCTTAACTGCTAATCAAACTGAGACCTCAACCGCCGAAATTCGTTACCTCAATCGGCCGTTAACTCCCCTCAATTGATCCGTTTGTAGTTACATTAAAAACGCGGGATAGGGGAATAGCATCGAATCAGAGCTTGCCATGTGGCCACTCCCCTCATAAAATATGAATATATATATAAAAAGACGAAAAAAACAAGAGAAGGCAGAGAAATGCAATCGAGCTTCTAGTGAACATTAACAATGGAATCAAAAGAAACAAAGAAAGCAAAAGGGGAAATTAAAGGCAAAGCCTTGTACCTGTATCTTTCTTTTTGTTCTTTTCCTTTGATGGGGTGTCTTCTCTTGGCCTTCTTTTATGGGCCCTTTTTAATCCTAACCCCACAACTTCTCTTCCCCTCAACCTCTCCTCTCTATTGGCTTTGGCTCGCTCTCCATCTCTATCTCCCTCTCCGAAGCTAATACATTAATAGAGAGATAGAGAGTGGTGAAGTTGGAGAGCGGAGCCCTTGATTTTGATCATCATGTCACCTGTTTCATTGCCACCCGGGTTTCGTTTCCATCCAACGGACGAGGAGCTAGTAGCCTACTACCTCAAGAGGAAGATCAACGGACGAAAAATTGAGCTCGAGGTCATCCCTGAAGTCGATCTCTACAAATGCGAGCCATGGGAACTCCCTAGTATGTGTAGTTTCATGCCTTTCTCCATCAACACCGTTTATGTTAATTATAAGCATGTTTACCAAACATACCCTTATTTGGTTTTCATCAAGGCAAGTCATTGTTGCCAAGCAAGGATATGGAGTGGTACTTCTTTAGCCCTAGAGATAGGAAGTACCCAAACGGGTCGAGGACTAACCGAGCAACCAAGATGGGTTATTGGAAGGCGACAGGGAAGGATCGAAAAGTGAACTCCAAGTCAAGAGAGGTTGGGATGAAGAAGACTCTTGTCTTTTATGGAGGCAGGGCTCCACATGGCAATAGATCGGATTGGGTCATGCATGAATACCGTCTCGATGAAAGGGAGTGCGAAGTGGCCTCTGGATTGCAAGTAATTTTATAGTTTCTGTTCGATCCTACGACTATGCAATTGATTGTTAATTTTTTTAGTGTTTTATTAGGAAGGAAAAAGATGCAACGTTTAACTATGTGATTTTGTTGAAGTAATTTTCCTTACCTACCCTAAAAATAATGAAGAATTCTTGTTATGATCGACACTAAACTATCTAGGCATGATTTTTCTAAAGACCCCCTTCTTTAAGAATAAAAGTACCAAAAAAGGTGGACTCTTGGATAACACACCAAAACCATCATTATTCTTTTCTTCCAACAAGTTCTATACCTATGATTTCATTGTACTTAAAATAATATATTAAAAAACTTTTGCCTTCCTTATCATTGTTAGTTTGTTACTAATATATTTTTTCTATAGGATGCTTATGCATTATGCAGGATATTCAAGAAGGCCCCCATAACCACCAGCCCTTCCAATCTAAAGGTCATACCTCAATGCAACTTCATCTCAAACACGAGCCAAATATCGAGTAGTGATCGATCATCCAGTATCGACATCTACTCTGAAGGAAGATGTGATGATTTCGAGAGTTCAAAGTACTCGGTACCCATCGAGAGATGTTCGCCTAGCAATATCAACCCTTCTATTAATCCGTATTTGGGGGCGGGATCTTCATTTCATAATCTTCAGGAGTTTCAAGATAGGCAATGGATGCAATATTTGGCTGATGAAGATGACTTCAGCTTCCCAACTCCTAGCTCTTTCCAAAACTGTGGCGCCATGATCTCTTATCCCCCATCTAAGGTATTGCAAAAAATGTATCACGTAAGGCGCTAAATTTAGTTTACTCTTTGCTAAGTTTTTTGCTAAATTAATTCGATCATATACCTATGATTCCATATGTGAATTTCAATCCAAACAAATTACCCTTCTAATTAATTTTTCAGCATTTTTTATGGGTGGACTTAATATATTTACTCCCTAGAACCCTTAATCCTATATGCAGAACAATTTGCACAAAACCTAAGCTAGCTCCCTTAATTTTACAATATTCATTTAACCGCCATTATTTGGTATTTTATCATCAGCTTGATCCTAAATTTTTTAAAACAGTGTTAGTTTTTTTTTCACAAAGTAATGAAAATACCCTCATTCTACTAATTAAGGTGCCGATCAATCAATTTACCCAATTGTGTTTTTTCCATAAATAATAAAAGAAGTTACATTTTAACCAATTTATAAACTTGGAGTGGTGACCTTTAAATTAAATATCAATTATATGGGTGGTTAAATGAATGAAAATTTTAAGCTCAACGGTGATTTTATGCAAAAATTAGCCTATTTAAGGGGTGTTAAATCAGATTTCTCCATCTTTAATTGATATGAAAAATTGATGTGAAACATTAATTCAAAAATAATCTTCTCCTACTTGAACATATCTATTACATTCATCTTGATATGCATGTTTTTTTGTTCTTTTCTGATCTTTCAATTTCACCTAAATTAAGGTGGATATAGCATTGGAGTGTGCAAGAATGCAAAACCGGTTCACCATGCCCCCATTGGAGGTGGAGAACCCTTCTCACTTGGCCCATCCTTGTCCATCGATCAGCAACATGCCTTCCCAATGCTTTATCAATGGTAGTGGATCAAAGAATGATGACATTCTTGAGGAGATACTCTCGGTAGCTCAAGCCTCACAAGATCTTATAAACCACAACAACGTTAACTATCAGCCCGGTCACACGAATCCTTCCGTGTTCATGTACAACAACTTGAGGCCAATCGAGGTTGGCGAAAACTACGAATTTGGATCCGAAAGGATGGTTGAGTTCTCGGACCTTGTGGTCATGCCCGACCAAGATCTCGAAAAGGTACATTAATAATCACTGTTTGTTTTTTGTCTTGGGCACTGTCTGTAGGAGTCGAAACGGAAACCTCAATGATAATAATCACTGTTTTGAGATCAAGAGTCCGAATTAATTTGTAAACTATAAACCCTAAATTGAAAATAATAAACCGAAATAATTAAGGCTATCTTTTATTGTTTAAGTAGGATCTATTCCTCGTTTAATTGTTAACATTATCTTGTTTTGTTTCTAATGCAGAGTTTTCATATGGAAAATCCTTCTAACTTCCAAAGTGAGAATGAGAGACAAGGTAATAACATCATGCTACACATAACTTGAACTTTTACTATAAGATGTTTAATTAGATGTTATTTTTTTTTATTACATACGTAACATAAATACTTTTCCATAGCATAAACTTTTTGTTAGCGATCCAAGTTGTTGTGCGCGCAGGAGATACTAACAACGACTTCCCACTCGAGTTTGTGAGTGATGACAACCCAAACAACAACTTCGAGGTGTTCGAGGAAGCCATCGAAGTGAGCCAAAGCTTATGTATATCAACAAGAGGGCAAACCGAAACACACTTCCACCAAGTGTTGCCTTCAAAGACGGTCCAAGTCCTCCTACACAACAACAATGCTGAAGTTATAAAGTCTAAGCAAGAAGGGCTAAACAAGAGGAAATCTTGGAGAGGATTGAGCACATTGTTTTCCCAACTCATGGCGAAACCTTGTACCGGAGTTGTCGAGGACCGAGAAGTTGAAAAGGAGGATGGAAAAAGGGATGGAGAAAAGGGGTCTTCTTTGATGAGTAAAATGAGGAGGTTAGAGAGTAAGATGAAGTCTAGCAAAGGCAAGAAAAGATCAGTTGATTGCATTGTTAGCAAAACACAAGGGATAGTGTGGCCTCCTCTCACTATTGCTTTGGCTTTGTGCTCTTTGTGGGAATACCATATTTGTTGAATGATGATTAACAACTTTTTTAATTTTTTGGGTTTTGTTTTTAATAAGAAGAATGGAGAAGCAGTATCTAACTCGTAACTTGGAGTGTATTGGATTATCCATCCCATAACTTTGTGATCAACGACTTTGTTGATTAATATTTGTTAACATAAGGTTTATGTTTTTATATTTTGTAGTGGATTACTAAATACTAATGTATCAGATCACAAAGTATATGTAATTCTAAGTTCCATGCTTTTAGTCATCACACGAAATTACTGCCATTGGCCCAATGCTATGTTTTTCTTAGAAAAAAATTGTTGTTCTACTATTTGGTATGTCTTCCATGGTTTATTTTTTTCACATTGGTACTCCGATCAATTTTCTGACGGTTTGGTCCAATTAATGAAGTGAAATATTTTACATGAAATGGGATTTGCGTTCGGGCGATAAAATTATATACTCCTATTGAATTATTTCGTTTATGAAAATAGTCCTAAAAATTATATTGACTAAAAATTATTTCGTCACTTTTAAAATTTTGGACGTAAGTTCCAAAATACAATCTTAACGGGTAACAATTTAATTAAGCGGGTTGCTTGGAAAATTCCCAAAAATATCCTGAAAATCACAGATTTTACATTATTTGTGGTCAAATGGGTTTTACCAAGAACCGTAGTTGAAATCCACTTACCATTACCGATAATTACATACCGAATGAGAATTGCTCTTAGAAGTAATGTGAGAGGAACCTCTAGTGTCCATGTACCCGGAGTTTTTATGTGGATAAAGGGTCATCGTGTTGAATGACTGATACAGAGCAGAAATCTGAAAGCCATAAGACGGATCGGAAAAGACATTATTGACATGTGAGGACTACTATCGAGGTTCCAAACCAAGGATGCCAACACCCGAGTTCGATGGGTTAAAAGCAAGGTGGTTGTCCCCAAATTTGAAACGACCATATTGTTGCTAAGGATTGAAGCTAGGAGCGAGCATTCAACCGAATGGAGTACGCTAAACATGGATTGGCCCAGTGTTAGTATTTCCACCACGACCACGACCGCATCCCCTTCGACGACCGTTGATTTCAGACGTGTTGGAGGGTGGCACAAGTTTATTAGTCAGTGGCTCGGAGGGTGTTGATGCTAATTTGGCAATGAGGGCATTGGAATCAGCAACTTGATTTTGTTGATTTTTCACGACGGTATTCTTCAAGCGGTGTTTTGGGCAGATTCACCACGTAAACGTGTTACCTGCTATAATGAAGGAAACCTAACCGAAAGATAGCTGTAACGTGTTATGGCTTTAGAACGAAATGGAACGCGTTATAAAGTAAAGAACAGAAAAGTGAAAACAAGGTCAGGATCAGCTTATCGATTGAAGATAACAAATTTGGAGATCACTCTTATAATGAATTCCAAAGAAAAACAAAAGAATTGGACAAATGTAATCTCCAAGACAACAATTGCTTAAGAACTTATGAATGTGATAGTGCAGTAGTCTCAGTGTGTCCACCGATGTTCCCCTTCGTATCCTTTTATAGCCTCTCTTTCCTTGTGATTGTTGCTGAAGTTGTGGAGCCTGAACAAATCCCGCAAATATCGCCCAACTCTTAATGCCACAGCCGTTGCCGGAATTCTCTCTCCGCAAGCCGTTGCTCTTGACGCAAGTGGAAGACGAAAATATTGGGCATTGCTTACCAATTCCAAAGGTTTCCCAACTTTGGGCCTAATTTCAGAGGGCCCAACAATACCCCCCGAAAACCCGAGAAAGTTTTCCCTCCACTTTCTCTAAGGTTTTCGAATTTGACTTTGGAATTTGTAGCGCACACGTCCCATCAGCCTGTATTTAAGGCTCTCATAGGCATCATTGCGAGTCATTCACGGTCTTCATCCTGCAGGTACGTCTCCCCTGTCCTTGACTCTCTGTCTTCTACTTTTCCTTACTTCCCTTCCATGGCAGATTCTAGGTCTTCCACCGAACATCTTTCCCGTTTCTAGGAACCCTGTAGCCCACCTTGCCTTGTTTCTTCCAAAATTCTTACTTCCCATCATCAACGGAACAATATTTTTGAGGATCCGAGTTCTTTTGCTTCTTCCGTTGGATTTCCGACCTCGGCGGAAGTTTTTCTACCCCCTCTTGGTGTTTGGGCTGATTCTTACAATGATGACTGGGTATGTCTATACGAGTACCCCTTCCGTATTGGTCACCGCTTTCCCTTTTCCCCTCTTGTGATTGACTTTCTTACCACCCTTAATGTGTCACCCGGGCAAATTCTTCCCCAAGTTTGGAGGCTTTTGTTATCTGTTGATCTTCTTTGTTCTTCCACGATATTCCATTCAAAATTGTCGACTTTCTTTGCAATTACCGTCTTTCCAAGGGTGGCCCTGGCCAATTCACTGTGAAAACCTTACTGGGCAAATCTGACTTGATCTATGCTGTGTCGAAGTCGGACCGGGGTTGGGCTGATAAGTTTTTCTTCATAAAGCTATCTTCATTGGGGGGTTGATACTTCTTTCATGAAATCTCGCTGGTGATGCGACCCCCGTCATGGATGCTAGCCAAGAGGCCGACTTGTTCACTCTTCGCTCGGATGGCCCCGTCACCCGTGCCAGGACTCGTGCAATCTAGACCGCAACACAATCGCTTGTGTCGTGCCTCACCGCAGGACACGGGGCGCCCCTCTCCGCGCCGACGCACATGGCCTTGTGCGTCCTCGGCGTCGAGGAACCTCAAGCCGAGCCTTCGGAACCAAACTTCACCAACTTAAGATCACAAAGTATGTAATTCTAAGTTCCATGTTCTTAGTCATCACACGAAATTACTGCCACTGGCCCAATGCTATGTTTTTCTTAGAAAAAATTGTTGTTCTACTATTTGGTATGTACATGTCTTCCATGGTTTATTTTGTTCGCATTGGTACTCCGATCAATTTTCTACCGGTTTGGTCCAATGAAGTGAAATATTTTACACAGTTGTTTTGGGCAGATTTAACACGTAAACACGTTATCTATTATTATGAGGAAACTCTAGTAAAAAACCGGTTTAAACACGTTAATTCGCAAATAATAAGAGATTCACAAAGAGAAATAGCAAATGAACTAGTAAACTGAAAGCTTGCATTTAGGTATAGCTTAAGATACATATTTATGTTTATATTGCATGGTTTTAGCTTAATTTTGTCTAGTTTTTAGGTTTTCTAGGAAATTCGAGTTTTGCGCTTGTTTTGTTCGGTTTTGCAGATCTTTAGGTAACAAGCATGGACAAGATGGATCTTAGATGATTGTGGTGGAGATTGATGAAGCTTAGACTGATACAAGTGAAGATTGGAAGAGCTGAGGCCCAAGAGCTTGAAGGATAAAAACGCTTAAACACGGGTCATGCATTGGAGTCTTATTTTAACACATCTATCTTGCAATGCTTGGTTTGGGAGCTACAGTGGTTGGATGAAGCTGAATGTGGTATCTCTGGAAATCTAACTCGAAGAGCTACAATTCATAATTTTACTCCCAGTCCAAATTCCAACTCGAAGGGGGTCAAAACAGCGTCTAAAGTGTCACTTGAATTCTGAGGCTTGAGCGCGGGCAAAATAGGCTGGAGCGCGACTGCGCTCCGGTGAGCCTTGACCGCGCTTCGGCGCGTTTGTACGACGCTGACTTCGGGCCTTTGTCTTTGGGCCGACTTTATTGTTTTAAGATGCTTTTAGATGTGGTTTAAATACTGTTTTAGGGTTTCTTTGGAGACTTATGCTTTTGCTTTTTACGTAATTGTTCAACTTGAGAGAATTTTTGGGAGACTAAACCCTAGATTGCACAATTGAAGAGAAATCGAACTCTTGTAGTTTAATTCTTCTTTAATGTCATATTCTAGCTAATTTTCCCATGTCCAACTAGTTAGTTGAAGTTGTATGCATGATTGATTGTGAGATTTGAATTATTTCAACTTGCCTTGACTAGATAGAATTTCTCCATGATCGATTAATTGCTTAAATTCACTTAGGATTATAATAGATTGAACACCTACTCTATTTCTAGGTTGAATTACAAAACTAGAGTAACTAAATAGACGATGGAATTTGGTTGTTCATGGATGAATACTATGATTACACTTATAGACGGTGGAATAAGATTAACCAAAGGAGGAGAATTCAATCACAAAACTTCATGAATAGACGGTGAAATTCATGAACAATGTTTCTATTGAATACTTTGAACTAATTTGCATGATCAATTTGACGTAGAAGGTTTTCTAGGTTAATTGGTAAAAAGGTTATTAAAGACGGTGCATATTGATAACCGCTTTGAGCTTGAATTCCATGAATTCACAATAATTTAGTCAAGGGAATTGAATTAAGAATAATCAAGGATCAATACTCATGTATGCAATGAATACGAAACTAGTTGGACGCTTTTCCTCTATTTGCAACTTCAATTGCTTTATTTGCTTTGTTTTATTTATTTAGATTGATAGTTTGGATCCTAAAAATCCCTTATTACTTAGTAATATTATTTAAATACGAGTAATCTGAGTCCTAAAGAGTTCGACCCTTTCTTCCACTATACCCTAGGTTCGGAAGTCAGGATATTTCTTTGACAACGCTTTTACCGCGACATAAAAGTGCTTGTCATAAACAAGTAGGGAAACAGATATGAATTCAAAATAGTGAAATAAGATTGCAATTGTACTGCTGTGAGTTACTCCTTACGATTTTGGATACCAATGGTAAGTCGTAGACACGTTAATTGATAAAACAATAGATATCAAAATAAATAGACAAAAAATAAGATAACGATGATAAACTTCACTATGATTCCATTCAACTGTTGAAAGACGATCGAGGGTACGCCAGAGAGAAAATGAAGAGCAAAATAGCTTTTGAGATCGTGGATGAATAAACGAAGAATAAAGATACAATTGTATGTAGATTGTTTTTTCGTAGAGAGAGATCGTGAGAGAGTGTTCGAGAGAGAGCCCCCTTTCGTTGATGTTCTTCCTCCCCTTTTATAGGCTCACCCATGGGTCATTTATGAGTATCAATCCCAAGAATCTCGCCTTGTTATTAATGTCTTCCAACAACTAGTTTGACCATTTACCACTTCTGTTGAATTGTCAACGTGTTAGGCATTTAAGGCTCCCGTGATTTTCGCCCATGTAGTTAATGTGTTCCAACAGCTCTTTAATGCTCCTTGATTTCCTACATGCAGTTTAATGCTCCATTAATGGTGTATAATGTCTTTAATTCATTTCGATCTCTTCATATCTTCGTGGTCCCATCTCATAATTTTAGCCCGATATTTTAGGGCCAAACAATACCCCCAAACCCGCTCAAAATTTTCTTTCGTATATTCTGGTGCGGGTTTGAACTTGCATTGGAAACCATTGCTTGAAGTCGTCAAACTAATGATCCTCTCATGTTTCTTTTGTTGGTTTGTGAAGCTTGATGTTAGGCTTTTAAACGTCTTGTGATATTCTTTTGGATTATCCCCATGGGGCATCTTTTGAACATTTGTTTTTGTTTTTGGTACTCTGTTGTGTATGCTTCGTTTGAATGAAGGCTTTCGCAGAACAATCTGCTAATCAAGACAACTCGTTGATCAAAACATGTACCCGGGGTTTAGTGTTGGCGACAAAGGCCGATGTTGTAAGTATTGGCGACAGAGGACGATGTTGTAAGTACGGGTGTGTAATATCCGTAGTTTTTATGGATATTTTTGGAAATTTTCCGGGCATCTTTCTAAGACCCGTTCAATCAATCTCGATACGCGCTCCGATTTTTTAATGGAAACTACACCTAGAAAATTCAAGGTGATAAAATAAAATCATTGGGACTGATTTTATTAACCTATATAATTTTTAGGATCACTTACATTAAAGAAGTACCTTGATCGGGCGAGATCTGCTTAATTAATTATGTACCCGTTAAGGTTATACTCTGAACTGAAAGTTTTAAAATTAAAAGTAACAAGATAAAATCATTCGAGCTGATTTTATTAGTCTACATAATTTTTAAGACCGTTTTATAAAAGAAATATCTTAATCTGGGATATATAATTTTACCACCCGAAAGCAAATTCCGTTCCAACCAAAATGTACTCGTACCGTTTTAAATGAATATCTATCTAAATTATTTTCTTACACGTTACATATTTACTTTTATCCTTGGTGATCACGTATTCTTGGACACCACTACTCTTGCGTGCCAAGCCTGCGCGATACATCTAATATATTGTGTAACCTGCAAGTTATAAATTTCTTTTGCCTTCAATTTAATTCCTCCTCCTGTGTATATATATACGTATGTGAGAGGAGGAGCCTTCACAATTTAAAAGCCACTTAATTTCTTAAAACCGGTCCTACGCACCTTCTTTTTCATTTCACTTCATTTCTTCTCTGCCTTGTTCTTCTTCTTGTTCGATCGTGATCAGCCACCATCTTCACCATCAACCATCACCAACAAGAGCCTCCTCCGCCAGCTCGTCACGCCGCTCCACCTGTCCGCACAAGCTGGGCACCGCACCAGCCGCCCACCTCGTTAAATCCCACCGATTGCCACCGCGCGCAATTCTGCTTCGGAGTCTCCGTTGAGCCTTTCGGAGCCGTTATGTTGCCCGTCTTTCACGTTAGGATCGTGTCGTTGCCACGATGACATAGGATCAATCTGTTCTTGAAACCGACGTTCCGAAGTTCCAAAACGTCAACGTTTTAGTAACGAACTTTCGACCCCTTATACGTTCCGTTGGTCCATATTAAATTCCAAGAATTTAACACCACGAACGTATGATATAAATGAACACTTTTCATTTATAAGAAAGTACAAAAAACAAGACGTTATGCTATCAGAATCTTAGCCTAAGTAACGACGTTATAAAGATTATGTATAACTTTATATATATAAGAAAAATACGTCGTTACGCTGCTCGATTTCAAAAAGACATTAAGAATTGAATAAACAATTAAGGAGCTTATTCATATGTCTTTTTGAATGTTGTATACTTTTTCTTACCAGGAAAGCTATAAGGAGTCAGCTTAATTGCCTTGATCGGACTTGAGCTCACTTTTCAAGGCAAGTGGGTGGTTCACCTTTTCTGAACTCGATATCTTTAAACTCTGTTTTAGATATCATTATTTTTGGAATAATCGATAATCCGAAACCTGTGTTCCGTTATCATCTCTATGTTGGGAATACTTGTTTGCTAAATAAATGAATTAGGTTTATTTACTGCTTAGATTTAACGACTGTTTGTTATTTCTTATTATTCGTAATGCTAGTACTGTTTAGGGCCATTGATTGTGCTCTGATGTGATTGGAGATTCTCCTTTGAGATCTCTTTGTTTGGATAGGTTTAGAACTAGGGATCTTTGGGATATGCCCTGAGAGTATCTCTATAACAACGTGTTGGAGAGGTATACTTTGGTATATATGTCCGACACTGGTCATGACCTACTTTCTCAACCAAGCGTGAGAAAGTGAAGCACCGGCGAGTGCTTTGGGATTTGATCCCTTGTTGTTGTCGGTATAAGTCTCACTGGTTGAGCATCGACATTTAAAAATCTATAACTGTAATGCAAAGTTTTATGATTAATAAAAGACTAGTGACTCGGGCATAGTAATGATAATCTGCAGGGTGGTTTCCACCCTGGCTCCTCGCTATGAAAGTTTCCATTTCTCACTCTGGAGATGTCCAACGTGAGGGTGGTTATGGAACTGATTAGTCAATGGACGCACCTTTTGAAAGTAAATGCTTGTTTAATAATATTCCCAATAAATATCCAAACACATTCTCTTCCTTAGGAACTACTTTTGGTGGTTTCCTATTTTCCAAGAAAGCCTTTGATCGATTTACCACATATCATATTATTGCCGTCCTATTCTGTATAGTCCTTTGGACTATTATACCTTTACCCATTTGAATTCGGGTTATGGTATTAATACGTCTTGGCCTTGTCTTGTGAACCAAAACACATTCTCCTATTTGCTTAGTCTCTTGGAAGACTAATACCCTTGCTTCTTCCCGGTTTCGTCTGGCTGGTATTTCTGTCTTCTATGGAAATATCAGGTTTTAAGAAGATTGAAGAAGTTCAAGCTTGGAGACCATGGAAGGCTGGAAAGGGATAGAAGGAGGTTGGGAAAGGAAGGAAAGAAGAAAGGAAGCATTGGAAGACGTGCTGCCTCCACACAGGCGTTTCCAGGATTATGAAAGTAATTCCAGAAACAACAATTCCTGTTTTATGTATTCCGCTGTAAACTCTTGTAACCATATTTATGAATATAAGACAATCTGTTTTATCAGATTATGTTGTTTAAACATGTTTTTATTCATTTACGGTCACTTAAGCCTCAACGGCCTTGGACGGGAAGTCCGAGTCCGCCAGCGGTAACATCCCATTATAAGTTGGTAAAATGGGGTTGTTACATGGTGACAGAGGCCGATGTTGTAAGTTCTGTAGCACGCGTGTGTAAGAATGTGCTAAGGGAGTTTTTTTGTATATGTATTGTGATGACACAAATGACAAATGTAATATGCAAGTAAACTATTACATGTCATTTGCCTTAAGGGCTCCCCTTGCTCTAGAGCGCCTTAAGTATACTCCACCTTAGCATCTTTGACCGGTCGTGTGTGCACATTAACCTGATTGAAAGGCGGGGCCTATGTTTGGGCCTGTAATGTCACAAGGCGTCCCTTGCTAGTTTTTGTTTGATGTATACTAGCGACTACGACCGATGTTTCGTGTGCTGGCGGCTAAGGCCGATGTGTAGTATGTAAAGAATGTATTGACATATGTAAAAGGCATGGTAAAGTACCTTTGACCTGAAGTTTATGTTGCTTGCTCTTAATGTGCTCGTGACGACTTAGAAGTGATAAAGGTTTAAGTGTGTTACATCTTGGTTTGAAATAAGTGCCTCGTATTCCACTTTCGTTGTTCGTTGCTTTGAATGTGCATTGCACGACTTGGGCCACCCCCAATGGTGAGCTTATAACGCCTCCTTGATTTGATGTGCCATTGGTATGTAGTAACCGCTTTCCTGATTGTAACTTGTTGTCTACTTGCATTGTTCCTTGTAAGGTGTCATCAAGGTGGATAGGAATGAAGTCGAGCTTAAAATTATTTTGTTACACGTCCTGATAATTCTGGTATTGACATTGTACTCTTCATAGAAAAGTTAGTGCTCACTTTATGGATTGACTTTCAAAGTAAAGATGTAACATGATAGAATTCACAACTAGTACTCATACCAATTTTCTGATGGAGGAATATCTAGTTCCAACATAAAGGAAACTTTTTCTTACATGGTAGATTGATAACTTGTTTGTATTTTCCTTATGAGTTCAATGATGAAAACCACCTTTGTAACACGTTCCTGAACACCTCTATTTATTCGAACAACATGTTCTTTCTCAAGGGTATGGACGGTACCTTAAGTCGCGCTTCCCATGCCTCGGATTAGATCGTAGTACTTCCCTCGTCTCAGCGACAAAGAGGTCATCTTCTTCCAGTCGAATGTGTGCTAACGCCTTTGCTTGTACTTCATCAAAGTTGGAGCAAGGATACCTAGTTAGTTCATCATAAAGTTCGGGGGTTACCTGTGGATATCCCTCTTCGAAATGCTTTTACCGACGTTGCGGCATCGCATTCTTCAATGGCGACGAGTTCCTCATTGTACCTATTTAAAAACATTTTCAAAGATTATCCAGATTTTTGCACCAAACGATATAAGGCGCTTGAACGTTTCTTGGTGCGTCGACTACTTGCAAACATGAGTCTAAACTTGTCAACTAGTTCAGCAAATGATGAAATAATTCCAAGTGGTAAGTGAGAATGTCAGTTTAGTGCTGGTCCAGATAACGTGTTACCGAACCAACGACACATTACCACTTCCTTCATTTCGAATGGGACAATGCTAATGTTCATTGCTTGTTTGAAAGCAGTAACATGTTGGTCTGGATCAGTCATTCCTTCGTACTTTGGTACATCAAGAACGTGATACTTTTTCGAAATATCAACTCTCGTTGATGTTCTTCCTCCCCTTTTATAGGCTCACCCCTCGGTCATTTATGAGTATCAATCCCGAGAATCTCGCCTTGTTATTAATGTCTTCCAACGGCTAGTTTGACCAGTGATTACATCTGCTGAATCGTCAATGCGTTAGGCATTTAAGGCGTCCGTGATTTTCGCCCATGTGGTTAATGTGTTCCAACAGCTCTTTAATTCTCCTTGATTTCCTCCATGCAATTTAATACTCCATTAATGATGTATAATGTCTTTAATTCATTCCGATCTCTTCATATCTGCATGGTCCCACCTCATAATTTTAACCGATATTTTAGGGCCTAACAATAATTCTACCGGCTTTTGTATTCGAACATTAATCTTATATCATGAAAACATATGCTTAAGTTTTGCTTCCATATCTTGCGCGCACATGGAATACATTATAACATTGAGATCAGGTGCACATTTCTTGCGGTAACAAACTATGCATTCAATTGCAATATCTAAATTTCATCTGAAAGTCAGCATGGGAATAGTGTTTCAATTTATGAGAGTAATAATGTAACAACAAGCTGCTTCATCTCTTTCAGCAAGGAAATCAATTTGGTATCATTTGGGAAGAATGGTTTTCAAACAGGAGGCTAGCTAAAGCTAGTTGAACGATCTTTGGACAACTGTGTTTTATTATTGTTGTTTGAATTTGATGCCTCAAATTAATTGCTCATGGAGAAAATAGAGTACAAAATATATCAATCCTAAAGCACCGACTACGTATCTCATTTAATTTCTTTGTTGTTCGATATCAACCACCCCATGTCAATTGCAAATTGTTTATCTACGTACGTTGGAGTTGTTAAATCGATCGTGATGCGAATTGCTAAAACGCGTCTGACTTTAGATTTGGAAACTAGACCCAACAAATGAATATAGTATTTAATATTTGCGGAAATATACTTGAACAATGAATTGAACTTCATGGTAAATTCTAAGCTCAGGACTTGGCCAGCAAAAATCAAAAACTAGATAAAATAGATTTTATTAATAAACTCAACCCAATTAATGTAAAAAAAAGGATGATGATATTTGATTTATCAACTAAGTTAAGAGAAGAAGATAGAATGTCTTGAGATATATATCTAGTTAAACAGTTAAGTTTAGGGCTGGGTAAAATCCGTCCGGACCGGATTTTTGGACCGGACCGGGGTGGACCGGACCGGGGGTATCCGGTCCGGTCCTCGGTCCACAAAAAATTACAAGCCGGTCCCCGGTCCGGTCCGGTCCAAATCCGGTCCGGTCCAGGTCCGGATCGGGTTTTTGTATTAGTAGTAAAAAATTATTTTATGTAAAAAATATGTATACTTATATTATAAAATTTATGTTAAAAATATAAATTTTATTTTTATATGATATAATATATGTATTTTTATTAAAATTAATATTTTTTATAAATAAATAAAACATTTTTTAGACAAAATAATTTTTTTATTGATAAAATAATAGTTCGGTCCAAAACCGGTCCAGACCTGGACCGGACCGGGACCGAGACCGGACCGGACCGAGAATATCCGGTCCGGTCCTCGGTCCAATTTTTTCAAGAATCCGGTCCCGGTCCGGTCCCGGTCCGGTCCCGGTCCGGTCCCGGTCCGGTCCGGTCCGGTCCGGTCTTGGACCGTTGCGCAGCCCTAGTTAAGCTTCTAAGAGTACTACACGGAAGTCGTTGATTGGACTCTTATGGATAGTGCCCTAAACCTCTTTATATGGGCCTTAATTTATCTGACTTGTTTTTGTTAATCTAGCTAGACCAATAGTAACATTTTACAGCTTAATTAGGGGTTTTAAATAATAAATATTATAAATATTTGTGGTTCGTGTCTTATTATTAGTCAATTAAAAGTGATTTATGAGATTTGGGTAAGATTATAACTTAGGATGTCATATCTGAAATCATGAAAACTATAATAAATCTGAGAAGTCGCGTATCGAACGCCAATGCCACACAACTCCATCAACCCAGTGAAGAAGAATTGGGGAGTATACACAAAGTCAAATCACATTCAATTGAGTTTTTATGTAGTGGGTCTCTTGTCTCGATCTCAACCTGGATTTTCCTTTTGTGTTAAAGTTGAAGTCTCTTGTGCAATTTGCAAAGCAATATCAAGGTATTTCATAAGATTTTCAGTAACCACCTCCAACTAAGGCCTTGTTTCAATTTTCCTATAAAAGTCTTTTTTTATCCAAAAATTATTTTTAACACTCTTAAAATCCATGCAATTTTATTAATTTTTTATATTTTTCAAGACACTAAAAATTGATTGTCATCCAAAAGTCAATTTCTAATCCAGAGCCACGAAATTTGATCCAATTTAACCTACATAAGTTTATGTGTACTATGAGTGTAATAAGAAATTGTACAATTACAAAGTTTGATCCACTTGTTCACGTAACCACCAGTTTATTATGTATATTTGTTAGTTTTTTTTTTAGAAAATTTGCTGGTTTACTATACATCTCACTTGTTTTTTTAATGATGGTTCATAAACTAGTCGTCAAAGCGTACAAACCAGGTAAATTAACTTGTACTGACTGACTCGATCTAGTCGTATAAAGAATGATGATAATTTGATTTTTTTCACACAAATAAAGGGGTAAAGGCAAGGTTCGAACTTGTAACCTCCTATCAGTCTCTCATACCTCTTTTTTTTTGGGTCGAGGAGTCGAGGACACTGTCCATGAAAATAGAAACAGACGCATGTTTATGATACTATTATAAAATCCTAATTATACTTGACTAGATGTCCAAAAAATACCCTCCCATACACTACTAGGCTACTATATATGCCCATATACATCCTACTTGTTTTTATTAGAAACAATAAAAACTATATTGAACATATACAGAATAAAGTTTATACAAATCTATGAATAGATTAAATAAATTTCCACTATCCCATTGGTTTTTATGTTTCAAATTTGACTTGTAAATAAACTTTTAAAAATGAGCAAAATATTTTTATTAAAGTATTAGATTTAATTAAAGTATACAAATCTATAAGTGTATTATTGTATTAGATTTAATACAAAACTTTTAACTACTTATTGATCTCCAAATAAAAAAAAATCCATAAAAAACAAAACAGGAAGATCGAAAAGGGTGAAGTAGCACATGGTTAGTTTTACTTTTACACACCTAATACACGGTTAAGTGAAGTGGAGTGTTAGTTATAATATATGCAGGCCACCACCGGACCTACTAGTCCCGTTCTTTTTCGACAAAGAAAACAAAGGTGAAAGCACACCCCAAATTTTGATTAGATTTACTAAATATATATTTAGAGCATGTACATCACAAGTACTTACTTAGAGAGGAGGAGATTAAATTAAGGCAAATATTTTTTGTATCTTTAAGTTTTTGTCTTTTTTTAATATCTTTTTTTTTCTGATATTCTAAAAAGGTTATTCCTCTTTTTACCTTCAAGTTTGTACCAAGTCCTTTCTATACCCTATCTCACCCAGAACCAAACTTTTATACACTTTAATTCATTTTGGACACCAAATTACTAACCGTCCCATCCACTTTCAAGCCTAGCTGCTGCGTAATTGGCAAAGCTTTTTCAGTCGAGATTGGGTCATCCCATTTTGACACATCTACAGGGAGCCCAATAAATCAACCGACTGTCTCGCAACACAAGCTCATACGCTCCCTCTAGCTAGGACTTCTTATTTCAAAGCCCATTCTAGGCATTTGACAATTACTTTTGGAGGATGTAATGGGAGTTGTCTCACCCTACAATGCTACTTTTTCTATTGCATCCTAATATATGTGGATTTTAGAGAATGTGAAAGAGAGAAAGTAATGTCTCAATCCATTGAATGAGTGAATGAATTCTGTTACAACTAATCACCTTGCTATATAAAACACACAGGTGAACTTTCTAACTGAAAAACTTAAGGACACGTGTCTTGCACGGTCTCTTGTTACAATGATATACTATCACCCCCTCAAATTTGGCATGGTTGCTATCAATTATGCCGAATTTGCTCTGGAATTCTTGTAATTTGTAACCAGGAAGTTGCTTTGTTAAAACGTCTGCTAGTTGCTCTTGTGTAGGAATATGACTGACAGAAATCAAGCCTTCTAGAAGCTTTTCTCGAACAAAGTGACAATCAATGTCAATGTGCTTTGCTCGTTCGTGAAAAACTGGGTTTTTGGCGATGTATATTGCAGATTGTCACACTTTAATGGAATTGGAGTGATATTAGTGACACCAAGTTCTGATAAAAGTCTACTAAGCCAAGACAACTCTGTTTTAGCATTACACATGGAGCAATATTCAGCTTCTAATGAAGATAATGACACAGTGTGTTGTTTTTTCGATTTCTAGGAAATCAAGGTATCACCCGGAAACACAATATACCCACTTACAGATCGACGAGTGTTGGGACAAGATGCCCAGTCGGCATCACAATATGCTTGAAGATGCATTGAAGGAGAAGAACTGAACAATAATGATTGATGAAGAGTACCTTTGAGGTATTGTAATGTGTGTAATGCAGCTTTCATATGAACAGACCTTAGTTGCTGGAGAAACTGGCTCAGAAATTGGACTAGATATGCTAAATAAGGTCTACTATGAACTAAGAAGTTCAATTTGCCTACAAGTCGCCTATAATCAGTTGGATTTTGTAGCAAATCACCAAAATCAAGTAATAGTTTGGTGTTAACCTGGAGAGGACTCACAACTAAAGGCAAGTTTAGACAATCATACACTGTCAAGAGATCAGAAATATACTTTTGTTGAATGATAAGAATACCACTATCATTTCTGGTGAATTGAAGTCCAGGAAATAATGTAAATATCCAAGATCCTTTATTTTGAAGACATCATTAAGAAATGACTTCAAAGATGTTATTTCAGCTTCATTTGCACCAGTAATGAGTATGTCATCGACATATATAGCCACAAAAACACAATCAGATGTAGAATTATTCTTGTGAAACAAGGAGTGGTCATTAGGAGATTGAACATAGCCTTTAGATCGAGGAGCTTGAGATAGTTATGCATACTGTTAGTGCACAAAAATTCCGCCTTTTAATGCACTAATTATGAACTCCTCCTCTTCCGCTCCGCTCCCAATCTTCTGACCTAAACCTGCAAAACAATGGACACAACGGATGGGGACCCTCTAATCCACCTCTGATGCCTAAGTCAAAAGAGCGAATTGTCGTTTCGAGCGTCGAGGTACAACAAGAGAACGGTGAATCCCTGAACAGTCGAGCTAAGCGAGTATTAACCTGTTCAAGTTTTCTCTATATGCCGATATGCACATGTGGCTCTCCCTACACGCCTAGGGCGTTTATTTATAGCGGAAGAAAGATCAGGGGGTCAACTTTCTATACTCCTAGGGTTGCTTAGAGTCCAAGCTAGGAATATTCCCACCTTCTCCAAGTTTAATTCCATCATATTTGAAGGATAGAATCTTCTACTAAGTTGCACAACTACCATATATTTAATAATATGGAAAATAATAAAAATAATAATAAATGCGTAGTAATTTAAGAAATACCTTTTGTAGCGAAAATAACTATGGTAACTATGTTTGTTTTACCTGCTCCCAAATGCCCCACCTACACCGCCTTACGTGTTTTACGTACCATGTTCGGCGACGTAGGGTACAGAGGTTTACTAATCGAAGTGGCCAAGCGGATTGGTCGATGTCAAGTCCCCTAACGCTTTCGTATATTTGTATATTCGTATCCTCATGAGCGAATTTCATGGGCGTTAATATTTATGAGCAAATATCATAAACTCTCTATTTTATGAGCAAATATCGTAAATTCTCTATTTATGAGCGAATATCATAAATTCTCTATTTATGAGCGAATATAATAAACTCTTATTTATGAGCGAATATCATAAAATCTTTTTCTCATACACGCATAATGTTGCGCTATTATTTTTTTTATGCAAGACTTAAGCTAATGCAAAAAAGCTGACCTTTATTAATAAGTAAACGTGAATGTCGTGAACTTACAAAGCTAAACGAAATGAATGCAAAAAGCAAAAAATCCTAAGGGCCTCATCAAAACCACAAGGGAAAAAGAGTGCCCTGTTTACATGAAATTCCTAGTTCCGAGATCCCTGCACTGGGGAAGACGGGTGACCGCACTCACGATCATCATCTCACAAAATTATGCTCTCAGACACAGTACCGCGATCGCGGCGGGATGTCCCGTGATCGCGGACCTCGGTGTCGCGGTCGTGGCGTGGGGTTTTGCCCCAGATCCGGGGTCTTGCTCTCAGTTCCAGCGCCGCAGTCGCGGCCCTCGGGCCCGCGATCGTGGTTTCGCAGCTGGTCTTCAGTTTTCGACTCGTCTTCAATTTTACGCATAAATTCTGACTTAGGGCGATTCCCTTTAGAGCGTAGACGAGCATCTAATTGATTAGCCCAGAGCCGAACTATGGCGTCTCCATCTCTGAATTGGAACATTTGATGGAGGGTCGACGTTACCGCTCCAATCCCATTAATCCAAGGCCTACCCAAAATCAAATTGTAGGGTGAAGGCACATCAACAATCAAGAACTCAACGTTCATCACTTTCTTGGCTAGACTGACTTGGGTTTTAAACATTCCAAGCGGATACGTTGGATAGCCACTAAGACCAGTCAATTGCATCTTGACCGAGATCAAATCTTCATTGCTTTTCCCAAGGAGTTTGAAGACTTCAAAGTACATGATGTCAACCGAACTCCTTGGATCAACGAGAGCACGACACACCTTAAAACCTTCTAGCTCGACTGCTAGAACCAAGGGGTTGTTATGAGGAAGTTGGACTGTCGCAAGGTCCTTGTCTCTAAAGACTAGCCCATTCACCGCACGCACGGGGGAAGGGGGTCGTCGTGGCTCGGCCTGCTGAACTCTCATCACTTCAAGTTCATGGCAGGACTTCCTGAAGTTACTCAGTGCTTTATCATCGTCACGCTTATAAGATGTCGAGATTGTCTGGATGACTTCAATCTGCTTCTGCCCCGGTTCATCACTTTTCTCAGGCCCGTCCCTCTTGATGAACTCATGCAAGTACCCTTTTTCAACCAAGCTCTCCAGATACTACTTAAATGACTCACATTGTTCAGTCATATGCCCCCGAATCTTGTCGTACATGCAGTACTTTCTACTACGTGGATCATCTTCACGGCATTCCTCTCTAGGAGGATATTGAAAAAAGCTCTCATGCTTAATGCGAGGTAGGATCCAATAGATTGGCACACTAAATCTGGTGTAAACCGCTCTAATCTGACCCTTTCTCTTGAAGTTTTCAAAACAACGATGAGTTTTATGAGGAGGAGAGGACGATCTTGCTCTTACTTTGAAATTATCCTCCTCTAACCGCACATACTGATGAACACGCTCTTGAAGCTCGGCTATTTTAAAGGGAAGACGAAGTGTCAATTCTTCTCTTAGCTTGTTGTCAACGAGGATTTCCCTTTTAAATGCAGTAATAGTGGTCTTATCATCACATCCCTCAATTTCTGCATAGCATTCCATGAATCGATTGGAGAAGCGACGCAAGCATTCTCCTTTCTCTTGCTTGAGGCCAAAGAGTGTGTCAAGTGATGCAGCATCTCGACTATTAGCTATATAACGCCTCACAAACTTAGAAGCCAATTGATCCCATGACCGAATTGAACCCGGCTTAAGGCTCTAAAACCACTTCAGAGGGCTTTACCGAGGCTGCTCGGAAACATCTTGCACATGATAGCTTCCTCAGACACCCACAATGCCATTTTATGGGAGTAAGAGGCTATGTGACTTACATGATCCGTATTCCCATCGTACAGAGTGAAAGATGGGGGAGAAAACTTCGATGGGGGCCGGGCTCGTTGGATGTCCACGTGGAAGGGCGTTGATGTCAACAAAGCCAACTTATGCTCTTCTTGTTCCCGAGCCGAATGCAAGGTACCTCCTTGCGCTCTCAAAAGATCAAACAACCTTCTTTGAGTACGCTCAAGAGCTCGGGCCCTTCCTTCAATACTCTCAAGGCTAACACTCCGATGCTGGCTACATCGTCTCTTCTTCCTTTTCTTGCCTTGATCATGATTAGGTTCGAGATTTTCAGAAGGATCATAACGACCATCTCGCTCGCGCGAAAAATCGCGCCTATCGTCAGATCCACGATCGCGGCTTTTGTCTCCGCGATCGTGGCTCCTTCCACATCGCGGCTTCATCCGCGACGATTATCGCGGTTTTCGCCCGAGTCGTATGAGGACGGGTCGTTGGACTGAGGGGGGTCCGCGGCCCGAGACTTCTTTCGCGGGGGTGAATCGTGGTGGTGATCCCTTCGCCGACTTCTTGGCGCTCTCCTATAGCTATCATAATCAATCAGCATCTCGCCTGATTCCTCAGAACTGATCGATTGAGGACTACGACGGTTATCGGCGAATTCAATAACACTTGCAAGCCGTCGAGTAGTCCTCTCAATTTCTGATTTGTTAATGGGGCGCTTGCCTTGGATTTTATCCAATGAGCGTTTCAGCCTGGCGATTTCTTCTAGGGCATGCCCCAAACGGGACTCAGCTTCTGCGCGCCTAGTTTGGTACTTTTCATTCTCTCTTAGAGTAGTAGCCAAAGCATGGGTGATCTCATCTTCTTCTTCATCCCTGACAGTTGTAGATGCCCTATTCCCGCCGTTTGGAGCGGATGACAAGGTGATGTGATTGTCACCTCTCACGGGATTAGACCCGGCACGACTAGATTGGCCTTACTATAGACGACGGCTAACCCGATCAGGGTTTGGCTCACGAATAGAGAGCGAAGGCTCAAAAATACGGAGCCCGCGGTCGCGGTTCTCAAGACTGCGGGCGCGTCTTGACTGGCCGCGATCGCGACCCTCCTGGCCGCGGTCGCGGTTCTGTTTGGCGATTGCGATCGCTTGGACCGATTCACCTTGCTCCTGAACTCTTCGATTATTTTCATTCTCAGCAACACGCATTGCCAACTCCCATGCTTGATCAAACTCGGTTGATTCAGGCCTTGAAGGACTACGACTGACCATTTCGTCACTTGACTCGAACTCCAAACGGTCTGCGCAATGAACGACCATACTAGCGAGAGGGGCTGGGTCACGGTTCAAGTCGTTTTCAAGCACCAAGGTATGATCTTCCGAGCGAATATCGGAACCAACCTGATCAACCTCCATGAGGGCTCGGTTTCCCGAGCGATTTTCGGGATTTTCGGCTTCGATCGCGGTGTACAGTACTGCGGTCGCAGTCTACAACGCCGCAGTCGCGGTCTTTAGTGTTGTGATCGCGGTTTCGTTCGCCGGGCATATTTCGCGCGATTTCGCTTCGCGTCGATGCCCCAATTTCTTTAAAGATAACTTCTTGATTCTCTGGGATCGATTCCAGCACCATAACTGCGTGGATCGAGTACTCGTTTCCCACAGACAGCGCCAATTGTTAGTGCATAAAAATTCCGCCTTTTAATGCACTAATTATGAACTCCTCCTCTTCCGCTCCGCTCCCAATCTTCTGACCTAAACCTGCAAAACAATGGACACAGGGGGCGGGGACCCCCAAATCCACCTCCGATGCCTAAGTCAAAAGAGCGAATTGTCGTTTCGAGCGTCGAGGTACAATACGAGAACGGTGAATCCCTGAACAGTCGAGGTAAGCGAGTATTAGCCTGTTCAAGTTTTCTCTATATGCCGATATGCACATGTGGCTCTCCCTACACGCCTAGGGCGTGTATTTATAGTGAAAGAAGGAGATCAGGGGGTCAACTTTCTATACTCCTAGGGTAGCTTAGAGCCCAAGCTAGGAATATTCCCACCTTCTCCAAGTTTAATTCCATCATATTTGAAGGATAGAATCTTCCACTAAGTTGCATAACTACCATATCTTTAATAATATGGAAAATAATAAAAATAATAATAAATGCGCATTAATTTATGAAATACCTTTTAATAGCGAAAATAGCTATGGTAACTATGTTTGTTTTACCCGCTCACACATACCACTGCCGTGAAGCTTGTTTTAAGCCATATAGCGATTTTCTGAGCTTGCAAACCATGTCTTTCCCTTGAACTTGTAGTCGTAAAGGAATTCTCATGTAGACCTCTTCATTTAGATCACCATGGAGAAATGCGTTAATACACATCAAGTTGGTGAATTTTCATGCCTCTTTTAATTGCTACACATAATAGACTTCTCACGGTTGTCATTTTCACCACGGGAGAGAATGTCTCAAAATAGTCAATCCCTGGTTTTTGTGTGAACCCTCGAACCACAAGCCGAACTTTATACCTCACAATTGAGCCATCAGATTTGTGTTTTATTTTATATACCCATTTGCAACTGATTGGACGTTTGCCTTTGGGTAAAGGAACAATATCCCAAGTGTGGTTCATATCTAGGACAGTAAATTCAGCAAGCATAGCACCTTGCCATTCTTTGTATAAAACAGCTTGTTTGTAGGAAGATGGTTCAATAGAAGAAGAAAAAGTTTGTGGACTGGATTGAGTAGGAAAAGAAATTGTGAAGTTTAAGGTATGATAGAAATAAGAGATGGAGTCATGTGTATGAGCATGACATACATAATTTTGTGGATGAGTTGGAGTAGAAGTGAGTCTTTGAGATCTTCTCAAGGCTGGTGGAGATGGATTTTGTGATGGAGGGATTTGAGATGTGTCTGTAGGAATTGGTAAGTCATCAAAGATAGGAAGAGATGGAGGCCAATTTTGTTTTGGTGGAAAGGAATCAGTGTAAGGAAGAATATGCTCATGGACCACAACATCTCGAGAGAAGATTACCTTGTGACTGTCAAGAAGAAGTACTTTATAAGCCTTCTTTTCTAGTGGATATCCAAGGAACAATGTTGAGTGTGCTCTAGCTTGTAATTTATCACAGCCTTGCTTAAGTGTGGAGACAAAGCAAAAAGCTCTAAATACTCTCAAATGAGAATAATCTGGTTTTTTCTGATATAATATCTCATAAGGACTTTTCTGTTGCAGAACTGTGCTGGGCAATCTATTTATCAAGTGTACAACTGTAAGAGCAGCATCTCCCCAGAACTTTGTTGGCAGCTTAGAATGAAATTACAGAGCTCTTGTTACCTTTAAGATGTGCTTATGCTTGCGTTCATCTACCCCATTCCATTGGGGAGTAGCTGTGCAACTGGTTTGAAGAACAACACCAATGGAATCAAGATATGCATGAGCTGCTTTGCTAGACCCCAACTCAAGAGCATTATCAGTTTTGATGGTAATGGACTTTGGAAGAAAAATGTCTTTCAACATAAGCAAGGAAAGCTTTAAGAATACTGAAAGCACTGCCTTTTGATGTGAGCCCCACATTGACGGCGAGCCAAGAAGAGGAAGACATGTCCGTGCGCTCCGACGGACCCATCACTCGAGCCAGGACTCGTGCCATAGCCCCAGCCACTTCGTCCCTCGTCGCGCGCGTTCTCGCGAGCCATGGCGCAGCCACTGCCGCACCCCTCACCCGGTGCGTCACCTTCATCGAAGGCGCGCCGGCACCACAGGCCGACGCTACGCACCGCGGCACCGAGAACCTCATTCTCGGTGCCGTGCCAGCCTTGCAGGCCGAGCACCATGCCACGCCGGGCCACCCCGGCGTGGGAACTTGAGGTTCTGGTGCGCCTCGGCCTCGACACTCGAGGTTCGAGTGCGCACCAGCCCCGTCGACGCCGAAGACATGCCGCGTCTCGTGTCGCGACATGCCCTTGGCGTGCCGACGCCTTGTCACGACCTTGTCGCGACACTCGCGACTAGGCCACCGTGACCATTTATGATTCTTACTATTTTTAGAACTATTTCCATTCCGAAACATTGCTACTTATGTCATTTCTATTTTTAGAGTTTTGGGATTGGGCTTGCGTCTTGGGCCGCGTGCGTGCCTCCCCCATGAGCCGCCCTTGCCATTAGGTTGAAAGCTAGGGTTTGGCGTGCCATCTTCTCTATAAAAGAGGCACGCCCCCTCATTGTTTCTTACACTTGATTGAATGATACCGAAACTCTGTCGAGATTGCTCCAGACCTATCTCTTTAAGGCGTCAACCCATTCTTTTCTCATATCCCATATTCTTCCGATCTCCCTCAAAAGAGATCACCTTCTCAATCCTTTCAATTCTCACTTAAACCCCGTCTAGGCGTTAATTCGTCTCACATCTATCGGTTACACACGTGAGAAGACCATTTACGAGTCCAACGATCGATCCTTCGTGAATCCTTCAACGAGGTTCACATCAACTGGCATCAGAGCCTCGGATTGCGTAAGTCTCTCTCCCGCTTTTACTCGTTTTTTGCACGAAAATTTTTCTTCTCCACCATTGTTATCATTAGCTTCCGCCATCTCTACCAACATCCACTAGATCCATCGTTTTTGTTTCGAAAAAAAATTCAAAAAAAAAAAAAACCGTGTCCTTCCGACTTGCACTTGTTTCGGTTCATCAACTAGAGTATTTTCGAGTCTTGCATGCTTCATCTTGCATTGTTTGAATCGAATGATTGTGTGTAGTCGTGCATCTTATTGAGTCGTGCGAGATTTGGTCCGATTTGGCCTGATCTCGTGGTTGTTATTGGGAGCAAGAATCTTGGAGGATAAAATCCACAAGATCTTGTTAGTTGCCTTTTTATTTAAAAAAAAAGATATTATTGGAAAAGCAAAGCCAAAATAAGGCAATCTTTATCCAATTAATAAAAAAAAAAGATCTTCAAAGATCTTGTGAGATACACAAGCCAAAATAAGGCAAGTATCTCACCTAATTTTCGGCAATCTTCTCTCTCTTATATCACATTATATCTTGCCTTGATTTGCATATCTTTTCTTGATTGCATATCTTACTTGCTTATTTTGTGAAGACACAATCTCGCCTAACCCTAATTGGCCGAGATCCTTTCCTTACTCCTTCTCTCTTACGTGCCAAGGCTTACCCTAGCTGACGCACACTCTTCTCTCTTTCTTCTTTGCTTGTTTGTTTGTATTGCTTGCTCATGCTTTTGTGTTGTTCTATACTTGTGCAAAGTCGAGATCCTAAGCCTCCCATACCTTTCGAGTACTTTTCGTGCAAACTAAGGGTACTTGCGTGGTGAGTCTTACAAAATCTTGGCGTTTCTTTTGCTTGTTTGTTTTGGGAACTTTTGACTCTTTTCATGTCTATGCTTGAGATAGGAGACGTTAGCATGGAAGGGGATGAGCATTCAAACCAGCAAGGTCTCGCACAACAACAACACAACAACCCACCCATCGTGCCGGCGCTCCAACCGGGTCTCCTCGGGACGCCCGGCGCGACGCTAACCGGAGCCGTGCCATCCGATGGTCTAGTGGCCCTTGAGGCGCGCTTTTCCAACTTGGAAAGCGTCCTTACGAGGTTCCTCGCGCAGCAACAAGCGCCCCCCGCAGTTACAATCCACACGCAGCCCGCGCAGCCGAGCGTAACGCCACACGGCGTCTCGGTTCAGCGGGCTACGGCGCAAGAGAAGGCTAAGGGTCCGATGGTTGAAGCGACTAACCCAATTGGAGTCCAAAGGTTGGAATCCATGAAGGAAAGTCGCCCGACTAATCAGGCTCAACATGTGGAGGAGGTTGTTGACGTTCATTCCGAGGAGGAGTACGACTCCGAGGAATGGCAACGTCAACAAGCCAAGAAAAAGCAAAAGGCGGTCACTCCGACGCCTAAGAAAAAGCACTACAAAGACCGCGATGACTTCGATGTCAATGATTATCGAGGTTATCAAAGTCCCACAACTCCAATTTCGGATTCCGAGTTCTCTATAACGGAGTACGAGGAGGATTCCGAGGAGGAATTTGACCACCCTACGGTCCATGATTCGGAGGAGTGGATAGATCGGGATCGGGATTGGATTCCGAGACCCAAGTTGCCCGAGAACCGCGCGGCGTATGATCGGCTAGAGCGTCGTGACAACCGCGAACGGCCTCGGCGCGATGGGGATCGGCATTGCCAAAACCGAGACCGCGAGGACCAGCGGCGCCCTCGGCACGATGGAGGAGACGAGCCCAGCGATGATGGCGACGGGCCGAACCGAGGTTTTGGCCGAGGTCCCCGACGCCGACGCACACCGCCTCCGCATGCCAACCGGCGCGCCGATAATGAGCGTCCGGCGCATGTATCACGCCGCGACGTTAAGGTAAAATTTGAAGATTTCTTTGGTAATTACAACCCTGATGAGTTTATTTCTTGGTTGCAGGGAACCGAACACGTGCTCAAGCATTGCCATTATGAGGAGCACGAGAAAGTCGAGGTGGTGACCCTTCATTTCAAGGGTGCGGCTCGGATGTGGTGGAACCGATTCGAATCGGATCGGGCCCGAAAGGGTAAAGCCCCCATAACCGAGTGGCATCAACTTGTTTTCATAATGAAGAGGAAGTTTATCCCACCCGACTACAAGGAAAAGGTTCGAATCTTGATCCAAGACGCACGTCAAGGATCCCGGACACCGGAGGAGTTCTTTGCTTATTTGGAGGATTTATTCTTCAAAGCCGGCATAAGCGCTTCCCCGGGGGCGTTGCGGTCTCGCTTCGTGGCGGGACTCCACCAATGGATCCGAGATCACTTGGTTGTTTTGCCGATCAAAGATTTGGGACGCTTGATACACACGGCCATGGAGCTTCACACGCAATTCAAGAGGCCGAAGACGTCCCAATTTCAAAGGTATGGTTCGAACCCTAGTCCTTCCGTTTTGGGTACTAAACCGTTTGCTACTTCTTCTTATTCTAAACCCAAGGTAGGTACCCCCGGAACAGACTCCAAAGGCACTTCGGTTGGCCAAAACCGTGACAAGGCAGCCCCTCCCCCACAGCGGTCTCGAGACATCGAGTGCTATTTATGTGGTGGCCGAGGGCACTTGAAACGGGATTGCCCCAACACGAAGCGGGTCTTGTTTTCGGCTCAAACCGCGGCTTACGAGAGCGTAGACGAGGCTGAGTCGGACGAGGATGATGCCGCGCCAATCGAAGACGGTGCATATTGTGCACCATCGGACATCGACGCCGGCGTCGACAAGTTGTTGCTAGTGACGCGCCGAGCGCTTAGCTTGAGGGAGTCCGTGCCCACCGATCAACGGGAAAACATTTTCCGTACTCGGTGTTTGGTGCAAAACGTCTCCCTTAGCGTCATCATTGATTCGGGCAGCTGCGTCAATTTTTTGTCCAAAAAAGTCGTCAACCACTTCAAGTTGCCTCAATCGGATCACCCAAAACCGAACAAGCTTGCATGGATTTCAAATTATGGAGACCATTGGATAACGAAACAGGTTAGCCTTTCCTTTTCCATTGGTGTTTATTCAGATTCGGTTTTGTTTGATGTCACTGACATGGACGCCACACATCTCCTTCTTGGCCGTCCATGGCAGTTTGACCGTCACGTGATTTACGATGGCCGGTTGAACACTTACATGTTCAATTACCATGGTAAACGTGTGACCATCTTACCTATGTCTCCGAGTGAAGCGTTATAGGATGAAGCCGAAAGGCAACAAGCAAACGCTCGGGACAAAGCCACGGCCGCGCCTATGCCGAATTCAACCACAAACGGCGCTCCTGGCCATGGCAAACATTCTGGCGGCGTTCCTGGATCCAAAACCCAACATTCTGGTGGACATGATGATTCGAACCAGAAACGCCGAGCAAAAGTGAGGGACGAGCCTCGGACGCCGAACGCGTCCTCGGCTGCGCGCCACACCGCGCCAGCGTCTTTGCTTGGCGGCGCTGGCTCGAGCTAGCTTAGTTCCAGCGGCGCGCCTGGTCCCAATCTTCCTCACTGGCAGGGGCCTGTTGGCCAGCCACATGGTGCCCATGGCGCACCTCGGACGAGCGAGGACGCCGAGCCCCCACTTCTCGACTCGGTGCAAGATCGCCTCTTCCTATGCCGTCGGCGCGACGTGGTCAAACATATCGAGGGGAGTATTACTTATTTTTTATTGTGTCCTTTACTTAATATTACAATTGATAAGACACATGTATTACCTCCCTCCATTTCTGCCTTTCTACAGGAGTTCTCGGGTATTATGCCTGCCGAGCTCCCCGACGAGTTGCCACCTATTCGGGGGATCGAGCATCGCATTGATCTCATTCCCGGTGCCTCACTGCCGAACCGGGCTGCATATAGGGCATCGCCTAAGGAAACTCAAGAGCTACAACGCCAAGTCCAATCTCTTTTGGACAAGGGTTATGTTCGGGAGTCAATTAGCCCGTGTGCGGTTCCGGTTATCTTGGTGCCAAAGAAGGATGGCTCTTGGAGGATGTGCGTGGACTGCCGTGCCATCAACCAAATCACCATCAAGTATCGCCACCCGATTCCCCGCTTGGACGACATGCTAGACGAGTTGCATGGTGCCGTGCTGTTTACCAAGATTGACTTGAGGAGCGGCTACCATCAAATTCGGATGCAAGAAGGGGACGAGTGGAAGACGGCTTTTAAGACCAAGCATGGTCTTTATGAGTGGTTGGTGATGCCCTTCGGCCTCACTAACGCTCCCTCTACTTTTATGCGACTAATGAACTTTGTTTTGCGTAAATTTTTGGGACTTTTCGTCGTCGTGTATTTTGACGACATTTTAGTTTATAGTAGAACTTTAGACTCTCACGCGGGGCACCTTAGGCAGGTGTTAGATTGCCTCCGCGAACATTCTTTGTATGTAAATTTGGACAAGTGTGTGTTTTGCTCGGATACGACGAATTTTCTTGGCTTCGTCGTATCCAAGGATGGCCTACGAGTGGATTCTGACAAAATCCGGGCCATCCGTGAGTGGCCAACCCCAACGACCCCGACTATGGTTCGTTCTTTTTTGGGGCTAGCTGGTTTCTATCGGCGATTTGTCAAGGACTTTAGTTCTATCGCCGGGCCACTCCATTCTTTGACCAAGAAGGCAGCCACAATAAATTGGATGCCGCATCACGAGGCCGCCTTCGAGGCCTTGAAAGATGCTTTGTGTCGAGCCCCGGTCCTGCAATTGCCGGACTTCACCAAGCGCTTCGAGATCGAGTGCGACTCTTCCGACTATGGTATTGGCGGCGTACTCCTTCAAGAGAAACGGCCTATCGCTTACTTTAGCGAGAAGCTAGTTGGGGCTACTCTTAACTATCCGACCTATGATAAAGAGCTCTACGCTCTTATTCGGGTCCTTAAGACGTGGCAACATTATCTATGGCCAAGCGAGTTCGTAATTCATACGGATCACGCGGCCTTGGCTTATCTTAAGAGTCAAACGACTCTGAATAGGCGCCACGCACGTTGGGTTGAGTACATGGAGACGTTTCCATACGTCATCGCGCATAAAAAGGGTAAAGAGAACATCGTCGCCGACGCCCTCTCAAGAAGGTACATTCTGTTAACCCAGCTTCATTCCAAATTGCTCGGATTTGCGATGATCAAGGAATTATACGCCTCAGATCCGTATTTTTCCTCAATCATTAAGGATCTCGAGCATTCTCGCATCCATGAGTCCTTCTTCTTGGACAATGGGTATCTTTACCGTGCTGAGAAGCTTTGCATTCCGGCATCATCGGTGAGACACTTGTTGCTCCAAGAGGCTCATGATGGCCGAGGCCACTTTGGCATAGCCAAAACGTTGGCAGCACTTCGTGAGCATTTCTTCTGGCCTCACATGGCTCGAGATGTTAACAAGTACTGTCAAAGTTGTGTGCCGTGTCATACAGCCAAGTCTCGATCCGAACCACATGGACTTTACACGCCTCTACCAATTTCTGATGCTCCGTGGGAAGATCTTTCTATGGATTTTATCACGGGACTACCATTGTCGAGACGTGGCAAAGATTCCATTTTTGTAGTCGTGGACCGGTTTTCCAAAATGGCCCACTTCATAGCATGTAAGGGGACAAACAATGCGGTGGAAATCGCTAATTTGTTCTTCGAACATGTGGTGAAGCTACATGGTATTCCTCGCACTATCGTTAGTGATAGGGATACCAAGTTCTGCAGCCACTTTTGGAGAACACTTTGGGGGAAATTAGGAACACGACTCCTGTTTTCTACTGCTTACCACCCCAAGACCGATGGTCAGACTGAGGTGACCAATCGGACCTTGGGCACTCTTCTTCGGACGATGCTCAAGGCAAACCCACGTCGGTGGGAGGACTTACTTTGCCATGTTGAGTTTGCTTATAACAGGTCCTACCACTCTGCGATGAAGATGACACCCTTCGAGGTGGTCTATGGGCGTAATCCTCACACGCCAATGGACTTGGTGCCTTTGCCTTTCAAGACCGAGGAGCATGTCGACGCGGCCAACCGCGCCGACCATATCCGACGCCTACATGAGCGCACCAAGGCCCAGCTGCTGAAACGCTCGGATCAATACGCGGCCCAACGCAACAAGGGACGCCGCGCTTTGATCTTCGAGCCCGGAGATTTGGTGTGGGTCCATCTTCGGAATGAACGTTTTCCCGCTGCTCGGAAGACGAAGCTACACCCACGAGGGGACGGTCCCTTCAAGGTCCTCCGGCGCATCAACGACAACTCTTACATCATCGACCTCCCGGGTTCATACAACGTGTCCGCTTCCTTCAATGTCTCGGATCTCTCTCCATATATAGATCCCGAGTATCATGACGAGGAAACGGGGACGTTTCCCACCCAAGGGGGGGAGGGTGATGTGAGCCCCACATTGACGACGAGCCAAGAAGAGGAAGTCATGTCCGTGCGCTCCGACGGACCCATCACTCGAGCCAGGACTCGTGCCATAGCCCGAGCCACTTCGTCCCTCGTCGCGCGCGTTCTCGCGAGCCATGGCGCAGCCACTGCCGCGCCCCTCACCCGGTGCGTCACCTTCATCGAAGGCGCGCCGGCACCACAGGCCGACGCTACGCACCGCGGCACCGAGAACCTCACTCTCGGTGCCGTGCCAGCCTCGCAGGCCGAGCACCATGCCACGCCGGGCCACCCCGGCGTGGGAACTTGAGGTTCTGGTGCGCCTCGGCCTCGACACTCGAGGTTCGAGTGCGCACCAGCCCCGTCGACGCCGAAGACATGCTGCGTCTCGTGTCGCGACATGCCCTTGGCACGCCGACGCCTTGTCACGACCTTGTCGCGACACTCGCGACTAGGCCACCGTGACCATTTATGATTCTTACTATTTTTAGAACTATTTCCATTCCGAAACATTGCTACTTATGTCATTTCTATTTTTAGAGTTTTTGGGCTTGGGCTTGCGTCTTGGGCCGCATGCGTGCCTCCCCCTTGAGCCGCCCTTGCCATTAGGTTGAAAGCTAGGGTTTGGCGTGCCATCTTCTCTATAAAAGAGGCACGCCCCCTCATTGTTTCTTACACTTGATTGAATGATACCGAAACTCTGTCGAGATTGCTCCAAACCTATCTCTTTAAGGCGTCAACCCATTCTTTTCTCGTATCCCATATTCTTCCGATCTCCCTCAAAAGAGATCACCTTCTCAATCCTTTCAATTCTCACTCAAACCCCGTCTAGGCGTTAATTCGTCTCAAATCTATCGGTTACACCCCTGAGAAGACCATTTACGAGTCCAACGATCGATCCTTCGTGAATCCTTCAACGGGGTTCACATCACCTTTGGTGCTCAAGAGATGAATCTAGGTTGTTCTTGAATAATCATCCACGATTGTAAGAAAGTACTTATGACCATTGTAAGTAGATTGATTATAAGGACCCCAAACATCGATATGAATGAGTTGAAAAGGCATAACCGATTTTATTTCACTAGAAGAAAAAGGAAGTTTATGCATACGAGATTGATTACAAGGTTTATCCTTAAGGCTACTATCTAATTAAACAGAACACAACTGCTTAAGCTTGGAAAAATGAAGATGACCAAATCTTGCGTGTAAAATTTCATAAGAGACAACATTATTAGCTAGAATATCTATACTATAAACAATATTAGAGCTAGAAGCAGAATGTAAGGACGCTGTATGAAGTTGACCCGGTTCATATAAGTTGTAGAGGCCATTAGTGACTTTACCAATCATCAAACTCTTCTTCGAGATTGGGTCTTATAATACACACTTATTGTGTGAGAAAATGACTTGGCTTCGTAGATTAGCAACTAATTTGGATATAGATATTAAGTTGCATGTAAAGGATGGCACAAAAAGAACATCATATAGTATCATCTTTCCAAATAAGTAAACTAATCCAGATTTTGTGACATTCACAACATGACCATTAGGAAGAGTAACTGAGATCACTCGAGCAATAGGTGCTAGATTTTGTAATAAAGCTAGATTGCCAGTCATATGATTACTTGCACCAGAATCTAATATCCAAGAAAAATAAGGAGAATGAGAAATTTCAAGAACTTTACCAGCAAAAGTGGCAAATTCATTCTCCTCAAAAACTCCTCTGGTTGCTGGTTTGTCAAAAATCAAGGATAATCGCTTCTGGTATTGTTCCTGAGAAAGAACAGGTGAAGAGTTGGACGAATTACAATCTGCTTGTCCAGCAAAACTCTTGGAAGAGGTGGAAGAAGTATCATTGGATTTCTTGTTGCGAGACTTGTAGTTGTCCGGGAAGCCAATGATGAAATAACAACGGTCAATGTTGTGGTTCATCTTCTCGCAATTGGTGCAATAACGCTTCTCATTCTTTGTGGAAGATGCTCTAGAATTTGAAGAAGATCCAGAATTCGGAGATGAATGCTTCTTCTCTGTTTTTGCAGACGCGTGCATAGAAGATGACACAGACACGATTTGAGAAGCGCTCTGTAAGGATCTTTGTTTTTCTTCTTGAATCAAGATGCCATAAGCAACATCAAGAGACGGTAATGGAGTCATCATTAGTATCCTACCTCGCGCGGTCATGTATTCTTCAATCAACCCTATAAGAAAGTGTAGCAACTTCTGATTGTCTTTATATTCCATGATTTCTCGAGCCGCACCACAGGAACAGGAAGGAGCACGACGAATGCTAGCCAATTTGTCTAGAATGATCTTCATCTTTGTGAAATAAGAAGAGATTGAATCTGAACCTTGGGAAAGTGAGATTAAATCTCTCTTCAAAGAAAACAGTTGAGCACCGTTGAACTTGCCAAATCGACTTTCAAGCTCGGTCCAAACATCTTTTGCAAGATCTGTATAGTTCACAAAACTCTGAATTTTTGTTGAAAAGCAATTGAGTATCCAAGCGACAATCATGTCGTTACACCGCTCCCACAGAGGAAGATCGGCATGTCCGGTAGCTGGCCTAGGCGTTGATCCAGTAATAAGGCTCCATTTGTTCTTTGCCGACAATGCTCGTCGCATAGATCGCCACCAATCTCGGAAATTTTCACCATCAAAGGGCATGGTGACTAGAATCAGGCCAGGGTGGTCAGATGGATGCAGGTATAAGGATTCGAAGGATCCATGGAAGGAGAAACAACTGAATTCGACATGAATTGCACAAGGATTTAGGTTCGAAGAAACCCTAGCTGATACCATGTGGATTTCAGAGAATGTGAAAGAGAGAAAGTAATGTCTCAATTCATTGAATGAGTGAATGAATTCTGTTACAGCTAATCACCTTGCTATATAAAACATGTACACATGTGAAGTTTCTAACTGAAAAACTCAAGGACACGTGTCTTGCACGGTCTCTTGTTACAATGATATACTATCAATATATGAGAGCTTGAGTCTCCCTTTTTGACCAAAAAAATTTAGGAAACTTAAGCCTCGTGACAATAGAACACTCATTCATCAATAAGGTTTAAAAAAAGACTTCATTTAGGTAGATTCATCCAGATTTTGGGCTTGCTACACTTGTTACTTTTTGATAAATAAGCATTACTACTTATTTATCTTTAAATATTTGAAAAGTAATTATTTTGACACGATTTCTAGAAAAATAAACAATACTTTTTATCAAAAAACATACAACGTACCTTTTTTTTTACAAAGTATAACAAGCTCCTTGTCTTAAAACATCCTTAATTTTGCCACCTGACAATCACAAAGATTGACGTTTCAATTAAAAAATGTACGGAGCACTAGAAGTAAATCTTACTTTATGTATTCCCTAAACTCAAATTTGGGACTTTTGATCAAGAAAGACGGTTTTTTATGGTTTTTCTTTTTTATACCTAAGAGCATAGATTAAGAATATTAACTATGCATGAGAACGAAAATTCTAAAAGAAAATTAATAAATTTTATAAAAAAATAATTAAACCTAAATAAATATAATTATTAAATATATTACTATTTTTAGTCTTTTAACTTATAACCTAAAGACATATGTTAGAAATATCGTTTTTATATATCATTTCTCATTAATATACAGACATTTATAGTGAAGTCTAATCTCATATCTTATCTATACTCCTATATTACTCACCAGACATTTTGTTTAGATTCATCAATTCATGATTTTTCTAGTTCTAGGATTTCGTTCAACCATACAGCTTCGCTAAACATGCACATGCATGTGAGCTCCACAAATTGTCCCCACGTTGAAAACTACTAGCTATCGCGTATGAGTTCATCCAATACTTTAATTTACATCACGAAATCGCGTTAAAGTAGATACTTTTTTATCGCGCTTGAAAACGATTTCAATAGTTAGTGAGTTAGCAGCATCCAAGTACAGCTGGTTGACGAAGACCAACAATTAATGCACTTGATCAAGTAGGTGTTGAAACAAGAAAGTAATATTGGTTTATAGATTAATTGTCGAACTAATCCAATTAAAAAACTCAAAAAACCGACACGGATTTAATGGTGGCTAGCTTAGGCATATCCATATACGTGATATTAGGTCAATCTAAGTTTGAATTTTGAGGCTTCTCTTGGCCCACCATCTCATGATTCTCTAACTATAAATAGGGTTCGTGGCCAGAGCTTTATTTGCAACAACAATCACTTTTAGTGAGTGTGTGAAGATCGAAAACAAAGAAAGAGAAAAAAATGGGGAAGTTTGTGAGATGTCTTGGGTTGTCTTGTGCAAGCTTACTAGTGGTGTTGATGTTTGTAGGTTTGGCCCATGGGAGGAGACTTGAAGAAGTGAATAATTATGGAGGAGGCCTTGGTGGTGGAGGCGGCGGTGGTGGCGGCCTTGGCGGTGGTTTTGGAGGTGGTAAGGGCGGTGGTTTTGGTGGAGGAGTAGGCGGCGGCCATGGAGGCGGTATTGGGGGAGGATATGGCGGAGGAGTAGGCGGTGGGCACGGAGGTGGGCTTGGTGGTGGATATGGCGGAGGAGTAGGTGGTGGCCATGGAGGAGGTCTTGGTGGCGGCTATGGTGGAGGGGCAGGCGGTGGCCATGGAGGTGGTCTTGGTGGCGGTTATGGTGGAGGAGTAGGCGGTGGCCATGGAGGTGGTCTTGGTGGTGGTTATGGTGGAGGGGCAGGTGGCGGCCATGGAGGAGGTCTTGGCGGTGGTTATGGTGGAGGAGTAGGTGGGGGCCACGGAGGCGGTATTGGCGGCGGCTACGGTGGTGGTGCAGGAGGTGGTGCTGGTGGTGGACTAGGAGGCGGTCACGGTGGAGGGATCGGGGGCGGCTATGGTGGTGGTGTAGGAGGCGGCCATGGAGGAGGAATTGGTGGTGGTCATGGAGGTGGTGTCGGTGGCGGCTATGGTGGCGGTGCAGGTGGTGGAGCTGGTGGAGGCTATGGTGGAGGTGCTGGCGGTGGCCATGGAGGTGGTATCGGCGGAGGCTACGGTGGTGGTGCAGGAGGAGGAGCGGGAGGCGGCTACGGGGGAGGTGCAGGAGGAGGAGCGGGTGGCGGCTACGGTGGAGGTGCAGGAGGTGGAGCCGGGGGAGGTTACGGTGGGGGTGCCGGTGGGGGCTACGGAGGGGGTGCTGGTGAAGGCAATTAAATTAAGAGGAGAGGAGAGATGAATGCGTAGCATGTTCGTAATCAATTAATTAATCGTGTACGTACGTATGTGATATATCTTCATGCATATGCATTTGCTTGCCCTTTTCTATATATATTGGTGTTGGTTATTTTTGAGCTAATAATGAGCTCTAGCTAATGTATGCTTTTATATCAATTAGTAATTTAATAAATCGTGCTCTATCTTACATGTGTTGTCAGTCTGCCTCACATATATTATATACATCAAGAACATAGCCTTCATGGATTTTTCTTTAAATCTTCAACATGACCATAAGTAGAATTCTATGTATCCTATAAAATTGTTCTATAGGATCAAGGTTTTTGGGCTTTTGAATACGATGAGTGAACTTCACCCAACATTATCCCAATGATGGTTTTATATCAACTAATTAAGGTAACCAACCAACCAACACGTACTATACAGCATGATAAACACAAAACGTTAATTCTGAACATAAAGATCACTGAAATATCTATACATTGATAGCTACAAAGCAATCGATCCTCTATTTTAAAACAATCCTCTATTTTAAGGTATTGTTTACAAATTCAATCAAATTGGAATAATTTAGTTATGAATTTAAGTACTCCCTCCGTCTAGGTCTATTTAGTCTTTTAGACTGAAATATTTGTGTAATTCTATTTGGCTTTTTAGCTATTTTGTCCAAAACTTTTCAGATTTACCCTCAACTAAATGAATTGGAAAATGTAAAGTGTATTACATGCAATAATTACATTAAAAGTTGTAAAAAAAAAGAGTTAATAAATAAGGGTATTTAAGTAAGAATAATATTTGTCTTAATATGTGTGTATATTGCTCAAAAGCCAATTAGACTTAGACGAAGAGAGTATTTTAATAGTCAAATCCTACTAATTGAAGGGTGGGGAATACAATGATGAGCTTGAATTTAACTAATTTGAACCGAAAAAATGTTAACAAAAAAGACAAAACCTCATAGATACCAAGAAGAATAATTTTTTTTTTTTAAAAAACACCAAAAGAAAAATGTAAAAAATAAAGTGTATCAAAAATTTCCAAAAAATAACAAAATAATTGTACATTACATTTTAAAATTCACACTTTTTTGAGCCTTTTTTTTATAACGTCGAGAGTTTGAATGAGACTTATCGATTGAGAGTCCATATGAGGCAAATTGACGTATTTTGATATATAAAAGTTAGTGGCAAAAATCCCCATCCCATGACGGAAAAATCACACAGGGAATTGGGATTCTCCTATACATTGCTAATTGCTATACCTAGATGAGGGGCAAGTATCCGATGGAGCTGCAAAAGTTGCCCTTGCTTTGAATTTTATGGACCGGACTAGGAATCGATTTTCAAAATTTTATGGACCAGACTGAAATCCTCCCCTTGGTCTCGGATCCGGTTCTGAAATGATGCTTACCCCTACACTACACACTATATATGTGTGTACTTGGAGGCAACTAGGATATGCCTGCGCAGATAAATTTAAACAATCGCCACTTACGATATTGTTGAGAGTACAACTTTGGCATTAAATCTGTTGGATCGTAAACGAGTTAGCAAGAGCTTGGGAACTGGCTGTTAAGCTGTTCCCAAGGCAGCGGAAGAAATAATCGCAAGTAATTAAGACACTAAAAAACACAGTTCCTTATAGAGGAACCCCACTACAACCAACTAGTTGTATGGGTAAACCTCTACCTCCGCTTGGAGGATTTTGAATGACTTACTTATATTATTGATTTGTTCCTTAGTTACAAACAGCCAGATTCAAACTTCTCTGTTCCTACGAGTTCTACCTAACTCTAGCAACACTAATGAATCTTCTCAACTGAGTTCCTAAGAGAACAACAATCACTAAATAAGTAACTCAAACCTTACACCGAATCGCAGTTCCCTTGCTCCTGGGAACTCGGCTTCACCGTCGTCGAGATCAGACACTCGCCGCCGGGGACTTCTCTTCTTCTTTTCTCTTTCTTTGTTGTGGGTATTTGTAAGTTCTGGGAGAAGTGCTCAATCCGAGCACTATTCATTTGGCTTTATACTCGAGTGAACTTGGGCTTCAATCGCATCTTTCATTTGTGTCCGAAATGCCCTTTGCTTGATGCCCAAGTTGTACTTTCTTCACATGTGACTTCGATTTGAACTAGGTCAACTTCTTGAGATGATCGGACCGTTAGATCAATCGTGACAGTCTGCTCCTCAGACTGTGCCTTCATCCTGTCCAAGACAGGATCCCGTGATATGCGTTGATCGGTCCTTGTCCTCACATGTGAGTTCCCATATCGTGGGAACTGTCCTCTGCTGAGTTCCTTTGAGAGAAACTCTTCATTGTGTAAGCCTGTGTTCTCTGGTCATTCCTGGGAGTTCTCATTTCATGGGAACTTTCCTCTTCAGAGTTCCCTTGATGGGAACTCTTCATTGTGTGCTCATTCATGGAAGTTCTTTGCTAAACCTATGTTCCTTAGAAATACTTGATCAAGGCACATTAGTTCCCTTATAGCGTTTGTCATTATCAAAACTCGGAGAACTGTATCGTTGATCCGATGTTTAGAACCAGAGGTCCCAACATCGTTCCAACAATTTCCCCCTTTTTGATGATGACAAACCTATCGCAAAAATCAACAAGTATTTCAAAGCATGATATGCAAATGAGTTCCTACGCGTGTTCCTAGGGAGCCACTTCTTGTGAATCACTGAGTTCGTACTTAGCTTTTTATGCAATTGTTCCCCCTTAGCTATAGCGTATTCTGTGATATCTTTTCAACTTAACTCATGTCGCATTTTTTGTCTTTCCCCCTTTTGACATCATCGAAAACAAGTAAACACATAGATAAGGAAGGAAAAGAACACGCAATCATACTAAAAACCATGCATTACTTAAGCAAAAATTTGTACATAGGAACACAAGAGACAATATTTGTGGGAACATTGAGGCTAGGAAAAAGAAGGGAAAGATCATTGGCTTGGGAACAGGGCATCACAAAGCCGTGTCAAGACTTGTACAAGCTTTTCCTGGCCTTTAGCAATTTGTTCTTGGTCCCTTGCCATCTTTTCTTGTTCCCTGGCTATCTTGTCAAGAGTGTTGGCAATGTGCACCAACACTGGAGTGTTCCCATCCTGAGTGCCTTCACCAGATGGCAGCCTTTCTTGTTCCTCCACAGGCTCAGAGTGCCGCATTTTGTGGACAACAGAGATGTCCAGTTCCCTACCTATGGTGACCTCTTCCTGGGATGTGTCGTAGAGGCCCTCTCTTAGCAAGAGTTTCTTGATGAGGCCAGCATAAGGAAGGGAGTGGGATTTGGAAGCCATGCACTTCTCCATGTGCCCCAAGATTATGCGAGGAAGATTGATGGGCTTTTTGAGGAGGAAGTGGTAGAGGATAATGGCATCAGGGATGTTGATAACAAGGCGCTTCTCCTGGCGAGGGATCACCATATTGATGATGAATTGATGAGCCAGCTTTGCAATGAGGGACAAGTGATGAGTAGAGGTGCCAGTGGTGGGAACACGACCCTCGTAGATCGTGTTGTAAATCTCCTCACTGTTGAAGTCGCCCCAGCTCTTGGTGGGCAGTTCCTGTAGGCCTTAGACAGGGACTTGTAGTTGAAGGCGGATGGTGGAGGTTGTGAAGATGAAGTCATCGCCTTCGAGGGAGAGAGTTCCCTTGGTGCCGTTGTCATGGACCACAAAATGGTTGTAGAATCGGCGCACCTGAGAGGGATCAATACTCACGGCCTCACTGCACATGTGTTCCCATCCTTGGGCCTTGATCAGGTCCCATAGTTGCCCGAGCCCTTCATCAACGAGCTGTCTTTTAGAGAGGATGAGTGGGGGAAGGAGCTTGCGATTCTCAGAGATATGGACTTTCTTGGGCACAGTTCCTTTCCCTTTCTTCTTGGAGTTCCCCCTAGAGACTGTAGTCTTTCCTTTTTGCTGAGGGGGGTCAGCCGCTTCGATCAGCAGTGGGCGGGTCCTTTCCTTTGGGACCTGTGCCGACACCACCATTTGTTGTTCAGGAGCAGGGATGCTGGCAAGCTCTTTGTAAGTGGGGGCCTCTTCTTCCTCTTCAGCGTCATCACTGGAGGTCCCTTCATCATTGGAGGAGGTCAGCCCTGTTTCCTCCTCGTCGTCTTCCTGACGACGACTGCTTGTCTCAGCACCGTCAGTTGGTGCTGGGTTCCCTTCTTCTTGGGCTTTGCCCCCTTGATTTTCGGAAGGCCCGTTGAGTGCGCCTTCGAATTCTTTTTCGAGGGCCTTTAGTTGGGCTTCCTCTTCAGCAGTTCCCATCACGATGGGGGCATTGGTCTTCTGGCGAACAAGGACTCCGATGGGGAGATTATCCTCATCGGAGGTCTATGGTTTTCTAGGCCGAAGAAGATGGGGAAGGGAGTTTTAGTGTGGTGGGAGAAGAGGGAGGTAGAGGAGAGTTTTGTGGAGTTGGACCTTGGGAGTGGAAGGAGGAGGAGTAGGGGTGCGAGCCTTTGGGACTTGAGGTCCCAGAGGCAGATTTTGAAGTGATGGGGGATGTGGGAATGGGTGAGGTGGGTGGGGGAACTCTGGGGGAGGAAGAGGGTGGAGGGTTAGTAGTTCCCTCAACCATGGGAACAGGGGAGGAAGTGGTTATCGTCGAGTCCCTGGGACCGGAGGTCTTAGGGATTGATTGGGGACGAGGGAGAAAGAGCTTCTCGACCTCGGATGGGTGAATGACGGCATAGGCGTCGGGTTTGGATAGATTAAGGACCTCCTCCATGTTGAGGAGGGATTTTTTCTTTTGAATGGGAAGAGATGGGGATGAAGAAGTGGAGATTTGTGAGTGTTTGCGTTTGGAGGAGTTGTGTTTGGTTTGAGGAGTGGTGTTTGGACTTGGAGGGGTCTTTGGACGAGTGTTTGTGTTTGGATTGTTTGGGTTTTCGTATTTAGAAGGGGGCTCGGATCCGAAAGTGTCGACGATGCGAACTTCGGAGGAAGAGGGAGGTGGAAGAGTGGAGGTCGGCGGTGCTGGAGGTTGCGCCGCCGAGGGAGGAGGAAGAAAGGGACTTACATAATTGTAAAGTCCCTCGATGAGAACATCGCGAAGAGCTTCATTTTGCTCCTTCTCGACGTCCGCCATCATGGTGAGGAAGAGAGCTTTAGGGTTGTTTTGGATCCATGCCTTCATCTCGGCATAAGAATGGGCTGGAGCCATTTGAGAAAGGTTTGGAAAAGAGAGTTGTTTGGAAGTTTTCTCGAAAGAGGGAGGAGGCAAAGTTGCAGAGGAGGAGAGTGACAGGGAAGGATGAGGAAGAAGGAACCCAAAAGTGGTAAAGTAGGGGTTTATTGAGAGAGAGAGACGAGGGTAGAAAGGGAAGTTGAGAAAGGCCTCGATAACCGTTGGCCAATAAGAGCGGAGAGCCGTTTCAACTTCTCGAGCATGCCTCTGACACGCGTCGTTTTCTTCCAGGGGAAGTCTTTTGAATTTTTGAGTGCTTGGCCCAAAACGCTTCAGAGTCTGACACAATTTCCCATTTCCCTAGTGACGGTTCATCTTTTCAGATCCAGTGTTCCCTTGCTTGTTAGCACCAGTTCCCATGATCTCTAGAAAGGTCATATTGAGTGGAGAGGTTAGGGGAACTCACACTCAATTTTCTTTGTGAGGCTGAGGAACTCAAAAGAGAACCAGACAATTGCAACTCGATTTTGGGATAAAGAGTTGGGCTCATGAGAAACGTTTGTCTGGTCCTTAGCTGAGGGTAGGTTTTATGATCAACCGTCATAGTGGCTTGTAGAGAGGGTTAAAGGGAACTCTGGTTGATCATTTTGGGTCAAAAGAAATAATGTTCCTCTATACACATCAAGCTCTAGACTAGTAATATGGCAAAATGAAAGCACTGAGTCCTACAGTTCCCTATCATGCATTTCTAGTTAGACTAATCAAGCATTGAGGGAGAGACAAACAGGGACTTGTTTAGTTTAGAGTTATCATCCCTAGAAGCATTCGAAAACGCTGGTAGGGACGTCTGTCTAAAGCTTTGGTGAGAATGTCCGCAATTTGCTCTTCCGTTCTACAGTGTTGCATAGAGATGTTCCCATTTTCAACATTGTCACGTAGAAAATGATGCCTAATGTCTATGTGCTTAGTCCTAGAATGATGCACAGGATTTTTGGAAATGTTAATGGCACTAGTATTATCACAGAGTATAGGAACTGGGCCAAATGACATACCGTAATCCTGAAGTTGGGACTTGAGCCATAGTACTTGGGAACAGCATGATGCGGCAGCCACGTATTCTGCTTCAGTTGTGGAGAGTGCCACTGAATTTTGCTTCTTGGATCCCCAAGAGACTAGGCATGACCCAAGGAACTGGGCCATTCCTGATGTGCTCTTTCTATCAACTAGGTGCCCAACAAAATCTGCATCTGTATAAGCAATGAGCTCAAGGGAACTGTTCCTTGGATACCAGAGGCACAAGTTGTCGTTCCCTTTGAGGTACCTGAAAATCCTCTTCACCTCTTTCAGGTGTGATTCTTTGGGATTAGCTTGAAAACGTGCACATAAGCACACTGAGAATATAATATCAGGCCTACTAGCAGTTAAGTATAGGAGAGAGCCAATCATACCTCTAAAGTTCCTTTGATCGACACTTACCCCTGTTTCATCAGCATTGAGCTTGGAATTTGGGGAGATGGGAGTGTCGATGGGCCGTGAGTGGTCCATCCCATACTTGACTAGCATTTCTTTGATGTATTTCTGTTGATGAATCCTTGTTCCCTCCTTTGTTTGAGAAATCTGGAGTCCTAGGAAGAACGTGAGTTCCCCTATGAGACTCATCTCAAACTCACTACTCATGAGGTCCTTAAACTTCTCTACAAGAGTTTCGTTAGTTGCTCCAAAAACAATGTCATCAACATAAACTTGAACAATCAAGATATCCTTAGACTCTTTCTTAAGGAAAAGAGTTTTGTCTATGGAACCTCGAAGGTATCCATGAGACAGAAGGAACTGAGCAAACCTGTCATACCATGCTCGAGGAGCTTGTTTGAGTCCGTAGAGGGCCCTCTCCAGGAAGTAGACGTGGTTGGGTAGCTTCTCATCTTCGAATCCTGGGGGTTGAGCTACGTATACTTCTTCCTTGAGGTGCCCATTGAGAAATGCCGTCTTCACATCCATCTGGTATAGCTTGAATCCTTTGTGGGCTGCATAGGCTATGAGAAGGCGGATGGCCTCGATCCTTGCAACTGGTGCGAAGGTCTCGTCATAGTCGATTCCTTCTTCTTTTCTATAGCCTTGAGCAACCAGACGAGCCTTGTTCCTAGCTACGACCCCAGTATCATCTAGCTTGTTCCGAAACACCCATCGAGTTCCTATGATGTTCTTGTTTTTGGGCCTAGGAACTAGCTTTCATACCTTGTTCCTCTCAAATTGGTGTAGTTCTTCTTGCATAGCTTGGATCCAGTCTGGGTCCTTTAGAGCTTCTTTTATGCCTTTTAGTTCCACCATTGAGACAAAGGCATTAAAAACACAAAAGTTATTGAGAGAAGAGCGAGTTAGAACACCTTTTTCATATGGAGTGATGATGTTGTCGATGGGGTGATCTCTCTTTTGTTGGTAGTTTCTTGTTAGAATGTGTGAGACGTCAACCTGTTCCCTTGACTCTTCTCCATCTGTGTCTTGAGTTTCCTCTTCCTCAGGAGAACAGTTATGTTCAGCTTCTTCGCTGGGACTTTCGTCAGGATTCTCTTCGGAGTTCCCTCGTTGTTCCCCCTGAACACTAGATTCTGGTGCATTTTCATTTTGAGGAACGAGAGAATTGGAGGCATCTTGTGGTTCTTCTGTTGAAGAGGGAACTTCAAAGGAGCTTTGATCTGTGGAGTTTTGATCTCCTTCGTTGTTCCCTGATTGTGGGGCATTGTTCCCACTTGGATAGTCTTCATCTTTCTTTCTTGGTTCATCCTCGTCGTCTTCTTCTTCTTGTCTGACCAGCTTAAACAGAGTTCCCTTTCCTTGAACCTCTGTTCCCATCTTTACAGACTTCTCGTCGAAGATGACGTGAATGCTTTCCTCTATCTTCTTGGTCCTCTTGTTATAGACCCTGTACGCCTTGCTATGGGAAGAGTATCCCAAGAATATCCCTTCATCGCTCCTGGGATCAAATTTGCCAAGGTTGTCTTTCCCATTGTTGTGGACGAAGCATTTGCATCCGAAGGTCCTAAGATGAGCGATATTTGGCTTTCTCCCTTTGATGAGCTCATAGGATGTCTTCTTGATCAAGGGTCTGATCATGGCTCGATTCAGGATATAAGTAGCTGTGGAGATGGCTTCAGCCCAAAAGTACTCTGGAACTCCGCTTTCAAACAACATAGTTCTAGCCATGTCTTCCAAGGTCCTGTTCTTCCTTTTGACAACTCCGTTTTGCTGAGGAGTGCGAGGGGTCGAGAAGTTATGAGAGATCCCATGTTTGTCACAGTATCTGAGGAACTGTGAGTTTTCAAACTCTGTTCCATGATCAGATCTGAGAGCCTTTAGTTTGAGTCCCATGTTGACCTCCATTCTTGTGATTAGGACTTCGAATTCCTTGAAGGTATCTGATTTTGATCTCAAGAATAGCACCCATGTGAATCGTGAAAAATCATCGATTAAAACATACATGTACCTCTTTCCTCCATAGCTTTCGGTGTGCATGGGACCACAAAGATCCATATGAATTAGCTCTAAGGGCCTGGTCGTTCTCACCATCCTTTTGAGCTTGAAGGAGGTTCTTGTTTGCTTTCCTCGAGCACAGGCTTCACACATCTTGACTCCTTCAAGGTTGATTCGTGGGAGACCGACGACGAGATCTTGTAGATAGAGCTTCAAGATTTGGTTCATACCTGCGTGTCCTAACCTTCGGTGCCAAAGTTCCGTTTCATCAAGGGAACTTGCCAAGCACAGTTTCCTTGGTGGCTCAAAGTTTGTATCCACCACATATATGTTGTTGGACCTTCTTCCTTTCAGGATGATTTTGTTAGTCTTCTTGTTGATCACTAGACATTCCTTTGAGTCAAAGGTGACGATGTTGTTCCCTTGATCACATATTTGAGAGACGCTCAAGAGATTGAATCCCAGATCTTTCACCAAGTTAACGTTGCTGATTTTGATTGATTTGTTGAGTAGCACTTCCCCTGTTCCTATGATCTCTCCTTTATTTTTGTTGCCAAAGGACACGTGACCTCCTTCGGCCTTTGGGTGGAGTGAGGTGAGGTTGTCTTTGTTTCCAGTCATGTGGTTGGAACATCCACTGTCAATGACCCATGTGCTGTTCCCCCTCACTGCCACCTACAAGAAAAGTTAGTTTTTGAGGACCCAGGCAAGATGACTCTTGCCTGGTTCCTTGCAAGGGAAGACAGTCTCAAATAGCACATAATCAGCAATGTTAATGTCACGAGAGTACTTGTTATAGGCAAGGTTCCTATGGTTGTTTCTTTTAATGGGAACTCTAGCAGGCTTGTTGGTTTGTTGATTCTGCTTGTTCCAGTACTCGTGGTTTTTCTGGGCTTGGGCCTTAGCTTTGGGACAGCTTTCCTTGTAGTGCCCATGAGCACCACAGTTCCAGCAAGTCTTATAGTATTCTCCTAGGTAGTACTTAGGATGGGGTCTTTGTATCTTGTTCCTATCCATAGTTTCCTTGTTGTACACTCTAGACCTGTTTCCCTTAGCTATTTGAACATACAACTTGTATCCAGTGTTCCCAGTGTAATAATCTACTTCTCCATTCACCCCACTCTCCAGAACACGGATTTTCTCTTCCAAGTGTGCATTTTTCTGTTTCTCACACTGAAGCTCTAGGGCCTTGCACTCGTTCATCTCTTTTTCACTCAAGGGGGACTTCCCTTTTCTAGGGCTCTCTGACTCATACCCTATTCCGTGTCTGGCTGGGACAAACTTGGTTTGGGAACTAGAGGCTTCAGAGTTCCCTTTTGCTTTACTCAGATTTTGTAGAAGGATGTTTTCATCACTTTCTAGGGTTTTAAGCTCATTCTCAAGTTCTACGATGTGAGACACATAAGACTGAAGTTTTTCTAGAAGGGACACACAGTTGGGACATGGCTCTAGACCAACTAGTTCAGCATTTGCGTGTTCCGACTTTTCCAACTTCTTTTGTAATTTAATATTATCTTTGACAAGACTTGTGAGAATTTTAAGCAGTTCAGGTTTCTCATAATTTGACAAGGAAGCAAGAACGGATTCGGGGGTTACCTCACTGGGTTGTTCCCCAGTGGTTTCTCCTAAGGCCATGGCGCACATGTCAGGTTGAGCCCATGATTCAGGCTCTTCGTCTTCATCGTCACTCCATGTGGCTATGTAGGCCTTTTTTCCTTTTCCTCGGTTGTCCGCCTCCTGAGGGCACTCCTTGGCAAAGTGTCCCTTCTTGTAACACTTGTAGCACGTTACATCCGAGAGGTCCTTTTCAGCAGATTTTCTTTGGGAACTCTGTCCTTTTCCTGAGTTCCCATAATTCTTCTTGAACTTCCCTTTCTAGAAAGATCGAAGAGCTTTTGTTACAAGGACTAGTTCTTCATCCTCATCTTCTTCAGATTCTTCATGTTGCTCTTGTACTGCCTTGATTACCTTTTCAAGTTTGAGATCTATCCCCTGATGTGCTCGCTTTTGCTCCCTGTCATCTATCTTTCTCATCTCATATCCCACCAGTTTTCCAAAAACCTGGTGGAGCATAAGAGCCCTGTTTTCGGGATTCTCTTTGAACATCGTTCTTTCATTTGTCCATTCTCCAGTCAACCCATTGAAGAGTTGTTGAACCTTCATTTTGTCGGTGACTTCCTCTTTAGTGATCCCAAGGCCAGTCATCTTGGTGCAAAGTCCCTCAAAACGGGATTGGTAACTATCAACGGATTCTCCTATCCCCATCTGGAAGGTGAAGAACTCCCTCCTTGTGTTCATCTGAAGATCTTCTCGGAGGTCTGAGTTCCCAATGTGCATTTGTTGAATGGCTTCCCACACTTCCTTTGCCGTGTCTAGGTTTGCCACTCTGTCGCAGTCTTGCACCGACATGGCATTCTTGAGGTACTGGATGGCTTTGAAGTTGGCCTCCATGCACTTGTACTCATTAGGTCCCCATTTTGACAGGTCATTCTCAATTGCTGGATCAATTTTGAAGTTCCCTTTCTCAATGACGCACCAAGCTTGGTAGTCCTGGCTGTGCATCCAGTTCTTCATGTCACGTTGCCAGACTTCGAATCTCCCAGTGATGAGCCTGGTGGCTTGCTGTTGTTGTGACCGACTTGGGTGAGTTCGTGAGCCATGTTTGAAACCTGCGATGCTAACACAAATCTAGAGCAGCCGGCTCTGATACCAATTGTTGGATCGTAAACGAGTTAGCAAGAGCTTGGGAACTGGCTGTTAAGCTGTTCCCAAGGCAGCGGAAGAAATAATCGCAAGTAATTAAGACACTAAAAAACACAGTTCCTTATAGAGGAACCCCACTACAACCAACTAGTTGTATGGGTAAACCTCTACCTCCGCTTGGAGGATTTTGAATGACTTACTTATATTATTGATTTGTTCCTTAGTTACAAACAGCCAGATTCAAACTTCTTTGTTCCTACGAGTTCTACCTAACTCTAGCAACACTAATGAATCTTCTCAACAGAGTTCCTAAGCGAACAACAATCACTAAATAAGTAACTCAAACCTTACACCGAATCGCAGTTCCCTTGCTCCTGGGAACTCGGCTTCACCGTCGTCGAGATCAGACACTCGCCGCCGGGGACTTCTCTTCTTCTTTTCTCTTTCTTTGTTGTGGGTATTTGTAAGTTCTGGGAGAAGTGCTCAATCCGAGCACTATTCATTTGGATTTATACTCGAGTGAACTTGGGCTTCAATCGCATCTTTCATTTGTGTCCGAAATGCCCTTTGCTTGATGCCCAAGTTGTACTTTCTTCACATGTGACTTCGATTTGAACTAGGTCAACTTCTTGAGATGATCGGACCGTTGGATCAATCGTGACAGTCTGCTCCTCAGACTGTGCCTTCATCCTGTCCAAGACAGGATCCCGTGATATGCGCTGATCGGTCCTTGTCCTCACATGTGAGTTCCCATATCGTGGGAACTGTCCTCTGCTGAGTTCCTTTGAGAGAATCTCTTCATTGTGTAAGCCTGTGTTCTCTGGTCATTCCTGGGAGTTCTCATTTCATGGGAACTTTCCTCTTCAGAGTTCCCTTGATGGGAACTCTTCATTGTGTGCTCATTCATGGAAGTTCTTTGCTAAACTTGTGTTCCTTAGAAATACTTGATCAAGGCACATTAGTTCCCTTATAGCGTTTGTCATTTTTAAAAATAAATATTTTTTAAAAATATTTTTTTGTAAAATAAATATTTTTTAAAAATATTATAAAATAAATATTTTTTTGTTTCAAAATAGTTGTTCATGTAATTTTTTTTTTTGCATTTATACCCTTGTGATTACTCCCACATTACAAATATCCCAAAATTTCTTGGTAATTGAGAAAAAAAAGAAAGAGTATTTAATAGGGGCAATTTGGGGAATTTTTTTTCCTTAATATGTGTGAAATTTTGTCTAAGATCAAGTATTGTGAAACGGAGGGAGTATATTATTTTAATAACGTAAAAAGTTGGTACTCTTAACTCGTTAGTTTGACTCAAACACGCACGATAAGTTGATATAACGTGAACAAATTTTACTTGTAATCCCATTGATCCGAACTCGCACTTAACCCGAACCCGGATCCAAACCCAACCGAACTGACCTGTTCAACTGCTCTACAGTAACAATTGAAAGGACAAATGGATTTTAATTTTGAAGTATTTTTTTGGTCAAGCGGATTTTACGTAAAGAAATGGTATCAAACTAGTTATAAAATTATAAGATATAATCTGCCTTCGGGCATTTAATTAAACGGTAAAGACTTCATGGTAGTACCACGAGGTTTTCGTTTCAACTCCAACGGGCATTGCCCAAGACCAAAAAATATAAGATATAATCTAACCATTTCATAAAGTTTACAACTAGATATTCATTTCATTTGAAAATAAAAAATAAAAAATAATGAACTAATAAATAAGATTATAAGATATAAATTTTCTAATTAAAAATATTATAACTTTTCAATAAATTGTTACCTTAAATTACGCATTTTTTTAATCAAAATTACAATACTTAAATAACAATGTTTACCGATTAGATGTAGTATATAGGGGTGTCCAAACTAGATCAACCGTAATTTTGTTTAATCATAATTGTTGTTAGTTTAAATCATGAAACATAACTGAACCATTAATCTTGGTTCCCCGTAGTTCAGTTAACTATTTTTTGGTTCAATTTTCTCGTTAACCTTTAAACACTTTGTAATTTTACCTTATATAAATAAAACAAAAATGGTAAATTTTGAATAAAATACATTATGAAGCTTGATTTTTACTTTAAAATTTGTACTTGTATTATATTCTCTTGGTCATTGTAAACAAATACGGAGAGTATGTACTATTGTTTGTATGAATTGTTGAAATTTAATAAGGTTGTTCCAACACAAGTGTTCTTTTTCTTCCCATTAAATTTAATAAGGTTGTTTCATATCAATAAAAAGTGGAAAAATAGTGTATGAATTGTTGAAATTGGAGGCCGAAAAATTCAAATTAGACCTTCGGCATTGAAAATGATAGAGTTTAACCACTAAAACAAAATAAAAATAACTAATTAATATTTGGAAAATTTTGACATAGTTTCAGTTTTTCCGTTAACTGTTTTATGCAAAGTCATAAATCGAAACCGAACCGATAAATCATAAATATTTTAGATTCAATTAACCTAACCGAACCTTAAAAAAAATTTAGTTCAATTAGAATTTTCTATTTCATACACCCATAGTAGTCGTAAATAATATAGGTATGTACGTACCAATCACTCTTTTTTTTTTGTCATTGCCACCCCAGTTCAGCGGAGAGCTTTGCTCCATCAAACACTTATGTCTGGAATTCGAGTCTCGCGAGGGCCCCTTTATTTTTGGGTGGGATCTGCTCTCCCAACAAGTTCATTTCTCCTCCACTGAGAATCGAACACTCGACCTCAACGAAGGGAAACGTAGCCCCTCCCACTACGCTACATGCTTGTTGGTTGTACGTACCAATCACTCTACATAGTCAAAAAAAGTTTACGTCTTTTCCTACGTACCAAAATTCAAAAGATGGGCCCCTGCACATTAATCCCCGTCCGTAGTTAAAGATGGTTGAGAAGATACAACCAAAAAGTCAAAACGTACATACACTAGTTTTGCTCCTTCAATTGATTAAACATACAACCAAACCAACCACATTTTTAATTTCGATCTAAATAAGTGGTGTACCAATTTTACTCGAGTAAGGTTAATTTGCAGTGAAACGTTCATGGGTCAGGACGTGTCTTAAAATTCGTATGTATAGGTTTGAAGTTTTTCTTTTTGATCAGTGATGAAGTTAAAAGTTAAATGTGATAATATTTGAACCAAAATGTGAACATATTTTATACAACGAGATTGAATCAAATGAAAATGAGACTTATCATGAAAATTAAAAACGAATCTGGATCATCCGATTGAAACAGTAGAAATGAATATAGGCCATTCGATTAAAAAAATATAAGAAAATAATTTTTTAAAATTTTCTTACTTTATTTTTTAAAAGTCTTTTACGTATGTAGAATGATATAAATTGAGTATGAACATAAGGCCATAAAACGTGAACATGCAATACTAATATGTGAACGTACCTATATTATATGTGAACGTATACTAAATTTTCTGAAGTTAAAATGCGGTTATATGTGAACAACCCTTGTAATAATGTGAACATGTGTATAAAATATGTGAATAGAATGTAAAATGTCAAGCGTCGTGTTTTTTGGCAAAAATAAGCGAAAAAAAATATTATTATTTTTTATTAATTTTTTTGTCAAAATTTTTTAAGCCGTTTAACGCCTGTATTATGATTTAATCGAACATGAACATAAAAACATGAACAAGCAGTACTAATATGTGAACACACTTGTAATATATGTGAACATATTATAAAATCTCTGAACTGAAAAATGTGATAATTAATGTGTGAACATGTCTTATAATAGTGTGAACATATGCATAAAATATGTGAACTTAACGTTAAAAATCAAATTTCGTGTTTTTGGCAAAAATAAGCGAATCTAAGAAAATTTAAAAAAATCCTTTTTTTTTATTTTTTGTCAAAATTATCATTTTGCCCCTATCTCTTTTAATCTTAGCCATCCATTTCTCAAATCCAAGGGTCCTCATTTGTTTCTAGTTTTCATGATAAGAATCGTTTACATGTGAATCAACCTCTTTACACAACATCAGATAAACTAGTTCGCTTAATATTTATATAGTGATAGTATGTATTTACATTGTTGGAACATTCACTGACCTATAATTTCTCTTAGTTTTAACAATGATAAACTTTGTTAGTTTAATGTATTGTTTTATATAAGCATTTCAGGAAAATTACAAGAACGTAGTGAGAAACAATGAAGGGGATGGGCGACGATCTGGAAATGCCATTCGGGAAGATTTGAGGCTTTCTATTTATGGCAAGTTACCAGATCTTGAGCGAACGATCGTTGCGAAGATTTGATAGCTAAGCTCAGTTCGTTTATGAAAAGATAAGATCAAATATGGAAGATTTGATCAAGGAAAGAAGAAGAAATCTGAGATTGGTCTATTATGACACTTATGTGATTGGTTGAAGATTTGGAAAGATTTTATATTTCTTTAATTTGTTTTTAGTGAGATCTACCAAGTGGAATATCATCACAATTAGGCAAGTTTGTGATTGAGATCAGACTCAATGGTTGCTATATAAAGGCTATCTTAGAATCACTAGTACAAAATCTGGTATATACAGCAAAAACATTATGATGTCTTTGAAAAATGCAATTATAAAGGATAACGATTTTTCAAATATATGAAATATTATTCCTTTTTTTTATAAACTAAAATGATACAAAACACCATAAAAGAAAAAATGTGCATGGCACATTTTTTTAAACGTGCCATAAGTCCCTTAATTTTTTAATAAAGATAAAAGCAAGTGCGTAAAATTTGGAGCCCAAAATTCTACGCAGGTAGTGTCCCGAAGAGCAAAGCTCATTTGCCTGAACGTCCTCCTAGGGTTTTCCTCTTCCCCTTTTTTTTTTGAATAAGGGGTAAAAATGCATTAGAAGAAAGGGGAATATACATGGTATATGATTGTTTATAGGATATACCCAAAAACGCCTTCTACAAGGCTAGCCAAAGCATACAAGAAACAAAGACAAGAAACACTAGCTAGAGGAAAGCCACTGAGGGCGCTGATTAACTCCAAGAAAACTAAACCAGTTTGCAATAGAGGAGCTTGCATTGTTTGGCTTCTTAGCATGATTGATATCTTGGACTTGCTTCTTGATTCTTTGGGCACAAAAGTTAGAGTTAGGAGTAGCATTGCTGAAGACGGCCTCATTTCTTGCTTTCCAGATGTAGTAGACGAAGGTGGTTAGAAGAGATGCCCAAGTCTTGGAAATGGTGGCATTGTGATACGGCTCGTTGATCCATTGAAGCCAGTCTTGAAGGTTTGTGAACCAGCGGTGGATATTCATCCAGGAAAGCAGCCCCTGCAGGATCCTGACGAAGAAGCTACACTCGAACAAAAGGTGTTTACTAGACTCTGAGGCATTGTTGCAAAGGGGGCATTGAGGGTCCAGCTGCGGCATATAGCGGGAAAGGCGGTTCTTGGTAGGGAGACGGTCATTGAGGGCAAGCCAAGTGATGAATGAGCATTTGGGAATATTCAGGCTTTTCCAAATGGTGGCACGCCAAGCAAAAGGAGCAGCATGGTCACGAATCAGATTGTACACAGAGATAGTCGAGTATTTACCTCGCGTCCCTTCCATGGCATTGATGCAGGTTGCGATATCAGCCTTAGTAAGAAGGAAGTCTCGTGTTTTGAGGAGACACTTCCAACCCCAACTGTCACCCGACTTGGCAGTGGCAGACCAGATTTCTTCGCCACGCAGCAGGTTTGATTCAACCCACTTTACCCAAATGTTAGACTCGTGTATGACGATCTCAAAGAAAGACCGAACCATACATGCTTTATTCCAAGATAGCAACTCTTTGAACCCTAGTCCCCTTCTTCGAGTGGTTTGCAGATGGCAGGCCAGGAGATAAGGCCCCTCTTAGAGAAAGCGACACCCGACCAGAGGTAAGATCGTAGGATAGATTGAATTTTATGCACCACCTCATGAGGTAGAAGAAGAATATTGCACCAGAAAGAATGAATGCCATAGAGCACAAACCTTATGAGTTCCATAAGCCCGACATAAGAGAGATGTTTGGCAGTCCAAGAGCGTACCTTTGCCATCATTTTGTCGAACAGCTGGCTGTAATCTCTGGGAAAGAGGCGCTTCGGCCCCATAGGAACACCAAGGTACCTGAATAGAAAGGTGCCTATAGCATATCCAGTGGAGAGCAAAATTTGTTGTTGAACCTGATCGTCAACGCCGTTAAAGAATATGTTTGTTTTAGCAAGGCTGACCTGAAGACCCGATAACTGGCTGAATTTATCGAGCACGCTTTTGACGGCAGTTACAGAGCCCAAGTCCCCTTTGCAGAAGATGACCAAGTCGTCTGCGAAGCTTAGGTGGGTCAGCTTCGTAGCCTGGCAGCGAGGATGATATTGGAAGTCACCCTGCTGCTCAAGAGTTTTCAACATTCGAGCCAAGTACTCCATGGTGAGCACGAACAAAAAAGGCGAGAGCGGGTCGCCCTGCTTGATCCCCTTCTTTCCGGGGAAAAAACGCTCGAAATTGCCATTGACAATAATCGAATAGGAGGCTGTGGAGATGCACTCCCACACCCAATCAATGAGCTGCGGTGGGAAGTCAAAGGTCTTGAGCACATAGATTATGAAAGACCAATTCAAGGAGTCGAAAGCTTTGGTGAAATCAATTTTGATGGCACAGCTTGGGGGCGTGTTCTTGCGACCATAGTGCTTGAAGAGGTCTTGGCAAACAAGTATGTTGTGGTGTATGGAGCGGCCTTGAATAAAAGCTCCTTGTTTGTCCTCAATGATGAACGACACGGTGGCTTTGATACGCTCTACAAGGATTTTAGATATCGCCTTGTAAATGGTGTTACAACACGAGATTGGATGGAAGTCTTTGATGAGAGTAGGACCCCTCTTCTTAGGAATCAAAGCAATAGCATAGTGATTGACTTGTTTGAGTAGTCGACTATTTCGAAAGAAGTCCTTAATGGCGTGAATGAGGTCAACGAAGATGATATTCTAGGCCTTCTTGAAGAACAGGGCGCCGTAGCCGTCCGGCCCGGGGGACTTATTAGAGTCAATCGAGAAGAAGGCAGATTTAATCTCTTCTTGGAGGACCGGCCTAGTCAAGTGTTTTTGCTGCTCAAGTGTGATTTTAGGCCCCAAATCAGAATAGTGTTGCAAAAAGGGGGCAACCACAGTGTCTCTGCCCAGCAAGTTTACAAAATATTCAACTATATGGCCCGCAATGCTAGTAGGGGAGGTGATGGTGTTGCCAAGTTGGTCGTGGATAAGGTTGATGGAGTTGAGGGATTTTCTTTGTTTGATGTAGTGGTAAAAACACTAGAGCATTGGTCGCCCCCTTTTAACCAATGCAACTTGGCCTGTTGAAGTAGCATACTCTTGAGAGTCTCTTGGTCATGTTTCCAAGCTCTTAATCAAGCAGCCTCGGCTTCACGAAGGGCTGAATCTAAAGGTTGGGAGAAGGCCCTGATTTGGAGGGTTTTGAGTTGCTCCTTGGTGCCCTGGATACTCTCCATGAGCTGCTCGATCTTACCAGAGTTGTATCTGCGCAGCTTGGGCTTGAGGAGCCGTAGTTTGCTGGTTAACTTGTACATGGCAAACCCGTTGATAGGGGCGGCCCAAGCGCTGGCGGCTGTAGGCAAGAAAAGTTTGTGCTTGGCCCAGACATTGCTGAAACGGAAAGGAGGTTTCCTATCCATTGTTGGGGTGCCCATTCTCAAAATAGCTGGGCAGTGGTCAGAAGGTCCCGGGGGGTCAAAAGTGGTGTGTGCTTGGGGAAATTCATCTAGCCAGTGGTGATTGATTAGGACTCGATCAAGCTTGCAACAAATTCTGGTGCCGTCCCCGTGTCGGTTATCCCAAGTGTAAAATGCACCACTGTAATTCATGTCAAAAAGCCCTGTGGTATCGAGACATCGAGCCAACTCTTCAGTGGTACGCAGCGATCTCGGTGAGCTTCCGAGATCTTCTCATGCTGATTAAGGACCACATTGAAGTCTCCCAAAATGGCCCAAGGGCTCGTGGTGTGACTGTTGAGATTGGACAGCTCGTCCCAAAGAGCACTTCGACTTCTACTGTCGTTGTAAGCGTAGACAAAGGAGGCGAGGAAGTTTTTCGAGGTCGCGACCTCAGTAAGGAGGCAATGAGTAATATGAGGGGAGGAGTATAAGACTGAAAGGTTGACCTTGGAATCGTTCCAGAAAAGCCAAACTCTGCCGTAATGGGCGCCAATGCTGTTTGAATGTCGCTGCCATCCGTGTAGAGTTAGATCAGCCACTTTAGCTTCACAAGTCGGGTTCACTCGAGACTCAAGAATGGCAATGATGCTTGCATGAGATTTTCTTGCTAGCTCTCTCACTGCCTGCTGTTTGTGGTCTTGGTTGAGACCCAGTATGTTCCAACTGATTATAGTTGTGTCATTCCTTAATTACTTGTTTCAAGCTTGTCTTCCCAATCTCTAGGTGCAAAGAAAGAGATGCAATAAGTGTGGGGCTGGAGGGAGGTAAAGGTCGATCAGATAGGAGGGGAAGGAGTTCAAAGGAAAGATTGGGAGAGGAGTTTTGGCTAGGTGATTTAGTGAGGAGCCACCTTGGCTGCAAAGGACTGGTCGCGGGGGTAGATGAGGTAGTCTCTACCTCTTTTGCAGCAGCGGGGTGGGGTATGGGGGTTAGGGCCTCTGGTTGGGTTTGAGGAGGTGAGGTTGGATTAGGTGGTGGCAAGAGAGGTGGCTGATGCAGCGCTTCAGAAAGCGCCTTATGAACACTGGTGTCAAACGTAGTTGGTGGCAAGGCAGCTGGCATGTGCTTTCCTTTTCCTCTTACCTCCTCCCTCTTGAGTTTTGGTCCGCTCTTTGCTTTGCAACCGTTCAAGTCTTGGCGACTCTCATATACAAGTGGATTAATTCAATCTTCTCAACAACTTATATATTAGAAATATTAAGTATAGTGGGGCCTAAATTATTGAGGAAAATAAAAATTCAAAAACATCAAAAATTGATATATAATTGAATAATAGATTGACATGTGGTAAAAGGTCTCTTTTTTAAGATATAGATAGATTATAACGTATGCTTGAAATGTATATCGATTGTGAATCGAGCTGGCCGAGTGGCCGACGATCGAATCATAGAATTGCAATGGATTTAAAAGTTGAAATTTGAAAGTATTAATGAACCATGGACTAATAGATCGTTCAACTAATCGAATTAAATTTGATGAAGCACCGACGTGGAATTAATATGGTGGCTAGCTTAGCCGGTATATCCACGTACTTACGTGATATTAGGTCAATCTATGTTTGAAATTTTAGCTCCTATGTGACCCACCGCCCACAACCTAACGCTGTTCTTCCTAATTCCTATAAATAGGGTGCAAATCTAGTGCTTGATTCACAACAACAATCACTTGAATTGTGTTAAGTGAAGAAAAGAAAAAAATCATGGGGAAGCTGGTGAGATGTTTTGGGTTACTAGTTGTGTTGATTGTTGCAGGATTAGCCAATGGGAGGGAACTTGAAGAGGTAACCAATTATGGTGGTGGCCTTGGCGGCGGAGGTGGGTATGGAGGAGGAGCTGGCGGTGGACTAGGTGGTGGTCAGGGAGGTGGTATTGGCGGGGGCTATGGTGGTGGACTAGGGGGCGGTCATGGAGGTGGTATTGGTGGTGGATATGGTGGCGGTGCAGGAGGTGGAGCTGGCGGCGGCTATGGTGGTGGTCGTGGAGGTGGAGCTGGTGGAGGCTATGGTGGTGGTGCGGGAGGTGGAGCTGGTGGTGGCTATGGTGGAGGTGCAGGAGGCGGAGCTGGTGGCGGCTATGGTGGTGGTGCGGGTTCCGGTGTCGGTGGAGGTTATGGAGGAGGAGCCGGCGGTGGTGCTGGTGGAGGATATTAAATACGGGATCGAGAAGCTTGAGTGGATGTAGTATTAATCATGCTTGTTAAAGTGTCAAATCACGTAGATTCTTTACACATGCATGTGCATGACCTTAATTAGTCGTTTCTATTGTTGTACGTTATGTTTGAGCAGGTAATTGCTCTACTATAACCTGTCTTTACCAATTAATGATTATATGAATAAATGATGTTTTATAATTATGGTTTTTGGCCTCGTGTATACGATTTTCTTCTCTTTTTTCCTTAGGTAATTTAATTAGAATCTACATCCCCGTACGTTTATGATAGTAGAAGGTTGTTAGTTAGAACAAGCAGCTGAAATTGTTTCATAGATAGTTTCCTTACGCAGCGGAAAAAACAAAAGCAGAATATAAAAAATTTCCTTACGCAGCGGAAAAAACAAAAGCAAAATATAAAAGACACAATAACTTAAGGACAAGATCCTTATAGAGAAATCTTTCTTACACAACAACCTATTGGTGGTTCTTGTCTAGAAGTGGAGGGTATGATCCGTCCAAGCCCGAACTATATTCTTATTGTATATATTAAGTCACACCTTCTCCACGTATACAATCAGTGTCGGTCGCCATCCTCTCTTCAATTCTATATACCTTTCTAAATGTTGCCTCTGTGGTGGACGAAAATAACACCCAACATGCGTTTGCAAACCCGCGTGAAAACCCCAGTGGATTTTAAGAGTTGGCAAACACCTTTAGGCCGTACGCCAAGATTTGTTGTCGATCTAATGTGCACCCAACACAACAAATGTTGTACTCCATCCCCAAAAACTTCTTATCGCCTTGATGAGAGCCTTCTCTCGATCTGTTACGATTGCATTCACTTGGATTCCAAGGTCGTCGTACACTAATTTCAATTGACTTAAAACCCACCTATAACTAACGACATCTTCGTTTGACATAAATGCAAACCCGATGTTGAATGTATTTCCGGTTCAAGTGAAGCCAACCATCTCCAATAAAGGCATGTCGTACCTAGCAAAAGAAGTTATTTTAAACAATTATAATGGAAAAATACGAATCAAGTCGATTACAAATTAAAATAACGTACCTATTGGTCTTGTATGTGGAGTCCATAATGAGGACATAAGGAAACATCTTCAGCATGCACAGACTCGTAGGGTGGACAAAAACAAGACATTCATAACATCTGAACCCTTTACCCGTCTTGGATGGACAATGTATCCTCGGTCTTTCAAGCACTTTAAAGACAATTGTGTCACCGTCAGTTCTCCGCAATCCTCAAGTATTACTTCTCCCTCATATTATAGATTTGTCTAATTGAGGTCACATTTCCCGGGTACCTTGCCCTTAACTCTTGAAGTACCATCTTAGGACTGGCTAGATATAAGAACTTCTCTTTCACAAACTCCTTTTGCTCAACTGTTAATCGGCCAGCATATGGATGAGCTACTTACCAAGCTAGTTGGGAGACGATGATTGTGTTGTCCGCATTTTACCGTTAAGACCCATCTATTTTTTTCCTTTATTTGTATCCCATTCAATTCAAACATGCATCCACACTTCTTGGTTGGAGTATCGGTGAGTGGCTTATAAGTGCTCCTATTTTCTGGTCCGGGCAATACCCTCTTACCACATCTATATTTACCGGCTAAGTCACAAGTGTGTATGACCCTATTTGGATTTGAGTTTTTAATAACTAGGACAAAAAATTTCGACACTGTAGTTTTCCTAGTCCAATCAAGCATTTCTCTTCGATCATTCCACAAGCCATTGTAGTGGAAAGCAATATAAAATCTATTCTGACGACCTATGATTTGAAAATGTATAAATAGAATATTAGAAATTAAACTATCCTAATACTATAATTTCAAGATACTGCATTCATATTTTTAACTAAGAAAAATATGTATGAAAAATACTTTTTCTGGCTCGCTTAATGCATCAGATTAGGTTCCGTAGTCTTCTCCCAATACATCTTCCTCATCCTCGTCTATATAACTATCGTTTGATGACGAATCTTCCTCCTCGTCGGGATGATAATCTCTCGATGACGACTCTTCCTCTCTGGACGACATTTTTATGTAATGATGGAATGGAGGTTTGTAAAAAATGAGAATACAAATGGGTATTTATAAGAAAAAATTTGACCGCTTTATTTAACCGTTGGAGTACAGCAATTCTAGGATTTGCGTAAACAGTTTCACGAATCCTGGACACGCGTGTCCAACGGCTACATTTTCCAAAATGTTGCCGTTGAACAACCGCGAAGGCTGGATTCGCGACCCATTTATCACGAAGGCAGGGTTCGTGGGTTTTGAGGCCTGAGTCCGAAATTCTTCTTAAACTCCGTTTTACCCTTCAGTGAATGCACAATTTGCGCAAAGGTTGGATTCACGTAAATGTGTGTGTGCTTACAAACTTCTCCGTTTGCGCAAATGAAAAGCCTAATTCTCATTTATATGTCTAAAAGGCTGGTGAATATTTAAAAAGTGATAAGATTAAAATGAAATTTAAAATTTTGAGTTTAATTAATAATTTTTTAAAAAAATTGTACAAAAAGTTAAAATTAGTACGTATTTTCAATTGGAGTGAGTATATAATGTATGTGGCAAACACCAAACATAGTCAAACGTTGAAACAGTCGTTTCCCACCAAAAGTCAAAAGATGGGTCCTTGACTCCTTGCACATTAAACCCCTCCCATATTTATAAGACGGTTGAGAAGATAAAAGCAAGAAGTCAAAATGTAGATGCACCAATTTTGCTCCTTTAAATTTAATTCAATTGACTAAATATATACAGCGATGGGAGCAGAGCTGAAGGGAGCAGGCCCCTCTGTCTCTCCGAAAACCGGAGGTGATAGAGGTGGAGTGGTGAGTTTCGATCGTGTTTTCTTTATATTTTAAAGATTATTAATCATTGGATCGGCCCTAGTGATATATCATATATGGGCATTGGGCAAGCATAAACCATATACGGTTTTGTGTCCAAGTCTCGCTTCCATAAGTGTCAAGATTTACGCACCCTTGGCTTAAATCATATACGGTGCGACCAAGAGACCCAAAAGAACATAAAACACAAAATTATCGAAACAAAAAGAACGAAGACAAAACAAAAACGAAATCTAAAAAAGAACAAAAACAGAAGTAAAACGAAAATAAAGAACAAAAACAAACACGAAAACAAAAACAAAAACAAAGGAAGAAACCCAAGCTTCTTAAAACCCCACGTGAAATCCGTCTGTCCATGCAACTAGTTGTTGTTTACCATTCAGATCTTCTCCCTCCAATTGTCCCTAGTTAAATACTGCCGAATCCGCTGAAATCCCCAACTAGCTGATATCTTGTCTAATATTAAGATAAATAGATGATTTTAGTGCCATCGACACTTCAGAAATATCGACATATCTTGTCGTGATCAGAAAATCACCTTCATTATAATATAAATTAGAGTTTGCGGAATGCACGTTCACGTAACTGAACTTAAAATTTAGACGTTTACGTGCGAGCATGTTACATGTGAGGCATGTTGGGAAAATTCGTCACCTACTAGCAAAAATAGTGGCAACACAGATCCACAAGAGAAATTAGAAACAAACAAGAACAAGAACATAGGAAATTTGTTGACCCAGTTCGTCAGAATGACTACATTTGGGGGCGTTACCAAGCTAGGGATATCCACTAGATTTGAGACTTACAAGGATTACAAGACCTGTTAGTCTAACCTAATCTCTCTAGCACTCTGATTTTTCCCTCTCTTTCTGCTCTCTGGTTTTCAACACACTAATTACAATAACATTGATAGGTTTAAATAGAAAACAAAAGGCCAAAAGAAACCCTAGAAACTCGTGCAACTTGGGCTCCATGAAAACACACGTTTCCCCGGACCCGACCAATTACGCGGGCAAGGCCCCCAATTACGCGGCCACGCAATCCCGGTCCAACCCGCGCTTTCGGCTTCTGCTAGAATTGCGCTAGCTGCACTATCAAAAAACGCGCCCGCGCTTTAAGCAAGCTATCCCGCGCTTTCAGTTCCGCGATCGCGGTACTGTTCATCCGCCCACTTTTGTCTTCTTTTCGGCCTAAATCGAATCAGGCTCCAAAACCTAACAATCTCCCACCTGGAGACTGATTCCAATTGTAATTGACTTCTTTAGCAGCAGTCCTTCAGTGTTGGTAGTGTCGGGCCTCCAACTTACGTAAGCTCGTCTGAAGCCTTGCCAGACCTCGGTTCCTCAAGCTTTTCAACAAGGTTTTCTCCCACCACACTCGACACCTGTCATATGGTCTCCTCCTTGCAAGCTTCCTCCTCCTCTGCCATGTTAGCCCACCTGACTTTCTTGCCAACTGTACAGTCATCTGGCTCAGCTAACTCAGCAAACTTCAGATAGAACTCAGAGGATGAATCTCTATCCAGTTCTTCAATGATCTCCCGACCATCGGTCCGTAGCTCTTCCTTCAAGGCCTCCTGCCTACTAGAAACCATTGTCTTTCTCCCACTAGAACTTGTGGAACTTAGAATCAATACATCATCATCTCCAAGATAATCTGCTATTCTATTTTTTCACTTCTTCTCTCCAGATGCTTGACACTCGTTCTTGTAGTGACCAAACTCCCCACAATTACATCACTTGATCTTGCTCTTGTCCTTGGTAGTCTTCTCCTTCCCCTTGAAATTTGACCCACCATGACTAGATCTGCCCTTATTCCCTACATTCAAAGCTGATCCAGATGCAGGACTTGAGTCCTTCCTGCGAATCTCTTCGTTCATCACCAAATCCCTCACATCATCAAACTTGAGTTTCCCTTTACCAACCGAAGCACTAATAACAGTAACAGCTCCGCTCCAACTTTCAGGCAAAGAAGAAAGTAGAATTAGGGCTTGTACGTCATCATCGAATTCAATCTCCACCGACTCTAGTTTTGCAACCGTCGCGCTGAATTCATTCAAATGCTTGGATACCAGTGTGCCCTCCCACATCTTCTGGTTAAACAACCGCCTCATCAAGTGTACCTTGTTCATCGCTGATGGCTTCTCATACAATGCGAACAAAATTGAAAGCAGTTCCTTTGTCGTCTTAGCCTTCACCGTGTTATGGGCTACGTTCCTGGACAACGTCAGACGAATTGCCACTCAACATCATGCATGTCCTCCAGTTGCTTTCCAAGAGACAAGTGAAGATATTTACCATAGATGTAATCTTCCATCTGCGTCTTCCAGAAGCCAAAGTTTGTCCCATCAAACTTTTCTACTGGGATCTTTCCGGTTAGTGCCATCGTAGGAACCTGCAGCTTTGATACCAATTGTTGGGAAAATTTGTCACCTACTAGCAACAATAATGACAACACATATCCACAAGAGAAATTAGAAACAAACAATAACAAGAACATAGGAAATTTGTTGACCCAGTTTGTTAGAATGACTACGTCTGGGGGCACTACCAAACCAGGGATATCCCCTAGATCTGAGACTTACAAGGATTACAAGACCTGTTAGTCTAACCTAATGTCTCTAGCACTCTGATTTTTCCCTCTCTCTACTCTCTGGTTTTCAGCACACCAATTACAATAACATTGATAGCTGTAAATAGAAAGCAAAAGGCCAAAAGAAACCCTAGAAACTCGTGCAACTTTGGCACCAAGAAAAAACATGTTTCCCCGAACCCGGCCAATTACGCGGGCAAGGCCCTCAATTACGCGGCCGCGCAATCCCGGTCCAACCCGTGCTTTCGGCTTCTGTTGGAATTGCGCTACTTGCACTATCAAAAAACGCGCCCGCGCTTTAAGCAAGCTATCATGCGCTTTCAGTTCCTCGATCACGGTACTCTTTACCGCGGTCGCGGTACTGTTCATCCGCCCACTTTTATCTTATTTTCGGCCTAAATCGAACCAGGCTCCAAAACCTAACAAGGCAATTGAGCTCCTTGAGACTATGAACTTATAGGGTAAATGACCTTTACAAGATTAATGGCATGTTTGACGTTTCTAGCATAACCGAACAGTTGTTCTTGATAACCTCCATGTTACAAATTGTCAAAAACTTCTATATTAGAAGTTATTATAACTGTGGGAAGCTTGTAATAACGTTGGGGAATTTAAGAGACGACCATATATAATTGTCCTAATTGTCAATAATTTGAGACGACCATATATATATGAGTGGTAGTGCATAAAAATTTCGCCTTTAATGTACTAATTTAATATTTTTTAATTTTGACTCTCTTCTTCACCTTCCGTTCCAACTTCATCTTCAACCTAGAACTTGCAAAACAATAGACCAAGGGAGCGAGGACCCCCTAATCCACCTCCGATGCCTAAGTCAAAAGAACAGTCTTCAATCGAGCGCCAAGGTAAAGACAATAAAGCTAGAAAACTCAGTGAGTATGAGTCTTTCGGAACAAATAAGCTAAGAAAATATTATCCGTTTCAATCTCTGAGCGCGTGTTTTCATATGTTCTTCATACACGACGAAGACGTGTATTTATAATGGAAGAGAGAGAGAGAGAGAGAAAGGGAGGCGGAAAAATCTTTTCCTTAGGGCCGGCCCAATGCCTTAAAGCCTAAGCAAGCGATATCTTGCTCCCTACTCCAAACGAAAGTTCTATCTCTTCGTTAAGATAAAATCTTCCATTATGTCATATAACCACCATATTTAATTTTATAAGAAAATACTAAACGATATAAAAAACATAATAAATAAATACATTTATGGCGGTTGATAGAGAAAATAATAATAATGGTTAAATTTTACCTGCTCACAATAAACTATTACCATTTACTAGTATATGACATCTTACACTAGTTAAGATCTAAGAAATACCCTTCCCCACTCAAGGGGAATACTTAACAAGCTAGGATATCACCATTTATTAATTAAAAAAGTAAAGTAGATTGAAAGTAGGCTGAATATATTTATACAGCAACAATATTGATCCATTATAGTTTCGCTTCAGTGGAATCTAGGAGACCAAGATGGAGACATTCCTGACCTGACATAAGAGGGTGCGCCCAACAAACCCGAGAGGAACCACACAAGGGGCAAGAATACATTTATACTTCATCTAATATCGCTTAAAATTATTCATGTACGCTTAAAATTCTCTAAGGTACGGTGGTCGATGTCTCACTAAGTCGATCTCCTAATTTCTTTCCTTTTTAAAAAGAAAAATATACGCTTAAAATCAATATCGCTTGTAAATGAATATTAGCATGGATATACATCAGGTCGACGATCACAAAGTAAAATGAAAATAGATTTTGAGCTTGTTTGATGACAATACATGAAAACATAAATAAAATGAAAATGAATCTAGTTCATTATAAAGACATAATATTTTGATCGAAAGAAATTCTGTTGCTTTGTCTAGCCTCATTGTTCATCAGAACTCTCCTCCATGCACATAAATATTATTTTAGATTTATAAAATTTATTTTTATGTATGATAACACAAAAATTTAACTAGATTTATTTTCTTTACGTTTACCTTCTCGTAATAGGGCAAGCCCAAATCTACCCTTAACTTAGTAGTTGAAATTTGAAAGTATTAATGAACAGGACTAATCATCCAACTACTTGAATTAAATAACATAGAGCACCGACGTGGAATTAATATGGTAGCTTAGACTGCATATCCACATGCATGATATTAAGTCAATATCCATGTTTGAAATTTTAGGCTCCTAACTGGTCCACCACCTAAGGGTATTTTTCCTATAAATGGAGTGCAAATCCAATGCTTGATTCACAACAACAATCACTTGAATTGTGTTAAGTGAAGATCAAAGAAAAAAAATCATGGGGAAGTTGGTGAGATGTTTTGGGTTACTAGTTGTGTTGATTGTTGCAGGGTTGGCCAATGGGAGGAAACTTGAAGAGGAGACTAATTATGGTGGTGGCCTTGGCGGCGGAGGTGGTGGTGGGTATGGAGGTGGAGCTGGTGGTGGACTAGGCGGTGGTCATGGAGGCGGTATTGGTGGTGGTGCAGGAGGTGGAGCTGGAGGCGGCTATGGCGGTGGACTAGGAGGTGGTCATGGAGGCGGTATTGGTGGTGGAGCTGGCGGTGGTGCGGGAGGTGGAGCTGGTGGCGGCTATGGTGGTGGACTAGGAGGTGGTCATGGAGGGGGTATTGGTGGTGGAGCTGGAGGTGGTGCAGGAGGTGGAGCTGGCGGCGGCTATGGTGGTGGACTAGGAGGTGGTCATGGAGGCGGTATTGGCGGTGGAGCTGGAGGTGGTGCAGGAGATGGAGCTGGTGGCGGCTATGGTGGCGGAGTAGGAGGGGGTCATGGAGGCGGTATTGGTGGCGGTTATGGTGGTGGTGCAGGAGGAGGAGCTGGTGGTGGAGCAGGAGGAGGTCATGGAGGCGGTATTGGTGGCGGCTATGGTGGTGGTGCAGGAGGAGGAGCTGGTGGTGGCTATGGTGGAGGTGCAGGAGGTGGAGCTGGAGGTGGTGCAGGTGGAGGTTATGGCGGAGGTGCCGGTGGTGGTTATGGGGGTGGAGCTGGAGGAGGCTATTAAAGATGAGATGAAAGAGCTTGGTTAATAGCTTTAATACGAGTTGTATTATTAATCAAGCTAAGCATGTCAATTAAGTGTCAAACTACGTACGTAGATGTTTGATGTTTCACAATATACATGCATGTGCATGGCCTTAGTAATTTCTGTTGGTGTTACATTTGAGCAAATAATGTTCTATTATCAGCTGTCTTTACCGGCCAATTACAATTTATATGAATAAATTAAGTTCATAATTACGCTTTTAGTTTTATGAATGAGATTTCTTGTTAATTTATACATTATATATCTTGAAATTTATAATATGTCATCATGCTTAAATGGATATGATCGACTCGATACATCATAGTATCATACGTCAAGTTCATCCATTATCATACGATCGAATGATCAATACTTAAATGGTAATGTTTCAACTTAATAGTACCTAACAAACACTAATGAATAATCTAACAAAAAAAAAATCCATACATCTGTTTTATGTCTGTAACATAATTTGTACACTGAATTCAATAGAAGTTGTGTTCATGACTAATCGTTTCCTTAGCTTATAATCTGACGCTACTGGATTAATTTGAAGGTGAACCGCCGAGCAGCAAAACATGGCTAAACCTAGCTAGCTCTATTCTCTAGCTAGGATGAAATCAGTTCAGTTTGCATCAGTAGCTTAGTAAATAAATGCCTGAGAAAGTCAGTGATCAGCATCCTCAATTTCTGTGACATTATGTGAGTGCTGAGTGTTTCTTTGGAGCACAAGACAGCTGTCACTAACTAAGCTCTAAATATACCCAAAAGCACAAGCATTGTAAATAATTGTGTGGTGTCAAAACCTGATTTGTGATTAACGTAAAACAAGTTTATATACAAACTTCTAGCTAACTCTAATTACTAAACTGGCCAACAAGAATATGACATATATTACATAAAAAGTAAGTTAATATATACAATACACTAATACTCCCCCTCAAGTTGGAGCATGGGGATCTTGAATGCCCAACTTGCTCAAAAGAAGATGAAACTGTTGTGAACCGAGAGCCTTAGTGAGCATATCTGCTGGCTGAGAACGTGTACTAATATGAGACATGGAAACGGTGCCAGCAAGAAGAAGATCTCTAATAAAATGACAGTCAACCTCGATGTGATTGGTCCGATCGTGAAAAACCGGATTAGCAGCAATGTGAAGAGCAGCTTGACTATCACAAAACAAACTCATAGGTGCAGTATGAGAGATGCCCAACGAACGAAGCAACTCTTTCAACCAGATAAGCTCACAATACGCGCTTGCCATGGCACGATATTCAGCTTCAGTAGATGACCTGGAGACAGTGTGTTGTTTCTTCATCTTCCAAGAAACCGGTGAAGAATCAAGTTGAACAAAGTACCAGTAACAGAACGACGCGTAAGAGGAAACATCGCATAATCAGAGTCACAATAAGCAGTAAGAGCCAAACTCCTAGTAGAAGACAAGAAAACACTCTGACCAGGATGACCCTTAAGAAAGCGCAGAACACGAATAGCAGCATCCAATGATCAACAATAGGCTCTTGCATAAATTGAGCAAGAGTATGAACAACAAAGCAAATCTCAGGACGCGTAATGGTGAGGTAAATAAGACGCCCAACCAAACGCTTGTACTTGTCAGGAGCCTCAAACAATGGCGCAGAAGAAAGTGCAAGCTTATGATTTTGTTTCATACACTACTAGAAAATGCGCATATAGCCAGGAAATTATAGCCTGGAATATCCTGTGTGGGTAAGTTTGCGGGAAACTGCCACAACATCTCCCACAAATCTCAAATTTTCTGGCTGTTTACCCATAAAATTCACGGTTGGTGCTACATTTGTGGGAATATTGTCGCGATATAAACACACCGCTAAGTCTGATTCTAATTTTGTTGCCATATAGCCATGAAATTGAAGGTTGTGGCTATAGTTGTGGCCATATTGACGCGAATATATTACGAAGCTAAAATCGGTTCTAAATCTATGGCAAATTTGTCGCGAAATAATCATGCAGCTAAGTTCGATTCTAAGTTTGTGGCCATATAGCCATGAAAATATTGGTTGTGGCTAAAGTTGGAGCTATATTGACGCGAATTTATGACGAAGCTAAAATCGGTTCTAAATTTTTGGGCAATTTGTCACGAAAGAATCACGCAGCTAAGTTCGATCCTAAGTTTGCGGCAATATAGCCATGAAAATAAGTGTTGTGACTATACTTGGAGCTATATTGACGCGAATATATTACGAAGCAAAATTCGGTTCTAAATTTCTGGGCAATTTGTCGCGAAATAATCAGGCAGCTAAGTTCGATTCTAAGTTTGTGGCAATATAGCCATGAAAATGTTGATTGTGGCTATACTTGCAGCTATATTGGCGCGAATATATTACGAAGCTAAAATCGATTCTAAATTTCTGGGTAATTTGTCGCGAAATAATCATACAGCTAAGTTCGATTCTATGTTTGTGGCCACATAGCCATGAAAACATGAGTTGTGGCTATAATTATTGCAGCTATATTACCGCGAATATATTACGAAGCTAAATTTGGTTCTAAATTTATGGGGAAATTGTCACGAAAATAAGCATGCAGCTAAGTTGGATTCTAAGTTTGTGGTCATATCTATTAATTAAGCAAAAAAAGAAAAAAGAAATCTTGAAACCTATTATTCAAAAACCACATAAAGACCCCAAATTACACAACAACTGCACAAGGACCTAGTAGCTCGGATCCTCAATTTCTATCAGAAATCGTAAGAAAATAAACAACAAGAATTTTAAAAAACCCAACAATGCACATAAAATTTCTGCCAAGACTTAGCCTAAAAATGCACATACAAAACTTAACCTAAAAATGCACCTACAAAGCTCCCATGTAAATGCATAAATTGTCCAACACAATCTTAGCAAATGTCTTCAACACAATCTCAACACAATTTCAATGTCTTCAACACAATCCTAACAAATGACTTCAAACACAATAAGATTCAAACACAATTTCAATGGGCAACACAATCCTCTAATGTCACTACAACCAAGTTAAGGCATACAAACAAACTACAAGTCTAAAATCCATAAAACCAACACAATCCTCTAAATGTCTTCCTCTTCCTCTTCCTCTTCCTCTTCCTCTTCTTTGCTACAGCCTACGTCCTCATCATCGTCACTAGACAAGTAAAGCTCGACATCTTCATCTTCCATGGTTCGACAATAAAAGATTTTGTTCAAAAGAGTACTCATATAAGGATCCATGCCATTTTTCCTGAAAAACTTCTAAGTTTTGCACTCCTACCATACAAGATATTTACAAGTTAAAAAAGATAACAGAACACCATGGAACACAAGACAAATTAAACCTACTAAGAGTCTAAAAAATGAAAAAAAAAACAGCATGGAACACAAGTCCAAGTAAACCTTAACAAATGAAAGCAAATGTCCAATACTAAAATCTCTTCTATTACATTTGACAAAGTAAACCCTAGATGATAAGTAAGGTAAAATTATGACCTTGAAAACAAACATCATTCATTAGATTCAATAGGCTTGAAGTCATCAATTACTGGTTGAACCTTTGAAGTTTTTCTAGATACGTTCTAGCAGAATATTCATTACTCGAAAGTAAGATGTCGCAAGCCCACAACTTCTCTAACTCTACAAGTCTAAGTCTTAAATAAACACAAATACCAACCATAATCAATCAAGAAATAGGAATACAAGTAACTAGATGATATGGACACGAACACTTAAAAAATGAAAGCATGGTATTATTTTGCTAAATATAACCTTGTATTACTTTTGCTAAATAAGATGAAAGTTTGTACCAAAAGGAGAAGTGTAAACTTGGTATTAATTTGGAGGGGGTAGAGTACAAGTTTATATTAAGTTAAAAGGTGAATTTGCACTTACTTTGTAGTTCCCCGCCCACCACTCGTCGTGACCAATAATTTTCCAGGTACTTTCATTCCACATGAGACCCCCTTCGTTTCTTTGAAAAGACTCCATATCTTCCAAAGCCTATAATAGTGGTTATACCTTGATTGCGTAGTGATTCTCGTGGACAAACACCCAGTCTCAGCCATGAATTTCTGGTGGACATCAACCCAGTTAGGGGGGGGGGGATCATCAAGGGGAGGACTAAGCTCTAAAACAATTTTGAGGAAGATCATCTCTTGGTCATGATTCCAGTTCATTGGCATTGCAACAATCTGTGAAGAAAAGAAATGGAAAAAAATCAATCGTAATTGACAAAATCATGAGTGGAAAAATGGTGAAAGAAAAGTGGTCAAAATATGTATCACATCATATTATAGCAATCAAACTAACTTCATTTAGAGGCCATTGACAATTTAATTGACAAAATCAATCGTAATAGCAATCAAACTAACTTCATTTTATGTATCAATCGTACTTGACAAAATCATGAGTGGAAAAAGTGGTCAAAAGTGATCCAAATATAAACAATTGACACACAAATGGCATGAACAAAGAGATGATCCTCTTCAACCATCATATTATAGAAATCAAACTAACTTCATTTTACTTGTCATCAATTGAAAAGAATGTTTGAGATGCAAAAACAAACATAGAGGCCATTGACTATTTCCAAGGCCTAGAGAGATGAGAAGAAAGGTGCACTGGTATACTCATGACATCAACCAATAATAATCAAATTTCATATACATCAACCAACATACATCCAATGTGTGGGAAAAATACACTTAGTTGTAGAAGAAAGAAACAAGAAGGGAGAGCAACTGTTTAAACCGAAAACATGAGCAAATGGAATCCAAATTCATATACATCTCCCAAGTCCTAACCAACAAAAATGGTGAGGAAGAGCATTTTCAATCAAAACTTAATTTTCAAGCATTTTCATTTCCAACAAAAAATCCAGAATCATAATACTATCAAATTTGCAATCAAAATCCATCACATACCAGTATGAAGAAGAGCATTTTCAATCAAAACTTAATTTTCAAGCAATTTCATTTCCAACAAAAAAAATCCAGATTCTTAATGCTCAACCGAGTAACATAATACTATCGAATTGCATATTCAATTAAAGTTTCATACCAGTATGAAGAAAGTGGAGAAAAAGGAGAGCAAGAGAGGCGATCTGGTCGAAGGCGTTGCAGGTGTGGTGGACGGTGTTGCGCGCCGATCTGGTCGAAGGCGTTGCCGGTGTGGTGGATGGCGTTCGATCTTGGTAGTTTGAAGGAGTTGTCGCTCGAGAGAGATGGAGAGAGAGGTAGATGGCGCTCGTGGTGGGCGACTCGTGAGGGAGAGGCAGAGGGAGATGGAGAACGCAAATGATCGATGAAACCCTAAAATTTGGGTGAGTGAGGGAGATGATGGCCGCTCGATAAATTTGGGCCGGGAAACCCCTAACATATAATCCAAGCATATGGGCCGAATTGAATCTGGCCTTTTAGTGAGCCCAAAATGTATCCGTGGCCATTTTTGTGGCCAATTTCCTGGCTAATTTGAACTTGCATTTTCATTAAATGCTCCTCGTACCAACCTCATTCAATTCTCAACTACCATTGCCTATGATTCGTCAAAACCCTCATTCTCACCACTTGTTTCTCATTCTCTCTCAAAATTCTCCCTCTCACCAATATTCTCTCACAAAAAAAATGTGACTCAAATCTTGAAGATATATAATACTCTACACATTTTGAAGATAATTTAAGAGGTGCACATTTGATTTGGATCAGGTAAGTTAGTTGCAAAGAGGTTTTAGTGTTACAAGTTTTAGATTTAGGGTATTTAGTATATATGTGGGTTTTGCTTTTTTGTTAATGTTAACTTAAGTTTGTTTGGACAAATTTACAGAATTATCGACGGAGAATCGTGATTGGATGTATGATAGATGGCTTCTTGGTGGTGGTGGTTACAATAGCGAATTTGTTGATGGTGTTCAGAGATTTATTGAATTTGCAAAATCTCAAAAGCATTTCATGGATGGGGATAAGATAAAATGTCCTTGTTTGAAATGTAAGAATGGGCGATTTGAGGATGTAGATAATGTCCGCATTCATCTGTTTAGAAAAGGCTTTGTTGACATTTATTATTGGTGGACTACACATGGAGAGTCACCATTTGCCAATGCGCCCCCTTTGGAGGAGTTGTCTTCCACCTCAAATCCTAGGGATATGAATCTCTTTGGGATTGGGATGCATTTGTTTGATAATTTGAATCTCACCCAAAGAATGGTGTTTGATGCAGCTGGTCCAAGTTTTGTTCCACCCCCGTGGTTTGACACAAGCACTTCTTATAATGAGCCTAGTAGTAGTCTTTTAGAGGTGGGTGAAAACCATGACCTTGAAGAAGTAAGTTCCTTAGAACAATCGACAACAGTGTTTGGTCCTGGAGATGAGGACATGTCCTTCTTATCTGAGCGCTTTTCTGATGTATTGAGAGCAGCAGATCGGCCATTATATGAAGGTTCTCACATGTCACAATTAGCTGCTGTTGGATCTTTTATGGAGTTGAAGACCAAATACAACATGTCACAAGTTGGATATGGTGCACTACTTCAAAAAGTCAATGAGGTTTTGCCAAGGGACAACAACTTCCCAAAAAGTTTCTATGAGCAAAAGAAGATGACTAGAGAGTTGGGATTGCCCTAGCAAAAGATACACCTATGCCCCCAAGGTTGTATGTTGTTTTGGAAGGATGATGCTGATGCAATTGAATGCAAATTTTGCCACAGTCCAAGGTATCAATCTTGTTTGTCCCAAAAAGGAAAGCCAATGCCCAATCAAGTGTTACGATATTTGCCATTGATCCCACGGCTGCAACGATTGTACGCTATGGAAGAAACGACTTCAAAGATGAGTTGGCATGCCGAGCACCATGCAGATGAAGGATATATGAGTCACCCGTCTGATGCTGAGGCTTGGAAGCATTTTGATCGAACGTACCCGAATTTTGCCAAGGAGATTCGTAATGTGAGATTATGCTTATGTTCAGATGGATTCTCCCCCTTTGGTAAGTTTGGCAAGACATACTCGACATGGCTGGTGATTGTCACCCCTTACAACCTACCACCAGATATGTGCATGAAGACTCCTTATTTGTTCTTAAGCACTATTGTTCTAGGCCCAAAAAATCCGAAGAAGTTAATAGATATTTGTATGCAACCGTTGATTGATGAGTTGTTATTATTGTGGAAAACGGGTGTGCCAACATTTGATGTCTCTACGGGAAAGCACTTTAGGATGCGTGCTGCACTTATGTGGACAGTGAATGACTTCCCAGCATATGGGATGTTATCTGGGTGGAGCACTACTGGTATTTATTCTTGTCCTCATTGCATGGAGAAGACAAAAGCCTTTCGATTACATAATGGACGAAAGGCTTCATGGTTTGATTGTCATAGGTGCAGATTGGAACTAGATCACCCATTCAGGACCAACAGGAGAAACTTCTACAAAGGGCAAAAGGAGAACGATCCTCCTATTCCATATTTGTCTAGTGAAGAGGTGTGGGAACATGTTCACGATTTGCCGACCGCCATGGAGAGTCCACTTCAATATCCTGATGGTTATGGTGAAACTCATAAGTTCACGAAGAAAAGTATATTTTGGTTGCTTCCTTATTGGAAGCATAATTTGCTCCGCCACAACCTTGACGTCATGCATATTGAGAAAAAATGTGTTTGAGAATGTGATTAACACTGTGTTGGATGTTAAGGGTAAGACAAAGGACAACTTGAGCTCAAGGAAGGACCTACGCTTATATTGTCATCGCCCAGAGCTTCAAGTTGAGGATGACCACAAGGGCCCAAAACCAAAAGCATTGTATGCATTAGATAGAAGGAAAAAGACAACGATGCTTACTTGGTTACAAGGGTTGAGATTTGCGGACGGTTATGCCTCTAAATAAACTAATTTAAATTATTTAATATGTAAGAATTGATTAAAATATTATAAAAATATATTATTTAAAATGTTTTTAATTATAAAAATTATATTATTGTAACAGTCTCGTTGTAACGTTTCATACGAACCTAATATTTAATATACAAATACGAAATATTATTTTTTTACTTAAATAAACTAATTTATTAATAGTCTCATTAAAAACCATACTTGAAAATAAATTTCAAGTTGGGAAAAAAGAGTACTACAAAATAAACTATTATAATAATACAATTTTGAAATATAGCCGTTATTCACTATTATAATAATAATATTGTTTGAAATATAGTCGGTATTCACAATTATTATAATAATAATTTTTTAAATAAAATATAATAAATTTTCAAACTAGGCGTTATTTTGGAATATGTTAATAGCGGAAAATACATAGCGGAAGATTAAAAGTAGCCATTAGAATTAAATATTTATAATTTTACCCTACAAAATTTGGCCTACAGTGGGAGTGGAATTTTTTAGGTTTAGGGTAAAAGGGCATCAAATGGGTATATTCCCCCATTTGGTAGGCTAAAAAAATTTGATCTTTAACCTAGGGTGGGAGATGCTCTTATATTGGTCGATGCGCGCAATTGGAGGAAGGTTGACTACAAGGAATGAAGAGTCATGATTGCCATGTGTTCATGCAAAGACTTCTACCAGCTGCTTTCAAAGAGCTTCTTCCCGTGGGTGTATGGGGGGGCCATTGACAGAGCTAAGCTTGTTTTTCCTATCATTATGTTCATCTACACTTGACAAACAGATAATTGAGGATCTAGAACGGGCTGCACCTGTTTTATTATGCCAATTGGAAAGGATATTCCCACCATCGTTCTTTGATTGCATGGAGCATCTCATTGTTCATTTACCATACGAGGCAAAGTTAGGGGGCCCGGTACAGAACAAATGGATGTATCCAGTTGAAAGATTATTATTCACGTTGAAAGGGAACATGATGAACCCGCAAAAGGTGGAGGCGTCAATAGTGGAATCATATTTGTTTGAGGAGATAACAAGTTTCGCTCAACATTATCCTCAACATCAAGACTCCAATAAGAGAAAGAAAACCACCGCGCATGAGGTGAGTGTGCATCCTCAAATTTCAATTTTCAACCATCCGGGTCGTTGTTGGACGGGTCTTCACTCGGGACAACAAATAAATTTATAAGAAGACCCCGCTGAGTATAGGGGAGTCAGGATCGTTCCACGAGAAGCAAGGTTGTTTGTTTATCGACTCCTAATAGCAAAAATCTAACAAAAACAAGCAAAACACTCACAAGCAGCCTCGTTAACGACGTTGTCAGGGTCGTTAACGAACCACCGCAAACAAAAGACTAAAAATAACGAACTAAACCAGTTCGGTACCGAGTCTACGAACTCGACAACGAATATCACTAAAAAGAATTCAAATAAAAACAAAGATCTAGGATAAGGGATACCACAACATAGTCATGCATATAACTCGTAAGAAGATAAGATCATGCTTTCAAATAGATAAATTCATCAACTTTCATTGACTAATAAGTAAATTAATCTACTTTCATAAACTAATTCACTCAATTGCTTGCTTTGGATCTAAAGCTTGAAACTTTCGTATTCAAACAATATCAACCTTCAAGTCTATAACTTTCTCTCTCAATCAAGTTAAAAACTCAACTCACCTCGACTTTCATCTAGGTCTGAGCACAACAAACAATCAAAAATAGATGGAAGGCATTCAACACATAATCTCACTCATAAAACATGCATAACTATGCCGGGTTTAAACCCCGACCCTAGAAAAGAAAACTACTCACTACTCATAACTAAGAAACAAATAAATTCAACAAAAGAAAACATTGAAAACAAAACACTAATCAAATTAATAAGAAATATTGTCTTACAGAAATTCACAAGAAACCCGAAAAATACAAAATACCGAACCGAAACCACGCCTAACGACCTCGGTAACTCTCTTCCACCGAGCTCTTGATCTTGACTTCGATCCGCCTCTCGCCTCTCTTGGCTCTTCCTCGTCTCTCTACTCATCTTCCTAATTGTCCTCTGATTGTACCCCCTTTTCTAGGTTAATAAGAGGGCTATTTATACTAATAAGGCTAGAAAATAGAACAGACTAAAAGACAAAAACTTTCCTAGAAAGATACAAATAAAATCCTAAAAGATAGAAATAAAATCTAGAAAGATAACAAGACCTAAAATACATAATATAATAACCCAAAAAATTCATAAAAATCACTCTACCGACACGGAATAAATTCCCGCACAGGATCGGTGAGTCACAAAGTCAAACTTCTCGAAAACTCTATCCCGTAGCCTCGTTAACGAGCCTTCACAACCTCGTTAACGAGCCTGGACTTAGCTTTTTTTCAACACTTCTTCTTCAACAACTTAGAATTCGACTTCTTCATCTTGCATTCCTCCATTGTTCATCATAGCACTCTAAATTCAGCTCCAATTAGCACCTTTTCCTTGCTAAAACCTACAATAATACACAAAACGGAGTAGCTTCCATACTTTTCACAAAATATGCAAAACTATCCAAAAACACACAAAACTAACCCTAAATTTATCAAAACTAGTCCTAACAAACTAAGAAAACATACTAAAAACTATACTAAAAATACGAACATCAAAATACCCCATACTTAGACTTGCTTGTCCTCAAGCAATCACTAAACAATAACCAAAACCAAACAAACATACCCATCGAGACATAGCCATCCTCTTAAAAACAACATCAACACATAGAAAAATAACAAATGATTATTAATGTCATCACACACATATATGCACTAAATAGATACAAGAAAATACAATCAAACCTCACAAGGGATAAGGATGTGTTTCACTCAACTCTCAAGTGTTTAAGCTTATAAATATATCTCTCAACTCATCTTATATACAAAAAATCATAGAAATTGGAACTTATATCACCAAATTCTCCACCCAAGATTCGTCAAAACAAGCAAAAATCATCAAAAGAACTCAAGGGGCTCAATGAAAAATTTCATAGAAGCTTCCATTCGGCCGGGTTGTAACGGGGCTTGGTAAAGACAAAGGGCGTGGAAATATTTTGGCTATGTGGTGCTAATAATATCCGGGAATCAAAGACTCCTAAAAACTCACACATCTCACCAAAACACTCATAAAACATACACCAAACTCACTCTCATTATGCACACTTATTCTTTCTCACCCAGTATATCCTAGAAAGTCTCATAAAAACAAAAAGAATCTCTGATATTATCTATAATAAACACAAATGCACTTCAAACTTCTTCCTTTTTTCTTCTTCCTTCTCGTTGCCTCGTTAACGAACCACTTCAGGGTCGTTAACGAACTCCATCGTGTACTCTGCTTCTTCTTAACGACTTCCTTTCTTTTGTGCATCTTTTGCTATCAAGAGATCTTCCTTTTTACAACTTAAAAACAAAGAGACTTCCAATCTACCCTTTCCAACAATCCCTTAATTTCAAACCAATCATAACTTGCACTCAACAAAATATACCTCTCCAATCTAAGTCCTAATCCCCGGATAGGGTCAAGCTTATCTCAGCTAGGGAACAATTTTTGTGGAGCTAAAAGTAAAAGGCTTCAGGCTCAAATTGGGTTGTCAAAAAGAAGGATAATGTAAGGGTGGATATTGATTAATAGGGCTTACAAAAATAAGTTCTCTATCATGTGATTTTCACAAGTAATGAACTATAAATCTTATACGGGTCTCAAATTATAGATAACCATCACAATTCCAAGAGATAATATGCATATAGAGAGTAAATCACACAAGAAAGAAGAGGGATTTTTTATGATCTCCCTATAAGGCCAAAAATAACTCACTAGGTCATAATTTGTTGGATTGCATAACTTATGTTATAAAGTATATGTGCTCAATTTCATCAGATGCTATTCCTTCTAAAAAACAATTTCATAACGAGAATCCGGCTATACTATCAAAGATATGCTTGCAAGGAATTATATGATCATGCTAGCAACTACTATCACAGAACCTAAGAAAGGGATATCTATCAATTCTAAAACTCTTTTTTTTTTTAGATTTTTTCATTTTTTTTTTCATTTTTCATTTTTCAAGGAACAAAGAACTACTTAAGACAAACAAAACACATAAGTCAAATAAGACATAAAACAAACAAGTTCTTCTACTTTCTCCCACCCCATACTTAAAATTACAGTGTCCCCACTGTAAGAAAAATAAGAAGAAGGAAAGAAATAGAAAACAAAACAAAAGAACACAAAAAGAAAAGAAAACATAAAACTTACAAAGTCCTAAAGTAGAAAACAAGGAAACTTCTTCTTCAGGCTGAATCAATGGTTTGGTGGAGGAAATTAGTGCTCAAAGTTCCCCATGAAGTCGTACATCGTCCTCCAGTGCTTTGCATCCTCTACCTCTCTCTGACGATGCCTCTCGTCCTCCATCGACATGCGAGCGGAATAGACAGTCTCCCATCTATCCATCCTCATATGAATGTGGTCTTGCTGGAGGTGAAGCTGTTGCATCTGTGCAGAAAGATCCTCGGCCCATGGTGGCAGCATACTCGATCCTGTGTACTCGGGCTGAGGTGGTGGTGGGTAGTGCGGCTGGAAGTGATCTTGGTAGAGCACCGGGTTATATGGCATGAGTCCATAGGAATTAGGGTCGATGGGAGCTGGCGGCGGGTCGGTAGTTGTCCTCGGGGGGTCGTTAACGAAGCTGGGTGCCTCGTTAGGAGCATATGTAGAAGTCTGGAAATGATCGTTAACGAACCTGGTGGGCTCGTCAACGAGAACATTGGCGCCTAATACTTCTGTGTCGACGTCTTCATCCTCGAAATTAAGCTCCTCCGTGCCTCCCTCTGTGTCGGCTTCTTCAGTCTCGTCCTCAACAACCTCGGTATCCTCAGCTTCATCTTCATCCTCGTCTTCGTCCATTCCTTCTCCTTCTCGCTCGAACCTTGTCTCACACGGCCTAAGTGATAGGTCATCCTCCGGCTTGGGCTCTAACTGGAACGCATGACCCGTCCACGCCTCGTACCAATTTGGTATATAGAGTAGCTCCAACTTGTCAAGGGTCGGTACGACAATGCGGTCTTGAACTTTTGTCTTGAACCCTCCCTCGGCTTGAATGAAAATACCGGATCTATACCAATAATGCTTGTTGAGGAGTTGAGCGTGAGCTGGCGTGTAGCGAGTGAGGTTGACTCCAAGGGTTGTAGCTAGAAGACTAACCAAGTTACCACACCATACCCCTTTGGACTTGGTTGATTTCTCAATGTAGTAGAGCCACTCATACCCCAAATTCAAAGGGTCGGGTTCCTCAAAAAGGATAGTACGAAGACAAGCAACTTCCGTCCTTGTTGGCCTGTTCAGCTCTCTCTTAGGCCAGAATGTAACGGCTAGGACTCGGAGGATGATCCTAAATATGGGGTTGATGATGCTTACCCCGGATAGTGCCGCTGAAGAGGGTTCAACCTCCCCGGTGATGTAGCCCCATGTTCTTGTCACCTTGTAGTCTTTCAAGCTATATTCTCTAGAAGGGTTTGGGAGCTCCAGAATTGCGTTGAACTCCGCCAAAGTGTATTCTCTACTTACATTACCGAGCCGAAACCGGATGCGTCCCGCCGAAGTCTTCGATGGAAAGTTTGTCTCCAAAGTGGCAAGGAACTCAAATGTGAGGGTCGGGAAATGTGGTAGAGTCTCTTTCTTCAGCAAGTGAGGCACACCTAGAATAGCAAAGGCCTCCTTGACATCCGTATAAATCCCCATTTGCTTGGCACTCGTCTTTGAAAACCACCGAGTGTTGTGGTCCTTGTCTAGGATGGCATTGTAACGATTCGCTTGCCCTTGAGTGCGCAATATCACATTGTCCATGTGAGGTGGAGATGGGGACCTCTGGTTCCTCCTCTTCTTCTGGGCTCGAGTAGCGGGTCTGCTTGAACTTGCCATGTGATCTGCAAAATAATCACGATTTTCCAAGATAAGATCCACTCAAGTAGATTAGACAAGAGACCCCATACTTGGTCTCAAAATAACCTTCGGAATTACTCGTTAACTACCCAATTGGTTCGTTTACGCATCTGGACTGGTTATTGATCCTTTTGAAGATACGCAGGGTCGTTAACGAGCCTGGGTAGGTCGTTAACGAGCTGCCGAGAGCCAGTTCACAAAATTCTGAGTGTTATCAATTTTAAAAATCAAGCCATAAATCAAGCATGCATCCTCTATACTCCTTCACTAGACACACAATCGGGAATACTCACCCCATACTTGCTCAATTACCCATCCCGAACATGCTAATTTTACCCAAAATTAATCATGGCAAAGATTGAACTTAATACCTAGAACAAGGAAAATTCATGCTTTTCTTAATCAACTTATTGCAATGGAGAATCTAGCATAAATAATCTTCCCTAGATCAAGAACCACTATGCACAATCAAAATTCATGAGCAAAATCAAAACATGCAAATCGACTCTCTCTATAAACACAATCCAAGTATGAAATTTCTACCCTAAAAGCCATGAATCATGCAATATAGAGTTAGGGTTTAGAAATCATACCGGAAGATCGGGAAATTGAAGAACAAAAGATGGATTTGGAGGGTAACGAGGTTGGGTCTCGTCGGTGGGAAAACGGGGTTTCGGGCTTCGGTAACGAAGGCGTCTCCGACGGTCGGTGGCTTGGGAGATTCCGATCGGTGGTGAAGGTCATCGGTAGGGTTTGGAGGATTTTGGAGTTTTGAGATTTGAGGGTAGGATTTTTGAGAGTTTAGAAGGGCTAAATAGGAGAGGGTAGAAATAGGAGGGGGGGGGGTAGGTAATGGCGGCTAGGGTTAACAAGGGAGGGGGTAGAAGATAGACGATAGATCTAGGGTTTTAATAAAAACTTACCTGCCCGAGTCGGTTCGCCAAACAGGGTCGTTAACGACCCTGGGTGGGTCGTTAACGAGCCGCCGTAGCCTCCTTGAGTGATTTTCGAGCCCCTTTTCTGCATCTTGTTAGCTCAAAATTTATCCTAATTTTATATCCTAAAACTACTTAAAAAAAGAACTCAAAAGAAAGCTAAGAAAAAGAATCTAAAAAGAAAGAAAAATCTAGTCTATACTAAGAGCGGGTTGCCTCCCGGAAGCGCTATTTTTAACGTCGTTAGCCTGACGTACTTATCTTGGCTCAAGGTGGCTCTTTTGCAGCTATGTTGGGGTCTTCTGGTACCCCATACTTAGCTTTGTAAGAATTATTCGCTTGAGTTACTAAATTAGGTCCCTTTTCTTCTATCAGTATGCCCGGTATTCCTACATGATTGTTAGTGAAATCCGAAAACCAAGGTGGTTTGGATTCCTCTGTAGTACATATAATGGGGCATGGTGTTGGAACAAAGTATGAAGAATAGTCATAACCAGTATTAGCGAACTCACAGTTAGAGTACTCACCTTGATTATACCTTTGCATGTGGGCCAATGTGACTCGGTAGGGACTTTTATGAAATTCTCCTTTGTTTTGGAAATTGGAGGAGGCTTGGTGGGATCAGCTGTGTCGAGTTTTGGCTGGGTTAACTCAATTTGTGCGACCGCAGTTGGGTCATTGGCATTTTGATCCAGGCTGAATTCCACACGTTCTTCTCCAATATCAAAAGTAAGAAGTCCCTTCCGCACATCTACCCTAGCACCTGCTGTTGCTAGGAATGGTCTGCCTAAAATGATAGGGACGTGAGGATCTTCAGGCATATCGAGGACAATGAAATCGTTCGGTATAAAGAATTTCCCGACTTGAATAGGATAGTCTTCCACGACTCCTGTGGCTTTGACACATGATCCATCTGCCATGAAGAGGTTCATATCGACAAGCTCTAGTGGTCCCATGTTAGCTTTAGACCAGATTGAGAGAGGGAGCAAACTAGCACTGGCTCCCAGATCACATAAAGCTTTGAACTTATGGTCGCCTATGCCAATCGTTATTGCAAATCTCCCTGGGTCACCCAACTTTTCCGGTAGAGCTATAGATCTAACTTCATCCTGCAGCTCTGTAATGGATCGTTTCATGCTAAGAATGTCTTTCAAAAATTTTGTGTAAGCAGGCATTTCGCTTAGGGCCTTATCGAATGGGATGGAAATATTAATGCCTTGAAGAATCTTTACGAAACGCTTGAACTTACTCTCAGTAGAGTCCACAGATTTCTTAGTGGGAAATGGAAGAGATTTCACCATCCTCGGAACCAAGTTAGGCTCGAGAGGTGATGCTACCGGGTCGACAATAGGGTCGTTAGGTACGCTCGGCGGGTCGTTACCGACCCTGATGGGGTCGTTAACTACCCTGGGATTTAGAGGGGGGCTCGGATTAGAAAACTTACCTGGAATAGGGTCGTTAAGTACCCTCGGAGCCTCGTCACCACGGAGTGATGGCTCGATGGTTGCCCTCGCTGGCTCGTTAACGAGCTATTCCGTGGCGTCCTCTTCTTTCTTTTCCTTAGCTTGGACACGCTCCGGTAGTGTCTTTCCGCTCCTTAGGTGTACCGCTGCTATTTGTCCTCTAGGGTTCTCTTCAGGACGCCCTGGAAGTTGCCCCTGTGGTCTTGGAATTTGTGCAGCAAGGTTCCCTAGTTGGGAATCAACATTCTTCTTCCATACATCGAACTCTCCCCATCTTTTATTTTGGTGGTTAAGGTTGGCTTGAACTTCATTAACTTTGTTGTGAACTCCGTTAATGCTTTCTTGTAGCCCTTGTACCCAAGATGGTGGCTCCTGATTGCCTGGAGGTCGATAAGGCGCAGGTCGTCTTTCTGGTGGAGGCGCTGCATAGCTTGGATTTGGATTCTGATTGCCCCACGTCTGATAGTTATTTGACCTGTCAAAATTACTAGGTTGGTTCTTGTATGGGCCTCTCATGTAGTTCATTTCAGCAATTGTCTCAACGGCTCTTACCTGCTCTATGTTAGTGCAAGCAGAAGTACTATGGGCAGAAGAACCACACTCTTGACATGATTGAGAGGATTTCAGAAAACATACATGTTTCTTCAGGCAGTTGACCTCGTCTTGCAGGAATTGACTTTTAACATCTGGGTCAACTTCTTCTCGGTTAGGTACATAGAGACGTTTCTGAGGCTGAGGAGTTTGTTGGGTTCCATACATGGCATCATAATTAGACAGCTTATCCAGCAATTCCCATGCAGCTGTAGGGTCCATCTCTATAAAACCGCATGCAGTATGCGTGTTAATGTAGTTCTTGGTCTCTGCGTTGATACCCTGGAAAAAGATTTCTTGGAGAACATATAAAGGTTGCCCGTGAGTGGGGCACTGTCTAAGCATCTCTTTGAATCTTTCCCATGTTTCAACGAAAGTCTCATTAGGCAGCTGGTGATAGGAGGTGATGCGCTTTCTAGACTCCGTTGTCTTAGCATGAGGGAAAAACTTTGTAAGAAATTGATCTTACAAAGCTTTCCAAGTCCTGATAGACTTAGAGGGTAAGCTCTCCAACCAGCTCAGGGCCTTTCCAGTAAGAGACCACCTAAAAGCTTTTAACAGAACATATTCAAGTGAGACACCTTCAACAGCTATGGTGTCACATAAATCAAGAAAATTTCTAATATGCTCCATAGGGCACTCAGTAGGTTTCCCTTCAAATTGAGCCGGCTTAATTAAGGATATAAATTGAGATTTAATCTCAAATGGTTTCTCTATCTCCGGAAGCACGTTTGGGGATTCTGGCACCCTCAGTTCTGGATGCATGTACTGTTTGGCATTCCTTGGATAGGCATTCAACTCTTCTTGTAGACGAGCATTGGTAGCTCGTTGACGCTCAGCCTCGGCAGCCGTGCCTTCCTTCTCAGTTTTCAACACCTCCATCTATGTTTGGAGGACTTCTAGTTGACGAGCCAACTCTTCAGGTGAGTCAGACTATTTGGATGTCCGATGCAAGTGGAAAATGCAAGGCTATTTGGATATCCGATGAGTCAGACTTTCATGCAGCACATACATACATCCTACTTAATTGTAGAGAGGTCGATTCTTACGTCGAGTAAGTCAATTGAACTTGTATATATATCTATATATGTTATTTTAGTCATGTATAAATAGTTGAGTGAAACTTAGAAGTACTAGTCTTATGTTGTTCTTTCCATGTGCAGAGAATTTCAACACACTGTAGGACAAGGAGATCCGCTCGGACTTACCAACTATTTTTGTACATTGTTTCATGAAATTGTAAGTACTAGTGCGTATTGTGTCAACAATACAAAATTCTAACATCACATGTGCATTAGGTCAATATATATATATATATATATATATATATATATGTCTATGTTTTGTAGATTTTGGTTGTAAACGCCCTACACCCCCACTTGAGGATCATGATTTGATAAATAGTTTAGCTTGGGGGTCATCCCGAAAGGTGTTGTAATGGCCATCATATTGCATCAATGGCTATAAATTTGAAACGTTGCAACGCGGAGAGGGAAAGTTAACCATGAATAGTGGTGTGTGTGTGCAAGGTTCTAATGGTGATACACAATCAGATTTATTTGCGTTGATAGAACATATTTTGGAGTTTCAGTTCACTGGGATGTCGTGTAAGAAGATTGTCATGTTCAAGTGTTTGTGGTTTGACCCTAGCCCTAATGGGACAAAAGTCCATCCAGATTACCATTTCAAAGAGGTTAATGTGAAGAGACGTTACAACAACCATGATCTTTTCGTCTTTTCTCAACAATGCATCCAAGTTTACTATCTTGACTACCCTGGTGCACCCCGAAGTCGTGCAGATTGGAGATATGTGTGTAAGACAAAGCCAAGAGCCAATGTTGAGCAACGATGGGTAGAGAGCAATGTTGAACAACCAACGTTTGAGCCATTATAACCGGATGACTTTGAGATTGATGGCTTCGTAGGGTCGACAATTCAATCTTTACCTACAAATCTTAATGATCCAGTTTCTTTGCATGAGGAAGCATACGATGTCGAAAGTGGCGATGATAGCTTCGATATTGCAAGCGACAAAAAAGAAGATGATTTCCCATCGGATTCAAGTTCCGAAAAATATGATTGGTAAATTCTTTTTTCTCCTCATTCTATCATATATGTAATATTATTTGTTAATCACCATCTAGATTTTTGGTTTAGGAGGGGAATATTGAGTTAGGAGGGAAGAATTGAGTAGGATGGAATTTCTCATTTAGGAGGGAAATTCAGGAGGGAAATTTTTGTTTGAGAGTGAAATGGACAAATTTTGAGTTTAGAATGGGAGGGAAATTCCGAAATCTTTGGGCTTGGAAGTATTTTTGGGCTCGAATTTAGGCCCGTTAGTGGAAGTGAGGATTGAGGGTTTAGGATTGAGACCACACTCGCACCACCACACTCTTTCTTCACTCGTTTCTTTCAAATTGTTAGGGTTTAGGTGGAAGCCACGGCGCCCTCTCCCGCAGATTCGGTTCGATCTCCCCGGTAAGGCTCTCGCTCCAATCCTTTCCTGATGTGTTCTTTCATGGATAGAATCTAATCGAGATTGTGTTTTTCATGGCAAGCTCTTGGTGCTCTTTGGAGTTCGATTCTGGAACAAGGCAGCCGTCGATTTCGTATGTCTCTCTCCCTTGCTCTCGCTCAATCCTCTCACTTTCCTTTGAAATGGTGTTCTTTCATGGCCCTATCTAATCGAGATTGTGTTCTTTCATGGAAAGCTCTTTGGTGTTCTTTGGAGTTCGATTTTGGAACAAGGATTTCGTTTGGATTTGGTATGTCTCTCCCTCGCTCTCGCTGAATCCTCTCACTTTATGGGTCCATTTCTTTTTTTGTTGGTTAATTGATCTCTAATCCCTCTCTCCCTTGTTCTTTGGTGTTCATGGAAACCATTTTTTGTTGGGGTTGCTGGTTATTCGTTCAAAATTCTTTGGTGTTCATGGCAACCTTTTTTTGCTGGGGTTTTGGTTTATTCATTCAGTAAAAGGTGCAAGTCCCTAATCTCTCCCTCTTTCTTTTATTGTTTTGCATTTCTTGGATCAATTGCATGCTCAATTGCTAAGTTCTATTGATGTTTTGTTCTATTTCTCTCATTCACTTCATCATGCGACACCTTCGGAGCACATCTCGTGGACGTGCTGGGGTCACTAGTTGCAACTTTGCGCGTGGTCCACCTCTTTCTGCTCCATCTGAGGGTGCTTTAAGCCCTAGAAGCCCTCCTATGAAACGAGCCCTCTAGCTCCCTGTCCGTAGTAGCACAAGGTTTAAAAAATCAACACCACTTGCAGCCCCTCCACCACGAGCTGTTGCGCGTTCAAAGGCTCCTTCAAAAGCTTCCTCACCAGCTCCACCACAAAGAGTTCTCCCTACTTCAAGAACATCTAACCCTAACCTTACTCCTACCCATTCTGTCCGACGAGCACTTAACTCTTCAAAGGCTCCTTTAAATGCTCGTGTAAGAACTCCTAGCCCGGTTCCAAGACCACGAACAAAGCAAGTTGTTGCACCAGCCCTACTACCAGCTGAGGAAGAAACTTATGACCAACATAGTGAGGATGAGTTCAATGTGGATAATGAGCCTGGGGCTGATTTGAGAGGAGATGAAGAAGTTAAGGAAGAAGAAGAAGTTTACAAAGAAGGTGAGGACCAAGATGATGAAATCGTTGAGGAAGAAGAAGAAGGTTACAAAGAAGGTGAGGACCAAGATGATGAAGTCGTTGAGGAAGACGGTGAGGAAGAGGAAGACGGTGAGGAAGAAGAGGAGCAAAGTGAAAGAGAACAACATGTAGGTGATAAAGAACAAGGAGGTACAGAAGAAGGAGATGAAGATCAAGAAGAGGAAGAAGGTACACAACGGAAGCTTATATGGATCGCTGGGGAAGGCAGTCGGTCAGTGCTAAAACTCTTCTCTATTAATCCTAACTTTCATTTTATAGATTACTAATAGTTGTATCCAATTCTTTCTAGGAACTATGAACCAAAGAAGTTAGCGTTTGCAAAGGCTAAGGAAATCGTCCATGACCATAATAGAGGTTCTTGGACCAGTATATCTAGAGTGCCAAAACATGTGCAGACCATGTGGTTTCAAGAGTTTCAGGTTACTTTCTACTTCTTAAAATGCAAAATCCTTTACCTGTGCTTTGTATGACTTGAAGTCTTTTTGTGAACTTCACTTGTCTATAGCGAGGTCTTTTGACGATGTTTCAATCACGTTGATCTTCAACGAGCAAGATAGTTCTTGAGTTCAAGATGTTTTTCGGCCCCTTCTTTCTACGAGGTTCTCCTCTATTTATAGAGGATTGGGGAGTCGAGTTCTCATCATTGTCCGATGTGGGACGCTCGAGATCAGGGCTTCTGATTTCTCCGGAGGCGAGGCAGCCGGTGATTGGCTTGGGGAAGCGGCGTTAGCTGAGTGGTCCTGGTGGGCGGGTGTGTCAATAGAGTCGGTTACGAGGTTGTAGACCTCGCTGAGTGGTCCGAGGTTTCGGAGGGCCTCGCGGGGGTAGGAATTTTGTTTAATTAAATGATGGGTACGGTTGTGGGCCCCAGAATCCTCCTTGGGAACCGCGTCGGATGTGCTCATTTCTTGTGTTCTGGGCCGACTTCTTATTTTACCGTTTTGGACATCATCACAACCCCATGGCCTGGGGGCCTCGTACCGAGGACCGCAGGTCATAAGCTTTGCAGGATTTGCGAGGTGGGTCTTGGAGGTTGAGTGAACATGTTGCGCGGTGTTCTACTCTCGAGGCCCTGTACTTAGGCTTTTCTCTTGCATGTACGGGTGATGCTTCCTAGGCTTGTTCTTCGTATTTTGCTTAATGGGCCGCCCAAGTGGGTTAGGCCCAACGAGCCTTTTGGGAGCGAGGAGAGGCCCAAGCCTGCTTTTATAAGGGCGTCTCTCACACGCTTCCTCTTCATCTTCTTCCCAACATTTTCGCTCTCCCTCTTTCTTCCTCTTCTCAGTTCCCGGTGAGCAGTTTCTTGTGACGGTTACCGATGGCCCTCCGCCATCTTCCAGTTGCACCACCGCCTTTTCCACGCCGATTCTAAGCAAGTAAGTGCTCGACTCCTTCTCTTGTGTTTTCAGTACTTTTTTCTCCCTTCTCGCCGCTTTCTGCTCTCGACGGGAGGCGGATGTTCCCTGGTGTTTCGTGCCGGCGTCACGGTGGTGGAACGGAAGGGGTGAGGGCGGCGCTTACGCTTTCACGACGCCCTTTAATTTCTTATTTTTTCGTTCTTCACCCGTTTCATGCCCTAGGTGGGCGAGGGTTTGCTGCCCGGTGTTTCGCGCCGGCGTCACGGCGGCGAAACAGTGATGGTGTGGGTGGCGTGCGCTTCTGCGCGGTGCCCTCCCCGCCTTTTCTTTGCGTTCTCTCTTGCTTTGCTTTGTGCCCTAGCGGGCGATGGTTGTTTCTCGGTGTTTTGCGCCAGCGTCATGGCCGCGGGATGGTTGAGTAAGGGTGGCGACCGCCATGCCCTTGAACCCTTCGTCCACCAATCGACGGCTGGGTCTCTGTGTTCTCTCATGGTGGTTTTGAATTTTGATATCCTCGGAAACCCAAACGTCATGATGGTTGACTGACGGGACGTTTGGGTTTCCGCCGCTGCTTTCCACCGATGGCTTCCATTTCACCTTCTCTCTCCTCCTTTTGGCGCTTCAACTTCTCCATCGCCGTCCTATCTTGTCAGAGTAGCCCTAGGGTGCCACGTGGCCTTCTCCCCTTATGACCTCGCCCTCTCTTTTTTTGGTTGCTTTGCTCGATGTCTCAACCCCCTTTTTCTTTTTTCTTTTCCAGGTGCTTGCCTTTCGTGGCTTGGACATCGCTCTTTCATGCCTAGGGAAGCTTCTTTGGACCCCCCGCCAGGCTTCGCGTCCAAAGCTCAGAAGAGATCCTACGAAGAGGTTAAGAGCCCGCCGCCAGGCTTCGTGTTCAAAGCTCAAGAGAGATTCTACGGGGAGGTTTCCGAATCCGTAGGGAGTGTAGAGACTAGTCACTCCCAGAACCCGAGGTCACCCTCGTTGGTTTTCAGCAACCCTTCTTTCAGCGACTCCGTTGTTTCCATTAACTCGCGCTTCTCCCGACTTCGCGCATCCTCTGGTGTCGAGATGGCGTCGTCTTCGATTTCTGATGAGGAAGTTGCTGAGGTTATTGTGAGATCGTCCGACTCCAATGAGCCCGCGAGCTTTTTTGCAGAGTACGTCACCGATGCTGTGTCCAGCGTCCCGCCCGTCCTTGAGGAGCGGATCCCTATGTCTTCTGACTCGAAGGAGGCCTTTCTATCCGAAGGGGAGCCCACGACCTTGAAGCTAAAAGACCTCGCGGACGCCGCCAAAGACTTTGCTTGGCCCGAGGGAGTTGAGCTAGCGCTTCCCGAAGGGAAAGGCTGCTCCTTGGCACACTACGAAAGGTGCGTGGTTGTGCATCTATTCAGTCTTCAGGCAGGTTTCAAGCTACCCCTGGCCCAACACATCGTTGACTTCTTGTGGGCCATGCGCGTCTGCCCTGCACAGTTGTTTCCCAACGCGTGGAGGTTGTTGTGTGCCTACACAGTTCGCAGCCACGAGCTTGGGGATGGGCCGAGTCTCGACATCATGTCGAGCTTATATCTTGCGAGGAGGGAGCACGAGTCTTGCCTCATCAATCTTAGCTTTCCAAGCATTAAACTCACCACGGCCCCTTCGAACGTCGGGCCGTGGAAGAAGAAGTGGTTCATGGTTCGAGACCTCACCGAGAGGTATCTCAACTTTCCCACGGCGCCGGACAACTTCGTCCGGCCCAGGGGCACGCACAACGTTACAGAACTTAAGGAACTCAAGGCCCGATATGCTCCGGAGCGCCAGACAGAGTTCCAGGAGTATTTAGCGCAGGACCGGCTTGAGCGGGCCGGCCTGAGTCTCACCCTTCCCCCCCCCCCCCCCCCCCCCCCGCGAGTTTAAAGAGGGTACTTAATTTTTCTCTTGTTCGTTTTTGTTATTTGCCCTTTGTTGTTAAGTAGCGAGGTTAGGAACCTCGCTAGCTTGTTGTGTTTGACTTCTTGTCTTTAGGCCGCGAGGTTGAAAACCTCGCTAGCCTGACTTGTTTCTTGCTTCTTATCTAACTTACTTCCATGATTTTCTTTGACAGTGGTTGATCTATTTGGCGCTCTTACCTCGAAGTCGCAGGGCAAGAAACCTGTGACTTCTTCTTCCAACGCTATGAACCCCCGAAGCCAACAGGGGGTTGTTATAAAGGAGCCAACCGCGCTGGCGAGGCCACCCACCTCGCAGCCTAAGGCCGCACCCCCGACTATGAAGGTGCCCGGGGTGAAAAACCATGAGGGGGCCCCTCCTAAGGGAGACGTCGCGAAGACGTCATCCCAGGCCTCCCGAGGATCCGGCGAAGGAGCCGGGTCCAAGAGAAAAAACACCGAGTCCCCCCGTGGGGATAAAAAGAAGCATAGGGGGGATGGTCAGCGTGGCTCGTCTGGGAAGGAGATTATCCCCTCCTTTAACTTTGAGGGGCGAGCTATCAATGCCGCCGGTATTTCTCCCGCCAAGTGCCACTGCCACGGGCCGGCTAAGGGCGCCTCTGTGAAGTGGGGTCGGGATGAGTGGAAGGAGGAGGCTTCATGGGCCAACAACCTCACCGAGGAGGCCCTTAATGACGAGGCCACCCGCTACTCGGCCATGGCAAACTTCGCTTTTATGAACCTCGCTTCTGTTTGAGATTCGTGTCTTTCTTTTTTCTTAACGACTTTGTGAACTTTCAGCACACCTTCTTCAAGAACTACAACCGCAGCCGCCTCACCCTCCTCTAGACGAGGATGGAAAAAATGGAGGCGGCACTTAAAGTTCGCGTTGAGTACTGCGCAAGGCAAGAGAAGGAGCTCGCCGAGGCTGGGAAGCGGATTAAGGCCGCGGAGGCCGTGGCGAAGGATGAAGCGAGGGCGGCGAGGGACGAGGCGAAAGCGGATGCGAGGGCGAAGGAGGAAGCGACCAAGGAAAATGCCGTGGCCGAGGCCATACAGGGAGAGAACGAGGAGCTTCGGGGCAAACTCTCCGCAGAGCATAACTTTTTTAAGGAGAAGGAGGCGAAGCTTCGGAAGGCTGAGGATGAGATCACCAACCTCCGACAGCGCGTTAACGAACTTAATAAGGAGGTGGTGACCGCGGGGCCCAAATATGTGGAGTCGGCGGAATATAAGGAGGAGCTGCTGGGGAGCGTGCAGAAAATGTTCTGCCAGGCCGTCCGTATGGGGGTCAAGCAAGCGGTTGCCAAGTATGGGCATATTGTCCCCTGCATTTCCTTCTTCAACCCCAACTACAAGGAGACCATGGGGGAAGAAGTTGGGGAGGAGCCCGAGGGAGATTGCGAATTCTTCCTTAAAGAGGATGGGACAGTGGTCTCCGAGGCGCCCTTCACGGAGGACCTCAGCCAGGGAAGTCTGGACCCTGTCGCCACAGGCTCTCAACCCGTCGACGTGCCGAGCTCCCAACCTGCCGCTGCTTCTGCTCTGCCTGTCCTCGACGCTCCTACGGGCCCTGCTACTGATGCTCCGAAAGATGTTGTTGTCGAGGCCTCGAAGGAGTGAAGGGTGTTTCTGGTTTTTTGATGTTTTTTTTTTGTTGGTGGCCCTGCGGGGTCTGTAATTAAAACACCTCGGCCAATGTGGCCTTATCTTATGCGAATTTTCTTTATCTTTACATCATGGGTGTGTTTTGGTCTTTTGTTTTTAATTTACTTGTATACATATCGATCAAACCCCATGGTCCGAGTGTCACAACATGTGGCATCCTCGGGCGACTTCGGGTCTTTTGTTCCATGCCATGGTCATGAGCCTCGCTCGGACCTTGCATGATTTTTTGTATTCCGAGGTCACGAGCCTCGCTCGGACCTTGCATGATGATTATTATGCCGAGTTCATGAGCCTCGCTCAGACTTCGCATGGTTTTCTCCAACCCCAAGCGGGAAGCGAGGGGTGGAACTTAAACTCGATATTCTCCAACCCAAAGAGGGAAGCAAGGGGTGGGCCTTAAACACGAGATTCTCCAACCCCAAGTGGGAAGTGATGGGTGAATTTTGAACACGAGGTTCTCCAACCCCAAGCGAGAAGCGAGGGGTGGACTTAAACACGAGATTCTCCAACCCCAAGCAGGAAGCGAGGGGTGGAATTAAACACGAGGTTCTCCAACCCTAAGCGGGAAGCGAGGGGTGGAATTAAACGAGGTTCTCCAACCCCAAGCGGGAAGCGAGGGGTGGACTTAAACACGAGATTCTCCAACCCCAAGCAGGAAGCGAGGGGTGGAATTTAACATGAGGTTCTCCAACCCCAAGCGGGAAGCGAGGGGTGGACTTAAACACGAGATTCTCCAACCCCAAGCGGGAAGCGAGGGGTGGAATTTAACACAAGGTTCTCCAACCCCAAGCGGGAAGCGAGAGGTGGACTTAAACACGAGATTCTCCAACCCCAAGCGGGAAGCGAGGGGTGGAATTAAACACGAGGTTCTCCAACCCCAAGCGGGAAGCGAGGGGTAGATTTTAACACGAGGTTCTCCAACCCCAAGCGGGAAGCGAGGGGTGGACTTAAACACGAGGTTCTCCAACCCCAAGCGGGAAGCGAGGGGTGGAATTTAACACGAGGTTCTCCAACCCCAAGCGGGAAGCGAGGGGTGGACTTAAACACGAGGTTCTCCAACCCCAAGCGGGAAGCGAGGGGTGGACTTGAACATATAGAGATTTTCATTTTTGAGAGAGATTTGAAAGTTCCACAACCCTTTATTCATAAAACTTGTGAGAAGTAACGAAGTTTAGAGAGTTTACACATAATACTTTTTGAGCCGATCGACGTTCCATGTTTTGCTCAGGGTACGCCCCTCGTTGTCTTTGAGCTTGAAAGCTCAGGGTGCGACCTCCTCGCCAAGGAGGTATGACCCCTCCCAGTTGGGGTCCAATTTGTCACCTTCGGTACGCCTCAAGACGAGGTTATCTGTGGCCAGGAATCGAGGTCTTACCTTCTTGTCGTGGTATACAGCCACGCGGCATTTGTATTCCCTGGAGCGCAGGTCGGCCACCTCGCACAGCTCGTCCCGGAATAGAAACTCGACCTTGAGATTGGCCTCGTTCTCTTCTTCATTGAAATCAAACACTCTCGCCGAAGGGACCAGGATCTCTACTGGGACTAGCGCTTCCGCCCCATAAATTAGAGCGAAAGGCGTTTCTCCGGTTGCATGACGCGCGGTGGTGCGATACGTCCATAGGACGAGTGGGAGAAGCTCTGCCCAACGACCTTGGGCCATGCCCAGGTGCTTCTTTATATCGGACAAGATGCGGGCATTGACGTTCTCTACCTGGCCATTGGATTGAGGGTGGGCCACAGACGAAAACTTGAGGGTTATGCCTAGGTCGAAGCAGAAGGTCCGGGTTTCTTCGCAATCGAATTGGGGGCCATGGTCAGTCATGATGGTCATGGGAACACCAAAGTGGCAGATGGGGTTCTTCCACAGGAAGTCGCAGACCTTAGCCCCCGTGATTTTTGCCATTGCTTGTGCCTCAACCCACTTTGTGAAATAGTCGACAATGACCAGGATATACCACACCTGGCCAACAGCCTTGGGGAAGGGGTCGAGGATGTCCATCCCCCACATCGCGAAAGGGCATGGCGCGTGTATGGAGCGAAGTTGCAAGGTCGAGGCGTGCTGGAGGTTACTATGCTTCTGACACCCGTCACATCGCTGGACATAGGCCCTCGCGTCCTGCAGGAGGGTGGGCCAAAATTATCCCAAGTGGGCAATCTTATGTGATAGGGTTCACCACCCTGGGTGGCCGCCACAGACCCCCTCATGGGCCTCGTAAAGGATGTGCTCCGTCGACTCTATTGGCACGCACATTAGGTTGGGTTGAGCATAGCCTCGGCGATAAAGATAGCCGACGACGACGCAATACCACGCCGCCTGCAATTTCAGCTTCCTAGCCTGTGCGGGGTCCTCTGGGAGGACACTGCTCTCCACATATCGCGTTATCGGGATCCTCTAATCCTCCGCAATAACAAACAGAACCTCGCTGGTCACACTCCGCGAGAGTTTTTTTTCCACCATCACGCGATTCCCTACTTCCAGGGGTAGGGCGGATCCTAACCTCGCAAGAGCATCTGCCTTTGTGTTCGAGGTTCGTGGGATGGACTCAACCATGAAGGTTTCCAGGCATGACACCAAGGCCTTGACTTTCCCTCGGTACGCGGGCAGGAACCCCGTTCTGGTGTCGTATTGCCCGTTGAGCTGGCGCGCAACCAGCTCGGAGTCGGTGTAGACCCTGATTTTCTGGGCTCCACTGAGGAGAGCCATCTCAATCTCGGCGATCATGGCTTCATACTCGGGTTCGTTGTTGGTGGCTTCGAAGGTGAAGTTAAGGGCATACTCCTTCTCGATCGAGGGTCCAGCGAGGAATACGCCAGCCCCGCCACCGGCATCACATTGTGAGCCATCAACCAATACCTTCCACTCCTCTGAGCTCGCGTTAGTCTCGGGGAAGGTGACCTCCACCATGAAGTTAGCGAGGGCCTGTCCCTTCATAGCGGTCCTTAGGAGATAGCTGATGTCGAACTCGGAGAGCTCGACTGCCCACTTCGTCATTCGCCCGGAGAGGGCGGGCTGGTGGAGGATTTGTCGAAGTGGGAGGTCAGAGAGGACCTGAATGGGATGCGCGTGGAAGTAAGGGCGTAGACGCCTTGCGGCGGTCACGACCGTCAGTGCCATCTTCTCCGTCGGGGAGTATCGCTGCTCCGCGGGTTAGAGCAAGCGAATCACGAAGTAGACTGGGTGCGTGGCCTTTCTGGTTAGCACCGTGCTGACCGTCTCGGGGCTGACTGCCACATATAGTTGCAAGTCCTCGCCCGCCATTGGGGGCGACAATGTGGGGAGCTTCGATAGGAAGGCCTTTAACTTAGAGAAAGCGAGCTCAAGCCCCTCGTCCCACATGAACTTGTGCTTTTATTGAGAGCGGCGAAAAAGGGGAGAGACTTCTCCGCCAAGCAGGAGCAAAACCTCCCTAGATAGTTGACGGCGTCGTTGAGTCGCTGCACCTCAATGCGAGATCGTGGCGACCTCATTGAGAGGATCGACTCGACCTTGGCGGGGTTGACGTCGATCCCGCGCTCGCTGATCATGAAGCCTAAAAACTTCCCCGACGATACGCCGAAGACGCACTTCTCGGGGTTCAGGCTAAGACGGTTGTGCCTGAAAGTGGCGAAGACTTCAGCGAGGTCGACCAGATGCTCCTCAGGGGTCTTGCTTCGGACAACAATATCGTCGACGTAGGCCGACACGTTCCTTCCTAGATTATTCTTAAAGACTCGGTCGACGAGGTGTTGAAAGGTGGCCCCCGCATTCTTTAGACCAAACGGCATGACTTTGTAACAATAAGTGCCTCGTTGGGTGATGAAGGATGTTTCCTCCTCTTCTCGCGGGATCATCAGGACTTGGTTGTATCTTGAGTACTCGCCGAGAAAGCTTAATACCCCGTGACATGCAGTTGAGTCAACAATCTCATCGATCAAGGGCAAGAGGTAACTGTCTTTGGGACAGGCTTTGTTGAGATCCTTGAAATCGACGCACATCCTCCACTTCTCGTTGGCTTTCTTGACCAGCACGACGTTGGACAACCATCGGGGGTACTGAACCTCGCGAATGAACCCCGCGGCCAGCAGCTTTGCCACCACGTCATTTGCGGCGTTTTCCCTCTCTTCATTCATTTTTCTTCGTTGCTGGACCACTGGGCGAGTGGTGACATCGACGTTTAAAGAGTGCTGTGCCACGGTCCGCGGGACGCCTCGTAGGTCTTTGTGGTCCAGGAGAACACGGCGCGGGACCAAGCAAGCAGGGCTTCTAGCGACGTCGCTGACGTCTCAGAGAGACATTCTCCTAGGTAGATCTTCTCCGACTCGCTCTCAAAGGGGGATATCACCCTTCTTTCTACCTCAAGGGTGGGGACCGTGAAGTCCCGGACTTCGAGGTCGGCCTCGCCGAGGGACTCCACCATGAACACCAGGCATTTTTGTTTTGCAGAGGTCGCATAGCAAACACGACCCTCCTCCTGATTGCCTTTTACTTCTCCAACCCCGCCGTCAACGGGGAACTTCATCTTCAGGTGATAGATGGAAACTACCGCTTGGAACTTCATCAGGGAAACCCTCCCAATGACTGCATTCCACACCGAAGGCAGACGTACCACCGTGAACTGCACCATCTCGGTCCTCCTTGTGGAGCCGGTACCCAGCGTCATCTAGAGGTCTATGAGACCTGCCACGTCGACCTCGTCCCCCGAGAAGGAGGTGAGCTTCCCAACGTAGGGCTTCAAGGATGTCTCGGAGATGCCCAACTATTCGAATGCACCGTAGTACATGATGTCCATGGAGGATCCCGTGTCTACCAACACTCGCTTTACCATTTTCGAGCCCATTTGAGCGTGTACCACCAAGGGGTCGGAGTGTAGCATGTGGAGCCCCTCGGCATCTTCGGACGAGAAGGCCAAGCCTACGTGAGACCGCGAGGTTTGGGCGACGCTAAATACCAAGGGCTCATGAATGCTTGCCCTCGCGTACCTCTTTCTTTTTGCCTGGCTTGATCCAGCCAGTGATGGTCCGCCCGAGATGGTATGGATGTACCCATCGGGTGCTGTCGCTTGCCCAGACCGGGCCTGCTTCGCGGGGGCCTGCTGTTCGACGGTGTTGTTGTTATTGTTGTTATTGCTGGTCTGAGCCTGACTCGGGCCTCGTGGCACGGTGTTAGCACCCGACGCGGGGTTGGGGCGCCCCTTTTCATCCGCGGTTGTTATAGTGGTTGTTATTCCCGTTGTCGTTGTTGTTGTTGTTCCGATTGTTTCTGTTGTTGTTGTTATTGTTGTTGTAGTTGGCGGGGTTATGGGCCTGCGTCACATACGCATACCTCACGGCCGGCGCGACCACTTTTGCCTTCCCCTTAGCCTCGGCGACAATTTCCTTGTCGGTCCTCGGTCGCGAGCTCTGGTTGGCGGCGTCCTCGGCGTACACTTGGGTCGTGATCCGGGCGCACAGGCTGTCGTATGTTGCCGAGTTCTTCAAGAAAATGAAATTCTTGAAAGCCCCGATGCTTAGGTTGCCCATGAGGGTGTCGCGTACCGACGACTCATCGACATGCGCGATTTCTGCCACCGCGGTCGTGAACCTCGTGAAGAAGGCGCCCAAAGACTCACTCTACCCCTGTTCAATTCCGCGAAGATCCCGCATGTACTTCTTGCGCTTCCTAGAGCCGTTGAAATGTGTGACGAAGGATTCACACAATTGGCCAAACGAGGCCACATACCCGATCTTAACGCTGGAGAACCATGTCATCGCGGCCTTTTCCAGGGTGGTCGGGAAGACTCGGCAGAATATGGCGTCGTTATAGGCGTTTACGTTCATCTAGACCGCGAAGTGCTTCACATGCTCCTCTGGGTCCGCCGAGCCATCATAAAGCCCCATTTGTGGCCTTAGGAAGCCCTTGGGCATTGGCGCGTTCCGGATCTCGTCTATGAACGGAGAGGTGCTCCTGGCCTCCACCCGGGGTTGGGGCGGTGGTCGCGACTTGTGTGATCGCAACCTTGGGTAGTGCACCGTGCTCCCTGCTATTTCGGACAACTCCGAGTCCTGCAGCCTTGAATGTCGCGATCGGGACCGCGAGATCTGCATGGGATCTCGGGGAGGCCTCTCCGTGGATGAGCCGTTGGTGGAGGACTCGTGCTTCGGCACATGCCCAGGGACGTACGTAGGTACGTACTTGGAGTGAGGTTCACCCGGGGGGAACGGGGACATACGAAGGGGCGAAGCCTTGCTGGTATTGCCCATAACCCGGGTAGGGGTATGGGTTCGGGGGTGCGCCGCCCTGCTCATATCCTTAGAATGGGAATGGGTTTTGCGGGGCGGTGTACGTCCAACCCGGGGGACCACGAACGGGCAGCCCGGAGGCCCCGCGCCCGTCTACTGTGCAATTTCGGGCATGTTATCCAGGTGTTGAGGGAAGAAATTGTTTGGGCAAGCCATTTTGAGGGGATCGAAGCCAAGGTTTGCACAAATCGAGAAACTGCTTAGGATGAAGAGCTTCCCACAGACGGCTCCAGTGATGAAACCCGAAATAAACCGTTCGCTAAATGACAAGAAACGAGATTATTATATTCGATTGTGCAAACGCTTGCTCTTTATTTATTATTTCTTTACAACGAGGTTACAAGCCAACGAGGCCTACAAATAAACGAGATTCACACCCTAGGCCTCCTACGAATATTAGAGATCTTGACCTAACAATGTCCGAGATCTCCTAATCACTATGAGATTCTACCACCTCGGTGTCGCTTGACTGATCTTGGTGCGAGGCTGGGCTGATTGTGTGGTGAAGGTGGCTTGCGAGATTGTGTAGCGAGGTCCTTGATGCAGACAAGTGCTCTGTATGACTTGAAGTCTTTTTGTGAACTTTACTTGTCTATAGCGAGGTCTTTTGACGATGTTTCAATCACGTCGATCTTCAACGAGCAAGATAGTTCTTGAGTTCAAGATGTTTTTCGACCCCTTCTTTCTACGAGGTTCTCCTCTATTTATAGAGGATTGGGGAGTCGAGTTCTCATCATTGTCCGATGTTGGACGCCCGAGATCAGGGCTTCTGATTGGTTCGGAGGCGACGCAGCCGGTGATTGGCTTGGGGAAGCGGCGTTAGCTGAGTGGTTTTGGTGGGCGGGTGTGTCAGTAGAGTCGGTTACGAGGTTATAGATCTCGCTGAGTGGTCCGAGGTTTCGGAGGGCCTCGCGGGGGTAGGAATTTTTTTGGATTAAATGATGGGTACGGTTGTGGGCCCCAGAATCCTCCTTGGGAACCGCGTCGGGTGTGCTCATTTCTTGTGTTCCGGGCCCACTTCTTATTTTACCGTTTTGGACATCATCAGAGCTGATGAAGGATGCCTTTCTACACCAAATTGGAAGGCACCTTAGCAATGTCTTCAAGAATGCGCGTGCTAGAAATGTACAACCAACTTGGTTAGCGAGCACGCACTGGACAAGGATGAAGACCATGTGGAGAACTGATCCCAACTTGGTGCACCAAGCTCAGGTGAATAAGGAGAACATGAGATCAAAGAAATCACTCGAGTCTGGACCATACCGAGGAGGTTCTCGGAAGTTCACAAAGTGGATTGAAACGATGGTAATTCCAATCTGATTTCACATAATTACTTATGATTGTTTTGATGTTATTGAAATAAATATTACTCTCTGTTTTTCAAGGGTGGTGAGTCTGGTACCATGCCTATGATTTCTGAGGTTGTAAAGAAGTTGTGGTCAACCAAAGATGGACAAGGTCTTGGTGAACGACCAGCTGCTATCATTGTAAGTATTAGGCTAAATATTAATTCTCATTTACAAATTTGATTGGGTTGCAATTTATTGTGAAAATATGGCTTTTATGGTTGCCTATTATGATGGGATGTACTTTTGACTTACTTTTCTAGTCCTCTCTAGTTGAGCCTTTATGGTTGCCTTTTATGATGGGTTGCTCAATTTTACTCTCTGTTTGACTGAGATTTTTATGCTAAGATTTTGATGCTATTATGATATTGTTCGGTTGTTTGGATTATGGAAGAAGTCATGTTTATATTTTGAAGCCTTTATTGAATGAAGCTTAGATGATGTGTAAATGAGAAGCAAGTCATGTTTATTATTATTTTTCATGTGTAATGCTCCTTTAGTTAGCAAGTCATGTTTATGAATGAAATTTTCTATAAGTTATGTGCTCTGTGCTCATGCTATATGTGATCTGTCTTGTGCCAAAGATAGAAATCTGTTTGTGAATGCAATGTGCTCTATCTTGCATACTAGTTTATTTTACATTTGGGAATGCTATATGTGATCTGTCTTGTGCCAAAGATAGAAATATGTTTGTGAATGCAATGTGCTCTATCTTGCGTACTAGTTTCTATAAGCCTTTATTGAATGAACCATAGCGAATTTTGTGAATGAAATCTGTTTGTGAATGCAATGTGCTCTATCTTGCATACTAGTTTATTTTACATTTGTTTTTACAGCTTGTTCTTAATGTCATATATTGCTTTCATATCTTCATTCTAATGCATTTTCATTCTCTATTCAAGGCTGAGTTTGAACGGCTGCTTGCTGAGGAACAAGTGAACAATGCATCGGGTCAACCATTGTCAAACACAAAGATGATAAAGCTGTGGATCAAATCTGCTAAGGGCCATAAAGATCGGAAGATATTTGCATTTTCTGAGCATGGGATAGCCCTCCTTCGCAGCGGCAAGGTTGATGCATGCTTTTCTTCTCCTTCCTCCAGCCTTGTCCACCCACAACAATCTACCGAGCCTCTCAAGGAAGAGATGAAGGAAATGCGGGACCAGATGAAGGCTCTTCAAGCTCAGAATCAAGAAATTCAAAGCCAAAACAAGGATTTGAAAGGCATGCTTGAAAAGTTGATGGAACAAATTGGTAGCAATTAGCTCTCTCTCTCTCTCTCTCTCTCTCTCTCTTCATGGTAATTTAAGGTCTTTTGGAAAACCTGTTGGCAGTAGGTGATGCCATATTGTCTCTTTATGGATTTGATGATGTAAGGTTGTTGGATTGTTCGATTGCTGTTGGTTTTTTGTCAGCACAGTTTGGTACTTGAAAACAGTTGTAGGTGCAGGATATCTAGCTAAAATGGTGCAGGTTTAGCTAGATGGTTTGTAGGTGTAGGATTTGCTTTAAAACAGTTGTGGATTTGGCCATTTGCCACATATGGTTAGACCTGGGTCCGGTTCCGGAACCGACCGTTCCGGTTCCTCGAAACCATGGAACCGGAACCGGAACCAGCCTTGGCCCAGTTCCCCGGTTCCGGTTTCTGCCGGTTCCGGTTCCGATTCGGAACCGGGCATTTAAAAAAAATAATAAATTAAAAAAACCGAGTCAAGCCGCGATCGCAGAAAATACAAACCGCGATCGCTCACGAAGGACCGCGATCGCGGTCCGTAACCCGCGATCGCGGGTCCAAAAAACAAAAACTCTGTTTTTGGGCCAAAGTCCAAACCGCGATCGCAGAATCTCATTACGCGGTCGCGTAATTAGCAACCGCGATCGCGGTTTGGACTTTGGCCCAAACCGGGCTTGGAAATTGGACTAAGACAAATCCGTGATTAATGCTTGTTCTTCATAACAAAAAAAAAAGTTGGATAATTAAAGGGCTTGGACTTAAAATTAAGTTGCCTACGTATCCTATCGGGGTGATAGAGGAATCAAATCCCACGTAGTTTTCTTACCTTTCGATATGAAACCCCGATTTGCTTACCATCGTCCATCTACGTCGATGCATCCGAAGCGCTTTGGGATTGGGACTCATCGTCTTGCCCGTCCGAGTCGGAAGTTTCGGATACCTCCGCCCTTTGTTGACAAATTTCCGCCCTCTTTCAATCACATACGCACACTTGGGCTTCCAAGACATCGGGCTTTAAACTAGATCGTTTTGCATCAAGGACGTGTCCTCCTTCACTAAATGTTTGCTCTACCGATACGGTCGAGGCGGGAACAACAAGCACTTGAGTCGCGATCTTGACCAAAGGTTGGGAAAGTCTTCTTGTCGGTCTTCCACCAATCTAAAATATTAAATTCTCCTTCACCAAACTCAATGTGGGTTGTTACATATGTTTCAAACTCCGCATTCGAGCTCGAATGTCTCGGTTTCTTGATAAGGGTATGCAAAAGATTAGCCCCCACCTTTTAGTAGCACTGAGGGCACTCGAACTCGAAGAGGAGGATGAATGTGGAGGTAATGGAGAAGAACTAACACTAGATAAATATTCGATAATCAATTCCTCAATTGATCTTCTAACTTTACTAAGTATATCCCCAACACTAGCAATATCATCATTAACATCCAACTCTAATGAATCATAATAACCCTTCAAACATGCTTCTAAACCACCCATCTTAAACCTAGGATCAAACACACAAGCAACAAGATAGATATCGGGGATAACTTTATAATAGTGCAACCATTTCACTTTCATAGCATCAATAGCAACACAAAGTTCATTGAATTTACGCCCCTCACAAATACCGCCCGCCACATTCAATGCTTCAAAACAAATGAGCACAAGGTTTATAAACATGACTAAAAGTTAATATTGCATCATGAAATATTTTCAAAACATCTAAGATTCTATAACAATAATCCCATACTTGAGAAATAATGGGATTGTTGGGAAAATATATGAATGCAAAAGAAGTCAAAAGATCTTTGTAAGGCATGCATGCATGAAGTAGTTTATAAGTGGAGTTCCAACGGTGGCAAACATCTTTTGGAAATGTTCGGGGTGGAACATCTTTTTGACTACAAAACGCCGTCCAATCTTGGGCGGTTTGGGGGCTAGCCCACATACGACTAACAACATATCTAATAGGAGCAATTAAACCCGACATAACATTTAAACCATCTTTGACACAAAGGTTTAAAATATGGAAAACACATCTTACATGAAAATACTTCGCTCCAAGAATTGGTTGACAATGCGGAACCAAATCTCGGATTGAAGCGGTGTTGTTAGATGCATTGTCAAACGAGATAGAAAAAACTCGATGAAGTAGTCTATACTCTTCCAAAATAGTACGAATAATGTTACTAATCATTAAAGCGGTATGAGAAAAATCAAATACTCTATAAGCCAAAACACGTTTTTGCACATTGAAATGATCATTAAGAAAATGACATGTTAAGCCCATGTATGAATGATTTTGCCAATGATCACTCCAAATATCACTACAAGTTGAAACTTTAATATCATTTTGAGCAAAAAAACTCACCAATGCCATTTTGCGAGTTTTATCTGCTTTCATCACATTCTTTTTTACCGACTTCCTAGTAGTCGGTTTATAAGCGGGTTGTACATGATTAGTCATCCAATTGTTAAATCCTAACTTTTCGGCAAAACTAAATGATAAGTAATCAACACAAATAGACTCGGACAAGGCATACATGCTATCATTATGGTTATAAGTAAATAAATGAGGGATATGATGAGGATTAAGGGAAGAAGAAGTTGCAAACCCGGAGAGTTGGGATTGTCCTCGCATCATGCCTAACTTGTCGGGGTGTGCTCTCTTCACGTGCTTTGACAATGTTCCATAGCCCGATCCCGACACCCATGTGTAATGCTTAGGACAATAGTTGCAATGAACTTGAAATTTCTTGGTAGATGCCTCATAAGCTCCCTTACGAAAATGTTTTGTAAATATGTCGGATTTAAGGATTGGAGCCTCACCCTCGGTCGCTTCGAATCCATGACCCACTCCCTCATTTTCATTGGGAGTGGACGATCCCGGTTGTACCACATTGGGATTGGGATTTGAAAATTCCGCCAAGTTAATAGGGGGTACAAATTCTACATTTGAAGCACTCTCTTGTGAGCTAAAAATTTGATCAATGTTAAGAAATCCTTCCATTTGAGAGATTGAGAGATTGAGAATTGAGATTTGAGATTTGAGAGAGCTTTGTAAACTTGAGAGATTGAGAGAGAGAGAAAGATTGGTAGTGTGGGTGGGAATGAGATCATGTAGTGGTTATTTATAGAAGAAATTTATCAACTAGCCGCTGGAATTATGAAATAGCTGTTGGAAACTAGTCGTTGGCTTTTAAAGAAAAACCGCGACCGCGGCTTGAGGGCCGCAGTCGCGGTTTACCATACCGCGACCGCGGTTCGAGACCCGCGGTCGCGGTTTTGATTTTGGCGAAAACAGAACCATTCTGTTGAAATAACCGCGACCACGTGGGTCTCAGGCCGCGGTCGCAGTATGGTAAACCGCGATCGCGACCCTAAAGTCGCGGTCGCGGTTTTGTAATCCGGTCAAAAATATAGCCGTTAGAGGGGAACCGACGGTTCTAGAACCGCCGGTTCACCGGTTCCGAGGGAGGAACCGGAACCTTACCAGGAACCGAATCCGCCGGTTCCGGAACCGGGTCCAGGTCTACATATGGTTTGATGATCAAACCATTTTTGTATGAATGCATGTGGTATATATAGTTAATATTGCATTTAATTGCATGGTGTAGGTTAATATTGAAATTAAATAGGTGGATTATACTGATTTTTATGACCACAGAATTTGACACAAAATGCTTTCGAGGCTAATTTTGTAACAAAAGGCCATAACTTTGGCTATTAAATTCACTCAATCAATTTGTACCCAATTTTCATCCTAAATGGCCAAGACACTGCCCATTAAATGTATTTTGCCAATTCGTAGCCAAATTACATGCTACACACTACAACATTACCCACCAATTGTTTTCGCGGCAAACTTTGATACTAAATGGCCACGACATGTGGATGATAAACACGACTTTAGCCAGAAAAATAATTCGGCGCTAAGTTTCTGGAAAAATAGACTCAAACTTAGCCACTAAGTGTTTCTGGCTATACCATGTATTTAGTAGAACATGATTTTCGTACCCAATATTGTGGTTACATAGGCACGAATCTAAGGTTTGTGGCCAGTTTTCACGGTATGCTATACCCATGACCGTTTTAACCACAAACTTTTAGTCTTGGGAAAACTTGTGGCTAACTTTGTGGCGAAGCATTATTCTTGGCTAACTTTGTGGCTTATTTCGTGCCAAAGCTCCTAGCTATAGACGCGTTTTCCAGCAGTGATAGGGAACTCACATGGCTTGCTACCAAGCAAACCGGCCTCAATCAAAATATTAAGAGTGTACTTCCGCTGAGTCAGAAACAAACCCTCATCAGAACGAGCTATCTCAATGCCAAGAAAATACTTAAGCAAACCGAGATCCTTCATGTGAAAACAAGAACTCAATTGTGCTTTAAACTTAGCAATAGCCGCAGAATCATTCCCAGCAATAATGAGATCATCCACATAAACCAAAACATAAAGACATACACCAGAACTAGTGTAGGAAAACAATGAGTAATCAGCTCGAGATTGAATGAATTCGAACCTGCGCAGAGCGGTGGCAAGTTTGGCAAACCAGTTCCTAGGAGCCTGACGAAATCCATACAGAGACCGGTTAGGACGATAAAACTTGCCAGAAGCACTGGACAAAACTAGAGGAGGACGCATATACACCTCCTCATGCAAATCGCCATGAAGAAAAGCGTTGTGTACGTCCATCTGATGCAACTCCCAATTACGAAGAGCAACAACATCAAGGAAACTATGAACAGAAACCATCTTGGATACAGGAGCAAAAGCCTCCTTGTAGTCGATACTAGTTTTCTGATTATTACCCAGAACGACCAGCCTAGCCTCGTACCTCTCAATTGTACCATCAGATTTGTACTTAACCTTGTAAACCCACTTACAACCAATGGGTTTATTTCCAATAGGAAGATCAGAAAGCGCCCAAGTACCATTACACTTCAAAGCATCAATCTCAGCTTGCATAGCAGCCTGCCATAACGGATCAGAAGCAGCATCAGCAAAAGAAGTAGGCTTTGGAATGCACTGAACAACAGCAATAAAAGCAACATGGCTAGGCGAAAAACATGAACAATTAACATAATTAGCTATAGGATAGGATGTACCTGACGACCCAGACGGTTGAGATGAAAGAGACGTCGGAGTTACGAAACTATGCATAGTGTTACAGATATAGCATCTCAACTTCACAGATGGAGTCCGATCACGAATAGAACGACGAATTTCTTGAACAACAACAGGAGAGGATTGAACCCCACCTCCCCCATTAGCTGTCTGCGTAGGGGCCATTGTGGTGCTAGGATCAGGGTTGACTTGAACAGAGTCAGGAGAAGATTGAACCCCACTCCCCCTGACGTTTGTCTGCGTTGGGGCATTTATGGAGGTAGGGAGGGGCTCTTGAACAAAATTAGGAGGAGATTGAACCCCACTCCCCCTGACGTTTGTTTGTGAAATAGAATAAGGGTCACGGATATCATCAAAGATGGACGGGTGTGATTCTACACTCAAAAGTGCATGATCAGCCGGTTATAACAAGGCTTGAAAAGGAAAATGTGTTTCATAGAAGGTAACATCAACAAATACAAAGCGATCATTTGTTTTTAAATCATAAAGTTTCCAACCTTTGGGATATCCCACAAAAATGCATTTCCTAGCCCTAGATGCAAATTTATCAGAATTACGAGGCATAGTTGAAGCAAAACATAAACATCCAAAAACACGTAAACGACCATAACAAGGAGGTCACCCATTCAAAATATCAAACGGAGTTTTGTTTTGAAGCAAAGGAGTTGGAGTGCGATTTATTAAATAAGCAGCAGTTAAAATACAATCGCCCCAAAATTTCAATGGTAAATGAGCATGGAAACGAAGAGCCCTAGCAACATTTAAAATGTGTCTATGCTTACGTTCAGCTCTACCATTCTGTTGAGGGGTACCAACAGAAGAAGTCTGAAATTCAATCCCATTTTGATCAAAAAATGAACGCATGCAAGTAAATTCAGTTCCATTATCACTATGAAAGCATTTAACCTGCCTATTAAATTGACGAAGCGTAATAGCACAAAAATTTGCAAGCAAAGAACCAACTTCACTTTTATTAACCATAAGATGAATCCAAACTCCTTTAGAAAAATCATCAACCAATGTCAAAAAATAACGTGCACCAGTACCGGTAGGGGTCCGATACGGGCCCCATACATCACAGTGAACAATATCAAAACAGTTTTCAAAATACGACTAACTAATGGGAAAAACAGATCGAGTTTGCTTAGCCCTATGACAACTATCACAGGGGTCTAAGTGACCATTTATTTTGACACTAGGTAACTGCTGAAGTACATAAAGGGAAGGATGACCAATATGGGAATGCCAAAGGGCTGTAGAGTCGGCCTCAATCAGTGACGCAAGCGTTGGTGAGATTGCCACACGTAGCCAGTAGACCCCGTTTCGCTCTTCACCTGGTCCAATCAAGGTCATCGTAGTGCGATCCTGTAAAATATATAGCTTATCAGTTACTGTCACAACACAATTCTGATGTATCAACAACTGAGCACATGAAATCAAATTACACGTCATCTGAGGTACGAATAACACATCATGAAGAACAAGGCGATCAACTGAAACGAACAATGCCAGCCCGACAAGCAGTAGTAGACGCCCCATTAGGCAATAAAATAGTTGAATTATCAACTTTCCTCAAATCAATAAGAAAAGACGAGTCTCCCGTAATATGAAAAGACGCGCCGGTATCTAAAATCCAATTAGAAAACATACCTAGAATATTACACGACGTACCAGACTGAGATTGGAACATACTGACCAATTTATCAAATTGCAAATCTAATAACCCCGTGCCAGCCTTGTCTGCTGCTATAAAATTGTTCACACTGCCCAAAGACGAAGATGCCTCGCCCCCTTGTGCAGCATTAGCTTGCCCGCGCCAGCGGGGCCTGTCCGCGCCCGCGGGGCCTGTCCGCGCCCGCGAGGCCTGTCCGCGCCCGTGGGGCCTGTCCGCGCCCGCGTTCCACACTTGCATCAGCACCAGCAGCAATCTTCGCTTTGTGTGAGGCGATCCGATCGGCGCTCCACCCCGTTGGATACCCGATGACTTCAAAACACGATCAGGCCTCATTGAGGGCGATTTTGCCCGTGCCTGAAATGGCACTGCGAACATTGAGGGCGATTTTGCCCGCGCCTAAAATCGCCTCGCCCGAGGCCTAACTCGCGTGAACCAGCGCCGGCACCAGTCTCTTCAAACCTTCGATTAGAACGCTGGTTCTTCCCGGCCTGTGCAGCAAAGGCTCCACCGTCAACATGGGTGTCACGCCCCGCAATCACCATGCGTTGGCGCTCCTCTGCAACTACCATTGCATAGGCTTGGCTCAATTTCGGCAGCGGCTCCTGCGCCAGAATATGCGACCGCACTGTCGAGTATGCGTCGTCAAGTCCCATTAGAAACCGATGAATGTGCTCTTCCTCGCGCTCCTTCGTGAACTCATCAGCCCATTTACACTCACATTTTCCGCAAGTGCATCTCCTCAAGCTCTCGTAGTTGGACAGTTCATCCCAAATTTGCTTCAAAGAACCCTAATAATCAAGCACACTCTTGCCACTTTGAACACATTGGGCAAGATCGGTTTTCAGTTGATGAACCCTCCATCCATTCCCGACCGAAAAGCGTTGTTTCAAATCCTCCCACAACTCCTTAGCGATTTCATAATACGTGATTATGGATCGGACGTATTCGTCGATGGATTGGATTATCCACCCGACGAGCATGGAGTTGACGCTCCACCAATCGTCCATGCCGTCTAAGTCATCATGCCTCATAATAGTGCCATCAATGAAGCCGAGTTTCCTCTTTGCCCTAAATGCATTGCGGATGCACAACTCCCACTCTTGGTAGTTTTCTCCCTTGAGAACGACGGGACATATCTTCATCCTGAGATGATCGGACAAATGAATGTAAAAAGGAGAATTAGGTTTTAGATTCTCCTCCTTTCCCGGCATGATTACCACAGACAGAGAAGGACGAACAAGGGATCAAAATTGACGAAGAACCGGTGGAGTTCCGGCTGAGGAAAAGGGCGACGTGAAGCCCGCGGCCCGGTTTAGGGTTGGATTGGAAAATTCTCCGTTGCTTCAATACCATAAAGAATTGTGTGGTGTGAAAACCTGATTTGTGATTAAAGTAAAACAAGTTCATATACAAGCCTCTTTCTAACCCTAATTATTAAACAAGGCAACAAGAATATTACATATATTACATAAAAGGTAAGTTAATATAAACAATACACTAATACATTGTAACGCTTGTTTTGCAAAGTAATAAACTTCTAAATTCCATGAGGATTTTTCTTTCAAGTCCATCTCAAGTCTTTTCTCATGGTATCAGAGCCACAACTCTAGATCATTCATTCTTTCGCATTCTACATTCCTTAAAAGGAAATCAACGTTTGATTGACTATACTTTTCATTAACAATCGTGACAGTCAATTTGGATGTTCATTAACACACTCCCAAAGTCTCCCCGTCCAAACTAATTATGCCAACTCGGCTTTCAAAAAATAAGGGGAAGGATTTGTATTTAGCCTTCCCGAGTGTGTCTTGTCTTTAACCTCGATCAGGGTGCAACGAGCGACGTTCCGAGTTTATGCTTATCCTCGATTAATGGTGAACACGTCAGTTGAAAGTTCAAGCGATTTGTTTTCCCACTGATTCAATTCGGATTTAATTAAGGGATCTTAATGTGAGCTGATCGATTTTGAAATGAATTGGTGCCCAATCTCCCTATAAAAAGGCACTTCATTTTTTTCAATTTCACATCAATTTCGGTTCACGTTCCCGAATCCAGACTAGAAAAGGGAAATTAGGAGTGTTTTTGGGTTGGTTTTTGTTCGAATTCGTGCTGAAATCATCACCGGAGTTGATCGGATCTTTCATCGTTGTTGTTCAGGTATGGCAATGGGTGGTGCGGCTCGGTATGCGGCCGGTGGCGCTAGGCTCACCCTCATCCGAGCCGCCTAACCTGCCCTCGCTGCCCACCTCTAGTTCTGTCCTTCCTTCAGTGGTTGTTGTTGTTGTTGTTTGTGGGCCGTTCAATAGTGTTGTTGTTCACTCATCAAGTGAATATCTGGACTGTGCTCATGCTAATGTCAACGCTACACCCATCCTCTCCATCTAATGTGGTTATGACATGCCCAAATGATAAATTTTAAAATTATGTTCTCTTTTTAGGTTCTTAAATTTTTTCTAATTTTATTGCTTCTTCTCTAATAAAATGATATGAACCATATTGAGATTCCATGTGTTCAAATTGCAATTAAAGTCATGACACTAACTACTATGAGCAAAAAAATTCATGAACCGTATGAACACTTATTATGAACCTTAACATTTTGTGAATTCTATGCTTTTATCCTGGTTTAAATAAACAACTATTAGAGCTTTTATGTTAGTATTTCTTATATTGCCTTTTACTATTCTGCCCTTAAAGTTTCTAGCTTGCTAATATAAAAGCATCGCTTTTTGTATTGTGTTTTTTAGGGTCTCCCAAACTGGAAACGCCGCCACTGTAAACCTCATCAATTTCAGTAAAACCAGCATAGTGGTGTTGGGAATTTAGTGATTAATTTCTTCACATGGTATTAGAGTTGTATACGGCTCGTTTCCTGAGGTAATTTTCTTCTCACGCTTTCCCGATTCAATCTCAGCATAAGTCTACTGCTCCATTGCCTGGTATTCTGAGCTATGGAAGTTGAAGAAGGTCACAATGACACGAGGGAGCGAAATGACTGGTTTCACTATAGGGAGATGGAACGAGAAAAATCCAAAAAAATTGCGGATCCTCTTTTTCTGTCCAACTCTGATCATCCAGGGGCTCAATTGAGCATATCTTGCTTCGATGGATCCAAGGTCCTTTCCTAGAGCAGAGCCATTGAACTGGCCCTAGGGGCAAAGCACAAACTTGGGTTCATCAAAGGAACCTGCTTGCGTCCGAGCAGAGATTTAGAAGATTTTGGAAGATGGGAGAGGATCGACTATATGGTAAGATGTTGGCTACTCAACTCTATAAGAAAGAATATTTCTGAAGGGCTTATCCATGTGGCATTAGAAAAAAAACTCTAGGATGAAATTGCTGAACGATATGGGCAGATTAATGGGCCATTGATATTTCAGCTCAACAAAAACTTGAGCAACACCACTCAAGATGACTCGTCTGTTGCTGAATATTATATGATGCTGAAAAAGATATGGGATGAGCTACAGAATCTGGAAGGCTACCTAGAGTGTGCTTGTGGGGTGATGTTAGAATGCAGATGTGTGGTGCTAAAAAAGGTCCTAGAAATTGATGCAAGGAACCAACTAATGTAATTTTTTATGGGATTGAGTGAAGAGTATGAGAGTGTCAAAAGCTATGTTCGGTCCCAAGATCCTCTTCCCTCGGTTAACAAAGATTACTACCTAGCACAGCAAGCTGAAATTTCAAAGAAAGTGGGATCTGAAAAAATCAATACACATGAGAACAGTGCGTTAAATGCCAACAGACAATACAACAGCTCAACGCAAGGCAACAACAACTATGGTGGAGGGAGTCAGGACAACATGGACACAAAGAAGACAAAATCTGAAACAAGAAGTGCCATCACTGCAACCAAAAGGGACACCTTAAGGAACATTGTTCTTACATAGTGGGTCTTCCTGATTGGTATAAGGGTCCCAGAGATAGGATTCCTTCAAAAAGTTCAGCTAATGCAACAAATCAAGAGGAACAAGACACACCTTTTGACGATGAAGAACCAAGTACAAGTCAGAAAGGGAAGAAACCAGATACTGCTTTGGTTGTTGTTCTTTTCTAAGAGATGGTGAAAATGATGAAAGGAAATGGAAAAGCTGAGAGTTCTTTTGCCAACTTTGCAGGTAAACTTTCTTGTCCAACTACAATTAATATAGTAAATAGAAATGAACAAAGGCTAGAATGGATTGTTGACACTGGAGCAAGTGATCACATGATCTCTGATGCTAGCCCGATGATTTCCAAATTTGAGTTAGAAACACCAATTCAAATTGGTTTATCGGATGGAACAGTGAAAAATGTTACAGAGGCGGGAAACTTGAAAATCAATGATGAGATTGAATTATTGAATGTCTTGGTAGTACCAGGATTCAATCATAACTTGCTTTCAGTTGGAAAACTTTTAGATGATTCCAATTGTATTTCCTCATTTGATCGTAATGGGTGTTGTATCCAGGGCCTTGGAAATGATGGAACAACACTCAAATGAGAAAGAAGGAATGGTCTCTACAGAATTTCCTCAATAGTAAAGTCAACCAATAAAGAAGGTCAAGGGAGCTGCTCAAGGAGAGAAGATAGGAACCAGTTTTTTGTTAACAATAGTAGCAAAGTCAGTTTGAGAATGGATGTGTTACATGCTAGACTTAGTCATGCTAGTTTGTCTAAGCTCAACCATATTTTTCCTATGAGTCATTTAAAAGATGTTGAATCTTTTTGTGACACATGTGCTATTGCTAAGCATCACAATCTACCTTTTTTAGGAGTTTGAATATTGCAAAGCAGTTGTTTGATTTGGTACACATTGATCTTTGGGGCTGCTACAAGGTGCCTAGTATCACATGTGCAAAATACTATGTCACCATACTAGATGACTGCAGCAGGGTCACTTGGACCTTTCTTATCAAAGACAAAACTGAGATATACCAGACCTTATCAGCTTATCTATCTTATGTTGAAAATCAATTTGATGCAAGGGTCAAGGCCATTAGAAGTGACAAAGGGACTGAAATTGTCCAACAACAGTTCAAGAAATTAATGCTAGACAAGGGAATTGTACATCAAAGGAGTGCTCCATACACTCCACAACAGAATGGGAGGGTGGAAAGAAAGCATAGACATCTTCTCGAGGTAGTAAGGGCACTTAGACTGCATTTAGGTTTGCCTCTCAAATTTTGGGGAGATTTAATCCTAGCTACAACTCACATAATTAAGAAACTACCCAGTTCTGTCCTAAATTGGAAGACTCCATTTGAATGCCTCTTTCATGAAAAACCCTCTTATGAAGAGCTAAAAACTATAGGGTCTCCATGCTTTGATAATCCCAATCCTCTTGTTAAAGACAAACTCGGTCCCAAAGCACATAGATGTGTCTTCATAGGGTATCCATTTGGATACAAAGCCTATAAACTCTATGACCTTGAATCACATTAAACTTTCATAAGTAGAAATGTAATCCTCCAAGAAAATATTTTCTCCTACAAAGAATTTGGAGGATCATACAAGGGTTCACAAGAGTTGCCACCCACACAAGAAAATTCCTTGCCTTTAGTTAATCCAGCCAACGACTTTGAAGCTACTGATTATCCCACAGAAATACACCATCCTCAAGTTCCAACGTCTTCTTTAGGGAATTCAAGTGGACATCTTGTCACACCTTACCTTTTAAGCTCTTCTGTCAACCCACCAGCAAAAAATCTTGTTGTTGAAAACTTCACCTCGACTGAACCCCTAAACAACCAGCAAGAACAGTCTCTTCCTTTGCACTGTCCAACTGAATTTCCACCCTTAAGAAGATCCACTCGGATCATTCAAAAAGCCCAAAAATACAAAGACATTGTATGTCCACTCAATCCACCTAAATCCCTTCTAGCACAAGCCCTAGGAGACATAAACAACATTGACACTGAATTTGTGTCTTCCTTTGTCAACATGGCCGGTAGACCTGAACCTAGCCATTATCAAAAAGCCAAAATGGTCCCTGCTTGGATTCAAGCAATGGAAAAGGAAATTCAAGCCTTAGAACAGAACAAGACTTGGATTCTCACTGATCTCCCACCCTCAAAGACAGCCATAGGCAGTAAGTGGGTCTACAAAATAAAATACAGACCTGACGGATCCATTGAGATGTACAAAGCTCGTTTGATGACCAAGGGGTACAATCAAATCAAAGGGAAAGACTACAAACACACGTTCTCACCTGTAGCCAGATTAACAACAGTGAGAATGCTTCTTACAGTTGCCACAATCAAAGGTTGGCCTCTTCACCAATTGGATGTCAACAATGCATTTCTTCATGTCCAGTTAGATGAAGAAGTCTACATGATTACTCCTGAGGGATACAAACTTGCTAGAACTGGACTGGTACGTCGTCTGACAAAATCAATTTATGGCCTGAAACAAGCGTCAAGATAGTGGAACACTGAAATTACAAAATTCTTGCTCAACTTTGGGTTTACACAATCCAAACAAGACTATTCCTTGTTTGTAAAAACGGTGCGGAAAGGAATCATAATTGCTTTGGTGTATGTAGATGACTTGCTACTTACAGGAGATGATGAAGGAATGATAGTTCAGTTGAAACAAACTTTACACAAGACCTTTACCATCAAAGATCTGGGACATGCAAGGTACTTTCTAGGCCTGGAAATTATGAGAAACACATCAGGAACTCTTCTACATCAGAGGAAATTCATCATGGACATCATTCAGGATTGCCAAATGGAAGAATGTAAGCCAAGTGCATTTCCACTTCCCAAGGGCCTTAAACTCCCTATTGATCAAGGAACTCCTCTGAACGCACCTGATCAATACAGAAGAATGATAGGCAAATTTCTGTTTTTGAATTTATCAAGACCAGATCTCTCATACTAAATTCAACATCTAAACCAATTCATGATTGATCCGATACAACCTCATATGGATGTTGCCCTCCATGTTGTAAGATATCTCAAACACACCCTTCAGATGGGTCTCTTCTTTCCCACCTCATCTGATTTGAATCTCACTACATTCAGTGATGCGGATTAGGGCACTTGTGTATTTAGTGCTTGATCTTTAACAGGGTATTGTGCTTTCCTTGGAAATTCTCTGGTATCTTGGAAAACAAAAAAAAACAAAAAATAGTATCCAAGTCTTCAGCGGAATCTGAATATTGCAGTATGTCAGCTACCACCAGCGAACTCAACTTGCTGCAAGGAATTTTGGCAGACCTCTGTATTCATGTATCTCTTCCTATCACACTCTTTTGTGACAACAACGTTGCACAGTACATAGCTGCAAATCCAGTATTTCATTAGAGGACTAAACACCTTAAGATTGATTGTCACTTTGCTAGGGATCAAGTCCAACAGGGGTTCATCAAAACAGCTTACATCTGCTCTGGTGACCAGGTTGCAGACATTATGACCAAACCACTTGGTGAAAAACAACACTACTACCTAGCATCCAAGTTGGGAATTGTCACTCTCAACCCAAGTACAACTTGAGGGGGGGGGGGGGGGGGGGGGGGGGGGGGGGGGGGGATGTGAATTATATGCTTTCATACTCTCAACCCAAGTCCAACTTGAGGGGTGGGGGATGTGAATTATATGCTTTCATCTTGGTTTAAATAAACAACTATTAGAGCTTTTATGTTAGTATTCTTATATTGCCTTTACTATTCTACCCTTAAGTTTCTAGCTAGCTAATATAAAAGCATCGCTTTCTGTATTGTGTTCTTTTGAGGGTTTCCCAGACTGGAAACGCCGCCACTTTAAACCTCATTAATTTCAGTAAAATTAGCATAGTGGTGCTGGAATTTAGTGATTAATTTCTTCACACATTTAAATGTATGAACCGACAAAATATCATTTATGAACTACAATACATAACACAAATAATTAGTATGGTAAATTAAATTTCGTGAACCTTTATGACTATTGTTATGAATCTAATTACATAAACACATGAACCATAAAATAGTAAATATCATATATGAAATATGATAATTGCCCCAAATAACAAGAATTTTGACTTAAATTTCATGAACTTTTATGACAATTGTTATGAACCTAACTATATAAAGGCATGAACCCATAAAATACCATTTTTGAATTAAATTTGATGGACCATATTGACAGTTGTTATGAACCTAATCGTATAAAAAATGAACCAACATAATGCTATTTATGAATTATAATACATGACACGCATGAACCTTAAAACGATATGGTTATGAACCATAAGATGAAATATTATGAACTTATACTTATAAATATATGAACCGAAAGAAAAAATGTCATGAACCAAAATAACCAATATACTTTAAATACATGAACTGTAAGATAAACTACTATAAACCCGAGCTTAAAAAAACATGAACCAAAAGAAGATCTATAATGAACCAACCGTATGAAGTATTAACCTATGTGGGATTTCAACCCACATTAATGTGCACATGCATATTGCTCTACCATTTGAGCTAATAGGCTATTGAATCACAAACACAAAACTCAATTTTATCGTTCAATGCCACAACCAAATAATTCATCAAACACAAATTTGCTATCAATACGACTGAGTTATACAAAAGAAGAAGCTAGACAACGGGCAACTGGTGGAATTAATATTAGCTCAAAAGAAGAAGCATGGCTAAAATATAATTAAAAAATCGAGGTGTTTTGCAATTTCATCATTACAGATCATCAGAGAACTGATTTTTCCCAGTGCTCAACTATCCTCATCAATATTAGATTGTGGCAGACAGAGTGGGATCTGAGAACAACTATCTTCCTAGACTAAATTTCGACAACCATCAAAAAGATGCGCGTGACTACTATATGGTTAAAATGTACAAAGCTCAACAAGAAAGTGATAAGTTCTTAATGCAATATTTATATCTTATACTCAATCCTAATATGAAACTCCCCTTTGATTTAAAATCTAGTTTCCAAAATCATGTCAATCTCTGAAAGTGATCAACTATATAGCACGAACGTGAATGGAAACGGGAGTAAAGTGAAGAAGAAAAGCAAAATGGCCAATACACCAGCATAAAGCGAAGACAAGCAAAATCATAACATAAAGTGGCAATCAACCTAAAACGAAGACACCGTCAAACATCATTCTCAATAAGACACTCCTCCATATCAAATTTAGGCCTAAAAGCAGTAAATCACAAAACCAGTTTGCAATTTTACATTACAATCATTAAGCCTAAGTTTAGTGGTGATGGTAGATGCGGCCGCCCCCACTGGTGGCTGGGAGTTCTCGGCGAGGCGCCAGCGGCACAAAACGTGAAAATTTGGATCTTTCTCAATTGAAAAATAAGAACCACAGTTGAAATAAAGAGGAGACAAAATTGTTGAGAGGGATTTACTTGACAACAAATAAATTCATAGTCAAGACCCAGCTGAGTATAGGGAAGTCAAGATCGTCCACGGTAAGCGAGGTTGTGTCTAATTACTAAACTAAAAAGTAAAAGAAAAGGCAAAACAAAGCAAAGCAAAGCAACCAAGCAAGCACACTGGAAGGGGGTCGATATTGACCTTGTCAGGTTAGATAACGAGGTGCAAACTAAGCAGAAAAACTAAGTAAACAGCAAAACACAGGGGGAAATTGCAGGTCGGTACCGACCTGGGCAGGGTCGGTATCGAGGCACCTGGGTTGGAATTCAGTTTGCAAATAAGGGATAAAATCTAGGATAAGGGTCTACCACAACATAATCATGCAATTTCAAACAATATGAATCATAAATATCATGCCTTTAGCATAAAGTCACCAACGTTCGTTGATTAAACAAGCAAATCAATCAATTTTCATAAATCAATTCACTTTATCTACTTATTTTGATCTAAAGTTCTCAACTTTCGTCTCAAACTTTATCTCCATTCAAATTCACAACTTTCTCTTTCAATCAAGTTAAGAACATGAAATACTTCAATTGTCGTCAAAGCTTTTGCACAAACAAGTAGAAGAATAGATAGAAGGCAATCAATTCATTCATCACGTCATCATTCATGCACAATCATGTTAGGTTTCTAACCCCAACCCTAGAATAGAAGACTATTCACTCATGATTGGAGAAAAACAAGCAAAGTAATTAAGAGAAAACATGATTTGAATTAAAACTAAAGGCTTACTTGAATTAAAACTTCAAACTTGTCTTAGAATATACAAGAAAATCTCCACAATCTTCTTCTTTATGCTCCAAGCAACAACTTGTCTTCTAAAAACCCTAAACTTGCGTCAATATTAAACCTAGGGAGAGAGAGAGAGAGAGAGAGAGTCTAAACAAGAGTATTTATACTAGAACATCCCTCTAAAAAGTTTCCATAAAAACAAAATCTACTAAAGATAAAACATTTCGGAATAAAAGCAATTAATGCACTAGGTCGGATGTGCTGAGTGCCTCGGTACCGACCCCTAGAGGGTCGATATCGAGGTTGGTCTTGACTTGTTTTCTTGCCATTCCTCCTTCTTTCTTTGGATTTTGTGGGAGTTTCTTCCATAGCTTTCTTCTCTTGTTCTTCCTAGCTTGATCCTCTCCTTTCATGTCATTGAATGCATCCAAATCCGCCTCAAAACCTACACAAAAATAAACAAATAACTACTGTTCACAAAATATGTAAACTATACTAAAAAAGACACAAAACACTCACAAAAACACAACTAAACAAGACTAAACAACCTAGAAAAACATACTAAAAAGTAAGCTAAAAACACGGATATCAAAATACCCCATATTTAGGCTTGCTTGTCCGCAAGCAATCACTAGGCAAAGATCAAAACGATCAACATATCTATCAAGTAATAGCCCTCATCAAAAAGCAAATGCAGCACAAGTGAAATTTAGACAAGTGACTTAAACGCCATCACACATATATGAGCAACTAATAAACATAAGCAATCACAATCCAACCTCACAAGGCATATGTGTTTCACTCAACTCTCATGTGTTTAGGCTTATAAGTACAACTCTCAACTCAATCAAATATGCAAAAACTCATAGAAATTGTAACTTATATCACCAAACTCTCCACCAAAGATGTCAAAACAAGTAAAATCATCAAGAGAACTTAGACTCAATGAAAAACTTCATAGAAAGTTTCCATTCGCCCGGGCTTGGTAATAATGACAATAAGGCATGGAAATATTTTGGCTTGTGGTGCTAAAAATCCGGGAATACAGACTCCTAAACTCTCAACACAACTCACCAAATACATCAAAAGAATATACCAAACTCTCTAAACATTAAAGCTCAACTTACTCTCATCAACACAAATTCATCCTAGAAAGTCTCATATACACATAAAAAAGAATTCTTGTCTTTTTCTTTTCTTTGCTTGCACTTATTCACTTTTTCTTCTCCCTTTTTTTGAACTTTTCACTGATTTTCTGATTTTTTTCTCTTTCTTTTCTGCTGGGAGAAGGTCGATATCGACCCCACTGGGGTCGGTAACGAGGCTGGAATTTCCTTCTTTTGCTCAATTGTGCATTCTTTCTTTAAACGAACAATCCTTTCTTACAACTTCTTTGAACAACAATGAGACTTCCATTCTACCCGACCCATCCTTTTTCTTTTTAACCAACATATCTCACTTAATAAAACAAATTTCAACCAACTAAGTCCTAATCCCCGAATAGGGTCAAACTTATATCGACTAGGAATTAATTTTGTGGAGCTATAAAAATAGGCTTAAGGTACAAGAATTGGCTTCAAAAACAAAGGATAATGTAAGGGTGGACATGGATTAATAAGGCTCATGAAAAATAAGCTCTCCATCATATGATCTTTCAAGTAATGAACAAAAATCTTATATAGGCTTTGAGAAATAGATAATCATCACAATCTCAAGAGATAATATACACATAAGAGAGTAAATCACACAAGAAAGAGAAGAGGGATTCTTGATGTTCTCCCTATAAGGCCAAAAATAACTCACAAGGTAGATCATTTTTTGGATTGCAATTAAACTCATGCTAAAAGTCATACAGCTTAGTTTCATCACAAGCTAAAATTTCACACAAAAACAATTTTATGGTAGATTTGAGCTAAACTATCAAAGACATGTCAAAGGACTTACATGATTATGCGAGCAATTACCATCCTAGGACCATAAGACAAGGGTACTATCAATCCTAAAATCTTTTTGCGCTTTTTCAAATTTTTTAATTTTTTTGTCATTTTTTTTAAGGAAAACAAAGAAACTAGAACCAACTTAAACTAACACAAGACAACAAAGTAAGATATGAAAACACATAAACAATCACAAGAGTTTTCTTTTCCCTCCCTACCCCATACTTGAACCTAATAGTGTCCCCACTGTAAGAATAAAACAAGATAAAAGTAAAGATAGGGAATAGAAAACGAACTCACAAGAAATTTGAAGCGGCGTTGAAAACATCCTTGGAACATTGTTGAAAGAGAGAGGTGAATTTCTTCAGGGTTTTTTCTGAAAGGGTCGGTAACGACCTGCATGTGTTGCATCGAGTTGCTTCGTTTTCGCCTCTTTTGTCCCTGTATCACTTAGCAAGACATTTTATTCCGAAAATCTAAAATCTAACCTAAAAACAGGTCAAAAGAAAGCTAGCAAAAAGATCTAAGAAAGCTAAAACAAAAAAGCGGGTTGCCTCCCGTAAGCGCTATTTTTAACGTCGTTAGCCCGACGAACTTACCTTTGCTAATCGGAGGATGTGAGAGGCCATGTGGCTCGGATGTCCTCATCCGGGTTGATTTTCTCATAGTATTTCTTCAACTGATGCCCATTAACCTTGAAGATGGCTCCGTTGTTGCCTACTAGATCAACCGCTCCATGGGGATATATTTGGTGAACCACAAATGGCCCACTCCATCTCGATCTTAGTTTCTGTTAGGCCCAAAATCTCTTCGACCCATTTGGTAAGCCGATCCCAAAAGCAGACAGGAAAGTCATCGGTAGGCCTGATTGCGGAAGAATCGAGGAACGAAGAGAAATCATCACTCACTCAGGTGAAGGAAGAAGGCTTCCGTCACGAGGAAGTAGAGCGCGTTAAGAGGACAACGGCTATGACGTTTCTCACCTCCGATATACACGGGAAGTGGATAGTAGTTAGGGACATGTCCTATAAATTCGGAAATCATGGAAGTGGGAGAGAAACGTTGGTCTGAGGGGATTTATAGATAGATTTTTTTACGTTTTATACATGTACACACACTGGTTACAGAATTATAAATAAAAAGAGAGCTTTTGCCCTTCGTATCTCTAGAATTCTCTCCTTCTCGAAGTATTTGCCTATCTATCGATTCGATCGTGCCCCAATCTAGGGCAGAGATTTGCTTGTCAAATTTTTGTCCAAAACAATTTGGTGCCCACCGTGGGGCCCAACGATCGAGAAGGGTTCATCTTTTCACATTGAAGGAAGCTCAGGATGATTACTATGAGCAACCCTAACGAAGGCGGTCCAGAGCTAAACGCCAGGACTCATCGGCAGCCCTTCGCCTCGAATTGTCCGAGTTCGCTCAAAGGCTTCAAGCTTTGGAGAAGGAACTGACTGATCAACGTGCTTGCAACGAAAAGCACAAGGCTAGCATTGAGCAGTAAACCGCCGATAATAATGGTTTACGCTCCCAACTCCGGTCCGTGTCCTCTGTCGACCCGCGTGCCCGAGTAACGGATCGAACCCGAAACAGTGGGGGTGAAGGTTCCTCTGGAAACCACACCAGCCGGCGTGAGGGAAACCCTGGCTTGGAGTTCATTACTCCACCGACAATAGTCCCTGGGGTGTCGTCGTTTACCCCTGCACAGGGTAACCCTAATAGCGAGGGGGCAAGGGCACCCATACGCCTTCGATCGGCGCGATAGGTTAGCCCCCAGCGCTTTGAAGATGAGGTCATGGATGATAACGAGGATTGGGACCGTTGCCGTCCCCGAGACCTCGAAAGGATCGTCCGAAATCAATTCAAGATGTTCGCCGAGCAATTGGCGAAGATACTCGGGGTTCCACGACCCATAGAGAAGGAAGTGGTTGACGGTTACGACGAATCACCTTTCACCCCTCACATCGCCCAGTTTGAGATACCGAAGAAGTTCTCCGTACCTAGCATGATCCCGTATCACGGAACGGGGGATCCCGACGAGCATGTGGCCATATTCAAGCAAAAAATGATGACCAGCGCAGTTCCGTACCACTCCCATGAAGCACTGATGTGCAAGGGATTCGGGGCAGCTCTCGCGGGACCGGCCTTGAAGTGGTTCGTCAACCTTCCAAGAGGAAGCATCCGCTCCTTTGTTGAGTTGATGGATTCATTTCGAGTGCAATTCGCGAGCAACCGGAGATTCGAGAAGCAGTCTAGCGATCTATACTGGGTTATCCAAAAACCGGAGGAATCCACCCGAGAGTACCTAGACAGATTTAACCGATAGAATATCTCCATCCCGCACTATGACGTGCCGATAGCTATGGAAGCCTTCCGTCTGGGGGTGAATCAAGACGGAGATCTCTACAAAGAGCTCACTAGGCATCCTTGCCACATCTTTGAGGATGTGCAAACTAAGGCCCTAGCTCAAATCAGGCTTGAGGAGGAAACATCTTAATGAAGCGAGTCCTCATTGACACCGGAAGCTCAACCAACCTCATGACGCTGGAGGCTTTGAGAGAAATGGGGTTGAGCGAGAGGGACGTGGAGAAGAACCCCACATCACTCGTAGGCTTCAGCGGAGAAGTGAAGCACACTGTGGGAGACATCATCCTTCCCACGTACGCAAAGGGCGTGAACATCCAGGTTAGGTACTCCGTTATGGATTGTCCTTCTTTTTATAATCTAATAATGGGGAGGCCATGGCTCCACGACATGAGAGCCGTTCCATCTACTTACCACCAAACGGTGAAATTCCCAACACCATGGGGGGTTCAAGAGAACCGTGGAGATCAAAGAACGTCCCGAGAGTATTACAAGTCGGCGTTGAAGCCAACCGCCAATCAAAAATCCACCTAGCAATTAAAGGAGACCACTAACTCTACCTCTCTAAAAGAAAAAGAAAGAAAGATGAACAGGTAGAGGAAGTGGTCCTAGACCAATACGACCTCAATAAGTTCGTAAAGATTGGAAAGGGCTTGGAGTTATTCATTAAAAATGAGCTGGTAGACTTCTAGAGAAAAAATATAGAATGTTTTGCTTGATCCCATGAGGACATGGTGGGGATCGATCCGGAGATCATCACTCACAGGTTGAACGTGGACCCTAATCACCCACCGGTAAAGCAGAAAAGAAGGAAATTCGCTATCGAGGGAAATAAGATAGTGGATGAAGAAGTGAGAAAGCTGATGGAAACTGGAAAGATCAAGGAGGTCAAATACCTAGAGTGCCTGGCAAACATAGTCTTCGTGCCCAAAAAGAACGGAAAATGGAGGATGTGCGTAGATTTTACAAATTTGAACAAGGCTTGTCCCAAGGATTCATTTTCATTACCTCATATAGACGCCCTGGTGGATGCCACGGCAGGCCATGAATTGTAGACTTTCATGGACGCCTTCAGTGGTTACAATCAGATCAGGATGGAAGAAAGCGACCAAGATAAGACATCCTTCATCACTAGTAAGGGAACATACTGCTACGAGGTGATGGGCTTTGGGCTGCGAAACGTCGGGGCCACATAAGCTAGTGAATAAAATGTTCCAAGGCAAAATCAGAGAAACTATGGAGGTGTACATAGATGACATGCTCGTCAAATCGAAGAAAGTTGTAGATCATAGAAATCATCGAGAGAAAGCTTTTGAAATCTTGAAGCAATATAATATGAAGCTTAACCTGCAGAAGTGTACTTTCGGCGTGAAGTCGGGGAAGTTCCTAGGGAATCTAGTCACCCAGAGAGGGATAGAAGCTAGTCCCGAGCAGGTTCGAGCCATAGTAACTTTGAAGTCTCCCAGGTACGTGAAAGATGTTCAAAAGCTCACTGGGCAGGTCGCCGCTTTGAATAGGTTCATATCTAAATCAGCAGACCGATGCCGTCTCTTTTACGAAGTACTTAGAAAGAACAAGTGCTTCCAATGGACTGCCAGACATGAGGAGGCTTTCCAAGAGTTGAAGAAATACTTCTCTGATCCCCTAATCTTAGCGAAACCCGAAGTAGGAGAGGCTCTACCATTATACATGGCCGTTACCAAGCAAGCTATCAGTGGAGTGTTGGTCCGAGAACAAGACGGGCAACAACAACCTGTATACTATGTAAGTAGGACTCTCCTGCCGGCCGAGACCCGTTACTCTTCCTTGGAAAAGTTGGTTTTAGCACTAGTCATGTGCTCCAACAAACTTCGCCCGTACTTTGAGGCACACACGATAGTGGTGAGAACCACACATCCACTGAAAACGGTCATGCATAAGCCTGAATTCACAGGAAGAATGGCTAAGTGGGCAATCCATTTGAGTGGTTTCGACTTCAAGTACGAGCCTAGAACCGCGCTGAAGTCCCAGGCGCTAGCCGACTTTGTGGTTGATTTTAGTCCTACGATGTAAGAAGAACCCAAGCCAGCGGAGTTAATGACGCTAGAAGCTAAGTCTCCAGTCAAATGGACGCTTCACACCGATGGCGCCTCTAACGCTGGAGGAACAGGGATAGGAGTAGTCCTAAAATCAACACAGGGAGATAGGGTGGCACAATCCGTGAGATGCACGATCGAGGCTACGAACAATGAAGTTGAGTATGAGGCTCTGATTTTCGGTCTGATTCTTGCCAAGGACTTGGGCATACAACAAATAGAAGTCAATTGTGACTCATTGTTGATAGTCAACCAAGTTCTAGGGTTATATGAAGCCAGGGATGAAAGGATGATAGCTTACCTATGTGGTAAAAAATCGAATCCCTCTATTCGAGAAGATATCCTTCGCAAAAATCCCAAGAGAGCAGAACGCTCGGGCAGATTCTCTCGCCCGTCTAGCATCGGCCATTGATCCTAACGAATATCCTATAATCCCGATGATTCACATCATGGTTCCTGTCATTAGAGGAACTCATACCGATAATATCAAGAGACCTGATAGTATGATCGAAGACGTGTGTCATCTCGGGATTACTTCCCGCAACAACGTCCTCATGAGCAGCGACGACGTCGACACCAGGAGTTATCGGAACGATCCTGACCCAGATCTGCCTTAGAGTAGCTCGGATCACGAAAGGAATCCCCTCGACCCCCCGAAGGTCAATGAAGCATCGTGGACTCAACCATACCTGGATTGGTTAACCGAGGGGAAACTTCCGGAGGATAAAACCAAAGCTAAATTGCTGAAGATGAGGGCTACAAAGTTTACAGTAGAGAACGGGAAACTGTTCCACCGATCGGCAGTGGGTACACTACAACGTTGCCTAGCCAAGGAAGGCGTTCAGAGGCTTCTTGAAGAACTTCATGAGGGAGATTGCGGAAACCATATCGGGGGGAGAAGTTTTTCCAACAAAGCCCTTTGGTAGGGATGGTACTGGCCCACCATGAGAAAAGATGATGTAGATTTCTGCCGTAAATGTGACGCCTGCCAGAGACATGTGCCAACCTCTCACCAACCTCCTAAGCCACTCTACCCCACACTCACGCCATGGTCCTTTATGCGATGGGGATGGACATAGTCGGGAAGTTACCCCCTTCATCCAGACAGAGAGTATTCTTCCTCGCAATGACTGATTACTTCTTTAAGTGGGTAGAAGTTGAAGCTTATCGAGAGATCAAGGATAAACTGGTGATTTCTTTCATCATCAGGAATATTCTTTGTCGTTTCTAGGTACCCTCAGAGATTGTGTGTGACAATGGGTCTCAATTCATAAGCCAGAGGACCAGAGACTTTTGTGGTCGGTGGAAAATTTGTCTAGTCACCTCAACACCTCGCTATCCCCAGTCAAACGGGCAGGCCGAGGCTAGCAACAAGGTGATCATAAACAATCTGAAGAAGCGTCTTGCGAAGGCTAAGAGAACGACGCCAAAAGTAGCGACCGACCAATCTCCTTTCTCATTAACGCACGGATGTGAAGCGGTCATTCCCGCCAAAATTCTCATCCCAACTGCCCGCACTAGCTTTTTGACCGAGGAACAGAATCATCCGGAGCTGTTGGCTGACTTGGATACTTTTGGCGAGCTTCGTGAGCAAGCCCGATTACGCCTAGCTAGACACCAGCTGACTCGGCTAAAGTCATTGTTGCCAAGATCAAAAATAAATAACCCTATTCTACTAACTAGTATAGTCAGCAAGCAAGGGGTCGAACCCAAGAGAATCGGTTTTCTGAACAATCAGCAAAGAAAAAAACAAGGGGTTTTGATGTTTAAGCAAGCAAACAATATTAGGGTTTAAATCAATTAAAGGAAAGCAGAGTTCATTCAATCACTTCCACCTTTTTAATCATTCGATCATCAATTCATCCACTTTTCTATTAATTCCCAGGTTAATTCCAATTCTTATAAAAGATTTCCGCTTGTCCACGGTCCAAGCGAAAGGATGATATGAACAAGAACGCTTAATTCAAATCATACAAAATATTAAGGATAGAAGGATATCAAATCATGCAATCAAGCTACGAGTCTCATGCATAAAATAACAATCAAATACTATTTCTCAATTCTAGTCCACGGTCCTAGAAAAGGGTTGTTTCAAGGATAAATAATATTGCACAAACAACAATCAAACTTATCCAAACAGTAGATCTAAGTCAATCAAACAAGTTGATCAGGCTTATCAAATCAAACATAGATCATATAAATAAAAACAAGAGTTTTGATATTAACTAAGGGATAGAAAAGTTACCAGAATCTCACGAATTACATAAAAAGGCTTCCTTGACCAAACAAACTCCAAAGGGAAATTAGTTCTCCATAATAAAACTAAAAACTGGAATAATATTTGAAACTATGATGGAATGTCTTCCCCTAAAGTGAAACACGAAACTAAACTTAAATAGTAGAAATAAATCTAAAACCCTAAGATATAATAATATAAAAAGATAGAATAAAACGAGACGAAGGAAAAAACCAAAATCCGCGGGCGCGGAATCAAACCGAGAGCGCGGATCCTCAGTCCTCCTCGGCCGCAGAAACCCCTCGAACAGCGAGCACGGTTTATATCCGCGGGCGCGGATCTTCTGATAATATTCTGGTGTCAACTTCGGAGGTGGTTTTAACCCACTTAGAGTTGGAATTAGAACTCGCCGTGCAAACATGAATTGTAGCTCTTCGAGTTAGCTTTCCAATGATACCAAATTCAGCTTCATCCGATCACCGTAGCTCCCAACGATGCGTCACAATAAAATGGCGTCAAAACAACTCCAAATCAACACTTGTCTTCAAAACTCTTGCAATTCTTTAAATCGTGTCTTCGGTCTTTATATGACAATTATGCTCAAAACTAACCTAAACACACTCAAATCATGCCTAAAATACAATGAGTTAACCTATACTAAATAGAGTGTATCAAATTCCCCCATACTTAAACCTTGCTCGTCCTCGAGTAAGCTCAAAATAAATCTAACAAGAAATCCTATCAAGGGTTTACGTCATAGTACAAGGGAAGACAAAAAACACTCACCTCACCAACCCGAACCTAGAATAGAGAAATAATGAGCAGCAACATGATAGCTCAAGCACACACCTCACAGAATACAGAATACAACACTCAAGCTCCAAAAAGTATAGAGCAACCTAGGATCTACCCAACATCTAAAGTCTAATCCCCAGACCCCAAAGTAGAATATGAATCCTAAACACTCTGATTTTACCACTCATTCTACTTAGGCGCCCTTTCGGGTTTTCACCTAATCACTCTTTTCATTTTTCTTAGGTGTGCTCATAAATACTCACATCTCTCATAAACCTCTTATTACCCCAGCCTAATGCTGGTCCGGGTTACCTGCTTATTACCTGAGCCGCCCTTTCGGGTTTTCAACTCATCCCAGGATTTTATATGCCTTTTTTCTATTTTAAGGATTTTTTTATTTTTATTTTTTTCAAAAATTTCTATATACAAAACATGAAACAAAAATCCCATAAAAATAACGAAAAATAAACTGAAAAGCAACTATCTAAGATAAGCGTAGTGAGTACTTCCTCCCCCATACTTAAATCCTTCATTGTCCTCAATAAAGTAAAGAAAAAGGAATTAAGCATAGAAGAGGAAAATCAGAAGACTCACATACAAAAGAAGATATGGAAGAACTCTTCAAAGGCTTGGATGAATAGCTCGGAAATCTCCAAATGATCCGTCGTCAGGAAAAACCGCGGGCGTGGGTCCGGAACCGCGGGCGCAGGTGGTGCTCCGATCGTGAAAAAATGGTTAGAGAACACGATCAACAAAACTGAACACGAACTCACAAACGAATTCTGAATCTCGCCTTAAGCATTAATGTAGTACGAGCCTTGAAAATGAAAATTCCCCCATACTTGAGGATGACCATGGGTAGCCATAAAAGTCTCCAAAAAGAATGGAGATAGAAGAAGATGGAAAAGATAGAAGGATGGAAAATAGAAGGTAGAATTTCGAGGGTTTCACCCGAAAACCTTTTATTTCAGGGGTTTCACCTGAAAGCCTTTTATTTCGAGGGTTTCACCCGAAAACCTTTTATTTTTATTTATTTTATTTTAATTAATTTTTTTATTTTATTTTTCTGGAAAAAACGAAAATTAAGTTCGTCAGGCCGATCCGCGGGCGCGGATCGCAGCCGCGGGCGCGGATCGCAGCCGCGGGCGCGGATCGCAGCCGCGGGCGCGGATCGCAGCCGCGGGCGCGGATCGCAGCCGCGGGCGCGGATCGCAGCCTCGAGTTTGCTTCTTTTTTATGAAAAAAATTGTACCCTGCAAATCAGCCCGACAAAACCAAAACGAATACTAAAACTAAAACTAAACTAAAAAGAAAAAAATAAAAGAAAAGAAAAACTTACCTCGGGTTGCCTCCCGAGCAACGCCTTTGTTTTAACGTCGGACATCGTCAATGCCCTAAGCAATCTGTCAAAATCCTGCGAACAACTCTCATGCAGGCAAATATAACACAATAATACTTTGAAACTAAATAATATAGCATTTAGACACCGTTTCAGTATATCAAACCCACTAGAGAAATCAGGATTAGTCGGTTTAGGATAGAGCCAGTTGAAAGGACGAGGTAGTTTTTCAAAATATAAATCAAGAGTAATGATTTTCATGTTAGCACTACCACCCTTAAAATTTGAGAAATCACTAGGTAAACTATCATGCTCAGGACCTTTTGCAGAAATAACAGGCAAACAAATATCAATAGAAAGTAAGGAAGAAGAGGAAAGGATACAGGGATCATGATCGATCACGACAAAGGACTCCGCGACAGGAGACATAGACATCTCCTCAAGTGGAAAGGCAATCTCCATATCATCATCTAGCTCTTTTTTCGAGTCATCAGGCTCATCGTCATCACTCCAGGAGCTGTCAAACTTAAGGAAATATTCCTCCTCCGTCATCATATGACTATGATCATCCATCTCTTCATCCAATGAAAGGTCTTTGGGTGCCTCCGGAAAGGATGGAACTGGCTCTTTAGGGGGGTCTATTGGTTGATCTTCGAGAATTTCCGTCTTTATGGCAACACCTCCTCTAGTTTTCTTTGTTCAGCAATTTGGTTCTCCAATTTCTGCATCTCGATCTCTTTGGCTTGGATATAACAAAAGAAATCCCATTGGTCAATGGGTTTCCAAAGGACATATTTTGCATCACTCTCACGGTACATCCTTAGTTGGGACTCAAGAATCATCCCAATAAAGATGTGATGGCAAGCATCATCAAGCCCTACGTGTAACCCTCAAACAGAGAACTCATGCAACAGTTTCTGGCACCTAGTGAAGTACTCATGAAAGGGTTCATCTTGTAACTGACAAAAAGTAAACGCAGACATTAGTATATACAAGTGTAGACCGTAAGATAGGTCTACAAAAGAGATTCGGGATTTCTGGACGAACAGAACTGCGGGCACGGTTTTAAACCGAGGGCGCGGATCAGCCACGGGCGCGGAATGAAACCGAGGGCGCGGATCGTCAGAAACGCCGATTTATCAGAAAATTAAAAACCGATTCCCCGGCAACGGCGCCAATATTTGACTCGGCTAAAGTCGTTGTTGCCAAGATCAAAAATAAATAACCCTATTCTACTAACTAGTATAGTAAGAAAACCAGGGGTCGAACCCAAGAGAATCGGTTTTCTGAACAATCAGCAAAGAACAAAACAGGGGGTTTTGAGGTTTAAGCAAGCAAACAATATTAGGGTTTAAATCAATTAAAGGAAAGCTAAGTTCATTCAATCAATTCCACTTTTTTAATCATTCGATCATCAATTCATCCACTTTTCTATTAATTCCCAGGTTACTTCCAATCCTTATAAAAGATTTCCGCTTGTCCACGGTCCAAGCGAAAGGATGATATGAACAAGAACGCTTAATTCAAATCATACAAAATATTAAGGATAGAAGGATATCAAATCATGCAATCAATCTACGAGTCTTATGCATAAAATAACAATCAAATACTCTTTCTCAATTCTAGTCCACGGTCCTAGAAAAGCGTTGTTTCAAGGATAAATAAGATTGCACAGACAACAATCAAACTAATCCAAACAGTAGATCTAAGTCAATCAAACAAGTTGATCACGCTTATCAAATCAAACATAGATCATATAAATAAAAACAAGAGTTTTGATATTAACCAAGGGATAGAAAAGTTACCAGAATCTCACGAATTACATAAAAATGCTTCCTTGATCAAACAAACTCCAAAGGGAAATTAGTTCTCCATAATAAAAATAAAAACTGGAATAATATCTGAAAGTATGCTGGATTGTCTTCCCCTAAAGTGAAACACGAAACTAAACTTAAATAGTAGAAATAAATCTGAAAACCTAAGATATAATAATATAAAAATATAGAATAAAACGAGACGAAGGCCTAAACCAAAATCCGCAGGCGCGGAATCAAACCGAGAGCGTGGATCCTCAGTCCTCCTCAGCCGCGGAAACCCCTCGAACCGCGAGCGCAGATTAGATCCGCGGGCGCGGATCTTCTGACAACATTCTGGTGTCATCTTCGGAGGTGGTTTTGACCCACTTAGAATTGGAATTTGAACTCGTCGTACAACCATGAATTGTAGCTCTTCGAGTTAGCTTTCCAATGATACCAAATTCAGCTTCATCCGATCACCTTAGCTCCTGAACGATGCATCACAAGAAAATGGCATCAAAACAACTCCAAATCAACACTTGTCTTCAAAACTCTTGCAATTCTTCAAATCGTGTCTTCGGTCTTTATATGAAAATTATGCTCAAAACTAACCTAAACACACTCAAATCATGCCTAAAATACAAGGGTTAACCTATACTAAATAGAGTGTATCACCAGCAACAAGTCACCCGAAGCTACAACCAAAACGTCAAGATCCGCACCTACCGACTCGGTGATTGGGTACTATGAAAAGTCTTTCAAAATACCCATGAGACCAAATCGGGTAAGCTATCCCCGGCATGGGAAGGACCCTACAAGATAACCAGGATCATCGGACAAGACGCATACCAGCTGGAATCCAAAGACGGAGAAGCTATCCCAAGAAGCTGGAATGCGGTACACTTAAAAAAGTATCACTTCTGAGGGAAGTCCTCTTTATCGGAACGTAAACTTCTCTGGTACTTCCGGCAGAAAATTTCCTCGCCAGACACTCAAGACATTCGAGGTCATCTATCCATAGTTGTTATCTTACTTTTGCTCTAAGTTTATCTTTTTCGTAGTTCGATTGTGATTAACCTGTTTGTGTGAAAGTTCCTTGTTGTGTGATTTCTATGTTGTGGTATTTCGTTGAATGAATGACACTTGCGTGCGTTATTGCTTGACCACACTCATTTCCTTTTTTTGCATGAATAGAAGTATTAAGTCGAAAGAATATTTTATTCATTATCATGTAGGATAAATCATACAATCGAACACAAGTCCAAACAATAGAGGTAACTAATCCTAGACTAAAGACGTCTTTAATCGACCGACCCTCCCAAGCGCAAGTTCCGACGCGATACTCGTCATCCGCCTGGAAACCTCCTTCGGTAAGCGCAGCTGCCACCCGTGACCAGAGACTTCTGCAGGAGTCCTCGTCTTGAAGCCTTCAATCTGAAGCATCCGCGCGTCCTGAAAAACCTGCACACAAAGGAAGGACAATACCAAGCAAAATACGCAAGAAAGAAAGCATACATGCACCAAAAATCATCTTCTTTCTCTTCCTCAGGAAGAGACGTCGCATGTTCAACGGACGAATATTGTTTATGGCCCCTAAATGGCCCATACATACCAACAGAAGTTTGTTCAAAACAAAAACAAAAAAACCATCACAAATGAAATCTTTTACAAGGGCTCGCGGCCCTAATCTTCTTCTTTCTCAGAAGTGTCCCTTGGTTGCTCCACTGCATCCGCTGAAAGCCCATCCAGCCCTTTGCCTTGATCAGGTGCCACGCCCGCGCTCGGATCACGATCACCACTATCTTCCTCCGCGTCGAGAGAGGTGAAAAGCTCAATGCCAAGAGCCGGCTGATCTGGGGGGTAGCAATCATGAAAGGACGCGATCTCAGCGTCCAAATCCCAATCCGAATGCTGATCGGCCACGAACTATTTGATTGTTTCCACCCTTGACATCTTCAAGTAGTAGGCTCCGATCTCGCTTTCTTCCTTAAGAATTTTTCTATTCGTAGCCTCGAGCTCGGCGATCTTGGATCGATCCGAACCAGCTTGAGAAGACTGACGCTTGAACGTCTTAGCGAGTTTCGCAAGCTTGCATGCACCCATCTTCTGGCGTTCGACCACAAGAGTTGTTTCCCTCTCCAATGCAGCCTTCTCAGCGTCCCACTTAGCCTGGTGCTCTCTTAAAATCTGGTCTTCTTTGTCAGCAGCATCCGCAACCCAGAGAATGCTTTGTAAGGCCTAAACACCAGGACATGATATCATCCGCAGTGAGGTATAAAAAAAAAGAAAAGAAGAAGAAGAATAACTGGATGAAAGCGATTCTTCCAAACCGATAGACCGGCATCCCTGACCAGGGCGGGAGTGGGAACTTCCAGGTGAGGCTTCTTTGAACCGTGGGCACCACGAAGCTTCTGCCACAAATCCGAGGGACCCTTCTCATCTAGGTCAATGACTTTTGTAACACCAGGCGATGGTCTCTTGGCAAGGGTCACCTTCGTCACTGCCTCAATCTTTACCTTGGGGTCCAAAGGAGGTTTCTTGTCACTCGACCGCAGTTTCCACTGAATCAGAGTTGTAACAGAGAAGCTTCTCCCCAAGGAAGAAGAAGCTTTTGGGAAGACAAACGTTAAAACCCATAGGTAAAGATGCTACAAAATTCAAGAGCAAGGAAAAAAGTACATACTGGCAAGGTCCTTTACAGGCTTTGTGGTCACCTCAACAAGCTTCCCAAGTTCCGGAGCATTATCCTCGATTGTCTTCTCAGAGCTTCCCGATCTCGCGTCATCCTCGCCATCCGATTGACCCTCAGTAACAATCGTCGTCTTGTTGCTGGATTCACCTTCAAGCATTTGTTCCGCGGACCTCCGGTACGTTCTCTTTGCTTCTGGAAGAGCGACGAGCCTCCTGCATGCTTCTGATTCCAAGACGTGGGTCTCCAGGCTAGACGGAATTGCATGTAAAGTAATCCAAATCAGAAACTCGAAAAGAAATGGAAGGTAACGACAGAGGGGTGCTGAAATTAGGGTTAGAGATACTTACTCTTAGTAGTCCAAGAGTTGAAGAAGGTTGCTTGGTACATCGCACGTAGTGTAGACTTCTCCACGAAGAAGAAACGCGATACCCAATCTTTATCATTCACCTTGGATTTCGGAATCAAGGGGTTCTTGGTGTTCCTCGCGTGAAGAGTAAAACGCCCAGCCCTGAGGGGACAAACCCGATAAGCACACAGTAGATCATGCACGGTGAAGTCGATCTTCTCTCCTAGACAGGTTTCTCTTATCTGATATAAAATCTTCCACATCGACGGCATCAATTGCGTCAGAGAAGCTTTGAGAGCCATCAAGAAATTCAGGATCAAGGGAGAAAAAGGGAAAAGAGCCCCCAGAGTGAAGGGATACTCCAAGAAGCAGATCCAACCCTCCTTAACCTAGTCCATGGCTTCGCACGTGGGGTGTAGAAGTTGCTGCTGGCCGGAAAACTGTGGTTTCGAACTATCTTTTCCACTTCATCCAAAGAGAGAGAGCAAGGGCGACAGTCATGGGGTTCAAGGGTATGGGAAGACTCGAAACCCATGTCCTTAGCATCAATTTTGGCCATAGAGAACGCGTAATAGAGAAACAGGATAAAGAACTGGAATTGAAGCAAGAAGATGATGAGGCAGGAAACAGAGGGAGATCAGCGCGTATCTCCAAAGAGGTCTGGGCTAGAGCATTTAAAACCTGAACGACGTGACTCTTCAAGATCCCGAGAATGAACGGACGGGGTTAAGCCGCGTGTCACACGCTTCTTGTAGCTCATGCGGCAAATCCAATCCAAATCCCGCCTAAAAGATTTGGATCAGGATTTGGGGGTTTAGGCCCAAAATCTCTTCGGCCCATTTGGTAAGCCGAGCCCAAAAGCAGATAGGAAAGTCATCGATAGGCTTGATCGAAGAAGAATCCAGGAACGAAGAGAAATCATCAGTCACTCAGGTGAAGGAAGAAGGCTTCCGTCACGAGGAAGTGGAGCGCGTTCAGAGGACAACGGCTGTGACGTTTCTCACCCCCGATATACACGGGAAGTGGATAGTAGTTAGGGATATGCCCTATAAATTCGGAAATCATGGGAAGTGGGAGAGAGACGTTGGTCTGAGGGGATTTATAGATAGATTTTTTACGGTTTATACATGTACACACTGGTTACAGAATTATCAATAAAAAGAGAGCTTTTGTCCTTCGTATCTCTAGAATTCTCTCCTTCTCGAAGTATTTTCCTATCTATCGATTCGATCGTGCCCTAATCTAGGGTAGAGATTTGCTTGTCAAATTTTTGTCCAAAACAGTTTCCCTAGAAATAAGCGAAGTCTGGAGTTAAAGAGAAGCACCTTATCACCAACTTCATAGGTTTTTGGCACCAACATTTTTTCATGCCACAGCTTGGTGCGCTCTTTGTAAATTTCAGCATTCTCATACGCCTTTAGCTTTAACTCCTCTAGCTCTTGAAGGTCCATGAACCGTTTTGCGCCGGCTTTGTCGAGATCCATGTTGACCTCTCTGAGAGCCCATAATACCTTATGCTCCAACTCGACTGGCAAATGGCACACCTTGCCATAAACTAGGTTGTATGGAGTGGTGCATAGGGGAATTTTGTACGCCGTTCTGTATGCCCATAAAGCGTCATCAAGTTTGGATGACCAATCCTTCCTAGAGCGGGAGACCGTCTTCTCCAACATGCTCTTGATTTGCTGATTTGACACCTCTACTTGGCCTCTAGTTTGAGGATGGTAGGGCGTTGCCACCCTATGTGATACCCCATACATGGCCAAAAGAGCTTCAGAGCTCCTCTCTATGAAATGAGATCCCCCATCACTAATGAGAACTCGTAGCACTCCAAACCTGGGAAAGATTACTTGTCTATCTTTTCATATGTGATGACGTTAAAATTACTTGTCTATCTTTTCACTTGTGCTTAAAATGTTTTGACATAGGCTATGCTTGAAGATTGTGTTATTGGTCTTGATTTTGCATGATTATTGCTTGAGGACAAGCAAGTCTAAGTATGGGGTATTTTGATATCCACTTTTTAGGTAGGTTTTTTGTGTCTAGTTAGATTAGATTTGGTTGGTTTTTGTGTTAGAGTTTTAGGTTTTTGAGTCTTTTTGCCATAGTTTTCGTATTTCTTTGAGATTCGAAAACTACGACTATTTTGTGTCTTTTTATAGGAGTTTTGGAGCTTGAAAGAAGAGTTTGGAGCATTGCAAGAGAAGATGGAGATTAAGCACTCAAATAAATTATTGAAGATCAAGTTTGAGCTTGGAAAGAGATAGAGGAATTCGTTACTAGAACATAGGAAAAAGAATCGAGTCAAACGGAGTTGTAACGATTCTTCTACGCAAATTTTACTCAAGCACGACCCAACCAGAATTGTGAGCTCTCAAGCACGACCGTGCTAGACCCAGCCAAGATACATGCTCTTAGGACCGACCCATTTGGGTCGATCATGGCGCCGACTCTCCCTTATTCCGAGATCTTTTGTGATATATTCTATCTTTTATTTTAGGAAGTAGTTTTATCTTGTTTCCTAGTTTAATTAGGGCTCCTTTTCCTCTATAAAAGGAGGCTAAACCCTTTAGTTTGAAGGGGGCTCTCTCTAGTTTTTAGCTTTGGGTTTTACGTTTTTGGAGAGTAAGAGGAAGACTTGGAGGACAAGTTGGAGAAATTTGTAAGACTCCTTTGTTTTAATTTGAATTTTCGGTTTGTTTTGATGATGATGTCTTCTTCTTTCTTCTCAATGAGTGAGTAGTTTTCTTAGATTCTAGGGTTGGGTGAAAACCCAACACAATCATGCATGTCTAAACTTGAATTCATGACTTGATTGCTTGAAGATCATATCTATCTATCTTGTGCTTAATTCCTTTACGAAAGTTGAGGCATATATCTTGCAATTAACTCAAAAGCGAAAGTGTAAGGTTGATTGCTTGATTAGATGTAATAGGATTATTTGCGACAGTTGATATTCCTAGGTTGAAAGATAGATAGAAAGTTATTTAATTTGCGACAGTTGATTGAATAACTTGAATTGTTTGCGACAGTTGACTTTTCTATGATCTAGATTGCATGATAGTTGTGAATTCTCGTTAAAAGCATGTATGGTTGTTGTTGTGGTAGCCCTACCCCTAGGATTGCCTTTTTCTATTTGATTTAAACATATTAATGTCGATTCGATCTCGACCCCATAAGGTCGTGTTCGACCCTTAGCCCTTTGTTTGTTCTCTTGCTTTTCGTAGTTTATCAACTAATCCTTAGCACTATTCTCATTCCCATGGACGAACCTGACTCCCTGTACTCAGCGGGGTCTTGATATAAATTTATTTGTTCAAGAAACCCCTTCAACAAATTGGCGTCGTTGCTAGGGAGTGAGCAATAGTGCCTAGTTTAGTTGATATTTGGGTTTGGGACTAGCCCTTACCCTTTTGTTGTTTTTTAATTTTGTTTTCTTTGTTTTTGTTCGCAGTATATGCCATCTCGTTCTTCCCGGAGAACTCTTGAGATCGACTACTACAGCGAACCTGAGACGTCTTTCTATAGACGTTTGAGAGAACGACGAGCAATGGGCGACGCTGAGACCCTTGCTCAACAAATGGAGGAACTCCGCACTCAGATGCAGTGTTTGCAAGCGGACCGAGACGCTCAGGTTGCCAATGCGCAACGATTCCAAGCGCAACTAGATGCTATCCCAAGGAATGCCAAGCAATACATGCATCCAGAACTGAGGGTGCCCAAATCGGCGATAGTGCTCCCGGAGATTGACCGCACTTTTGAGATTAAATCTCATTTCATATCCTTAATCAAGCGTTCTCAATTTGAGGGGAAACCCACTGAATGCCCCATGGAGCATATAAAGAATTTTACTGATTTATGTGACACTATTGTTGTTGACGGTGTCGCACTTGAATATATTCTCTTGAAGGCTTTTAAGTGGTCTCTTGCAGGAAAAGCTTTGAGTTGGTTGGAGAGCTTGCCACCAAGATCTATTACAACGTGGAAGGCTTTGCATGATCTATTCATGACTAAGCTCTTTCCACCGGCAAAGACAACGGAGCTTAGGAAGCGCATCACCTCCTACCATCAACTTCCAAACGAGACGCTTGTGGAAACTTGGGAGCGGTTTAAGGAACTTCTTCGGCAATGTCCTACTCATGGACAACCACCCTATATGCTTCAAGAGATTTTCTTTCAGCGGATTAATGCCGCTACAAAGGACAGAATCAACCTCCACACCGATTGTGGGTTCATTGAGATGGATCCCGATCAAGCTTGGGCGTTATTGAATAAGCTAACAAACTATGATGCCATGTATGGAACCTAACAATCTAAGCCCATAGAGAGGAAGTTGTATGAACCACAATCCGAGGTGGTTGATCGGGATGTGAAGTTCCAATTCATGCAAGATGAGATCAACCGATTGAAAAAGCAAGTAAGTTACTTTAAATCCACTCAATCTTGTCAAGAATGCGGGTCTTCTGCCTATACTACTTTCAATTACACTAACTTGCAGCAAGTGCGAGCCGCTGAGGCTTATGAGGAGGCGAATTATATGAGAGGTTCCTTTAAGAACCAAAACAATTATGCAGGGAGGAACAATGCTCAACCATCTTGGGGCAATCCAAATTAGAACAATACAAGCAACCCACTCAACAAGAGCAACGTCCCCCTCCCTACTGTCCTCCGAGCTATCAAGATCCACCATCATGGGTGCAACGGCTGCAAGAAGGAATCAAAGGAATGCGAGCCGAACTTACCACTAGGTTGGGAGAATTTGACTCATGGAGGAAGAATGTCGATTCCCAACTTGGACAACTAGCTACTCAGATCCCGAGACCTCACGGACAACTCCCGGGCCACCCCGAAGAGAATCCTAGAGGCCAAGCAAGTAATGGTGAAGTCCGAGCCATGCACCTAAGGAGTGGCAAGGCGTTGCCCGAGCCAACTAAGTACCAAGAGGAGGAACGAGCCTCAGGACTGACCCCCTTAGGGTCGTGCAAGACCCCCTTAGGGTCGTGCAAGACCCACTTAGGGTCGCGCACGACCCCCCCCCCCCCAAGGGTCGTTCCTGAGGAGGCTATTAACGAGGAAGAAGAGGTGATCGACCCTCCAAGGGTCGAGCTCGACCACCCTTCGCCAGGTAAGTCTTCTAACCCTTCTCTTTACATTCAATCTCCATCTAAGGTACTTCCTTTCCCTTCTAAGAAACCCAAGGACTTGACGGAAGGGAAGTTTAAGCGCTTTGTTAAGTTGCTTCAAGGCTTGAATCTTTCCATTCCTTTCGCTAAGGCTTTGAATGAAATGCCTGCTTATACTAATTTCTTGAAGGAGATCTTATCTAGGAAGCGATCAATCTTAGAGTTGTATAATGAGGTCCATTCCATAAAGCTCCCTGAAAAACTTGGTGATCCAGGTAAGTTTGCAATTTCAATTGGCATTGGAACTCACCATTTTAAAGCTCTATGTGATCTAGGTGCCAGTGCTAGTTTATTACCATTATCTATCTGGACCAAGGCTAACATGGGACCGCTGGAACCCATCAATATGAGGCTATACATGGCGGACGGATCCTGCGTAAAAGCAACTGGATTCGTTGAGGATGTCCTTGTTAAGGTTGGCAAATTTTTTGTCCCAAACGACTTCATTGTTCTAGACATGCCTGAAGACCCTGTGGTACCAATAATTCTTGGAAGACCATTCTTAGCCACCGCAGGGGCACGAGTTGATGTTATAAATGGGCTCCTCACATTCGATATTGGGGAGGAGAGGGTCGAGTTCCGTTTCAATCCCGATGTCAATGAGACCACTACCGTAAAGAGCGTTAACGAAGGGCCTACCGACCCTCCATGGGTCGGTAACGACCTTTTCCTAAGACCCGAAATGAGCAAATTCAAGGAGGTCACACCCACTAAGAAGCATAACGACCCCCCATGGTGGGTCGGAACCGACCATTCTTTGAAAAATCACAACGTAGTGGGTGACAGGCACGATACCGAGGCATTCCTTGATCCGGTGGGGTCGGTAACGACCCACATACCCTCGGTAACAACTCCTCCTCAAAGTAACAAAGGAAAGTCTTCTTGTTCTTATCCAATTGATTCTGATCATGATCCTTTCTCCTATTCTCGTTCTATATTAGATCCTACTGTTAGTCATATGAAGGAGTCAAAACCTCCTTGGTCTTCGAATTTTACTAACCCTGTTGTAGGACTTCCAAGCGTTCTTATTAACAATAGAGGACCAAATATCTTGGAGAGAAGCTTTGAAGCTTTTCCATCTAAGTATGGGGTTTTCCATGATCCCGACATAGCTGGATGGAGGCCGCCTTGATGAGCTAAGATAAGTTGTCAAGCTAATGACGTTAAACAAGCGCTTATGGGAGGCAACCCGTTCTTTAGTTAGTTTTATTATTTTTATTTTTATTTTATTTTATTTTTAGATTAGGTTCTTTTTCTAACCTTTCTTAGACTAGGATAGAATACTTTTGTTTGGAATAGAATTTTGTGGGATTTTTGCAGGGTCCTAAGCTTCAACCACTCCATCTTCACCATGATGAGCTCCATCTTCTTTACAAGCTTCCAAGAGTTCTTTGTGAGTTTCTTCTTCCTTTCTCTTTACTTTTTCATATCATTTTCATGCATGGGGACATTGCACGATTTAAGTATGGGGTAGGGGAAGAAGAAATCTCACATATGTTGTACATAATTGAGTCTTTTGTTTGTTAGTTTGTTAGTTTGTTTTATTAAGAAAAAAAAGTTTGAAAAAATTGAAAAAAAAAGTTAAAAAATGTCGAAAAAATCAAAAATATTTTCTTCTTTGTTTTAGGATAGCAGAATGCTCCATCTTAGATGTCCTATGATGAGAACTAATTTTCATGCTTATCATATAATTCATTTGGCATATTTGGATAGTATAGCCTAAGTCTTGAGAAATTGCTTTTGATTGTGAAAATTGACTTGTGATGAAATTGAGCATATGTGTCTTGAGTAGTAGTAATTGCAATCCAACAAAATTTTTACCTAGTGAGGAATTTTGGCCTTATAGGGAGAACATCAAAAATCCCTCTTCTTTTCTTGTGTGATTTGCTCTTTTTATGCATCTATCTCTTGTTATTGATATGGTTATCTATTTCTTGAAGCCGTTATGAGATCGTTCATGCATATTAATTATGATTAAGAACTTATTTTTCATAAGCCATTTTTTATCCTCTCTTTTGCCTACCTTTACATTATCCTCTTTTTGAAGCCAAGTTGAGCCTTAAGCCTTTTATTTTTAGCTCCACAAAATTATTCCCCAGCCAAGATAAGCTTGACCCTATCCGGGGATTAGGACTTAGTATTGGATAAGATGGTTTTGTTGAGTGATATGTATTGGTTCAAGTGTGGGGTAATTTTGGGTTGGGTAAAGTGAATATCTTGCAATTCGTTATGTAAAAGGAGTTTGGTTCCCTGAATGCACTTACAAAAGAGTTGGAAAAAAAAGATATCGATATCAATCTCCCATAAAAAAATGAAGATCATAAGGGAGTAAAAAGAAAAAAAAGAAAGAGTTGAGCAATGAATGAAAGTGTGCATGAACCAAATTTCCTTAGTATTTGTAAGCAAGATTAACTTGGGATAAATGGGTGAGTGAAAGAAAAAGTGCATACAGAAGAGAGAGTTTGGTATATGTTTTTTTTATAAGAGTTTGGCAATGTGCGAGTTTTTTGGAGTCTTTGATTCCCGGATTTTATTAGCACCACATGGCCAAAATATTTCCACGCCTTATTGTCTTTACCAAGCCCCATTACAACCCGGCCGAATGGAGTCTTCTATGAAGATTTCATTGAGCCTAAGTTCTTATGATGATTGATGTGTTTTGACTTCTCTAGGTAGAGAGATTAGTGATATAAGTCTCAATGATAAAGTTGATGTTGCATAAAGATTGAGTTGAGAGTTGATATTAATAAGCCTAAACACATAAGATATGAGTGAAACACATTAAAATCCTTTGTGAGGTTGGATTGTGATTACTTAAGCTAGAGACTAATACATATGTGATGACGTTAAAATTACTTGTCTATCTTTTCACTTGTGCTTAAAATGTTTTGACATAGGCTATGCTTGAAGATTGTGTTATTGGTCTTGATTTTGCATGATTATTGCTTGAGGACAAGCAAGTCTAAGTATGGGGTATTTTGATATCCTCTTTTTAGGTAGGTTTTTTGTGTCTAGTTAGATTAGATTTGGTTGGTTTTTGTGTTAGAGTTTTAGGTTTTTGAGTCTTTTTGCCATAGTTTTCGTATTTCTTTGAGATTCGGAAACTACGCGTATTTTGCGTCTTTTTATAGGAGTTTTGGAGCTTGAAAGAAGAGTTTGGAGCATTGCAAGAGAGGATGGAGATTAAGCGCTCAAGTAAAATTATTGAAGATCAAGTTTGAGCTTGGAAAGAGATAGAGGAATTCGTTAGTAGAACATAGGAAAAAGAATCGAGTCAAACGGAGTTGTAACGAATCTTCTACGCAAGTTTTACTCAAGCACGACCCAACCAGAATTGTGAGTTCTCAGGCACGACCCAATGAAGGTCGTGCACGACCCTATCAAGGTCGTGCTAGACCCAGCCAAGATACATGCTCTCACGACCGACCCATTTAGATCGATCATGGCGCCGACTCTCCCTTATTCTGAGATCTTTTGTGATATACTCTATCTTTTATTTTAGGAAGTAGTTTTATCTTGTTTCCTAGTTTAATTAGGGCTCCTTTTCCTCTATAAAAGGAGGCTAAACCCTTTAGTTTGAAGGAGGGCTCTCTCTAGTTTTTAGCTTTGGGTTTTACGTTTTTTGAGACTAAGAGGAAGACATGGAGGACAAGTTGGAGAAATTTGTAAGACTCCTTTGTTTTAATTTGAATTTTCGGTTTGTTTTGATGATGATGTCTTCTTCTTTCTTCTCAATGAGTGAGTGGTTTTCTTAGATTCTAGGGTTGGGTGAAAACCCAACACAATCATGCATGTCTAAATTGATTGAATTTGCGATAGCTGATTGAATAACTTGAATTGTTTGCGACAGTTGAATTTTCTATGATCTAGATTGCATGATAATTGCGAATTCTCGTTGAAAGCATGTATGGTTGTTGTTGTGGTAGCCCTAGCCCTAGGATTGCCTTTTTCTATTTGATTTAAACACATTAATGTCGATTCGATCTCGACCCCATAAGGTCGTGTTCGACCCTTAGCCCTTTGTTTGTTCTCTTGCTTTTCGTAGTTTATCAACTAATCCTTAGCACTATTCTCATTCCCGTGGACGAACCTGACTCCCTGTACTCAGTGGGGTCTTGATATAAATTTATTTGTTCAAGAAACCCTTCAACACAAGCCCTCGAGAATCTCGCCTCCTACAATGTAGTTAGCAAAATCTGCAAACCAAGGGTTTTTTGACCCTCTAATAGAATGAAGAGAAGTAGATGAAGGAGATAAGAAAAGTTTTGAATCAAGAAGAATTAAAATAGGTTGAGAAAACTTACCTGAATGGGTCGTTACCGGACCAGTTAGGCTCGTTATCGACCCTATTGCTTCATTGTCAGCCTCGGTAACGATCTCCTCTACCTCGGTAACAAGCTGTCCTGCCTCGATATCGAGCTCTTCCACTTCGGTAACGGTGTTTCCTGCATGCTCCAGCCTCGGTAAAGGATTGATAACGACCCTTGGAGGGTCGGTAGGCCTTTTGATGTTGCATTGTGCACCCTCGTTCAGCATGAGGTGTTCGTCTGGTCTGGAGTCATTGATTGGCACATCATTGTTGGACTCCGTGATGTGTTCTACTGGAAAACTTGATAAGTGATCGGCTACTAAGTTTTCAGGCTTTCAGCTCCCTTTTTGTCTCTAATTTCATGGTCAAATTCCTGTAATAAGAGCATCCAACAAAGTAGCCTGTGGTTGGCATCCTTCTTAGCCATTAAATATCTAACGGCCTCGTGGTCAGTATAAACAATCACTTTAGAACCAACAAGATAAGAACGGAATTTCTCAAAAGCAAATACCACATCAAGGAATTTCTTCTCCGTTGTGGTAAACTTACTCTGCGCCTCATCAAGCGTTTTACTTGCATAATAGATGGCATGGAGCTTCTTATCCTTCTGTTGTCCTAATACTGCACCAACGGCATAATCGCTGGCATCACACATAATCTCGAAGGGAAGTGTCCAGTTTGGGGATTGTATGATAGGAGCGGAAATGAGGGCTTCTCTTAACTTGTAAAAAGCTTCAAGACATTCTGGAGACAGCTCAAACACTACATATTACATTAGTAGGTTAGTCAAAGGTTTAGCTATCTTAGAAAAATACTGAATAAAACGTCTATAGAAGCTAGCATGTCCTAGAAAACTCCTAACGTCTTTAACAGACGAAGAGGGAGGTAGTTTTTGAATAAGCTCAATCTTGGCTTTGTCTACCTCTATCCCTCTCTTAGAGACGAGATGTCCTAGCACAATCCCTTCTTGGACCATGAAATGGAATTTTTCCCAGTTTAGAACAAGGTTGGTTTCTTCACATCTTTTAAGCACACGAGTAAGGTTAGCAAGACAAGTAGCAAATGAAGAAACATAGACAGAGAAATCATCCATAAAAACCTCTACTATATCCTCTATCATGTCAGAGAAGATAGCCATCATGTATCTTTGAAATGTTACAGGGGCATTGCAAAGCCCGAATGGCATTCTTCTATATGCAAAAGTCCCATAGGGACATGTAAAGGTTGTTTTCTCTTGGTCATCAGGGTGAATGGGAATTTGCCAAAAACCGCTATAGCCATCTAAATAACAAAAGTAATCATGCTGGGCAAAGCGTTCTAGAACTTGATCAATGAAAAGAAGTGGGAAATGATCTTTTCTTGTAGCACTGTTTAACTTCCTATAATCAATACACATCCTCCAACTAGTTGTGGTCTTAGTGGGAATTAGCTCTCCCTTTTCATTTTCGATAACTGTCATCCCACCCTTTTTAGGGACTACATGGACCGGACTCACCCATTGGCTGTCCGATATAGGAAAAATAATCCCATCATCAAGTAGTTTTAAATTTTCCTTTTTAACCACATCTTTCATGTTAGGATTCAGCCTACGTTGATGCTCTATTGTGGGTTTGTGATTATCCTCCATGTAGATCCTATGCATGCATAATGAGGGGGATATGCCAGTTATGTCATCAAGGGAATAACCAATGGCTTTTCTATGGATCCTAAGAACAGCAAGCAATTTCTTTACTTCTTCATCATGTAACTGAGAATTAATGATAACATGGAAGGTAGAGTTAGGACCAAGAAATTCATACTTGAGGGAATTTGGAAGTGGCTTGAGTGTTGGAGTAGGCCCAACCAGGACAAGAATAGGCTCTTCATGCTCCGTCTTCAAGACCTCCTCAAGGTAATCAAACGCCAAAAGCTCTTCGTCATTTACCAGAAGGGTCGATACCGAGCCATTGGGGGTCGGTAACAAGTCTGTTGTGCCCTCTAATAGGGTCGATATCAACTTGGATGGGGTCGATAACGATGTTGTAGATTCCGGTATCGAGTCAGTACACTCCGTTTGCTCCATATTCCTACCAAAATCCTTGGTATTGACCCATGGAGGGTCGATAACGATGCTACTGGGTTAAATTCCGCCCATCTTCTTTTTGGAAATGCCTCAAAAGCCAACAACCTCTCGATCGGGTCCTTACATTCAAAGTAGTAGGTGTGGGTATAGAGCATCTTGACCTCAATTGTGTTGGTCTCTTTCATGGTGGGATTAAAACGGAATTCCACCACCTCATACCTGATCTCAAAAGTTAGGAGTCCCCTCCTAACATCGATTATGGCACCTATTGTGGCTAAGAATAGCCTACCTAGAATGATAGGCACCACCGGGTCCTCGGGCATCTCCATTACAATAAAATCATTCGGCACAAAGATCTTTCCCACTTGCATTGGGAAATCATCAACTACTTCTGTAGGCTTGACACAGGATCCATCCGCCATGTACAACTTCATATTGACAGGTTCTAGTGGTCCCATGTTGGCTTTTGACCAAATAGAGAGTGGTAGGAGGCTTGCGTTGGCACCTAGATTACACAAAGCTTTGGAACGATAAGCACTAATACCAATAGTGATGGAGAACTTACCTGGGTCACCTAGCTTCTCGGGGAGCTCCAAGGATTGAACTTCATCTGTCAGTTCAGATAAAGACCTCTTCCTACTCAAGATTTCTTTCAAGAATTTTGAGTAAGTCGGCATTTCGCTTAGGGCTTCAACGAATGGTATGGAAATATTTAAGCCTTGAAGAACCTTAACAAAGCGCTTAAACTTCCCTTCTGTAGAGTCCTTGGACTTTTTTTAGGGGAAGGGAAGAGTTTTTGTCGGACTCGGAACCAAAACGGTCTCGAGTCGTGGTGTGACCGAATCAACAAGCGGGTCGGTCGGTGCTGAAGAAGGGTCGGTACCGACCCTTTGGGGGTCATTATCGACCTCGTGAATAAGAGAAGGAGTCAGTTTCGAAGACTTACCTGAACTGGAAGGGTCGTTATCGATCTTGGGGGGGTCGGTAACGATGTGTTAAGATCCGGTATCGACCTTGTTGGGATCGAAAACGGGCCTGACTGGGGTGTCGTCTTTATCTCTGTTCTCTTTGTCCTTGATCTCAGCACAATCCGACAACTTCTTTCCACTTCTTAGGTGTATTGTTGCAACTTGTCCTCTATGGTTTCCTTCGGGGCGGCCCGAAAGTTGCCCTTGAGGTCTTGGAATCTGTGCAGCCAGGTTGCCAAGTTGGGAGTTTATGCTCTTTCTCCATGTGTCAATTTCTCCCAATTGTGCGTGTACACCTCTCATCTGATTTGTAAGGTTGGCTTGGACTCCATCAATTTTTTTGTGGACTCCATTAATGCCCTCTTGTAACCCTTGTACCCATGAAGGTGGCTTGTGATAGCTTGGAGGTTTGTAAGGTACATGCATTCTCTCTTGTGGCGGAGGCGCATTGTCTTGACCGTGGTTGTAACTTCCCCAAGTAGGATAGTTGTTGTTCCTGTCATAGTTATTAGGCGGTTTCTGTATTGACCTCTCATATAATGCGCATCAGCATAGGTCTCAGCGGCTCTAACCTGCTCAATGTTAGTGCAAGCAGAAATATTATGAGCTTGAGAGCCACATTCTTTACAAGGTTGAGAGGTTTTCAGAAAACTTACCTGTTTCTTCAGTCTGTTGATCTCATCTTGCATGAATTGGACTTTGACATCTGGATCAACATCAATGTTTGGGTTGTAGAGCCTCTTTTGAGGTGGGGGCGTCTGCGGCGTCCCATACATGGCATCGTAATTGGTGAGTTTGTCTAGCAACACACATGCTTCATCGGGATCCATCTCAATGAAACCGCAATCGGTGTGCAAGTTGATGCGGTCTTTAGTTGCAATATTAATCCCTTGGAAGAAAATCTCTTGGAGCACATAAGGCGGTTACCCATGAGTAGGGCATTGTATAAGCATCTCCTTGAATCTCTCCCATGTCTCCACAAGGGTCTCATTAGGTAGTTGGTGGTAAAAGGTGATACGTTTTCTTAACTCCGTAGTTTTGGCAGGAGGAAAGAACTTTGTCATGAACAAGTCATGCAAAGCCTTCCATGTCCTGATTGACTTAGGAGGTAGGCTCTCTAACCAGCTTAGGGAATTTTCTATAAGGGACCACATAAAAAGCTTTCAACAGAACATATTCCAAAGAGACACCGTCAGCAGAAATAGTGTCGCATAAATCAATAAAATTTCTAATATGCTCTATTTGGCACTCAATGGGTTTCCCTTCAAACTGTGCCCTTTTAATCAAGGATGTGAATCGAGATTTGATCTCAAAGGACTTCTCTATCTGTGGGAGAACGATTGCTGACTTTGGCACCCTCAGTTCTGGGTGCATGTACTGCTTGGCATTCATAGGAAAGGCATTCAACTGCTCTTGTAGATGAGCAGTATTCTCTTGTTCACATGCGGCCAGAGCATTTGCAGTATCTCTTTCTTTCTGCATTGCCTCCATCTGTAGGCAGAGGGTAGCCATTTGTTGAGCAATATCTTTAGGGGCAGTCATTGCATAAAACTTGAAAAGACAAACACAAGAAAACAAATCAGAAACAAACACAAGGCCGGGCTATTCCCAAACCCAAAACGCAACTAAACACAGCGCTATCGCTTCCCCGGCAACAACGCCAATTTGTTGAGAGTGATTTACTTGATAACAAATAAATTTATAGTCAAGACCCCGCTGAGTATAGCGAAATCAGGATCGTCCACGGGAAGTGAGGTTATGTCTAATTACTAAACTAAAAAGTAAAAGAAAAGGCAAAACAAAGCTAGAAACAAAGCAAAGAAACCAAACAAGCACACTAGAAGGGGGTCGATATCGACCTTGTCAGGGTCGATAACGAGGTGCAAACTAAGCAGAAAAAACTAAGTAAACAACAAAACAAAGGGGGAAATTGCAGGTCAGTACCGACCTGGGCAGGGTCGATATCGAGGCACCTAGGTTGGAATTTCGGTTTGCAAATAAGGGATAAAATCTAGGATAAGGGTCTAACACAACATAATCATGCAATTTCAAACAATATGAATCATAAATATCATGTCTTTAACATAAAGTCACCAACTTTCGTTTATTAAACAAGCAAATCAATCAATTTTCATAAATCAATTCACTTTACCTACTTATTTTGATCTAAAGTTCTCAACTTTCGTCTCAAACTTTATCTCTATTCAAATTCACAACTTTCTCTTTCAATCAAGTTAAGAACATGAAATACTTCAACTTTTGTCAAAGCTTTTGCACAAACAAGTAGAAGAATAGATAGAAGGAAATCAATTCATTCATCACATCATCATTCATGCACAATCATGTTGGGTTTCTAACCCCAACCCTATAATAGAACACTACTCACTCATGATGGGAAAACAAGCAAAGTAATTAAGAGAAACATGATTTGAATTAAAACTAAAGGCTTACTTGAATTAAAACTTCAAACTTGTCTTAGAACACACAAGAAAATCTCCACAATCTTCTTCCTTATGCTCGAAGCAACAACTTGTCTTCTAAAAACCCTAAACTTGCGTCAATATTAAACCTAAGGGGCGTGAGAGAGAGAGAGAGAGAGAGAGTGTGTGTGTGTGTGTGTGTGTGTGTGTGTGTGTGTAAACAAGAGTCTTTATACTAGAACATCCCTCTAAAAAGTTTCCATAAAAACAAAACCTACTAAAAATAAAAGATTACGGAATAAAAGCAATTAATGCACTAGGTAGGATGTGCTGAGTGCCTCGGTACCGACCTCTAGAGGGTCGATATTGAGGTTGGTCTTGACTTGTTTTCTTTCCATTCCTCCTTCTTCCTTTGGATTTTGTGGGAGTTTCTTCCATATCTTTGTTCTCTTGTTGTTCTTCCTAACTTGATCCTCTCCTTTCATGTCTTTGAATGCATCCAAATCCGCCTCAAAACCTACACAAAAACAAACAAATAGTGTAGTTTCTATACTTTTCACAAAATATGTAAACTATACTAAAAAGACACAAAACACTCACAAAAAACACAACTAAACAAGACTAAACAACCTAGAAAAACATACTAAAAAGTAAGCTAAAAACACGGATATCAAAAATTCAATTGTGACAACAAGTTCACCCGATCAATTTTGGAGACGAATTTGCAGCTTTTGACGAGGCAGGAAAGATGTGTCGGTGTGGCGTTGAAGAATTTGTCGTTCTCCCTTAGTTTTTCGCTCCGTCCTGAACTCTCTATGTTTGCAAGGGGGAGGGTTTTGGGGAAGAAGGAGGGTATTTTTGAATTGGGAATACAGTGCTATTTTCTTAAAATTACACTCTATGCCATTATGTATTGAATCTGTCTTCTTCTTTTTTGCCTAGTCTAATCTTATCCGTCGATTCTACTCATCCAACGCTCTTAATTTGTTCTTAATTTTCATCCTAACAAACATATACACCGAAACCCTGCTCTAATACAACTACTCAAATTACCCTACTCCAATAAAATATTATAAATAACTTCATAATTCATACCTAATATATGTGATAAAAACACAATAGTCAAACGCGCGTTAACAAAATCCTAATTAATTCCCCATTTTACAGAAGTCAAAAAAATGGGCCCTAACTTATTAACTTCTCCCATTTGGGTCGACCATATAAATAGCGCACAGAGCATATCTTAATTTGTAAAATCTAGAGTGATATTATAAACAATTTACCAAGTTTATAATTACCTAGTATATAAGATCATGTTACTCCACCTATTAATCTAGAGTTAGATCGTGTGTTTTTGCCTTCCTTTCCTCATTAATATATGAAACATACTATTGCATATGCTATTCCTTATTCAAATTTCCTATAAATATTGGGCACAAGAGATAAGAATAAGATGCACGCGTCAAAGTTATTTAGAACTTTATGTTCAAGTTAATTCAGATATTGGACACCTATAAAGGTAAATTTGAACACTTTAGCCTTTTAATGGAGCTATCTGATGTAAAGTGAGTGATCACTTATATATTTAGACCAAAATAAACTTGCTAAGTTTAATATATCGAAAATCGTCCATTAGGTTTCCATTTAACTAATAAACTTGGATGTGAGCCGGCGGTGATAAATCGATCACTACACTTGAAAAACTTACTCTAACGTATAGGTTACTTCAACCTTATTTTTCCATATAAATCTTGCAATCATACTAGGGTTATCGACAATTTTTCACACGTTTGAAAACGATATCAATTTTTAAAAGTAATCAAATAAATAGCTAGAGTGGAAGCTAGTACAGCTGGTCGACGAAGATCATTTATGATCAAGTAGTTGAAACTTGAAAGTAATGAACCGTAGACTAATCATCCAACTAATCGAATTAAATAACAGTAAGTACGTACTGACATGAATTTATGGTGGCCGGCTTAGGCATATCCATATACGTGATACGTGGTTTTACTTAATTGTGTTGAAATATTAATATTAGGCTTGTTTTTGGCCCACCACCTCTTGATCGATCATTCTCTTGGCCTATAAATAGAATGCAAATCCAATGCGTGATTCACAACTACAATCACTTGCATTGTGTTAAGACAAGAAAATTAAGGAATTAAAAAAAAAAAGGAGATATGGGGAAGTTGGTGAGATGTTTTGGGTTGTTGGTGGTGTTGGTGGTTGTAGGGTTAGCCAATGGGAGGAGGCTTGAAGAGGTGACTAATTATGGCGGAGGAGGTGGTGGTGGATATGGAGGCGGATATGGCGGTGGACTAGGTGGTGGTCAAGGAGGCGGTATTGGGGGCGGTTATGGTGGCGGATCAGGAGGTGGATTAGGCGGCGGATATGGTGGTGGCGCAGGAGGTGGAGCGGGTGGCGGCTATGGTGGGGGTGTAGGAGGTGGAGCCGGTGGCGGTTATGGTGGAGGTGCAGGGGGTGGCTATGGTGGTGGATATGGTGGTGGAGCCGGAGGAGGTTATGGAGGAGGTGCTGGTGGAGGCTACGGAGGTGGAGCTGGTGGAGGTTATTAAGACCGGTGGAGGGAGTGTTGAAACTTTATCTTATATACTATAGTGCATGTCAAACTACGTTCGTAGATGCTTATACGGACACCATCCGATCCAAGCATATATGCATGGCCTTATTATTTTCGATCAATTGATGTTTCTTGTTTTTGAGCAAATTATGAGCTCGATATACTATTATATTGTATGCTTTATATTACTTATTAATTGTATGAATAAATCATGATGTTTTGTCTGTCTCATATATAATTGTTTTGTGTTATTTCTTACATGACCATAATTATAATTAATAAAAAAAACTAAATATTCCACCTAAAGTGAAAAACTTTATATGACAAATTGTGAATAATGGATTGCCTACAAAGGCAAGATTACTTGTGTTGGAAAATTGTGTGTTATAATAGAGTCAAGGAACAGTTATGGGAATTGTTCCTTGGACAGCGGAATAACAAATAAATATGCAGGTAATAGGCACAAAGAAGAGAGCAATAAGGGAAGTATAGGAGCAAAGAGTATTATGGGAACAATTCAAGGAATTTTAATGAACAGGAACTAAAGGCATAAGATAAGTAAAGGGACACAATTCCTTATAGAGGAACCCGACTTCAACCGACTAGTTGAATGGGTAAACCTCTACCTCCCTTGAAGGATTTTGAATGATCTACTTGTTTTATTGATTGTTCCTTAGTTACAACAAGAAAGACTCAAACTTCTTTGTTCCTAGCAGTTCTTCCTAACTCTAGCAACACTAATGAGTCTTCTCAACCAAGTTCCTAAGCGAACAACTCAACTACGACAAGTAAACCAAACCTTACACCCAGGCCCGGCCCAAAGGGTGGGGCAGGGTAGGCGCAAACCCAGGGCCCATAATTTTTAGGGGTCCAAATTTTTTAAAATGTAGTATATATAAAAGAGTGTTTAAAACATCATAAATTAGAAGTTGGTCTAGTGGAATAGTGTTCTTATCTTTATTAAAGAGGTATTGGGTTCAAATCCCACCCCTTTAACTATATTAATTTTTAAATGTGGGTCCTATTATATATCTTTTATTTAATTTATCTTTCTTTACTATTAATCAATTAGTGTAGTCATGTATTACCATAGTTATTGTAAATGATTCTTATTTATATAATTGTCTATATTGGTTACTTTTTATTAGATTTAAAATATACGGCATATGCATTTAAAAAAATCTTATTTCTTTTATTCATACATTGTTATATGATGATAGCACCCAATTTTACGTATGTAATTAGGTTAAATTTAGCAAATTATGTTATAAATTCTTCGTGTCTTAATATTATAACAAGAACAAATTTATACGAAAGTATTATAAAATTTTACGAAAAATGTCTAAAAATTATATAAAAAGGGCCCTTTTATTGTAATTCACCCCGGGCATCTAAAATGTATGGACCGGCCCTGCTTACACCTGGACTTGACTATCACAGTTCCCTTGCTCCTGGGAACTTCTTCCTCGTCGTCGCCGAGATCAAGCACTCGCCGTCGACCACCTTCACTCTCTCTTAATGCTGTTGCCTTTTTGGATTTCTGAAGGGGTGAATTTTTCTCTTGGGCTTGGTCAATATTTATATCTAAAGAGCCTTGCTCCCCAGTTCTCAACTTGGGAAATGTCAAGATTGCCCTTGTCTTGTTCCCCAAGTATGTACTTTCTCAACATGTGATTCTTGTATGAATTTGGTCAACTCTTGAAGCTCATCAAGCCGTTGGATGAATAGGCTCAGTTTGATGCACAGACTGTGCCTCTATTTTGTTGGGAACATGTCTCCGTATTTCTCGCTGATGTGCTTTTTGGACTGGCTTGTGAGTTCCCTTGGAGGGGAACAGTTCCTTCATATTACACTGATAGTTCCCTTCATTGTTCCCTTGAGTGTTTCTTCTCCTGGAGCTTTTCTCTTGAGGAACTGTTCCTTGGATGGAAACAGTTCCTTCATATTACACTGATAGTTCCCTTCATTGTTCCTTTGAGTCTTTCTTCTCCTGGAGCTTTGGTCTTGGGGAACCATTCCTTGGATGGGAACAGTTCATTCACATTACATTGTAGTTCCCTTCACTGTTCCTTTGAGCTTTGAAACTTCATTGTTCCCATCATGTTCCCTAGATGGGAACAGTTCCTCATATTACACTGGTGTTCCCATCACTGTTCCTTTGAGCTTTGAAACTTCACTGTTCCCATCATGTTCCCTAGACGAGAACAGTTCCTCATATTACACTGGTGTTCCCATGCATCACTGTTCCTTTGAGCTTTGAAACTTCATTGTTCCCATCATGTTCCCTAGATGGCAACAGTTCCTCATATTACACTAGTATTCCCTTCAACGTTCCTTCTTCTTGGTTTTTCTTTCCTTTTCAATTGTCAAGGGAACAGTGTCATCCCATTACACTGAGAGTTCCCTTTACTGTTCCCTCTATCCAGAGGAACAGTTCCTTTCATTGTTCCCTTGAATCTTCATTCTTTGTCTTGCTTCTCTTGGAGCCTTGAACTTCACAGTTCCATTATTGTTCCTTCTAGTTAGATGAACAGTTCCTTTCATTATTCCCTTGAATCTACCTTCTTTGTTTTGCTTCTCTTGGAACCTTCAACTTCACAGTTCCCATCACTATTCCCTCTAGTTAGAGGAACAATTCTTTCATTGTTCCCTTGGACAATTCCTTCCTCGAAACACTTCATAGAACATATCAAATGCCAAGGGTTTGTTATCATCAAAACCCAAAGGGGCAAGGGAACCTTGCCTTAAATATTTCCCCTTTTTTGATAATGACAAACCCTTTAAGATTATAGGGCAAAACAAATACAAGTTCCCCCTAAGGGCAAGGGGCAAAGGTTTGTTATCATCAAAACCCAAAGGGGCAAGGGAACCTTGCCTTAACAATTTTCCCCTTTTTGATGATGACAAACTCTTCAAAATTGTAGAGCAACACAAGTTCTAGTTCCCCTTGAATACATGAAAGTTCCTCAATGAAGTGCATGGTTGTTCCCTAAACCTTTTTGTTCCCCCTGAGATGGACTTGTAGTTCCTACTAGTGAAAGTTATCAAGTAGTTCCCCCTTAGCATATGGAAAAGTAAATTCTACATCTTAATTAGAACAACGCATCTCTACAATTTTTCACACTTCCCCCTTTTGGCATCATCAAAAAGTGAACTTCAAGTAAGAGGTACAAATACAAGGCACAATCTTAACTCAAGATAATATTGAGATGATGATAAAGGGATGGGACTACACAATCATCATAAGCAAGAAATAGTAAGAGCAATGGAACTGAAAGCATATGCACAAGGAAAAGCATTGTATTGGAGTTGATGGGCAACGGAAATTTTGTAGGGGACTCAATCATGATTTCGAAGAGGGTGAGTTCCCTTGGATATCAAGCATTACCATTGTTCCTCACAATAGACGTTGGTTCCTTGATTTTTACATCCATTTCCTTGATTTAGTTCCTCTTATCCTTCCTTGTACATTTCTTCAAATTTTCTTGAAACTTTTCCTTCATGAGAATTTTGCCCCCCCCCCTTTTTTTTGGGAACTTGCAACTTGCATATGCTTTAGAGATGCCAGTAGTTCCCACTAAAAAATGGAACTATATCTAGAGCTTTATCCTCTTTTCTTCTTCCCTTGACTTGTTGTTCCCTTGACATCCAGTAAAAACAAAGTTCCCACTCTTCTACATCATGATTGAGTAATGAGGGCTAGGTTTGGATAGCATGGGATTTTTGTGGAACAATAAGATAAGCATATCCAAACAAATAAGCATGGAAAGGAACAAAAGTCATCCAGGTAATTGAATCCAGTAAATAAGGGCATAAAACATATTAGGCTCATAGGAGACGTTTACCTGGATCAAGGTTAAGGGACAAGTCTTATGATCAACCATCATTTCGGCTAATATAGTGGGTTAGGAACTCAGGTTGATCATTTTGGGCCAAAAAAGAAAAACTCATGCATATGTAACAGCTCCATGCAAATAAAAGAATAGTGAAGGCATAGTCCATCAAACAAGTCATCATATTATCATGAAGAAAGTTACTAAATATTGTTCCCTACCAAAGTTCCCTTAAACTAGCCAATCATTGAAAGAATAGTGAACCGGGACTTGTTTAATTCTAAGAAGATCGTGCAAGGAAGCATCCTTAGATGTTCCTTGAGCTTTCTATCCAAAGCTTTGGTGAATTTCCTTGCAACTTGATTTTCAATTCTACAAAGCTCCATCTCAATGGGGTTTTTCTCAAAGATCAACTCTATTGTTCCCATGCATGAAAGGTGAGCACATTATGGGTTAAGAAACACTTACCTCATTGTGTTCCACAACTAGCATTCAGCTTGTTATTACTTTTTTTTAGGAGAATTTTTGTTCTTGACCTTGTTCCCCCTGAATTGTTGCACTTCTTGCACATTAAGTGAGTTCCTAGCTCACTTCCACTTGAGATTGTGAGGAAATTTTTCCAATGAGACACATGTTCCTAAGTTGTTTCCCTCACAACTCCCTACAACACAAACTCAAGTCTTGATTTTGGGCACCCAAACAAGTTTGGGTTCCCTTGGGTTAGGGCTAGCATTAAAAAATTCAACATTTCCACACTTCATGCAACAAGATTGTATGGAAGGAACTGAAGACTTACTTTTCCTAGGTTGTTGCACCTTTTGGTCCTTCCTTCTTAATCCAGTGAACTTCCAATGGTTCTTGAAAGCATAGTGCCCACGTTGTTCCCAGTTCCCATTGCTTTGTTGGAAATGAGGTTGTGCCTTTCTCTCTTGGAACCTTGTTTCCCTACGAGATTCCCTCTTCTCAGCTTGGTTCATCACCTTTGGATGATTACGATGTGCACCTTGGGCACTTGATTCTCCTTTCTGATCCTCTTGTCTCTTGGGTTTGCACCTCACATGAATGCCATTGTTCCATGAAGCTTGCTTCTTTGATCTAGCTTGTTGTTCCGAAACCTTATGTGCCTTTTGTCCTCTAGCCCATGTGTGGTTTAAGGAACTATGGTTTTCAAGACCTTTTAGCTTTGCCTCCAAGTGCATGTTCCTGTCATTAGCACTTTGCAACCTTCTTTGAAGATGGAACAATTCCTTATCTTCAAAATTTTATTCCACCTGTTCCTTAACACATCTTAACTCATAGAGTTTCTTCTCATTCATAAGGTTAGTGGAAACAAGCTTATCAACTTTAGATCTCAAGCTATTCAACTCAGTTTGGTCAGAGGGAACAACAAAGTTTAGTTCCTTAGAAAGTTTCAAGTATTCAGCTCTAAGACTTTCTAACTTAGCATGTAGTTCCCAATTCTCAGACATCAAGTTCCCAACATCAATTTTAAGAGCATGACAAGCATCACAAGGAATGGAAGAATAACTATCATAATTTTCAAGTTCCTCTTTTAGTTTTTCCTTTTCCTTCCAAATTTTCTCAATAAATTTAATCAGGGAACTTTTCATATAATTCTTCAAATCATTGAAAAGATGGGAACTTTCACTTACCTCTTCTTCACAATTAGATGCACTTTGTTCCTTAGCAACATAACAAGTACTCGGACTTGTCCATTCGTCAGATTTATTATCAGGATTGTTCCCCCATGCATCAAAAAGGAAGAAACCTTTCCTTTTCCTTTCTTCTTCTTAGGACAGTTCCTAATGATGTTCTCCCTTTCCTTGGTCACTACATCAAGTATCTTTTGTTGTTCCTCTCCCACAAGCTCTAGTTTTGTGGTGGGAACACTTTCATCATTTTTTTTTGGAGATTTCCCTTGCAATACAAAGAACGTAGTGCCTCTATGCAACGACCGATGTCATCACTTGTTGAAAAAGTCATATTGTTCCCTCATTACCTGCAAGTAACACACAATCTAGAGCAACCTGGCTCAGATACCAATTGTTGGAAAATTGTGTGTTAGAATAGAGTCAAGGAACAGTTATGGGAACTGTTCCTTGGGCAGCGGAATAACAAATAAATATGCAGGTGATAGGCACAAAGAAGAGAGCAATAAGGGAAGTATAGGAGCAAAGAGAATTATGAGAACAATTCAAGGAATTTTAATGAACAGGAAATAAAGGCATAATATAAGTAAAGGGACACAATTCCTTATAGAGGAACCCCACCTCAACCAACTAGTTGAATGGATAAACCTCTACCTCCCTTGGAGGCTTTTGAATGATCTACTTGTTTTATTGATTGTTCCTTAGTTACAACAGGCAAGACTCAAACTTCTCTGTTCCTAGCAGTTCTTCCTAACTCTAGCAACACTAATGAGTCTTCTCAACCAAGTTCCTAAGCGAACAACTCAACTATGACAAGTAAACCAAACCTTACACCTGGACTTGACTATCACAGTTCCCTTGCTCCTGAGAACTTCTTCCTCGTCGTCGCCGAGATCAAACACTCGCCGTCGACCACCTTCACTCTCTCTTAATGCTCTTGCCTTTTTGGATTTCTGAAGGGGTGAATTTTTCTCTTGGGCTTGGTCAATATTTATATCTAAAGAGACTTGCTCCCCAATCCTCAACTTGGGAAATGTCAAGATTGCCCTTGTCTTGTTCCCCAAGTATGTACTTTCTCAACATGTGACTCTTGTTTGAATTTGGTCAACTCTTGAAGCTCATTAAGCCGTTGGATGAATAGGCTCAGTTTGATACAGAGACTGTGCCTCTATTTTGTTGGGAACATGTCTCCGTATTTCTCGCTGATGTGCTTTTTGGACTGGCTTGTGAGTTACCTTGGATGGGAACAGTTCCTTCATATTACACTAATAGTTCCCTTCATTGTTCCCTTGAGTGTTTCTTCTCCTGGAGCTTTTCTCTTGAGGAACTATTCCTTGGATAAGAACAGTTCCTTCACATTACATTGTAGTTCCCTTCACTGTTCCTTTGAGCTTTGAAACTTCACTGTTCCCATCATGTTCGCTAGATGGGAACAGTTCCTCATATTACTCTGGCGTTCTCATCACTGTTCCTTTGAGCTTTGAAACTTCACTATTCCCATCATGTTCCCTAGATGAGAACAGTTCCTCATATTACATTGGCGTTCCCATCACTGTTCCTTTGAGCTTTGAAACTTCACTGTTCCCATCATGTTCCCTAGATGGCAACAGTTCCTCATATTACACTAGTATTCCCTTCAACGTTCCTTCTTCTTGGTTTTTCTTTCCTTTTCAATTGTCAAAGGAACAGTGTCATCCCATTATACTAAGAGTTCCCTTTACTGTTCCCTCTATCCAGAGGACCAGTTCCTTTCATTGTTCCCTTGAATCTTCATTCTTTGTCTTGCTTCTCTTGGAGCCTTGAACTTCACAGTTCCATCATTGTTCCCTCTAGTTAGATGAACAGTTCCTTTCATTGTTCCCTTGAATCTACCTTCTTTGTTTTGCTTCTCTTGGAACCTTCAACTTCACAGTTCCCATCATTATTCCCTCTAGTTAGAGGAACAATTCTTTCATTGTTCCCTTGGACAATTCCTTCTCTAAAACACTTAATAGAACATATCAAATGCCAAGGGTTTGTTATCATCAAAACCCAAAGGGGTAAGGGAACCTTGCCTTAACAACTTGAAAGATATGTGCTTGTTACCCTTTCTTGTACGTTTTGTAACCACCCTTAAGAAGACCTTGAACATATCCTTCTTAGGTTTCCCCAAACAAAATACACAATCTCAAACCATTGACAATAAGACAATGCAAATAATAAACAACACCGAGACCAATTGTATACCAACCTAGATGCTCTAAGACTTGTCCGGGAAACTAAAGAAAGAGGAATTTGAAACTCAGCATTGATTTGGTGGTATGTCTTGTATCACCGAAATAATAAGATTTTCGATCCGTAACCTGGAAGTGGAGGAACTAAAGGATGTTGTTGTTTACTTCCGTAAGCAAGTAAGGGACTGGCACTTAGCAAAACCAAATCTGGATGAGAACCCCTCAATTACTAATTTAAAAAAAATAGAAGCAATAATCAAAGCAAAAGAAAACGTAAATACCTTAAATGGGCTAAACCCTAACCTGATTTTGTCAATTAAACTAAAATTTGATGGATCCAAACCCACAAATGGTCCCTCTTCTTTTGGTTTCGTTCCATGTACTTTGATGAATCTATCATCTCGTGGGCGAATGGTGTCTGTGAAGATTAGCCCGTGATTACGAACAAAGTGTTGGGACTCGGGAATGGAGTGAATGAAGCGCTCCACCTTGGCTTTAGAAGGATTGAGATTGAGGGAGATTGTCTGAGTCTCGCGAATGCCGTGAATGGCATTTGGTGTTGCCCGTAGGAGGTCAAGATGGTTGTGGTGGACATTCTAGTTTCACTACAAAGTTTCGAGATTAGAAGACTTCACTACATTTTTCGAAAGATCACATTGCGGCAGACTACACTGTAAAGATGACGTCCCATAATCATAGCCCAAACCCTACAACGCTTTAAGATCTTAAAAATCTCATCCATTTAACCTCAAGGGGTTGGTCTAGTGGAGCAAGACAGGAATCGGATCTGACAGGTCGCAGGTTCGATTCCCCACTAGTCTCCTTGAGGTGAGGTAAATGTAAATCCCCTTGTAAGGGCTCGGGTCTTCCCTGTCCTTGGACTGGGGCACCATTCCCTCACCCTAAATTTTTTGGATCAAAAAAAAAAAATCTCATCCATTTATATCCTCTTAGCCGACCAACATCTCATTGGGTCGGCTCCTTAAATTCTTTTCCCTTTCAATAAAAAAGGTTCTTGGGAATTTAATTTCCAAAGTAAAAATATTCACAACTTCCACTTCCTTCCCCTTGAGAAAAGACGTAACATTTCCATTTGCTGGTTTCCCGGAAATTAGAAATAGCGCGAGAACACACGGAACAGCAACGAAATCGGATGTCTACCACCATCAACTCGCCTCCGGCTGTTGAATTAATCGCCGGCAACCAAGATCTCCTCATCGAAGTCCTCTCTCTTGTCCCCGTACGTCCTCTAGTCCGATTCAAATCCTTGAACAAGCAATGGCTCAATCTAATTTCCAACCGTCGTTTCTCTCACCTCCACTCCCGCCGCCATCGGAACCCTAGCTGTTCGGCTCTCTTGTTGTTCCACCACTCTCCCTCGTCTCCAATCACATTGCCTATCTCGTTAAAATTCATTCCTCTCTGCGCTGATGGTAATCGCAATTCTCGCCCTTCTTTCTTCTCTAATCTCGAATCCTCTAATTTGAAGATTTTGCAGTCCTGTAATGGCTTGTTGTTGCTGGAATCATTGATTCCGAAAGTCGAAGATGTTGATTTTGCATATTTTGTATGCAATCCGACAATCAATCAGATTTCTAGACTTGCTGTTCCTGATGAGATTGCGGTGGGAAATCGAATAGTTGCAGGCATTAACCTAGCTTTTGATCCCGAAAAATGGGATGATTATAAGATAATTTGCATTTGGAAGTCTAATTCGGATGAGAGTCAATATGGAATTGACATTTACTTGCCAAAAACGGGTCAATGGAGGAAGGCGATTGATTGTGAGACTCTACCGTTTGATTTGGAATTTGAACGGGGAGTTTATTGTGATGGGAAGATTCATTGGCTAAGTCACACAGAAAACTCTGCGTTCTTTGATTTGGAGAGTGAAAGAATCGGGCTATTGCCATTGCCTCCCCCACTTGAAGATGTTTACATTGAAAGGTTCCGCTATTTTGGGGAGTCCAAGGGGCATTTGCATCTTGTCGAGATACGAACAAATAGTGTATCTGAATTCAATGTGCTAGAGCTGGAGAAGGAAACGTCGACGTGGTCTGTGAAGTATAGGGTGAATCTTGATGTTGTGGGGCAGCAATTTGATGACATGTTCCAGAATTACAATGACAGGTTTGGCCGAAGGCTCAGGTTCTATGCATTTTCCATACTTGCAATTGTTCATGGAGAGCGAGAGGAGGATACAACTCTATTGTTATCTATTCCTGGTAAAGTCATCTCCTACAACTTTGAAACAGGATTCACTGATTTGCTCTGTGAGGTGGATGATGAGACTGACAAATGGCTGCCATTCAAAGGGTATAATGCTTTCCAGTTCATTGAAAGTTTATACTGTATTTGAAGGTGGAGTAGATGTGTAATCAATACCTCACCAATTCCTTAACAAGCATGTGTAACAAACACCAAGGTAGCATAACTATCTTTTCTTTTGTACTTGTTTAGAAGAAAACTCAACGTTGCACCTGAAATTGTGTTATGAAAAACTTGTATTCTTCCATCTTTTTCATGTAAAATATAGCTGTCTGGTTAGCAACATGGCTCTTTGTTGCAAATTTGCAAATTGTGTCTAGAGTTGTCATCAAAGAGCCTTGGAATGAAGAAAAGAATTATTCTTGTAAGTTCCTTTTGGTTATTTTTGTATGTCCAGCACATCTCATTGGATTATGTTTGACACCGTCAAATTGTAAGCAAATAAACAATGCGTTGATGTATTTGTGAACTGTGATTGCGTGAGATACTTTATAAGTTATACTCTTCCATAAAAATTATCTCCCATGTTTTGCTTTACTATATGGTTTCCGTTAGAGCCAAGGACATTTGCCGCCTAATCCAGAGGAAAATGCCTCCTTTACAGAATATATGAAGCTTGGTAAGATCAAATTGATTATCTTCAAAAGAATGTGACTTTTATAACTCAGATCAAAACCTGATACCTTGGCCAACATTGTGAGACCACTTATGTGCTTAAAAACTTGTTGCAAATATTGACAAAGTGATGCCATGGGTGGAAATTTCCCTACAGAATTCCATATTCTTTTGACCCATAACAGATTGGTTTCTGTAGCCATTAATCGAGTTAATGTAAGGGATTTACATTAAAATTCCATATTCTTTGTAAGCTAAAAAAAAAAATTCACATGGTAAGTTGCTCATAATTGATGTGCAGTATATCGGTTGTCATGTGTGATTACAAAAGCAAAAAGAATGTGCATTATATCGGTTGTCATGTGTGATTACAAAAGCAAAAAGAATGTGAAATAATAATAAAAGAAAGTGTGGCTGCTGGGATTCGAGCCCAGGTCTCCACGGCCACAACGTGGAATTCTAACCACTAAACTACAGCCACTTTGTTGCATTATCGTTCACTATACTCTATAATATTTGTATTTGTATTATCAACCTGCTGAATTGAACGTGATCCACGGAGAACATGTTCGAGTCGGGTTAATGGATTCGTTCTTTGTAAATTTCAATGTACAGATTTGCAATTGGACCGCCCATCCAAATTTGCCTTTTGCTGATCCCTTAAACAGTTTGGTGAGCTACTCATACCATAAATATAGGGGAAAATATAGTTGGGATTGGAGTACGTGTTATTTTCATAATCACTATCTTGACAAAATAGCGACTTGTTTGGTTGTTGAGTCTTTTTTTTCCCTCCAAACTTAAAGCCAGATTAGAATCTGTTTTCAAAATTCTTGTTGACGGTTTAAAGAATTAATGCTACTTCTAGGATATAACATATTGATAACTATAAGAGCATAAAAATGTTTCAAAACTAAACACTATAAACTCAAAGCTGAACCGCACAAGCTTGTACTAATAACAGATTTCCAACAAAACGCCCAGGTCAAAATGAGTATATTACACAAGGCATAAAGTCTATATTGGATGTACAATTGATAGACATACAGAACTATAGGATACAAATGAAACCCTTAAACTGGCCACATAATTACAAGTGGAAAAAACACATAGGAAAATAACAGATTGCAGAAGATTCTGTAAAGCTTATCAACACTCATGACAAGAATATTTACTGCTTCTGATTTCCTCCAACCTCACTTTGCACTTCCTGAACCAGCAGCCAAAATTTTGCTACACACTAAAATATACCTCAGACAATGGAAAAGGGAGCTCAGTCTATTAGCACAGTACAAGTAGTTGTAGATGATTGAGTGCTTTTCTCTGATAAGCTTCTCTTATATGGTACAAACGCCCTGGTGTACTTCTCCGAGCTGGCTCGCCTCAATTTGGCACTAAACATTTGTTGGGTAGATTTTAAAGAGCATTCACTATACTGGGTCCGGGTCTCTTGATTCAAATCACAGCTGTCTGGGGCATTTACTGATCCAGCGGTGAAGCCTGACAAGGATCCTTCATTGTGGGAAGCCTTGTCTTGAGCAAAAAAAGGCGTCCCTATACAAAAAGCGTGTAAAGGCACAGGAGCTGAAGGGCCTATAAGTTTGGTAGATGGCTTCTCTGGGACCTCAAGTAACATGGTCTTGCCAAACAGCTTAATGAATTTGGGAGAAGTTGGCACTTTAGGGGACAGCTCCAATTTCTGCACAGTCAAGATAGACAGTCAACAGATGAAAACGCAAAAGCCGTTTGTAGAAGAAAAAAAGACAGATGGTGGATCATAGGATCATTACCACTGAAACAGGCTCAATTAACTGAGATATGTTCTCCTGCACCATTGAATCGTTGTAATGGTTAGAATCATCATGAGATGACACGGGCGAGGAACTTCCATCAGGAGTGATTGAATCTTCGAATTGCAGTCTCTCTGAAGCGAATCCAGATATAACAGATGTTGGGGACTGATGTTCTTGGTCGACTGATGAGTTTGGAGATGTTGACCTTGCTGATTGTACTGGAATAACTAGTTTGCGAGGGTATGGGTGCATTGGCTTCCTTTTGGGACGAGGTGGAGGTATTTCCATATGTTTAACTGAGCCTGGGTTACTGTTATGTGATTCACGGACAACCTGATCACAAGACAAGGGCAAATCAGAACCATATAATACAAATTTTGACCCTCAATAGAAATTTCTTCAGGCCATTGAGGTCATAAAAGTGCAACTTACATCAGAACATCTAATGAATATTATAGTGAAAGAAAGGACAGGAGACCTTGGAAAAGAATTTCTGAGCATGACTCCGAATCTGAACTGCAGTCTTGGTACCAACATGATCTGTTCAAAAGTAAATGCAATTTAGAAGGATGGTACATCAAGAAATTTGCTATGGCCTTACAAAATCATCAAGGTTATGAGATGTTACCCTCTATCTTTCTCCAAGCACGGCCAAAAAGCTTTAGAGCTTCTAAGAATTTCTTATGCTCTTCTTCTGTCCATCTCTCTCTTTGTTTAGTTATAGTGTATTGTTTCCTGATCTGCTCATATTAAGAAGAGTAAGTGTGAGTTCAAAATGCATCTTCAAAAGCAATCGACGAGGGAAAAAACCGATTTCAAGGTAAGAGAAGATCATGACCTTTGGAACGTGGCCGTCACCTATGGTGATGGTTTGTCCAGCATCATCCATAAAAATCCTGTCTTCTCCAGGAAGAAGCGTGCTGTAGTCAGAACAATTGCTGTGATCCTAAAATTGCAAGAACAGATGAACAATCTATACATCAGTTTTCAGTTTACTCTTGCATATAATTTTGCACAATTTGAACTTTGTGTCTTCAAAACTATGAACATAATTGTGAATTCACTCATATGTATGCACAAAATCAAGCAGCCAGAAACACTATTTTAATGTTCTCATTTTCTAGTACTAAAAAGGGGGATTTATAAATAGATCAGAACATTCATCAATCAAAAGCACTAAAAAGTGCAACGCAGCCTTTTCTAATTGTGAATTCCCTTTTTAGATATCATTTCCAAGCAGCAAGTACTTTAATGGTCTCATACCCTTTTACAGTAACTGTTTTTACCCAAATATCCTTCACTCAAAGTACTTTCCTAGATATTTCCCTGCGTAAAAAACACAAAACTATCCGAACTGTAACTGTTCTGACTTCCCAAAAATCAGATCCCAATTTTGCAGCAAATCTAGTAAAACCTAGAATATTAAACTATAGAGAAATTGAAAAAGCCAGAGGAAGAATAAAAGTCGTACTTGAATCGTCATAAGCTTCGATCTCTGTAGACCTTTTCTCCGATTCCGTGCTTAACTTAGCAAGATCAAAGATGAAGGCTCCCTTCAATTGGAAGCAAGATCAAAGATGAGGAAAAAGAAGCAGGCGATTGATACCGCAAATTCAACAAAAGCTTGTGCTCAAAGAGTAATCTCAGCAGAGGAGACTTTAGAAAGCGGGAAAAGCGAAGGAAGGGAGGAGAAAGTAGAATTGGAGGGAAGGCTCTTCTGAGGAATGGAGAAAGAGAGAGATTTGCTCGGATGAGTTGTGAGAAGAGAGGAGCAGAAATGGGGATGAAAAAGGGGAAAGTGCGGGATTTCCACGTCACATTTTCTATCATTATTTTTCTTATTTTTTATTTCTAAATATCTCATGTCATTCATTTTTCATGAGCTAAGGTTGTGTTTGGATAATTACTTAAACTAGCAATTTATATGATTAATAATTGGAAAAAAAATATAAAATATTTGTTTTGATCGCGACACTAGTACAATAATCTCAGTAATTTTGAATTGGATATACTATTTTTAAACGTAGGTATAGATGTATGAATCGAGAAAAATAAGAAGAGTCTTGATTATCAATATAATGCTTAAATTAAAAAAAATTATTCACCAAATGTATATATTATAGGAAAATAAAATAAAATTTATCAGGGTTATATATGCTGCATAATTTGTATTCGCAGTGAAACATATGAGTATAAATAAAGGACAATTCATATTGGCCACAAAAAATTGACACCTATCATGTGCACTTTTGCAAGTCTGAACATATATGATGGTCCATACTCTAGAAAATGCAAGAATTAATATTTTTAGATGACAAAATTGTCAAAATAAGATCTTTTGTGAGAATTTCATGTTGCATATCTTGTCACCTGAGCCCAAAAAAAAACCCAGTTCTTACCTATTTATTTGAGATAAATTTTGAGCCATAACATATTTTACAAGCACATAAATCACCTAAAAAAGAGAATAAAGTCTATAAAAAATACTAAAAAATATAAATAAATTTTTTGACAAGTTCTTAGATAAGGAAATCTTCTAGTGATCACGGAATATATATATCATTATGGTAAATAAAATTATTATAAATAGCAGAAATTTGCAGTTTAATAACTAAAAAATAAGTATTCGAAATAAAGTGTTAATGATAATATGAGGTGTCAGGCCATAAATTGTGGCTGTGGCTTGAAGCATATGTTCATTGTTCACCACATCAAAAAGCGAATCATTTCATTTCATTTATTATCGATATCCAAATATCCAAATTTTCCTCGATTTGACACAGAAAAAGTCGAACAGATATTATTATCTCTTCGAAAACGAAATATATTTCCCACGATATTTTGAAAAATAAAAATATCTGTAGCCTCAAAAAAACCACACCCCCCTGACGCCTGGACCAATTAGGCAGCTGTTAGTTGTGGATGAGGATGGTCTCCCTTTCTTTCAATTCACAGATGGGTCCCATTGCCAGTGCGCTTTTTCGCCACGTCACCAAGGCCAAACGCTTTTTGCGCTTTACGCTTTTTGCCGCCGGTGACTGTTTGAGCCTACACGTGTAATGGCGGAAAGGGAAAGCTACTAAGCGGATAACATTTCGACGATTCTGGGCCATATAAATCATCAATTTGCTTCCCAATTTTTCAAAAGGAAATTAGAATTAGGTTTGAATTAAATTAAGCATAAATTTTTGTGGCCACAAAATTTTGTATTGCTTGACAGGGGTTTTCTTTTTCCTCGGGCTATTTATGGTGATTGGTCAGTTTGTTGAAAGGATGGTGATGGTGGGGCCCAATGTGGGGAGTGAGAAAGAGATTTTTCAATGTTTTGGATTAATTGCGTTTGAAATAGGGTGGAAGGATATTAGGTAGGATGCCACGTGGCGAAAAGTGAAGTGGCAACGGTGGAGATTGGCAGGTAATTTGTGGCTGAGAAGTAACTTATTTTCTTTTTTTGACAAGTTGGGCTTTTTTGCAATCAAGGACAGCAAAAGTAGAAATATCTTCTATTTGGGCACTATCTTTTGTTTCATTGGGTTTTGTCTCTGTTTTTTTCCAACCACACTGGCTATGTCTATTGAAACATAGAGTGATAAACAGGTATAGAGTACATAAATAGGCCCCAACCAAATCTTCTGATTAAGGGTTTGATTTTTTTTATATTTTTGCACACTTCCTTATTGAATGAATAACTTGGATTGAACTAAAATTTTAGAACACTTCCTTATTGAATGAATAAGAAGCAGACATATTTTCTGCTGCTGAATTTTATTCACAGTCAACTTTTGTGTAAATTGATAACATGAGTGAAACAGTGAAAGAACACTTAAAATATGGAGTACAATTTAAAAAAAAAAAAAGGGAATAATTGCTTTGTGAGAGTATGAAGAAGATGAAGAGTAGAAGTCTGTCTTCCACTGATTATTCAACCTTCTCAGCTTTCATCCCTTTCACTTTGAAGAAGCAAACCACCTGAAAAGTCAAGTAAGAGTTGCGTTGGCTTTTGATAAATTTAAAGGTCAAATTCTCCAAAACCACCCCTTATTTATACTATTTTCAGTAAACCACCTCATTTTTTTATGAAAATTCATTAAATCCTCACCCTCAACCCAAATGTAATAAAATTGACACCCATTTTCACTAATCTTATAAAAGTTCTTTATTCTAACTTTAAAAGAATTAAACTCAATAGGTGTGTTTTCCCATTAAAAATCTCAAAACAAGATAACTTTATAAATAGTAGTCATTTCAGTACCTTATCACACGAGAATCTGTACGCCTGTAATCACAAAGACAATAATATTAGATAAAGCAAGATAGATTGAAATGTGCAACAGTTTTGTTGACTAATCAGCTAGTAAAGATGTAATTCATGTGTTCATTGTCATGCTGTTTTCCATTAGATAGGCTTAGTCTTCTCTCCACCACTTCAACATCATTCATAACAATCTCAGATGCCGACAGAGTCAATTTTTTTTTTCCCATTAATATTGGTCCAAAAACAAAAGAATGGATCATTTTTATCACACAACTTACTTCCTTGATAGCATGGGTTTGGCTACCGGCTTTGCAACTGGAATTGGAATTTCTGGGGTTGGAATCGGTACGTTCTTCGCCTGTAAAATAAATTATTCTTAGATTCCACTACATAAATAATTCTAGTTTGTAACATTTCAAACATCAAACAATGTATTTTTTTTTTGTTAAGAAAAAAAAACATACCAAATTCCTGAATTGGAGATTATAGAACATCTGAATATATCTCTGCTTTGCATTCTTCTGTTCTTTGTATAACTGCCTCCAAAAGCTATAAGTGCAGCCCATATTCAAAACCTTATTTGCATAGATTTTCCATGTGTAGCTGTACAAAACATAAACCATAAGAAAATGTCAGCAATTTTACTTACCTAAATAATTTCATAACAAGCTCAGGTTTCTCATTTCATTAGTCATTACCATTCATATATTCGCTGTAAACTAGCTTCTGAAAGCCTGTCCCAATACGCGCTATCCTCATTACACTTCTCAAAAAATTCAGCAATTTTGTTGCTTGATTCATCTCCATTTGTAGGATCAACATGAAACCCGGAAACTCCATCAACTATGATTTCTGCAGGCCCTCCTTGATTAGTAGCAAAAGTGGGCAATCCACAGTTCATCGCCTCAATGACGGTGAGGCCAAACGCTTCATAAAGAGCAGGCTGAACAAAAGCTCCTCTCGTATCAGCAATGTACCGGTAAAGCTCTCCATTTCGGTGCTTATCGGTTTGAGCGGCTATCCACCTCATTTGGCCTTTGAGTTGGTATGTATCAATTAAAGAATGCATCTTTTTTATCTCAGCCATCTCTTCTCTGTCCTTGGATTTTGCAGGGTCAAAGAAGCCAGCCACCACAACAAGGTTGACTAGGCCTCTTAGCCTCTTGTTCTTTCCATACCACTCAGTTAACCCAGAGATGTTCTTCACTGTGTCAAGCCTTGCCATTGAAAATATGATTGGTTTCTTCTTGTCTTGCAGGAACCCACTGTTTCAAGATATATGATTGTTAATATTCTTAGATAACCACTCCTTAAATTTTGGTGCATTCTAACTAAACTCAGTTATTATTGTCACGTAGCTGAATTTCAGTTTTTCTTGGGTCTATCGGCCGTACCCCCTTTCCCTTGGGCAGGGGTACCCCCATCTTGACCCCCCAGATTCCGTTGTAGCGGAGCCTCACTGGGTCAATGATGATGATCTCTTTCTAAATTAAAAGTTGGTTTCTTATTCTATACCCTTATAAAGACGGTAATGTGTTGGTTACTTACATGTGTTCATCATTGTCGACGTCGTTGAAGAGTAACTCTTCAATAGCCGGATGAAACTGTGTTAGTCGTCTTTCTTTCTCGGTATATGGGAAATATACCGACTGATCTGCACCGGGTGAGGCAATGTTGAACTTGGGATCAAACACATTGATTCCTGAAACAACTCTGTAGAGTCCTGGAAGAGTATATGCAGCATGACTTTCATACTGCCCTGCTCTATCTTTGCTGAAAATTGATCAAAATAGACTGACTGTTAACATTTTTGAGACATTTTAGGGCGAGTGTGGATTACATTTTACTTATAATACATTTTATTGCATTGAATCCTAAAGCTTTATGCATTATAATGCATTATACTCGGTAATGCAAATGCAACCTTATTGCTGAATCATTGTTCATTAACTTTTTGTATTGGCTGCTTGCTTACCTTCCGGCTATTTCCTGATAAGTGCTTGTGATGATGAAATCTGCGGCATTCATTGCAAGAATGTCAGCTGTGAATTGGCATGAGAAATGGTACTTGGGATCCTTCTCTTTCCAATTGAGATCTGAATCTTCATACTTGGTCTTCTCCAAGGCATGAGCAATAGTAGCCTGCCATTACAAAACTCCACTTTAGAAATTTCTCTTTTGATGCCCATCTTTTTTTTTCATGTTGAAATCTGAAAATTGAAACTCTTGTAAAAAAATACCTGAGGCACACCAAGTTTGTTTGCCATTAATGTAGCCACCAGATTTCCATCAGTGTAGTTCCCAATAATGAGGTTTGGCTTTCCATCCATAAGCTGAAGGATTCTTTCAGTGGCATCCTGGTAAATAATGAAACGGAAGTTGTTACAACAACTACACACTGTTATTGATGAGGACACCATAATTTACTGATTTCACTTGCCTGAGTAAATCTTTCAAGATACGGATATATGTCGAAACGAGAAACCCATTGTTTTAGAACCCCATTTTGGGTATTGAAAGGCACCCTAAGAATGTGAGAGTGTTTGGTGCCCTCAATGACTTCTAATTCTTGGTTGCATTTGGTTCCTTGTGCATCTGGTATCAATCTTGTCACCTGTTTATTCAATAAGCAAGCAGAATTAGCAAATTAAACTCAAGATTTCCAAAAAACTAATACTCTAATGATATTTTACCACTAGAATTTGAGGCTTTGTGTTAAGCCCTTGGTTCTTGATTCTAAGGAGCATTTCCTCTTCCATTGCTCTAACTTGATCCAATATGTAGACCACCTGAAGAACAAAAAAAAAAGTATAATTTTTATAAGTATTTTTTTCCACAGGTATTTGGATTTTGTAGAATGCTAAAGAGAGATTCTGTACCTGGCCTCCTGTGTCAGGTAAGCCAAGAACATTTGCTTGGCCAAAGTAGCCATGGACCGAGAATATTACGACGTTGAAGACTGTAGGGATCCTACTGAAGAACTTGTCCACATTTGAAGGGTCAGGGGCTTGTAGCAATTCAGAGAGCATTCTCATTGTTTCCTTTACTCTCCCTGCACAATCTCCCCATCCCTTCTCAAAACCCCACTCCTTAAATCTGTTCAGAAGTTTGAAACCAGGATTGTGAAATTAAAAAAAAAAATTATTTTCAATGTTTGGCTGAAAAATTGAAGCTTGTTTGGTTCAGCTTTTGATTTCCAGTTTTCAGATTTTGGAAACATATTTTTTAGTTGCCAGTTTTGAGAAATTGTGGTTAGTCCTAGGATATAACATATCTTGAAGCAACTAATCTGATAACAATAACAACAACAACAACAACAACAACATTTACCCAGTGGACCTTCCCTTGCGGGAAATCTGATAACAATAAGGAAATAAAAATGTTTCGAAACTCAAAGCTGAACCAAATGAATCCTAAGAATCCAAATGTGATATGCACACACCTTAGCTCAAAATTCGCGTATGGTGTGTCTTGAGGAAGAGATGAGAGGAACACGTCTGCTACTACAAGTGCTGCCTGAAGCCTTGATGCTGTGTTCAGGGTCTCATTTAGCATGAGCTTCTGCAGATTTCATTTTTATAATTGAGACATCACTCTAATGAAAGTTAAAAGAGTAATTAAGAAAGGTTTTAGTTAATGATTTGGTCATACTTCTCCATCATGCTGCAGGGTTAGCAGGTAATCAACAAGAGGCTTTGCAGCCTCCTTTTCTCCGTAAAGCCTTGTGCTCAAGAACTTCGACGTGTAACCGAGTCCATTTCCTATGGATGGCGACAGGCTAAGGCGAGGTGTGGAGTAGTCCAATGCTCCAAAATCTATCTCCAAGGCACTTTCATCCTTGGACCTAGAATGCAATGGAATGGAATGATGCAAATGATCATCATGTATCAAGTAGTTTAAATCCTTTGTGACAAATTGTTTCATAACTTAAAAAGTATTGTAACAAAATGTACTTTATGCTTTGTTCAAATATTACAACTTAATTGTGAGACAGGATTTGGAGCATGTATGAAGTACCATTTGTCGTCGTAGATGCTTTCTTTGAGCTTCAGATATTCGGTTACTGAGATGCTTTCGACAGTGAGATCGTTAGCGTGCACCTTAACGTGTTCCCAGTAGCCAGGACTTGATCTGACCGCAAAGGCAACGTAAGGCGGAACAACAGCTGCCTCCTGCATATGTTTTCACAGGCAGATCAAACACATTACTTTAAAATGGTGTCTCTTTTTTGTTAGGCCAAGATTTAAGTGTAAATGAAGATGTGGAAACCTGAGTGGAACACAAAATGTAGCCGAGAGTTCCTTCTAAAACTTGATTCCTCTCAACAGGATCATCAATCGTCTTCTCCAACTCCGCGATGAGTTGGTGGATCTTCAGAAGACGTTTCCCTTGTTTCGTATACTGGGCAAAGCACTTCTTCATGTGATACCTGCTCTGCCTCAGTGCTTCCGGCATGTTCTCTGCTACCGAATCCGATCTTTGTATCAATGGCGAAGCTGCCATTTTGTTTTGTTTTCCTAGCAATTGATTAAATGAAACAAGCTTTTTAGGACTCTGATGTAATAAGTTTGGGTTTGTTATGATTTATTGGTTTGGATGTTCCTACATTTATATACAAATTTAGCGGCGCTTTGCTTGTATGGGTTTTGAATTGCTTCTGAATTCGGTTGACAAGAAGAACATTCTTTGTAGTCAGGTTTGAGAAAGGAATGGCTTTGGGTTATTGTACGTTTGAATCTTGCTCTTTCTTTGTGTATTGATTATGCTACCATTTGATATCTTCTTTTGGTTTATTGGGCTTACGTTGTTTTTGTCTTTTAGAATATTCTAAACCCTTCAAGTTCATACAACTTTTATAACTTGTCATTTGTGTTCACTACCTTTTTTTTTTTTTTTGATTGTGTATATTCTAGCCTTCATACCTAATTAAATATCGTTCCTCATTGGCTTGTATCTAATTTTGAGAAGTAAATAAACGAATATGTGCTGGTTGAAAAGAGGTTTTAGTTGATTTTTACATTAATTAAAACTAGTTGAAGTCCCGTAAAATTCACGGGATTATTTAACTAAAAATATAAAAATTTATACATAAAATTTAAAATACTTGTAGTTGTATACAATATAGAAATAAAATTATGTAATTTATAAAAACAAATTTTAAGATCGAACCACATATTTTAATTGAATATATATAAAAATTATTTTCATTTCTTTGTTGAGATCTTGTCCCATATTTTGATTAAAATTTTTAAAATGTTAATTTCACTTGAGTTGAATGTTTTTAAATATTTTTTTATTTTTTGTTAAGATATTATTAAGGTTATTTATTTGAGTTCTTATCTTTTACTTTGTAATAAATATAATAATATTTTTAAATATGGAGAACATTAATATAAAGATTGGTATAAAAGATAACATAAAGAAAAAATAATAATATAATGGTATAACTTAAAGATAATTATGATATATATGATTTCTAGAAAGGATATTATAACTTATTAAATTTTTTATTAAAATAGTTTTTAACATTAATTTATTAAAATTTAGGTAGATAAATGTCAATAATTTATTATATTGCAAAATATCAACATATAAATAAAAAAAAATTATATACTTGGAGTGCAAGATTTGTTAAAAGATAACAGAAAATTTATTATGTATAAAATTAATATAAAAAATATTAGTATATAGATCAAGTTTTGTTAGAAGATATGCATAAAATTAATATAGAAAATATTAATATATAGATAGATCAGGTTATTATAATATAAAAAATTGGATGTATAGAAAAAATTATACAAGTTATTATTAAAAAATTTGACATTATTTTATTCAAATAATGTCACGTGGCGTAAATTTTTCAAAAGTACAAACTGAATCACAAGCTCATACCGATCAACCACTAGTTTAATATGGCAAAGAAAAGATGATGAAAATGCTTGCTTGTGCAAATTATAAACCAAACATGATCCAAAAGATTTTATTTTAATACTAAAACAACAACAAAAATACACAAAAACAAGAAATTAAAGTAGTGAGTGTTAAATTTAGAAGTATGTAAAACACCGGCAGAGTTATATCTCCAATAATTAGCCTGATTGTGTAGGATCATGTGGAAGATGAAGTGGAAGGAATTTTGTAGGGCACTAGGGTCGATATATAGAAAACGAAAAAATAGAACATGTTTATATGTGATTTTAGTTGAACTTTCAATTGCATTTGTGATTGGTCTAGATCTTCTTGCGAATATATACAATATAATGAGGAAATTTATTGAGATTAAATTGTTTTTATAAGGAAATTTATTTAATATATTATATTTATTTTTATGGATATTAATCTACCTTTTTTAATTTAGGGTAAATAAAAATATACAAATTTTTATTGTAAAAATACCTAAAAGGACATCTTTTGTCATTTAACCTAAATGAGGGTTACGGGAGTAGCACTAATTAGTGTCATTTATAATTCCATATGCTAATGAGGAGATTAAGTGGAAGGAATTTTACAGGGAGACAAATGTTGTTATACTTTTATCTGGGTACCCGAGCGAGGTACCGATTTGGCTTAAGTTGTCTATGGCCGTCCGCGTACCCCCAAGCCCGGAAATCGTCTCGATCAAGAGTATTATCATATCTAATCGGAATAGGGCTTGTAGGATAGTGTGGTCTTCCCCTCTTTTTGGTGGCTGGAACACATTCTCGTACCATTAATTTATCAGCCTTTGGGTTCGGTTTCGGAACCGCCTCCGAACCTTGGAACCGGGACCGGAACCAGGAACCCCCCGGTTCCTCGGTTCGGTTCCGCTTTTTTCCGATTCCAAACCTTAAAAAAATAAAAAATAAAAGTTGAAATTGCAAAACCGCAATCGCGGTTCCCCATTTTCACCGGTATATTTTATTTTTTTAAAGGGATGGAACTGGCGGTTCCAGTTCTGGTCGGAGGTTTCCGGTTCCAAGGAACATGAACCGGTACCGAGCGACCCCCAGCTCCTGTTCGGTTCAAAATCCGGTTTTGGAACCACCGGTTTTTTCCGGTTTGGTTCCTAGGTTCCTTGGAACAGAACCCACTACTACTTGTCGGTGTAGTAACGTAAATTTCCGTTACTATGCTGACCTGAGATGGTTCATGACGTTCATGTTGTCTCAACTTCTAGATCTTGAACGCTTGCTTGAATACGGCGTAGAGAGGGAGGCAGAGGAGGGCGATGATGTGACCGAACAAAATCAATCAAGGATTTTAGGGAGAGATTGAAGAAGGAATGATAGAAGAGAGAAAACCTAGATTGGGAGAATTTGGATAATAGTTGGATAGATTGCTTAAATGGGCTTGCCAGGCTACAAATACTCGTGTCAGAACACGGTTACAACTGAAATTCAAACCGGAAGTTTAAAGTATCTGAACCGGAAATTACAATTAAGCATACTAGACTGGTTAACAACCCGGTTTACATAAGTCCTGTGACAGTACTTCCCCCTCCAGAAAATTCTTGTCCACAAGAATTGAACTCCGGGTATTTGGCGATGAAATCATGGTAAAACTCCCAAGTAGCAGCCTCAATTGGATATCCTTGCCACTACACCAGCACCTTTGTAGCTGCGGTATTACCCCGTTTAACCATTTTACGGTCGATAATAGCTTTTGGCTGCTTACTTTCACCGACATCAAGTAGATATTGGGGTAAATTAGAGGTAGTGGATGGAGGATTAGGGCAAAGTTTCAGCTGGGATACATGGAAGGTATTGTGAATGGTGGCAGAGGGTGGTAGTTGCAGCTTGTAAGCTACCGAGCCAACACGATCAATGATAGGGAACGAGCCATAAAACCTGGGGGAGAGTTTGTAAGGACCTCTAGGTTTAAGTGAATGTTGGTGGCAGGGCTGGAGCTTGAGATAGACATAATCACCAATCACAAAAGCGCGGTCTGAGCGATGAGCGTCTGCAGCTTGCTTCATCCTATTTTGGGCTCTTAGAAGGTGGAATTTGAGCAAATTAATGATCTCTTCACACTTCAGCAAGCTTTTGTCAATAATTAAAGAGGAGCTCTCCCTTGGGAGGTATGGTAAATGGATTGGTGGTAGCTGCCCATAGACGATTTCATGTGGTGTGGTCGTGATAGAAGAGTGGTAGGTAGTGTTGTACCACCACTCAACGAGGGGAAGCCACTTGCTCCAAGAGTTGGGAGCGTCTGAGGTCATGCATCTGAGGTAGGTTTCTAGGGTTTTATTTGTAGCTTCGGTCTGGCCATCAGATTGAGGGTGGTAGGCAGTAGAGAAGTCTAAGCTCACACCATGTACACGAAAGAGCTCATTCCATACCTCACTTAAGAAAATAGGGTCTCGGTCGCTCACAATAGATTATGGCATTCCATGAAGACGGAATATATTGTCCATAAAGAGCTGAGCAACTTCTGAAGCAGTGTAAGGGTGAGACAAGGCCAGAAAGTGAGCATTCTTACTCATGCGATCCACCACCACTAATATGTTGTGCCTGTGGTTAGAAGGTGGGAGACCTTCGATGAAGTCTAAGCTAATGGACAACCATATACCTTCAGGAACCGGCAGAGGTTGTAACAATCCAGGTTTGGCTACGAGATCATATTTGTGTCGCTAACATATAGCACAATTGTGCACATAATTTTGAACTTCTTTATGCATGCCCGACTAATAGAATAAAGATTTGACGCGGTGGAGTGTAGCATCCCACCTTGAGCGTCCTCCAAGGGCAGAATCGTGCAGCCACTTGAAGATATGGAGCTTGATAGAGGGGTAGTTGCCAATAACCAGCTTACCACGACGTCGAAGCTCATTATTAACAAAGGAGTAGTGAGGATGAGAGGCTAGATTAGCATTGAGATCAGTGATGATTTTCTGCAAGGCTGGATCAGTTTGCCAAATGAGCTTAGAGTCATAAAATCCATGGTGAGCATTGGAAAGAGTAATATGAAGCAATTGAGAACCAGTGACTCGGGAGAGAGCATCAGCTGCGAAGTTTTCTTTGCCTTGCTTGTATTAAATCTCGTAGGAGTACCCCATGAGCTTGGAGAGCCATAAATGCTGGAACGGTGTAGATACTCGTTGCTCTAACAAGTATTTTAAGCTTCTCTGGTCAGTCTTAATAATAAATGGCATGTGAGTGAGGTAAGAACTCCAGCTTTGGACAGCATGGACAACAGCAAGGAGCTCCTGCTCATATACAAAGAGAGACTGGTGTCGTGGACCCAATGTACGTCTAATAAAACAAATGGGGTGATTGTCTTGCATTAAGACAGCCCCAATACCATTTGATGAAGCATCTGTTTCAACAATAAATTGCTTTTCAAAGCCCGGCAAAGCCAAGACTAGAGCCGAAGTGAGAGCCTCTTTAAGCTGAATAAAAGCAGTAGAAGCTGCAGCATTCCAAGTGATGCCATCTTTCTTCAATAAATCAATCAATGGCCTTGCAATGATGCTATAACCTTTGATAAATCGTCTATAATAATTGGTTAAACCAAGAAAACTACGTAGTTGGTTAGGATTCAGAGGTTGTGGCCAATTTGTAATGGCTGAAATTTTATTAGGGTCAGTGCTTACCTCCGAGAGGAAATAAAATGACTGAGATACTCGATCTTGATGGCTCCAAAATTGCACTTTGTAAGTTTGAGAAAAAGATGGTGTTCTTGTAGCAGCAGAAACACAGATTCCAAGTGCATAAGATGCTCTGCCCAGGTAGCACTATAGACAAGTATGTCGATGAAAAAGACTAGAACAAAATTCCGTGCCACGGATTGGAAGACATGATTCATCAAGCTCTGAAATGTTCTTGGGCGTTGGTTAATCCAAAGGGCATAACTAGATATTCGTAGTGGCCAGAATGGGTCTTAAAAAGATGTTCTAAAGACATCGGAGGGCTCCATTCTGATTTGGTGAAAACTAGCTCGAAGGTCCAGCTTGGAAAAGTAAGTGGAACCACTTAATTCATCGAGCAAATCTTCTAACAAAGGGATGGGATATTTATCCTTTATGTTGTTCTTGTTGAGGCCTCTATAATCAACACATAGACGCCAAGAGCCGTCTTTCTTCTTGACTAAGACAACGGGAGAGGCATATAGGCTGTTGCTATGCTGAATAACGCCCTAAAGAAGCATTTCTTGGATCAGTTTCTCAATTTCAGTTTTTTGTAAGGTAGAATATCTATAGGGTCGTTGGTTTATTGGAGTTGAATCAATTGGTAAGGGAATCTAATGGTTAAAACAATCTCTTAATGGAGGTAAAGACTATGGGACCTGAAATAAGTCAGAAAATGCATCCAGGACATCTTGTAAGTCAGTGTTGTGAGAGGTATCTGTATCACTAGCAGCAATGTGACAAAACTGAGGAAAAGATGGATGGTTGTCCCTGTCGTTTGGGACACAAGCTTGTAGAAGGGCGAGTTATGAATTTCCTTGCATGACTTTGAGAAAGCTACCTCCCTTGATCAATTTACAATTTGAGTTGCTGATCCTTTGGATGACATGTTGAACTCCATCCATAGAAAACTCCATTTTCATTTGAACAAAATCCCACCATATAGGACCCATTGTTGTTAGCCAGTGAACACCTAGCACCACATCACAAAAATGTAGTGGAAGAGTTCTTAGTTCAGCTGAATAAGTAGAGCCTTACATTTGACAAGTGAACTGCTCACAATAGAATTTAGAGACAAGCTTACCTCCATTGGCAACTGCAACCGACATGGGAGAGAGGTAGGTACTAAAGGGCATCCTAGCTCTTGGGCAATTGTGAGATCAATAAAGTTGTGAGTGCTGCCAGGATCGATGGGGATGTGTAGTTTCCTTTTGCCATATTCACCAACAACTCTCCTACAGTTGAAAGTGGTTGCACCATTTAAGGCGTTAACTGAAATCTGAGGTTCCTAAGCAATAGTAGTAGCTTGTAAGTCCTCAGAGGTGATAGTGTCGACTAAGATCGGATCATCACAGTAATCATCATCCACTTCAATCACATAGATTTTTGATTTTTTATGTTTCAAATGGCGGCCAAGGGAATAAGAATCCTCGCAGAACATGCATAGTCCCTTCATTCTTCTGTCATGCATTTCCTCATAAGAGTATTTGCGAGCTTGCCAGTCATTAAGGCTTTTGGGAAGGGGAACAGTTGGTTTATTTTGTGGAGCTTTGGGAGGATCAGGCGTAGGGAGTAATGGCATGTTTCTGTTGTGGTAATTGGTTGGTCTAGAGTAGGTTTGTTTTTGTGGTGTTAATTGGAGGGTTGAATCATACTTCTTAGCTAGGCGAGCTGCTTCAGATAAAGTGTGAGGACTAAATTGTCTGACATGCATTTGCAGATGAGGATACAGATTTGCAAGGAATATGCTCAATGCGTGTTCATTAGACAGATGAAGGCGAGTAAGAGCACACTCGAATTTGTCAAGATAGTCACTAACAGACTCAGATTGCTTCAAATTGACCAAATCCGCTAGAGGATCATCATACATTCGACCAAAATGAGCAGAGATGTCAGTTATGTATTCAGGCCAGGAGGGAAATTGATCATACCTGCTGCGAATATAGTTGTGGTGCCATTGGAGAGCCTTAACCTCGAGATGAAGAGAGGCAAGACGTACTTTCATCTCAAGAATCGTCTGATCTAGAAGAAAAAATTGCTCATAGCGGTAAATCCATTCCCGAATCAGCGATCCATCAAATTTCGGGAACTCGACTTTAGATAAACGAGATGAAAGGCCACCCGGAGTGAACTGAACTACTTGAGTTGTCAGATTACCTAGAGCTAATGACATTGGTTGCCGATTGAACCCGATCGGCCCCGATCTAGTGAATCCTGGTGGTTCTGAAGCTAAAGGAGGACGGGGAGCCATGGGAGAAGATGGATCTCGTTCCATCGTCGTTTGAAGCGGTGTCGCTGGTGGATTTAAGCTCATCACTAGATTCGCCATGATACGCTTCATGTCAGCCATGTCTTGTTCCAAATTGGAACTCGATTGCTTCAGCTCATTCTTCATTTCGAGCTTGACCTCTTCGAATTGACGAGCAGTCTCATCTACTTACTGAGCTTGGAGCAACAGCAATTCCTCCACATGCCGATTAATCTCTTGCATCGAATGGTTACATGTCTCCGTCATTGTCACCAGGAACGGTGGGCTTTGATACCAATGTGACCGAAAAAAATCAATCAAGGATTTTAGGGAGAGATTGAAGAAGGAATGATAGAAGAAAGAAAACCTAGATTGGGAGAATTTGGATAATAGTTGGATAAATTGCTCAAATGAGCCAGCCGGGCTACAAATACTCGTGTCAGAACACGGTTACAACTGAAATTCAAACCAGAAGTTTAAAGTATCTTAACTGGAAATTACAATTAAGCATACTAGACCGGTTTACATAAGTCCTATGACAAATGAAAATTATAGCACTGCCCACATACGCCCTTTGTGAGAAGTCTTGGTGCGTGATTTGGTTGAAGATCTTGGTGTCATCTTTGGTATAGGGTATTTCGGCGGTGTTGATAATTTGGATGGTGCGGATGAAAGCAATGGAGATGGCGGCGGGAAGAAGGGCAAGAAAGAGGATGAGTTCCTTAGGGTTTTGGTAGAAAATGGAGTAGAGTTGGGTTATGATGGCGCTGCTTTGGCTACTGAATCCTTTCATTATGTCGGTGACGCCCCATGCCTCCGGGAAATTGATCACACAAGGCACCAATGTTGTCGTGCTAGAGAAAGCTTGTTACAAGAGAGTGGTCGTAAACTTTAGCACATTATACAAGCTAAGTGTCACAAATAGCTAGAGTGCATTATTATATTATATATTGTCACACAAGGCATATGCATTAGACAAAGTTTAATAGTACGACTTTTAATTTACTAACCGGATGGAGTACGATATATATGGACCACATAACATCGTCAAGTGGTTAGACATTTATTCATTACCCCAAAGGTTGTCTTGTGTATCAATACATAGAAAGCACTAGTTACTTTATAAAGCATTAGTAGCTAGTACGTGCTAATGTGCTATGAATATGTTAGACAACAAATAAGAAAAGATAATTTGGAACAAAAGATTTCAACCCCTAACGAGGATTAGGACGATGCTTAATTTCCATATCAAACCCAAGCGAGTGGCCAACAAACTCAAATTAATGACATTTTTAACCTATATAAAACACAATCCATAAAAAAACATAGTCAAAAGAATATTACGTATATTTACCGTAGAATTTGCACTTTTTTTTAACAAACGGTAGAATATATATTATTGCTTAAAAAGTAGGAGTCTGGTCATTATGACCTACATTATCAGAAGAGATTAAAACATCTAAACTACTAGGCATCACATTATGAAAATTAAGGGGAGAACTTAGGCTGAACGCCCATTGTGTAAGAGCATCCGCCACCCATGTTGAATATGGATGTCCCAAAGGTCTCATCAATGACTTTCCAACATTGCTTCAAAGAAATCAGGATGAGTTAGAATATTCCGTGAACGGAGAAGTTGGCAAGTAGAAAAAGAATCGGATTCAAGGATGATCTTGCACTGAGAGCAATGTACAAACACATATGCCATACCGCAGGCTTCGCAATCCTGTGGGTGACGGCGAGCCACATCATAAAATACCCAAAGAAGTTGAGGAGTCCTCCGGTGGCGAGCACCGCCCATGGCAGAATCACCTCCATCAGCAACCCGAACGGAACTCCGAATGTGGAGCCCACGTCCTTGAAGAAGGAGATAATATATATTAAGCGTAGTCTGAGTGTATAGCCCAGAGAAGATTTTATGAAAATTTTCAAGGCAAAAAAGAACGTGCTGGCATGCGCGTAAGGATTTCTAAGGTTTCTTGCGCATAATTGTTTCGCTAATCTCTCCGTTGTGGTATGACCGATCTGGCCAGCATGTTGGCTAGGCAAAGTAATGGTGATGGAATGCACATTGACGTTGGCAAGGTTAGTTCACAATTGGAGTCTCCGTCGGGGCCTGCCGAAACTAGTACCAAACGTTGGAGGGATGTTTTGAAAGGCGATGATGGAGATGAACGTCTTGTTTTGGCCGATGAATTCTTGAAAGGTAAGATTTCTATGTATTTCCCTAATGGAGAAGAGGGTGACCATGTGTTTAATATTCAAACGAAAGTGTTGCAAGCCCTTGCTACGGTTTGGCAATCTTCTTTGGTTGTTAAAACATTGGGTACCATGGTACCACATTTGATTATGGAAAAGAAGCTTCGTGAGCTCTGGTGTCCTAGTGGAAAGATGACGATTGCTTATGGACCCTTGAGTCACTATAATGTAACAAAAATGTCATCATCATCATCATTGACCTAGTGAGGCTCCGCTACAACGAAATCTGGGGTGTACCCCTTTCCCTGCCCAAGGGAAAGGGGTACGCCCGATAGACCCAAGAAACTGAAATTCAACTATGTGACAATAATAACTGAATATAGTTAGAATGCACCAAAATTGATATATGGACTAAATCCATCTCAAAGGCACTGCATAAAAGCCAATGAGCAGGAGGATGCGCCCGAATGTAACAAAAATGTATTATAATATATTAAAAGTACGGTGTATTATAAAGAAATAAATGTGAATTCCATTTAAATTGAAAAAGTGGATCTTAGAGTAGTAAATTTGAACTCCAAAGTGCTTTCAGTGGTAGTAAAAGCGTATTATAAAGTAGTAAAAGCGTATTATAAAGTAGAAAAAGTGTAGTTCGAATGACATATAGTGCTGCAATCATATGAATATAGATGTATCCTTTATTTTGTATCCTAGCTCAGATTCTAAAATACATTTTAAAGTGCATGTTTAAAGGCATAAATAAGAAAAGCTTATTAGCTCAAATAAAAGAGTAATGTGTTTACGCACAAAGATATAGGTTTGAATCCCATATAAGCTAATTTGATCACGATCTTCTTTAAAAAATAGTGGTTGATTGAATATTTAGTATTTGGATGACTGTTTTGAATATGGATATATAGTCTAGCTTTTGAAATATCCGCATTTTAGATATGTGTGCTCCACGTGGCAGAACCTGAATTGCACCGGCGGAGACTCAGCCACCGAACCTTACTTGGTTTCACATCACCTCCTACTTTCTCATTCCGCTGCTGTCCACTTATACCGCCACAAATATCAAGTACTGCTACACACCCACATCTTATCGAAGTTATTAGGATTGAACCAAGCTAATGGATCAAGAGAGACCTGAAATTGTTTGACCCAAGATCAAATTGATGCAATTGTATTAACTCTTGATGAAATCTACACACAAAGGCTTCTCAAAAGGGAAAAATCGGGAATACCATAATTACATTCTGGATGGTTCCTTACTCGAAAACAAAGGAAGACTTGGATGCTGCAACGAGAGCTGTTGACTTTATGTTTGGATGGTACGTACGTACAAAGCCTTTAAATTATTATACATAACCATTGTACGTATATATGACAATGAGAGAAAGTGCATTTTGTGTGGTACAGGTTTATGGATCCGATCGTACATTTGGAGATTATCCCAATAGCATGCGGTCCTTGGTAGGAAATCGGTTACCCGAATTCACCAAGAAGCAATCAAGGATGCTCAAAGGCTCATACGATAAGGGCGACACATAAAAGTGTTGGTAATTATCTACGCAGCTATTCTCGACACTTTACCTAAGCATGGCGAAAAAATATGGCGACACTTTTAATTAAGCGTCTATTACGGTTCAAAAATGCGTCAAAAAAATACATGTATCAACTACTTACACTGCGATTTCATATCATTAATTTGAATGGAAGAAATTGCTCTTCCACCTATTTTACTAAAAAATAATGTATCAACTATTAACAACCGTGGCTACCAAAGACATACAACAACAAATTGAAGGTTACTAACTAGCTAGAAATTGGTGAATTCATATGGATGTAGTTGAGAAGCCAGCCTACTGGTTCATTTGTACAACTGTTACTATTACCTTACAATAATTTGATAATTGTTTATGATATTAAGTTAGCTTTGCCAAAGAAACCTCCCAAATCCTTTGACACTTAAAACTTTATACTGTATATGCTTAAGTGAAGGGAGATTGGGATGGTAATATTTCAGTCGTCTAATTTTAAAAATAAAGTATAATGATATATGAGAAGCTTAATTAGTTGTTAAATACACAAGTGCATTACCATAATTGTGGTGGGGGTCCCACTAAAGTAATAGTTAGTACTATGAGACAGAATCTGTATGATGATTAGTAGTAATGAGTAGCTAGGCAACTTAATTAACTGTTAGTGCATAAATATTGGTCTTCAATGCACTAATTGATTGCTCCTTCCTCTTAGGCGGGATTGAATTTGACAAGGGGCAGACAAGGTCGCCATTTGCCCCCAGTGTCGTCGATTTCGCAGCGCGCACTGTGATCAACACCGGTTATGATGATTCAATCATGATTTTGCTTAGGGTTCAAATAAATCCCAAAGCAGATCTCTTTTGTTGATTTTTGGGACGTCCTTAGGCTAGAAAAAATTCAAAAAACAAAAATTTCCGGAGGGGCACTCCGGTCGAAAATACGGAGTGCACGATTTTGGTGGCCGCGGTCGCGGTACGCTGTTCCACGACCGTGGTTTGGTTGCTGAGGCTTTGCGATTGCCCCAGTGCTTCGAAAAGTCTATTCTTTTTCTTCTAGGAACGATTACTCATGGATTTAATCCTCGTTCCCACATACGGCGCTAATTATTAGTGCATAAAAAATCGATCTTCAATGCACTAATTGATTGCTCCTTCCTATTCCGCTCCACACCGTATCTTCTGACCTAAAACCTGCAAAACAATGGACACAGGGGGCGGAGACCCCTAATCCACCTCCGATGCCTCAATCAAAAGAGCGAATTGTCGTTTCGAGCGTTGAGGTACAACGAGAAAGCGATGAATCCCTGAACAGTCGAGCTAAGCGAGTATTAGCATGTTCAAGTTTTCTGAATACGCCGATGTGCGCATGTGGCTCTCCCTACACGCCTAGGGAGTGTATTTATAATGGAAGAAGAAGATCAGGGGGTCGACTTTCTATATTTTCCTCCTAGGGCTAGTCAGATTGATTAGAGCCCAAGCTAGGAATATTCCCCCCTTCTCCAAGTTAGTTCCATCATATTTGAAGGATAGAATCTTTCATTAAGTTGCACAACTACCATATATTATATGGAAAATAATAAAAATAATAATAAATGCGCAGTAATTTAAGAAATACCTTTAATAGAGAAAATAACTATGGTAACTATGTTTGTTTTACCCGCTCATATTAACCAAGAGAGGCATTGACTTCTTCCCCATCACGCAAAGCAAGCAGATTCAAATCCAAATACAATGGCTTTTTGTTGTGCCGCCGCAGTGCCCGCCGAGCGCCTGCCTGGACGGGAATTCCACTCCACATATCGAGCACCGATGAACTCTCGGCGTTTGACCGACGGTGGCGGGAGCGGGAGCGGCGGCGTTTTTGTGGTTGGCCTAGTGTCCGCCCAAGGCTTGGTAGGAAGGGAACCCCTTGAAGCATGTCTTGCACTCGTAGACGGGGCCGCCACCGCCGCCGGATGAAGGGGAAGTGTTGAACCGACGACCTTGAGACATCATCATGAGGCAAATGGCGGCCATGTACACTTCCTCATCTGTGGCGTTGTTGGCGCCTAGTTGTTCTTGATTATCCATATATAATTCTTATTAGGGGATTGGAGTCTGACGATTGGTTTGCGTTTATATTTTTTTTGGTTGAAAAGGTTTGCTTTTATATGAAGGGGGAAAACAAAGTGTCGTTTTTTTGGGGTTGAATTAAAAGAAAGTTTAAACTCTTTTACCAAAAAAAAAAGTTTAAACTACAAAAAAAAGTCCGTGTTTTTCATGACTCTGACTGCAGGAGATAACGTCAACACGGGTTGGAATCTGATTGAATGAGACCTATTGGTTTGTAAGGCCCACACCCTTTAGCAGTGCTATCACATGCCAACCCGAGGACTTCCCAGGAGGTCACCCATCCTGGTACTACTCTCGCTCCTGCACGCTTAACTTTTGAGTTCTTTGTCGTCACTTGAACCCAGAAAAGGAAGAGTTCTTTGTTGACATGGGGTAGCACCTCAAACCCTTATAAATTATCGGGGTGTTACAATCTCCCCCACTTAAACACTTGACGTCCTCGTCATGGCCTAAGGACTAGGGGTGTTCATAACCGGATATCCGATCCGATCCGGCTAATCGGATCGGATATCCGCAATAAAATTTTCTCTAAAACCATATCCGTATCCGATCCGGGTATACCCGGATATCCGATCCGTATAGCTCGGATCGAATCGGATATTTGTGGCGGATATCCGAATATCCGAATATTCATATTTTTATATTTTTTTGTATTTAAGTTCCAAATAATTTATTCAATCGGTAAATTTTACCCAAAAATCATGATCCAAATAATCATCCGCATAAAAGAAAGAGAACAATAATTTAAAATAAAATAAAAATGGGGTGTTAAATATAGATTTAGGTTTTATTTAACGTTAATTTTATTTGTGGATTAAAATATATTAAAAATAATTAAAAAAACAAACAAAAAAGGGGTAGTTCTAGGAAGTCGAAGCACGTAAAACTACTTGAACTATTAAATTTTGTGTTATTGCACATAATATATATGTATAGTATTATACCCTCGGATATCCAAGGGGTTTGACGACCCGATCCGTATCCGATCCGGTGATCCGGCTAATTTTCTCGGATCGGATCGGATTCGGATAATTTTCCAATGGATTCGGAATGAAATATATATCTTATTTTGTTCTTATTCGAGTACGGGTTTTTTTTCACTCCCCGATGGGGGTTCTTTTCACCCTTCCCTTCGCGGATCGGATCGTCGGATCACCGGATCGGATTGACCGGATCGGATATTTTTGAACACCCCTACTAAGGACCGCCTTCCGGGCTGATTGACTGCCCTCCGGGCCAATACAAATCGTAACCCGGAGTCGGCTCTGATACCATATGTAAGGCCCCAAGCCTTTAGAAGCGCTATCCCATGCCAACCCGCGAGGACTTCCTAGGAGGTCACCCATCATGGTACTACTATCGCCCCTGCACGCTTAACTTCTTAGTTCTTTGTCTTCACTTGAACACAGAAAAGGAAGAGCTCTTGTTGACATGGGTAGCACCTCAATCCTTTATAAATTATCGTGGTGTTACATGGTCCCACCAACATTTTATAGTAATGGCCGCTTTTTATAGTAATCTCCCTTTTAATTACAATATTATCTTAACTTCTTTTTAACGTTTATTTTTATTTTATTTAATTACTTTAATAATTTTACTTTTACTAATAGTTTTTATTTATATTTAATATTTTATTTATTTATTTATTAATTCTAAGTTGCTAACTTAGTTTGTAGTTTCTATTTATATTTAAGTACTTCAACAATAATAATAAAATATAATGTAAGAATTTATGACCAATTTTTTTTAAATTCAGTATTATATCAAATAAATAGTTGTATTTATAATATTAATCCATTGCTTAGATGTGCACCTTTTAATATTTTATATATCACTTAAATATGAAAGTTAATCATTAAAAAACATATACATTATTCATTAAATACCTCAAAGGTAACAAATCCATACATAAGATGACTTATTTTTTTAATACTCCGATACATTTTTTTAAGAAGAGATAGAAAGAATGCAATTTTTATGTTTTGAATTTTTATGTAAATTTTAAGTAAACAATGAGTCATTTATGAATGATTTAATATATTAAGTTATTGAGTTAATAGTCAAAGTGAGCAAAAATATCGAAAATGATGATTTGTAGCTTAATTTGTGTGATTTAGTAGGATCTTACGATCACACTTACGATCCTACTTGTTACGATTCATTACGCACGATTCGAGTCATTTTGTGAAATTCGGATCGTAGGATCGTACGATCCTACAATCCGAATCGCGATTTTGATATCATTGGGAGGGAGTACTCAACAATGTACTACTATAAAGTAACTATCGTTAGTTTGCTTAAAAATATATAAACACAACAATCTATATTTTTATATCTATATATCCTATAAATAAGAAAATTTTAGTTATTTATGACTAATACAAATATAATAAATATGAAAGAGAGAAAAAAAAAAGAAAAAAGAAATCTAAATGCCAAATCAAACTAATGGTATTATTATAAGATGTAAATACCAAATCTATATATCATATATATATGGGGCGGGCTTGATGTTTTTTTTAAAATTCAAGCTGTTTGATCAAGCTGATTTTTTCTTAAATTAATGAACTTAATGTTTTATAAGATGTTGAGGGGACCAATAGCTTATGTAAGCTAAATTAAACAAGTATTACACCAGCTTTGCTCAAATCATCATGGTTTATAATTTTTTTTTTTTTTGAATAGGAAAGGATTCGAAATACCGAACAAACTCGGTAAGACGAGAGACCAAGACAAAACTCGGTAGCCGGACAAACCGGCATGAAAAAGAAAAACACCCAAGCTAACAAAGAGAACTAATGGGAAGGCATTAAACGGGAGAAACCAAGGCGTTAGAAACCAAGGCGTATAGTGCCGCCGGATAGCAAGTAAAAGTCCACGCAAGTCAAGGCGTATAGAAGACCAAACTCTAGCCGGAACCACAACTCGACCGAAACGCCACCCCAACGAACTCAAGAGCTTGGAAAACCTGCCAACAAACAAACACAACAACACAAAAGGAGGGCTAACGCCCAAATCACACAAAAAGCAAAGGAGGTCCAACCACAAAGCCCAAAACCAAGCTTTCAAAAGCCCATGCCTAAAAAAGCCAAGCTTAGGCCCAAGCCCAACAACGATCTAAAATGACGCACACCACGAAAACTATCAAACAAGAATCTGGATATAAACACACCACGTCAGCCGGCAATGGCACAGAGCGAAAATCGACGGTCGCCGAACAACTTCGGTGCCGGAAGAAACAAAAGACAGAACCAAACGCCGGAAGACCAGAAGGATTACTCAGATGGACAAAAGTCGCGCTCGAAACAACATGAAACGATCCTTTTTTGTCTAGATCAGGAGCGAAATCGATCGGCTATCAAACCACCGGAGAGGACGAATAGGTATGTCCAATATAATATTGTCCAAATTTTTTCTTTTCGGTTTTTCAGCCAACAAGAAAAAAAAAACAAAAATGGTTCATCGACAAGTGGTTCTCCACCTGGAAGAGAAGTGAGAAAAAAATCAAAATCAATGGGAAAAAAATAGCACATGACTTCTACTTAAGGAAATCAAAAAGTTCATGTATTACACATGTTTTCCTTTTCTTAAATGAAAATGACAAAGCAAAAAGTATCTTATCTGACCATCAGTAACATCGATTTTCCAACATGCAAGAAGGTTAAAATTTTAGTAATATTATTATAAGTAATATAAAAAATATTATTAGAATATAAGAAAAAATATTTTTATAATATAAGAATGGTAAATACTTAAAATAATGAGAGATAAAAAGATAAATGAATAAAATTAAAATGTATATTGTTGAAAACCGAAATAAACCGCGCTATAAACGGGATTATAATAAATATTAACTCACGGGATTTCGTACAACCAAACGGTTTTCGTACGTACATTATTCCTCCTTCCCGCCCTCCAACTGATTGTTTTGTAATCCTCATTACAATTAAAGTCATTTGTACTTTATACCGTAAATAGCGCGATTTCACTCGAAGATCAAGCACATCGAATCTAGGTACAGGAAAAGATTCCTAACCCGGAGAGGTTTTTCGATCCCTTTCACCATGTTGTTCCAATTTCATATATAGCATTTGTTGTTCGGTTTTGTTGTTGATAGTCGATGTGGGAAGTTCCCTAAACTGGTTCTTCAATTGTGACGTGCTAAGGTGGTACCATCCTAGTAGACCACCTTATAATACATAATATGATATTTCTTAAAAAACTTTGGAGTCAAGGAAAGTTGCTGGATACATAAGATTGTTTCAAATATGGACTTGGGCCAAGCCCACTCTTCTTGCTCGTTTGGGCCAAACATTCATACATGTCTAATATGACCAAGCAAAAGACGAAGTGAATGCACATAGACACCATGCAAAATAACGTGTATATATATCGTGCATGGCCATGCAACTTGAGTTGCGTTGGCTTTTGATAAATTTGAAGTTCAAATTCGCCAAAACCACCCCTTATTTATACTATTTTCAGTAAACCAACTCATTTTTCTAAAAATTCATTAAATCCTCACCCTCAACCCAAATGTAATAAAATTGACACCCATTTTCACTAACCTTATAAAAGTTCATAGTCTTACAAAGACAATAATATTAGATAAAGCAAGATAGATTGAAATGTGCAACAGTTTTGTTGACTAATTAGCTAGTCATTGTCATGCTGTTCATTGTCACCACTTCAGCATCATTGATAACAATCTCAGATGCTGACAGTCAAATTTTTTTCCCCATTAATATTGGTCTAAAAAACAATATAATAGATCATTTTTATCACACAACTTACTTCCTTGATAGTATGGGTTTCGCTACCGGCTTTGCAACAGGAATTGGAATTCTGGGGTTGGAATCGGTACGTTCTTCGCCTATAAATCAAATTGTTCTTAGATCCAACTACATAATTCTTGTTTGTAACATTTAAAAAATCAAACAACGTATTTTTTTTGTTAAGAAATTAAAGAACATACCAAATTCCTAAATTGGAGGTTATAGTACATCTGAACATATCTCTGCTTTGCATTCTTCTATTCTTTGTATAACTGCCTCCAAAAGCTATAAGTGCAGCCCATATTCAAAACCTTATTTGCATAGATTTTCCATGTGTAGTTGTAGAAAACATAAACCATAAGAAAATGTCAGCAATTTAACTTAGCTACATTATTTCATACAAAGTTCAGGTTTCTCATTTCATTAGTCATTAGTCATTACCATTCATATATTCGTTGTAAGCTAGCTTCTGAAAGCCTGTCCCAATACTCGCTATCCTCATTACACTTCTCAAAAAATTCAGCAATTTTGTTGCTTGATTCTTGTTGGATCTATGTTAGTTCCCTAACACTGGAACAATAGTTTCTCTATTCAAGTAATCGAAGTTTTGATAATGATAAACAATTGGAACTAATTTCCTATACAAGTGATCACATGAAAGATACAGGTTTACAGTAAAAAAAAACAAGGGAAACATTCCCTGTGAAATCATCTGAGTACGTGGCAAATTTCCTAAAAGATAAAAAGAACATTTCACTATTGTCTTGGACGGCAAGAAGAGTCCCGAGAAGAAAAGGGTCCAAAAGGGTACGCTAGTCTTTTTGAACAGTTTCGTACTCCCCAAGACAAAAAGGATAAAAGCATCAAGATATAAGAGGCAACCTCTATAAATAGAATATGATGAAGCTAGGTCACTTAAGCTCTTAGAGAGAAAGTACCAGATCCATATAAAGAAAGAGAGAGCTCGAGCTAATCAAGTGAAGATGACGATCCAGATTCTGAGAAGGAAGATCCAGATCCAAGTGATGGGAACTGCGTGAAGATTGCCATCGACTTGGAGAGTTGGTTTCGATGCTAAAGGGAACTACACACGGAACGATTCTGGTTCACGTATTATATTGATTGTGTCTAGATCTAGATTCACGATGACTTAGTCATTAGTATAGTTTGTAAGTGTGATTACGAACAATAGAGAAGTTCGTCTTTGTATTGTGTATCTTGAGATATATCAATCTAAATATAGTTCTTGTACAAAATCCTCCAAGGGAGGTAGAGGTTTACTCTCCAGCTTGTTGGCTGTAGAGGTTCCTCTATAAGAAAACGTGTCCTTGCTTTTGCGTTACAGTTTTATATTTCTGTGTTGATCTATTCTGCTGCGTAAGGGAAGTGTCTCCGGAATAGTTCCCGATTTGTCTAACTAACACAGATCTACGATCCTACAATTCCTCTCCATTTGTAGGATCAACATGAAACCCAGAAACTCCATCAACTATGATTTCTGCAGGCCCTCCTTAATTAGTAGCAAAAGTAGGCAATCCACAGTTCATCGCCTCAATGACGGTGAGGCCAAATGCTTCATAAAGAGCAGGCTGAACAAACGCTCCTCTCGTATGAGCAATGTACCGGTAAAGCTCTCCATTTCGCTGCTTATCAGTTTGAGCGACTATCCACCTCATTTGGCCTTTGAGCTGAGATGTTTCAATTAAAGAATGCATCTTTTTTATCTCAGCCATCTCTTCTCTGTCCTTGGATTTTACAGGGTCAAAGAAGCCAGCCACTACAACAAGGTTGACTAGGCCTCTTAGCCTCTTGTTCTTTCCATACCACTCAGTTAACCCAGAGATGTTCTTCACTGTGTCAAGCCTTTCCATTGAAAATATGATTGGTTTCTTCTTATCTTGTAGGAACCCATTGTTTCAAGATATGTGATTGTTAATATTCTTAGATAACTGGACATTTAAAGGCATAGGATAAGAATCCAAATATAAAAAGGTGCTCTTTCTAAATTATAAGACTGTAAAGTGTTGCTTACTTACATGTGTTCATCATTGTCGACGTCATTGAAGAGTAACTCTTCAATAGCCGGATGAAACTGTGATAGTCGTCTTTCTTTCTCGGTATATGGAAAATAGACCGACTGATCTGCACCCGGTGAGGCAATGTTGAACTTGGGATCAAACACATTGATCTGCACCCGGATGAAACTGTAGAGTCTTGGAAGAGTATATCAAATGGTAGCATAATTTACATCTGCCTCCTGCATATATTTTCACAGGCAGATCAAACACATTACTTTAAAATGATGTGTTGTTAGGCCAAGATTTAAGTGTGAATGAAGATGTGGAAACCTGAGTGGAACACAAAATATAGCCGAGAGTTCCTTCTAAAACTTGATTCCTCTCAACAGGATCATCAATCGTCTTCTCCAACTTCGCGATGAGTTGGTGGATCTTCAGAAGACGTTTCCCTTATTTCGTATACTGGGCAAAGCACTTCTTCATGGGATACCTACTCTACCTCAAAGCTTCCGACATGTTCTCTGCTACCGAATCCGATCTTTGTATCAATGGCGAAGCTGCCATTTTGTTTTGTTTTCCTAGCAATTGATTGAATGAAACAAGATGTAATGAGTTTGGGTTTGTCATGATTGATTGGTTTGGTTGTTCACTTGTTCCTACATTTATATACATATTTAGCAGTGCATTACTTGTATGGGTTTTGAATTGCTTCTGAACTCGTTTGACAAGAGGAACATTCCTTGTAGTCAGGTTTGAGAAAGGAATGGCTTTGGATTATTGTACTTTTGAATCTTGCTCTTTCTTTGTGTATTGATCATGCTACTATTTGATATCTTCTTTTGGTTGATTGTATAGAGAACGGATGAGATTTGTAATGTAATTCAGTACCTTCATTGAAGTGAGAAGATGATTACATATAGTAGTAGCCTAGAGCTAATGCAGGAAAGAAATAATAAGTGATTAGGAAATAATTATCCTAAGGTAACAAATCAATTACATATCTTTAAATAAGGAATCACAGATCATTATTGTTATCATTTCCCCTCAAGCTAGAGGATAGGAGATAGAGTCTGTTAGAAAAGCTAGAGGCTTTGATTTTGATGGTTCCAAACGTCTAGCACATGAACGACCTAGAGTCTTTGAACAGAGTCGCCAACGTCAGTCAGGTCGTCGACGTGTGTTGAAGGCAAATCTCGGAGATCTTGAAGACGCGTGAGATCTTGGTAGTTTGGATAGTATAATCTTGTTTTAGGAAATATCTCATGCAGATTATATTGTTAGCCGATTATTGCCTTTGCCCTAGTCTGTGTGTATTTAATCTAAGGTTTTAGGTTAGACAGAGCACGAACTCATACTCCAATTTGTGCTAAGAAAGAAACGAGAGTTCGAGAGAAAGACGTAGGCTTTTGTTAGATTGAGTGCGGGTTGTAGTTACTCGGTTCACAACGAGTTCTAGAGTGCTTGGGAAGTAGGTCTAGATCCAGAGTGTTCTTGTAAACAATCCAAAAGATCAATAAAGCAAGCTACGGCTTTTAATCCTTCCAAGCGAGAACTTGGAAGGGAGTGGTTTTCACACGTGGTTGATAGAGTTCATCAATCAAGTGTTTCCATTATAAAAACATCGTGTTCAAGTAAGTCTTTCTTGTAGTTTATTTCTGCTGCATTTACTTAAGAGGTTGACGACTTAGTTGAGGTCGACAACCTAGACGTACTAACGATCCTACAATTAGTATCAGAGCCTTGGCTCTAGATCTGTTTTAGTACTTCTAATTTACAAGAAAGATGACTTCGACAAACACAACAATCAATGATTCATTCTGGAAGCCACCAGTGCTCAAAGTTGGTGAGAATGATTGGTGGGTCGAGCAAATGGAGACCCATATTTGTTCACTCGATGAACAACTCTGGAAGGTTATCGAGATTGGTCCCGAAACTTTTCTCACTGCTGATGGATAGGAAGAGAAAAAGAAGGAGGAATATGGCGATGCTGAGTACAAGAAGCTAGAGAAGAACGCTCGTGCTAAGAAGGTTCTTTACCATGCTCTAACCCTTGGAGACTTGAAGAAGGTTGTCCATTACAAGACAGCTACGCAAATTTGGGATGCTCTCAAAAGGCTCCACCAAGGAAATGATGATGTGAAGAAGGATCGCATCATTACTCTGGAAAGGGAGTATGAAGGAATGAGTCAAGAAAAGAATGAACCCCTGGGTGATTATCACTCAAGATTTCAAACTGTGGTTAGCCAACTTGAGTCTCTTGATGAAAAGCTTCCTCAATGGAAGCAGGTTAGCAAGTTGATCCAAGGGATCAATGCAAAATGGAATGAAGTTGTTTTTGCGTTGCTAACCAACAATGAGACTAAGACACTTACCTTGGAAGATGTCATAGGAAAGTTAACTATGTATGGAGGAATAAAGCAGAGAAGAGATGATCGTGTCGAAACTGACAAGGTTAAGAACATTGCTTTGAAAGTTGAAAGGGCCTTCAATCTTGCACAAGGTGATGATGATCAAGTTGACGGTGACGAGGAAGTTGCGTTTATTTAAAGAGCCATAAAAAGGCTTTGGAACCGCAATGGCAAAACTCCATCTAAAGGAACAGAACTCGTCAGAGATATGAAGGAAGTGATTTGTTATCTCTGTTCGAGAAATGGACACTTTGCAAGAAACTATGTCAAGAGAAAGTCAGAGGGAGACAAAAGCGCTTTGTTGGCTACTTGGGATGATTCCGATGTTGAAGATGAGGCAAGTCAACAAGGAGAAGTGTGTCTCATGGCTATAGATGCTCCAAAATAGGTATATGATTATGAACTTTCATCTATTTTATCCAATAAAACAAAAGAACAATTGCATGCTATCATTGAGAAGTTGGGAATCCAAGTTACCAACCTCAATGAAAAACTTGAGGAAAAGGAAGATAATATCTCTAATTTAATAGATGATAATCATGGCTAGTCACTCAAATGTGCTAAGTTAGAGAAGAAGTCTTCTGATTCTGAATCTCTTGAATGCAAAACTCTTGATAAACTGAAAACTGAAGTGGATGACTTAGAAAAGAAAGTAACAAACCTTGAAGGAGAAAATCTCATGTTAAAACTTGGTAATGCTAAGTTAGTCAATGACCTTGAAAATGAGAAGGCAAGTAATGAGTCCAAAAAGAAAAAATGGATAGACGATTTTGTTGCTAAGAAAACTGCTGAAGAATTTGCTAAAACTTTTGTAACTTCAAGACCTGGACTTGGATATTCCTATGTGCCTAAGGATTTGAAAACCTTGTGTCCACCCGAACCTAAAGGTAACACACCTGTATGTAACAACAAGGGAAGTTGTTCTACTTCAGAGGTGGGGAACCCATGCAAAGGTAAACGACCTTGGTATTTAGGCCAAAAGGCACATACAATATGGATGAAACAAGTTGAGAACTTGAAACCATCAAAAATTGATTTTCATGCTCGCATTAATAACAAACCGGTCTATCCTGGGTATAGCAAGTATGTCGGTCTTAAATCTCATAAAACTTGCTGGTATTGTGGAAAAGAAGGTCATCTCCAACATGAGTGTAGGAAAACGAAAAGAGATAGCAAATCTTATGGACTTTGGGAAGCTCATGAACGTGAGCCAACCATAGATCCTGAGAGAGTCTATAATGAAAGATGTTATGGAAATCATCACGTTGCCCAACCTAGAAGAGTTGTTAAACAACTCTGGGTTCGTAAAAACTGACTTTTACCTTGTAGAATGAAGTGAGACAAAACAGTCCTTGGTTCTTCGATAGTGCTTGTTCAACTCATATGACGGGAAGCTTTGAGTCATTCATCTCACTTCATCAACAAGAAGGTAGCAACATCACCTTCGGTAACAACAGTAAGGGACACGTCATGGGTATTGGAAAGGTAAGAATTTCTAAGAACTTCTGTGTTAACAATGTGAGTTATGTTAAGGGTCTTAGATATAATCTGTTAAGTGTTTCCCAACTTTGTGCTAACAACCTCTATCAACTTGTCTTTGACTCTTTTGGATGTCAAGTAATTGATGTTAGCTCAGGTAAGACTCTTCTGAAGGGAACCTATGAGAACAATCTTTATAAAGTTGTTCCCTGGCTCTTGCTTGAAGAAAAGTTGTGTTTTCAAGTGATCGAAGACGTTGCTAACCTCTGGCACAACAGATTTGGTCATGCGAGTCTACAACTTATAAACAAACTTCACAATCCGGAATTGGTACGTGGGTTACCTAAGATTGATCCAAACAAGTATGAAATCTGTGAGGCTTGTGTGAAAGGGAAACAGGTTAGATCTTCATTTGAATCGAAGAAAGAGGTAAGTACATCTAAACCATTAGAATTAATTCATATGGATCTTTGTGGACCTATCCGTGTGAAAAGTCGAGGAGGTAATAGATATGTCTATGTTATTGTTGATGACTTTTCACGGTATATTTGGGTATTTTTCTTGTCCTCTAAAGACCAGGTATTCGAAGAATTCAAATGCGTGGAGGAAGTTAACAGAAAAGGTGCTTGGAGTACCTTTGGTCTCAATTCGATCTGATCATGGCACAGAATTTGAAAATGCTCAGTTCTTGGACTTTTGTTAGGAAAATGAGGTAGGACACAATTTTTCAGCCCCAAGGACTCCTCAACAGAACGGTCTTGTTGAGAAAAAGAATCGAACTTTGGAGGACATGTCGAGAACCTTGTTGCTTTCGAGTGGTCTTCCAAGGAATTTCTGGGGTGAAGCTATCAATGCTGCTTGTTATGTGCCTAATAGAGCTATGATACGTCCTCTTCTGGGTAAGATACCTTACGAGCTATTAAGAGGAAGAAAACCGAATGTCGCCCACCTAAGGACGTTTGGTTGTAGATGTTTTGTGCACAACAACGACAAGGATAATCTGGGCAAGATGGACGCTAGAAGTGATGAAGGAACTTTTGTGGGCTACTCTCAACACTGCAAAACCTATAAAGTCTTCAATAAGCGAACAAGGAAAGTAGAAGAAAGTGTTCATGTTGTGTTCGATGAGAAAACAATGGGAGGAAGCTCTATTGAAGAAAAAGATAAAGGTGATATAGGTTTTCATCTCTGTGATGAGTCTGAAGATCAAGGTGTTGAGATTGTCCGAAGTCATGTAGTTGACAACCCAAAACAGGTGAACGACGCAGAAAATTCTAATATGCATGCTTTGAAAGGGGAAGAAGAAAATGAAGATTCTGATGAGGTTGTGTCTGATCCAAGTAAAGAAGCCGCAGAGATAGATAATTCTAACAATGAGCAGGGTCATAATAGCGAGGTGGTTGACCTCACTCAACTTCAGTTAAACTATCAGCAAAAAGATGCTCACCTAGTAACCAACATCATCTCTGATTACTCAAAAGGTGTTCAAACACGTTCTTCACTTCAGAATTTCTGTGCCTTCAATGCATTTCTCTCTATCATGGAACCCAAGAACGTGGATCAAGCCTTAAAAGATCCTGATTGGGTGTGTGCTATGCAAGAAGAACTTCATCAATTTGAGAGAAACAAGGTTTGGCACCTAGTTCCACGACCCAAAGACAGGACTGTTATTGGAACATGTTGGGTATACAAAAATAAGCTCGATGATTCTGGAAACATTGTGAGAAACAAAGCAAGACTTGTGGTTAAGGGGTATAACCAACAAGAGGGGATTGACTATGATGAGACATTCGCTCTTGTAGCACGTCTAGAGGCAATTCGTCTCTTGATTGCTTATTCAACTCATGATGGATTGAAGCTTCAAAAAATGGATGTTAAGATTGGCTTTCTAAATGGCTTTCTTAAAGAAGAAGTTTTCGTAGAACAAACCCCAGGCTTTGAAGACGTCACCCACCCGGATCATGTATTCAAACTCGACAAAGCACTTTATGGGTTGAAGCAAGCGCCGCGAGCTTGGTACGACAGGCTCTCTTAGTTCTTGCTACAACACGGATATGTTCGAGGACAGGTGGATAAGACACTTTTTCTTCTTAAAGAGGGAAAGCACACTCTGGTTGTGCAAGTCTACGTTGACGACATCATCTTTGGTTCTACAGATGATAAACTTGTGAAGAAGTTCGCTAACCTCATGGCCAGTGAATTTGAAATGAGTATGGTTGGTGAACTCAAGTTCTTTCTAGGACTTCAAGTTGTTCAAGGAAGTGAGGGTATAAGAGTACATCAACAAAAGTACCTCAGGGAGTGTGTCAAGAAGTTTGGCTTGGATAATTCAAAATCATTTGATACACCTATCTCTCCCACCGATTCTTTAGGAAAAGATAAAAATGAGAAGAAAGTTGACCAGACTCTGGATCGAGGTATTATAGGTTCTCTACTATATCTCACGGTAAGCAGACCAGACATCATGTTTAGCGTTTGCTTATGTGCTGGATTTCATTCTGATCCAAGAGAATCTCATCTCAAGGCTGTTAAGAGAATCCTAAGGTATCTCAAAGGTTCTGATGATTTGTGTTTATGGTACGCCACCTCTTGTGACTTTGGTCTAGTCGGGTACACGGACGCTGATTTTGCCGAGAACAAGGTTGATCGTAAGAGTACTTCTGGGATGGCTCAATTTCTTGGACCATGTCTTGTGTCATGGGGGTCCAAGAAACAGAATTCAGTTTCTCTCTCTACTGCAGAAGCTGAGTACATAGCCGATGCCGCGTGTTGTACCCAACTTCTATGGCTCAAGCAACAACTCCATGACTTCGGTTTAAAGTATGATGGCATACCCATTCTATGTGACAACACAAGCGCCATTAACATATCAAAGAATCCTGTACAACACTCATGAACCAAGCATATTGAGATTCGTCATCACTTTCTTCGTGATTGTGTTGAGAAAGGGTTAGTGACCATGGATTTCTGCCGGACAAGTGAATAACGTGCTAACATATTCACTAAAGCTCTCAATCGTGAACCCTTCGTATAGTTCCGCATGGACCTAGGTATGATTTCCCTAAACTAATCTATTTCCCATTTATTTTCCCTCAGGGATTGGCTAGATTAGATGATCTATTTATGATTCAAAAGTTTTATGATCTTGAGGTGTTAAATTTGAATGTTTCCTTGTTACATACTCATGAACCATGCACATCATAAAGTCTTCATTCTTTTCTTCTTGCGTTATGTATTAAGTGCATATTGAAACCATTCTTTGAGCCCAAAAGAGTCTAAACCTGATGTTCCTATCCCTCAATACAAGCACAAATGACGGTTGACTCTATAGCCTACCTAAGCCTATCATGTTAGGGAGTATCTATGAGCCTATTTTTATATGTTTTGATATAAACAGAGACTTATCTACTTGATTGACAAATCCACATAAATTATTTCCCCTGGTTCTCTTTGGCACCCCGTGCAAAACCCCAAAGAACTAGGCGTATTCTCTTTTCAATGGATGTTGACAACTTGAGTGAGGTTAGTGATTGTGCATTATATGAGGAATGTCAGTTTTTTGGAAAATTTGCTGGTTAAGTGGCTGACGCAGAACAGGTTGAGAACGTCAGTTTCAGAGTAAGAGAAGAATCACCTTTCTCCAACGGTATCTTTTCAAAAATCTGGAAATTTTTTTGCCAAAGGAAATTGCCTTTTCAGTTGCATTGATTAAAGATCTTGGGAAGATCTAGTTTCTATCTAATCAACTACAGTTTAAGAATAAATAAGGAGAGGGATTTTGGTTAAAAGGTACTCTCTCTCTCTCTCATGCATTATCTCGCTCTCTTGCTCTTCTCAATTTCTCTGCAATTCCCTTTCTCTCCCAAAAAGCTTCAACCTTTTCACCATCAATGGCGTCAAACCCTAACCCTAACCCCTCATCCCCTATTCGCGTTACTGAATCCCCATGAACCTTAGCCCTAAAGCTCGAGAAAGTGGTTGATTCTCAAACCCTGGCTTTGCTCTTAGCAGCCGTTCAAAATGCCAACAAACCCGCTTCACCATTGTTACTCGAAGGTCCTCAAATCAATCCAACTCAAGAACAAGGCCAATCCTCTCTTAACCCCACCGAATGTCTGCCAAATCCTCAAGAAAACCTTCCCACTCAAATCTCAACAGAAAATCTCCCCCCATCTCCACAAACATCTATGCCCAATTCCTCAAGATCCGCAGAGAACAAGCAAGATGAGACTGAGTCTATGCTCGGAGTTGAGAGTTCCAAATCTCAACACATGCAAGGGGATTTCGATTTCGTTCAGGAGGTAATGAAATCAATTGAGGCCATGGAGTATCAAGAAAAGGAATCAGAACCAGTCGTCGTGGAGGAGACGACTACTGCGCTTTTGGCGGGAACTGTCGCTCAGGTCAATGACCCGGAACAAGTCGTTGATCGACTCCACTGAAAATCCAGACTCACCCCTTCTGCCTCTAAACATCGAAGGACACGATGACTCTGAATAAGGTACTCCTAGTGATCCTAAGCTCTCTCTGCTCAAATCTGTAGCATCCTCCTCTAGGGCAAAATCCAAAGAAGAAATTGCTAGGCAGCTTTTTGAATCTAAAAAATCTGACGAGGATGATGTGTTGATCACTAAGGAATCTAGAAAACCTAATACTAGGGAGTCTAGTGCTAAGGTTACTAGAAAGAGAGGTAGGGAAGTGTCTCCCATGCCAGTAGGATCCGAAGGTGGTGACTCTGTGGTCTCCAAGAAAACTGTTAGGTCTAAAAAGAGTAAGAAGGTGCCCACTCGGTCAAGTGGACGACTTGCTGCAAGTGGAAAACCTAAAAAGGGTAGTGGAGAAATCAAAGGTGATGGAGGGAATATGGTTGAGCATGAATTCGTTAAGGAACTCATCATGGACGATGAGTTCATCGAGTCAACAGGTTTAAAGGGTGTTTCTGTGTTGCTTTCTGTTCAAGGTTGGGATAACATGTTTCATGAGGAAGAGAAGTTCAAACCTGGGTTGATCAGGGAATTCTACAAGTCGTTGACTGTAGAGGACAGGGAAAAGACGACCATGGGTCATTATGAGCTTAATAGAGAAAAGTTTACACTGTTGAGCATGGAGTTAGCCACTCTTCTAAAAATGCCGCACAAGGGATTTGCTGAATATCAAGAGGTGCATGGCCTGAGGAAGTTGATTCAGCTGAGTTGCTCAAAAATGTCACACAGGTCGATGACGTTGACGGTGGTTCCTTTGCCACCAACTTAATGTGTGCCGAGAGGAAGGTTCTTTTTACTTGGGTGATTAGTAACTTGATTCCCCGAGAGCAAAAGAGGAGCACTGCTATGATCCAAGACATTCTTGTCATGGATAAAATTCTCAACAAGGAACCTGTCAACTTTGCTAGATTGATGCTTCTCCACATGGAATCTGTCAAGGATAGTACTCGACATGCTCTTCCCTACTGTTCAATCATCAAGAAGGTGCTTCAATATCATGAGGTTTATGAGGCTGATGAAGAGGTGGAACACGTTCGTCACCTAAACTCTGACATCGTTTGCAAAATGGGCTATAAACTAGTGAATGATCAATGGGTGTCAAGGGATGCAGGCAAGGATGTTGTTTCTGATGCTGAGATGGAAGATGTTGAGTTGGGCATCAATGCTGAAATAAGGGAAGGTTCTCAACCTGGTTCAATCATGAAGCTGTTATTTGATCTCCAACGCCAGAACCAAGATTTTCTTGAGAAGGTTGGGCAACTCCTATCAGGTCAAAATGCGCTTAAAGCTGACGTTCGTGACTTATCTATTGCACTTGATGACCTGACTAAGTCAGTGACTTAGCTTGAGTAGCCGTCATCCAGTTCCCTTTATTTTTCCTAGCACGTCTACTATCTCAAAAACTTCTCTTCGATTTAATTCATGTGTTTTTGCTTTCACTCTCGCATGTTTAAGACTATTTTTCTTTTGTTGTTATGAATTTTGTGTGTACGTTGGATAATTTCTTATTTGCCCTTGTTTGATTATCTCTTTTTGCATGATTATTTAGATTGATCTTTTTGATGATGCCAAAAGGGGGAAAAGGCTGAGGGTAGATAAAATAATGGGAATATTTATGCTGAATTACATGTGGGTTATCCAACTTAGGGGGAACTTTTGGCAAACTTGGTGTTATTGCATATCTTGTTCGATATTTGGTCTTGCCATGTTTATATAGGATAAAAAGAGTTTGTCACCATCAAAAAGGGGGAATTTGTTAGAAAAGTTGGAGTCTTTGATTTTAATGGTTCCAAACGTCTACCACGTGAACGACCTCGAGTCTTTGAACAGAGTCACCAATGTCAGTCAGGTCGTCGACGTGTGTTGAAGGCAAATCTCGGAGATCTTGAAGACGCGTGAGATCTTGGTAGTTTGGATAGTATAATCTTGTTTTAGGGAAGATCTCATGCAGATTATATTGTTAGCCGATTATTGCCTTTGCCCTATGCCGTTTTTATTGTAATCCTTTTATATGCTTAGGATGATTTTGTAAAGATAATAGAAATAATATCTTGCCATAACCGAATTGGAAGATATTATTCTCTCTTATCTGACCTAGTTTATGTGTATTTAATCTAAGGTTTTAGGTTCGATAGAGCATGAACTCATACTCCAATTTGTGCTAAGAAAGAAACGAGAGTTCGAGAGAAAGACGTAGGCTTTTGTTAGATTGAGTGCGGGTTGTAGTTACTCGGTTCACAACGAGTTCTAGAGTGCTTGGGAAGTAGGTCTAGATCCAGGGTGTTCTTGTAAACAATCCAAAAGATCAATAAAGCAAGCTACGACTTTTAATCCTTCCAAACGAGAACTTGGAAGGGAGTGGTTTTCACACGTGGTTGATAGAGTTCATCAATCAAGTGTTTCCACTATAAAAATATCGTGTTCAAGTAAGTCTTTCTTGTAGTTTATTTCCGTTGCATTTACTTAAGAGGTTGACGACTTAGTTGAGGTCGACAACCTAGACGTACTAATGATCCTACAGAGTCTAAGCTTGGAGACGATTGTTTGAAGTCGCGGCCCAATTCGAATTGGGCTAAGCCTCTGGGTTTCGTAAAGACGCCCTCGCAAAGAGATGTCCATAGGAAAAGTCTGAGCTTGAAGGTGAATCTAACGTGTTGTTGAAGTCAGACAAGGCCAATCTCGTGTTGTTGGAGTCAGACAAGGCCGATCTCGATTTTGCATGAGACGCTTGAAGGCCAATCCCTGTTTTGTATGAGACACCCGAAGGCGATCCCGGTTTTGTATGAGACACCCGAAGGCGATCACGGTTTCTTCGGAGACACCCGAAGGCCAATCCCGGTTTTGTATGAGACGTTCGAAGGCGATCCCGATTTTGTATGAGACGCCCGAAGGCGATCCCGGTTTTATATGAGACGCCCGAAGGCGATCCCGGTTTCATCGGAGATGCCCGAAGGAGATCCCGGTTTCGTCGGAGACGCCCGAAGGCTAAGTTTTTTTTAATAAAACAGCGGAAGTTATTTTGTGGTGATTGTTGGTGACCGATTATAGACATCGGTGGCCATGAGAAAAAAAATTGAGAATCGAAACACCGCTAGGCAAAATGCTCCGATACCATATATAGAGCGGATGAGATTTGTAATGTAATTCAGTACCTTCATTGAAGTGAGAAGATGATTACATATAGTAGTAGCCTAGAGCTAATGCATGAAAGAAATAATAAGTGATTAGGAAATAATTATCCTAAGGTAACAAATCAATTACATATCTTTAAATAAGGAATCACAGATCATTATTGTTATCAGATTGGGCTTTCGCTGTCTTTGTCTTTTAGAATATTCTAAACCCTTCAACTCCATACAACTTTTATAACTTGTCTTTTTTTCGTTTTCCCTTGTGATGTGTATATTCTAGCCTTCATACCTAATTAAACATCGTACCTCATCTGATTTTGAGAAGTAAACAAACGAATATTTGTTGGTTGAAAAGAGGTTTTAGTTGATTTTTACATTAATAAGATGATTAATCAAAATTTACAGGAGTTGCACTAATTAGTGTATTTATGACATATATTTGTAAGTCACTCTCAAAGTTTGTCTTGATTCTTGAATGCAGATGCTTTGTTTCGGCCTATCTTTGATGACTGGCGTAAGCCCACATTACTTTCCTCTTGTGTATTGGGCCAGAGTGCCTTTTCACCTTCCGTTGCAGCCCAAAATGCTCTCGCAGCCCTGTGCATAATTTATGCTAGGGTTTTATTATGATACAAAACCACGTTGCAAAGGTTATTTGTTTTTTCTTGGTCGAATTGCAAAGTTCATTTGTTAGGTTCATGTAAACTCGCCAAAGGCGAAGTGAGTAAAAACTAAAAAGTATAAAGTATAAAGTATGTCCTAATGACATAAGTTAAGATCCATTTGAAAAAGGAGGGATTTGTATGAATTAGCGTAAATGGAAGGGTAATAGCCTGTTTATTCATGCTAAGTTTTTATTTGTACAAATGATGTCCGTGTTTTTAGCTTTGTTTTAGGGTATTTTCTAGGTTTTTAAGTCTTGTTTAGTTGTGTTTTTGTGTGTGTTGTGTGTCTTTTGCTTTAGTTTTCATATTTTGTGAAAAGTGTGGAAACTACGCAAGTTTTATGTTTTTGTGTAGTTTTGGAGCGGATTGGAAGCATTCAAGGGCATTGTAGGTGAGAAGCATGGCTAAGGAAGAAGAGTTGAAGTTGTTTGAAAGAAGACCCGAGAAATCCAAAGAGAGTAAGTGAAGAAAAGGAAGGAAATAGAGCCAGAACAGGCTCGTTACCGACCCAGGTGGGGATCGATACCGAGGCCTTCAAGAGAGATTCTGAAAATCAGCAGAATCAAGCCTACCGACCCTGACGATGGTCATTACCGAGGGTCCCCGTGTCGGTAGGCTACGCCGACTTTGTGTTTTTAAGGAGATTATTCCGATATCTTTTTAGTTTGGTAGTTTTTATCTTTAAGGAAACTTTTTAGATAGATGCTTTTAGTATTTAAACCCTTGTTTGGACAAAGTTAGGGCTCTCTCTTGATTGTCACACGCACGTTAGGAGTATTGGGAGAATGGTTTTTTAGAGTTACTTAGGGCACAAGGAAGAGATTTGTTGGATTTTTCCTTGGTGTTCCTAGTTGATTTTGAAGATAATTGTATTTTTGAATTCAAGTAAGTTTTCTAGTTTAATTCAAGTTATGTTTTCTTTCAAATCTTTTGTTTGTTTCTTCTCCCCCATGAGTGAGTAGTTCTCTTGTTCTAGGGTTGAGGTAAAAACCCAACATAGTTGTGCATGATGATGATGTGAATGAATGATTTGATTGTCTTTGATCTATTTTCTACTTGTTTGTACATATGCTTTGATGAAAGTTGAAGTAATTAATGTTTATGACTTGATCGAAAGAAAAGGTTGTGAATTTGAATATAGATAAAGTTTGAAACGAAAGTTGAGAACTTTAGATCATAATAAGTAGATAAAGTGAATTGATTTGCTTGTTTGTTCAACGAAAGTTGATTACTTATGTTTAAAGGTGTTAGAAAAGTTGGAGGCTTTGATTTTGATGGTTCCAAACGTCTGTCACGTGAACGACCTCGAGTCCTTGAAAGGAGTCGCCAACGTCAGTCAGGTTGTCAACGTGTGTTGAAGGCAGATCTCGGAAATCTTGAAGACGCGTGAGATCTTGGTTGTTTGGATAGAATAAACTTGTTTTAGGAAAGATCTTATGCAGATTATATTGTAAGCCGTGTATGTCTTTATCCTAAGCCAATATTGATTGTAATCCTTTTATATGCTTAGGATGATTTTGTAAAGATAATAGAAATAATGTCTTGCCATAAATGAATTGGAAGATATTATTCTCCCTTATCTGACCTAGTTTGTGTGTATTTAATCTAAGGCTTTAGGTTAGATAGAGGACGAACACGTACTCCATTTTGTGCTAAGAAAGAAACGAGAGTTCGAGAGGAAGACGTAGGCTTTTGTTAGATTGAGTGCGGGTTGTAGTTACTTAGTTCACAACGAGTTCTAGAGTGCTTGGGAAGTAGGTCTAGATCCAGGGTGTTTATGTAACTAGTCCAAAAGATCAATAAAGCAAGCTACGACTTTTAATCCTTCCAAGCGAGAACTTGGAAGGGAGTGGTTTTTACAATTGGTTGATTGAGTTAATCAAACAAGTGTTTCCACTATAAAAACTTCGTGTTCAAGTAAGTTTTTCTTGTAGTTCATTTCCGCTGCATTTACTTAAAGGTTGACGACTTAGTTGAGGTCGACAACCTAGACGTACTAACGATCCTACAAAAGGCATGATTTGTTTTATGATTCATATTGTTTAAATTGCATGACTATGTTGTGGTAAACCCTAAATCCTAGATCTTTCCCTCGCTTTGGTTAAAATCTCATCTCAGTTATACCTCGTTACCGACCCTCTGACATCGGTACCGAGGCTTGCAGTGTTCTGCCGATTGTTGTTTGTTTCATTTTTGTTTTGTTTATTGCTTCTATTTGCTTGTTCTTTTTGCGTTCTATACTCAGCGGGGTCTTGATCTATAAATTTATTTGTTGGTCAAGAATACCCTTTCAACAATGAACCATTTATCTAATACTCTTTTTTTCTCTCTCCCGACCTCCCTCGACCGTCAGCATCTTTGACTCCGACACCTCTCGATCGTCTGTATTTTCGACTCCATTTGCACGGGGCTTTCTCCATCCGTTTTCTATAATGTTCTTGTCGAGGGATTGGCATTGTACTATTTCGTTTCAAGCTTCTTCGGATCGTCTTCTCCCTACCACCACCAGAGCATGTCATTTGAGGAGCCCACAAAGCCTGCTCCTCCAACTATTTTGTTCAGGTTGAGGAGATCTTAGAGGAAGAGCTTACAAAATATGATGGCTCTGATCCTAAAAAGCCCTTGCGTATGGCATTGGATCTATTATCTCTCAAAACATGTATTATTTTGATCGATTTTGCCCTTGTGATGTAAATTTTGGGTATTTTGGTGTGTATTGGGAAATTTTGTGGTCTAGGTTACGTGGAATAATTGGTTTGATTTTGGGGGTTTTTGCTTAGTTGTTTGCTACTTTAGTCTAGGTAGTCTTTTGTGAAATATTAGTGTTTTAGGGTGATATTAATAGTTATGGATTTGGTTTGGTGATACAAGTGATGAATAGTTTGTTTCAAAGTGATTTAAATATGAAAATTTGGTGGTTCGATTGTTGAGCAAGCATATTTTGTAGAATACAAACCTATATTTTATTTTAAAGACTTTTTCAATTTCTTGCTGAAGGTTAATCATTGTTATCTTCAAATGCTATTTTGCACTCTGGGTTTTGGGTTGTCTTTGAATGGTTTAAGGTCCCGTTTGTTTCTATATCTAGAATCGGGTTGGAATGAGATATCGGGTTAGAATAGGAATCACACATACTTTAATTTTAGGATGGGTATAAACTCTAGTGTATTCTTCTCGTATGGGAATCACTCATTCTCATCCCCTTACTTGAAAAAATATTGGCATGGGTTTACTCATTCATAACCTCATTCCCTATACCATGGCTATAGAAACAAACATGGCCTAAAAGATTTCCCTCTTAATGGAGGCCCAAGTGAAATTTGTTCCCGTATCTTTAATTGCTTAGAATATTTAAGCTTCAAGTGGTTGAGTCTCTTGTCAAAATGATATGTCATCAAGGGTTTGATGACGGTTGAATTTCATGTCGAAATGATATTGCAACTTATTTCAAGCATCAAAAATGATTTACTGTCACTGTAAGATGTGTTTAGCCTATTACATCAATTTATTAGAGCATTTTACTTAACGAACAGTGTCGTTGGTTCAAATCACACATGGCTTATTAATGATCCTTGATGACACTTTTAGTGAATTTTTTTATGTGGTGATGACAAGTGATAATATCCGATGACACTTCATTTTTTATGTGGTGATGATATTTATTTTAATGTGGTGATGACACATTGTTTTTATATGTTAATGATAATTATATTTTATGTAGTGATGACAACAAGCATCATTAAGCCTTTGAAGACATTTAATTTCATCAAGCCTTTAATGTCATCAATAGGGCCGGGAAAAATTCGGTTTGGACCGTAACGCGACCGAGGAGTATCCGATCCGGTCCTCGGTCCACAAAAAATTAAAAGTCGGCCTCGGTTCGGTGCGGTCCAAATTCGGTCCGAACTGACTTTTTTTTATTAGGGGTAAAAAAATTATTTTGTATAAAAAATATGCATAATCATATTATAAAATTTATGTTAAAAAATATTAATTTAATTTTTATATGATATAATATATACTTTCAATAAAAAAAATATTTTTTTATTGATTAAAAAAACTATTCAAAATAATATATTTTATTGATAAAAAGAATAGCCCGGTCCAAAATTAGACCGGACCAGGGCTGATATCGGACCGGACCGGGAATATCGAGTCCAGTCCTCAGTCCAATTTTTTGGAGAATTCGGTTCCGATCTTGGACCGATGCCCACCCCTAAGTACAACTGTTATATTTTGGGGTATATTTCATAATGGGCTTAGGCCCATGTAAGTTTCTCTTAGTCGTGGGCTTGAGCTTCTTTTTCCTATCCATTGAAGCCCAATTTGCTCTCGGTGCTGATCTATATGACTATATATATATGCATATATTTTGGTAAACAAAAAAATTCCAACTTTTTGTATAGTTGTGTAATGAGATCATTATTATTATTACTAGTTATACCCGTCGTGCTATGCACTACTACATGAATTTAATACTTAATTAATTTGACGAATGCTTTCAATTTAATATAAAAAATAAAAATATCTTATTTATCATAAATATTTGATATATAATTTTACATTTATTATAATGCGAGGCTAAATAAAAATCATTAAAGTGAGTCCAATACGATTTTGATGGCTTAATGATAATTTATTTAAGAAAAAAATATAAATATAAATTATTTTAATTGCTAAAATAGATAAAAATGCAAAAATAATGTAAATTCGTATAATTTTTTTAAATTAAATTCAATTTTCTTAAAAATATTTAAATAAAAATTTAAAAAGATAGTTAATAAGAAAAGATGAAAAATATCAATAAAGACTGAATTTTTTAAAGATAATTTTTTCTATATTTACATGAATAATCCAAAAAAGAAAATATAATCTAATTTTTTTTATCAAAATTGAATTTAGGTAAGTAATTATCTAAATACTGATCTTTTTAATCAAAATTTGAGATAAATCTTTTACATAAATAGATAAAAGGATAAAGATAGAATAATTTTCGTTATTTTTAATTAAATTTCGAATTAAAAACTATCTTTCACATAAGTAGATAGAAATATAACATTAATACTTAATATTTAACGTTAGATAACATATTTATTTTAGATAGAATCTTTCCTGGATTAATTTATCTTATTTCTACATTATCCTAAAATAATATCAACATATATAAATTCTCAAAATAAAAAATCCTACGAAATCCTAGTTGGCTTAATGTGGGAACGACACATAGGAAAATCCTAGGTGGCGCAACGTGGTGGTCTTATTCCTTGCGTCTTTTATATATATACATAGATTATGGGAGACAATAAATAACAGGAGTCGCAGGTTATTTCAAGTGTTCAACTCTAGTGGTGTGGATACGCGATGTATCATGTATGTAATAGTAATATGTTGGAGAGGTGTGTCAAATCACACAAGAATATCTGGTTGGCCATTTCACATTGATCATATGTGTGATGAATTTCTTTTTGTGTAATTTTGCATGAATTCCTAATCGATCACTTCCCGTTTGCGAAGTTCTAGGTTGTGTTTGGCAATATAAAATTTACAAAATAAGAATACTGGATTAGAATACTATCAGTACGCACGACTTCATCAACTAGTTTACTTACTAAGTTTTATCAATCATCTCATTTTGGAGTATATTTATTGGTTGGTCACTTTATTTGGTAATCATATTAAAAAAATTATATTTATTTATTTTTCTCTTTTCTCTCTTATTTCTATGGGACAATTGTCAACATGACATTCAATTATCAAACCCCCATTTTGGTCATGGGTAGGGGTGTTAATCGGGCGGGTCGGGTCGGGTTTGGGTCAGGTCAATTCGGATTCGGGTAAGTTCGGATTCGGGTCAAATTCGGATATTTTGAAAATCGGGTCAAATTGGGTTGGATCATTTCGGGTCGAGTCACCCAATTAATCGGGCAAAGTCGGGTTTCGGGTCAAATTCGGTCGGGTCATTTGGTTTTCGGTCCAACTTGATTTCGGATAAGTCCGGTTTCGGGTTTAGTTAGTTTCGGATTTAGTCGGATTTCGGGTGAGTCGGGTTTCGGGTTTTTCGGATTTTTGGTGAATTGGATTTCGACTTTGACCGAATTTCTGGTTAATCTGATTTCGAGTAAGCGGATTTTGATTCAGACCATATATTGAATGATGATTTTTCGTAGTTTAACTACTCTAGGGTCTAAATATTTAATGTAACATTTAAATTAAAAACATAGTTATACTAAATATTCTCTATCATTAATATTTTAAAACATAATGAAATTTTCGGATGCTTTCGGGTCGGGTAACTTCGGATTTTCGGATGCTTTCGGGTCGGGTAACTTCGGATTTTCGGATGACTTCGGGTCGGGTAGCATCGGATATCGGGTTGCATCAGGCTTAGTCCATTCGGGTATAATCGGGTTTGGGTTAATCTCGAGTTCGGGTTTTTTCGGATTCGGGTCAAATCTGTTCGGGTCAAACATGTCTCGGGTATAAAACTTTTTATCTTTTTCTCGGGTCGGGTCGGGTTCGGAGTCGGTCGGGTTTCTCGGGTCGGGTCAAATTTTGACAGCCCTAGTCATGGGCATGATCGATCGATCATCAAGCTTTTTTTTTACCCTCTCTCCACTTTTAATATTTTTTTAATCTCTCTCTCCTCCTATGACCACCTAAATGGCCAACCAATATGATTGCTCTTATAAATCTTTGTCTTTTATAAAAGAATCTTATTTTTTTTTAATATTTGATTAAATGTCTATATACATAAGAGAACTAGTAATTACTTGGCCAAGTTAGTGTGTCTAGAAAATTCTAGATTATTTTTCCTAGATAGAATTATATATAAAAATACAAATTAATGTTAAAGACTTTAGGATAATATTTGAATTCAATCTATAGTACGTGCTCGTACGCGCCTGCGTTATTACCATCCTCCTGGCGACAACCCTTGCGGCAACCGAAGCGCCGCCTCTGGGGCACCGCATTGATCCTCCATCAACCACAATACAACAACATACTTTCTAGATCTAGGATCCCTTGGGTTCAAAAAACAAGTATCTCAAAATCCATCCCTTCCCTGGCGAAGATGCTCGGGATTCCGACGGGTTTTGCCGGTTTTCGATTCAAAGCTTCAAGTAAATCATATCCAAATACAGGGTGCAAAAAATCAAAGTTCAAGTTCATTGGGTGGACAACGATACTAATCCCCCGCAATCAATCCCGAAGTTCGTTTGGTGGCCTCCACCAGATCTGGTGCGGTTTCCTTGGCGGGGGCGGGGAGGTTGCCCCGGGCGTTGGCGGCTGGGGGCGTGTGTGTGCGCGTCTCTTCGTTTCTCCTCGGCCGACGTGGCATGTCTTCCGGTGGTACTTTCGATGGCCGATGTCTCATCCCCCTACTCACAACCCTCTTGAAGTACCACCGGAAGTGTGTCCTTTGTAAGTCATCGTTGGGCCTTTGTAAGTCATCGTTGGGACACACTTCCGGATCTCATGGTTGGGCCTCGCCCGATTTGCGGGTTTCGCCCACTGCCTCGTTATCACCTTAGTGTCCTTGATTCCAATTTTTTGTCGGTTTTCCTTTGGTGGACCGATGGCTTCGCTGATTCAGGTTCAGCCCCGTTGGCTTTTCTCAAGTCATGGGCTGTCTGTCGCTCACTTTTAAGGTGCTCTTGCTTAAACCCTAACTCCTCCTTGCCCATAATCAATCTTCTTAAACACATGTTTAACAATCATTTCCTGGAACAATGCACCCATCTCGCCTGTGGGTCGATGTGTAAACACACCATCCCAATGCCTTCAAACATGATGGTCAACAAACCAGAGAACCCGAAAACTCCATTTTCGGTGGTAGTTAAACTTTTGTGGACACACCACTCGCTTAAGTATGTTTCAATTCTTTGGTTATCAAATTGTTTTTGCAGCTATATCCTTGTTGCTATGTGGTGTCTGGGCCTGAAGTGTGTCCTTTGTAAGTCATCGTTGTGCTGCTGGTATCAGTTCTTGTAGCTTGTCTTTGTTCTATTTTGGTACTTGCTTGCTGAGATTTTGCAGTATATTTTTGCTTTACAGCAACACTGCATATTACAAGGAAATAATATTTACAACTTATTGAATTTCAATCCTGAACTCTTTAAAAACAACACCCATGGTTACAGTTTTGGTATTGCGTGTTCGGTTAACACCTTAAGTTGTGCGAAATGCTCTCTCTTTTGTATTATATATGCTAAAAGCTTTTTTGGGGTTTCTTTGTTGATTCTTCTCTTAGTCCCCTAGTATGTGTTTGTAAAACCGGTTGGCATGCCCCCTTTATGCTCTTCAAAAGTGCTAAAGACAATATTTAGGGTCGAAAATACCCAGACCAAATGCCAAACCGAAACCCGGTGCACCAGGCCTTACGCTTGTAGTAACAAATATGATTTGTGGCACCCGTCCATGAGTATTAAACTCGTGGAGGGTACAACCACACCAACTAAATGGCCCCTTGAATCAAGAGTCACACAAACTAAGCGGAGCCCTCGTGGTCCCATGCTTAATCAATCAAGCGCAAAACCTCATGCCTTCGATTTCAATGGAACAAGCGAAGGTTTTATTGAACGAACAAAAAACCACATCAAAATGGAACACCCGTTACTAGGGAAAATGTTCTCACCTAAAATCTGGATGCCAACTCTTGCTAGTTGGATCGATCTAGTATCCAATTTGATCAAAACAAATTATATCAAATTTGGGATTAATGTCTCAAAACCGGAAAGCCTAACGCCAAAAATAAAATTAATAATACAACTTCTTTGGGCACCTCACGAGCTCAACCTGGCCAAAAACCACCCCAAAATGGTTTTATTATGAAAGTTTGCTTATGGAATTGTAGGGGCATTAAACGAAGGTCCTTTTGGACTAAAATTAACTCGTTATGCCGCTTGGAAAATATTAATCTCATCGCTCTAGTTGAAACAAAAGCCAAAGACCCGCCAGACTGCAAAGTATGGCAAAAAGCTGGTTTTGATTCAATGGAATTTATCCTGGCCACCGGACTCGCGGGTGGTTTGTGTATCCTGTGGAAAGGATATCAACTGTCGAATGAAACCATTAAAACCATACACAAGGATGATCGGTTTATCGGCTTTCATTATACGAACCTAGACACATCTCATGAGATGATTATCATTTTTGCCTACGCCCCTCCACGGGCGCAGGATAAAGAGCACTTTTGGAGGAATTTTAGTGAATTTAATAAAAACCAAAACCTCCCGTGTATAATCATGGGTGACCTTAATGAAATTCAACACCCTGACGAGAAACTCGGAGGCGCCGCTCCGAACCCATCTCGATTCGATCGACTTTTGAACTTTAAGAACGAATGCGACGTGTGTGATATCCCCACCATGGGGAATAAATTCACATGGAGAAAATAAAAAAACTTGGAAAACACAATCTTCGAGAAACTGGACCGAACCCTTGTAAGTGATCAAATTGTGCAATGGTATCCTTCCATTGCTACCAAAAATCACGTCTTCTCTTCATCAGACCATTGTCCAATCTCGTGCGATCTCCCAACGGGAAATCCGTTCAAAGCTCAACCCTTCAAATTTGAGATGATGTGGACCGAAAGGAAAGATTTTCAAAATGTCATAAAACAAGCCTGGAGGCACAATGCGGGGGGATCTTTCATGTTTAACCTCATTAAGAAAACTCAATTGCTCAAAGCAAAAGCGAAAGAGTGGAATAAACACACATTCGGTAACATTTTCGAACAAATAAAAAGAATTGATGAAGCAATTCTCACTATTCAAAAAGACATAATAGAGAACAAAAATCTCCAACTAATCCAAAAACAAAATCGATTGTCCAATAAACGGACATGCCTACTACAATTTCACCACTCGTATTGGAAACAGAGAGGCAAAAACACCCACATTAAACTAAATGATAAGAACACAAAATACTTCCATCGTATTGCTAATGGGAGGAGAAACAGGACGAACATAAAAGAGATAAGGACAAATGAAGGTACCCACATCACATGGTTAGAAAATATTAAAAATGAAATCAGAAGGGACTTTCAAAACCGATTCCGAGCAACAGAGATTAACCATGACAAACTACGGATTATGACTCAAACAATCCAACAGGAAATAACGGAAAATGACAACGCCGAACTGACTAAACCAGTGACGAACATGGAAATCAAGAAGGCCTTGTTTGATATTGGGGAGGATAAATCCCCGGGCCCTGATGGTATGCCGGCGTGTTTTTACAAAAAGTATTGGCACATCGTTGGACCCGATGTCATAAAAGTCGTCAAAAGATTTTTTCACTTGGGGAAACTGCTCAAGCAAATCAACCACACCTTTATCACCCTTCTCCCTAAATGCAAAAACCCTAACTCTACAAACCATTATAGGCCTATAAGCCTGTGTAACACTATTTACAAAGTCATTTCAAAAATCATAACATACCGCCTAAAAGTTGTTCTGGAAAAAATGATCCACCCTATGCAAGGGGCATTTGTCCAAAACCGGAGTATCCATGATAATACTCTTATTGTCCATGAGATTTTCCACTCTTTCCGAACCAAAAAAGGCAAGGAGGGTTGGATTGCAATCAAACTTGATATGGAAAAAGCTTACGATCGTGTAAGCTAAGAATTCCTGGCGACCGTCCTTAACAAATTCAGATTTAATGCCAAATTCTTGGGCTGGAATAAGGAATGTGTTGAAACCATTTCTTTCTCTGTCCTAGTCAACAATGGACCAACCGACCAATTCTTCCCTCAAAGGGGACTAAGACAGGGAGACCCTTTGTCCCCTTATCTATTCATTATAGCAGCAAAGGTCCTTGCAAGACAACTTCACAAGGAAAGCACCAATCCTAACAGTGGTATTGGAATACAAATTTCCCGAGGTGGTACAAAAATCCCGTTCTTGGCATTTGCTGATGATATCATCATCTTTGCAAAGGCAAAAAGCCAGGCATGTAACAACATCAAAAATATAATTGATGATTACTGCCAGATCTCTAGCCAAAAAGTCAATTTTCATAAGTCTGTGTTCCAAGTGACTAAAAACACGAACCATATCACATGTAATCTGATCAAACAAATTCTTCAGATTACCAACACAATAGCCCTGGACAAGTACCTCGGATGCCCCATTATTAATGGCAGAGTTATCAAAAGCACGTTCAAACCATTAACCCTTAGAACCAGATCACAACTATCTAAATGAAAAGCCAACTCCCTTTCTCAAGAGGGTCGGAAAACCTTGATTAAGGCAAACCTTTCGGCACAACCAAATTTCCTCATGCAATCCTTCCTCCTTCCCAAAGCCACCTTAAAAGAACTCGACCAAATAAATAAAAACTTCTTCTGGAACAAGGAAAGAAACCATAAACCTCTTATTAGCTGGAATTCTATTTGCCAGCCGCCAGCTCGCGGTGGTCTTGGGATAGTTAAGGCGGAAGAGATGAACCAAGCGCTTCAAATGAAGCTCCTTTGGAAAATCTTAGCTAAACCAGACAACATCTGGGTACGCATAGTCTCGGAAAAATACCTAAAATCCGATGGACTGTTTAACTACCAGAAAAAACAAAACACATCATGGCAGTGGGCCAGGCTTATGAGCCTTAAAAACCTCTTCTTTAAAGGTATCATTTGGCATATTGGGGATGGTAAAACCATCAGGTTCTGGAAAGACAACTGAACTGGCTTTGGTTGTCTAGAAAGAAAATGTAGAACACAATAGTGAGGCCCTCGTGGAGGAATTTCTCTTAGAGGACAACTCATGGGACCTAGAAAAAATCAAACAAGTCCTCTCACCGGACGACGTTCAACGAGTAACCCAAATTATTACACCGCGAAACAAAACCCCTGACAGATTGTACTGGCAACCAAGTAAGAACGGTTGGTATTCCACCCACTCAACTATGCAGTGGATTCACAAGAACAAGGGAGAACCCCAAATTAACTTAAATTGGATAAGTAAGCTAAATATTCCACCAAAAATGAAAAATTTCGTTTGGAAGGTTGCACGTAACGGGCTGCCCATGAAATGCCGACTTGCTGAAAACCATATTAGTGTCGTGCAGGGGTATGTCGCATGCGATAAACCAAACGAGGACATCAACCATATCTTGCTTGAATGCAATCGTACCAAAACTACCATTAACAACATCAACCCTAAAATTGCTCGGATTATAAACCAAATTAAACCAGAGGAGAAAAAACCAGCCCAGATTCTGGATGAGATTAGGTCTCTATCGTCCAACTCAGAATTGGAAAACCTTATATGTGCGTGGTAGAGTATCTGGTTCTTCATAAACAAAGTTGTGTTTGAACCTTCCGACTCCAACCATGTAGTCCAACAAGATAAAATTTGTGAATTTGTTCGCAATCAAATCAAGGAATGGCACAACACCAAAAAAAATGTGGACTATGCCCCACCTGCTGGGAACCAAGCCGTGAAGTATAAACAAAACCGCGCCAAATGGAGTAAGCCCACAACTAATTTTACTAAACTTAATTTTCATGGTGTAGTTAATGCGGAAGGGATGGCGTCGTTCGGGTTTATCCTTAGGTATTGCTTCGGAGTCACCATCCATTATGACGGAGGACTGATTGGTCGGCAGTCCGTTCTCATGTCCGAGACCATCGCCTTGCGAGAGGGACTTCTGGAAGCCACCAGACGTGGCATTTCCCACATCCAAATTGAAGGCGACAATATTCAGCTGGTCAAGGCCGTACTTGGTGACTGGCGCTGTCCTTGGGAGATCGAGATGTTACGTGCTGATATCCACTGTCTGCTTGCCCGCTTCCGGATTTGGAGTATCGCCCATGTCACTCGGGAGTGCAACTCAGTGGCGGACTACATTGTTGTATCATTTCGCCGTGTCTCTTCTGTCCCACTTACAGTTGACCCGGTTCTTCGGAACCTCATCCGTCAGGATGCTCTAGGGAGGTCGCTAGCATGTTAGCGGTCACCCTAAACCCTTTCCTTACCAAAAAAAATACAAGTTAATGTATTTTCAAAGTCACTAGTCCAATACGGAAAAAGGGAGGACATTCGATCACACATACACAACAATCTAGCACATAAGCCCATGAGATTCCATCCTAAAACCAATTAGAAATATGAGAAATAATCCAAGGAATTATATACTTGGCAATTTATGTCTCACTTTAAATATGGGATAAATTTTTTTCACACTCCCCTCAAGTGGCAAATGTCTAGCCCAGTTGACGCTTGATAATTACAAAAAGGCCATAGAGCCGACAACTTGTCGACGAACCCAAGAAATATAACAGGCCCCGAACTACTGATACCATGTGAAAATCCGATAGGTTATTACGGACGGATGGGAAACCGTCCAAGAGGACATGCACAACAGACCTAGCGCGCTCATCTTAAAATCAATTGGCTATAAAAGGAGTAAAACTCATAAGTTTATATAACCGACAATCTATGTCCCCCTTTAAATATGGAATAACTTTCTTCACATATATTTTATCTTAATTTTATACTATAAGATATATTATTTCCCAATACATCTAATCATCAACAATGAATCATGCTTGAGTCATAAGAAGTACAAAATCCGGATTCTTGACAATAAATTCAATAGGGTTCAATCCTAACATACAATCAATTGACAAAAGACTCGAAAAATTATATAATAAATATTTATTTATCATTTGATAAAGAAAGTACTATTTTCACAATTTGGTAGATGTCAACTTTAAAAACTGGCCGGTGTTATCGATTAAAATATATCGATTAAACAGGATCAACTCGTTTTTTGCTTGAGTTAGCCGAAATCTTGTTTTGCTAAGTGTGTGGGAACAGTAAACGTCGTCGGAGATTCATGCCCAAATTGTGTTTTTTTGAGCTTGTGACCGTTGATGGTGGATTTTTTTATCGATATTTAGGTTGGACTGTGTTGATTTAGCAGTGATTGCCCTTGTCCACCGCCATTTGCCTGCATTCGACCCGTGTCGATTCATGACCGCGAACTTCCGATTAGGTTGTGGCCCTTGGCGGCTCTTGGTCGCCGCCGGATCTATGGCGTTCTTCGCCTCTACTGTTTGATATAGTTGACGTGGCCGATTGTGAGACTTGTGTTTCTCTGATCTTGTTTTTGCCACGTAGGTGATGGTAATGGGCTTTGGCCCACTGGCCTCTTTTGGGTTTTATTTTGACTTCCTATCCTAGACTGTTTTGCAGCCCACAGTTTTTTCTTTGGTTTATTTTGCTCGGTTGCCTTTGGGCTAGACCCTTGGGCTTGTTTTTGTGTTCAGGTGTGACCCAGACTTGTTAGTCTGGCGCGCGTACTCCGTCATCTGTGGAGTATTTGCTTTGGGTTTTCACCCTCTTTCGAGCTGGATGGTGGTGATGTGGAGTCTGTTTTCGACGTTGCCAGTTTGTTCTCCAGTCTCGTCCTTCATCGGCTTGTCCGGTAACCGGTTTTCCGGTCTCTCGATTGCATCAAGCTTGTTTGGTCAATCGAATTTTTTCTTACTCAAAAAAAAATATTGTTAGAAGAATATGGCCATGTGCAGTTGGACATGCAAGTAGTACATGGCTACAATTGATGAGCATAAGCGAATCCAACTAGGATCTTCTCCATTTGGTACAAAATGGAAAAGACAATGGCCATGAAAGCAGCCTAAAATCGAATATTACATGACTAGATCGATCTTAACCAAAAACTTTTCTCTAATTTTATATCACAATTTATATGGAATATTCCATATAAATTCATACGAATAGCATATATTGTGTATATATATATGGGCGGAACTATTAAAGGACCAAAAGTGACTCTGGCTCCCAATTCTATTCTTTCGATTTGATGTATTATAAGCTTCAATCTCATATCCGAATAAAAAGTTATAAACATTGAGGATTAGACTTATGCCTCTAGCACCCCCACACACACACACACACTCCAAAAAATTTAAATATATAATTTTCTCTCATCGATAGCTTCAATTTATTATATTATAAGCTCCAATCCGCTAGTCGAGCAAAAAGTTATAAGCATTTAAAAATTAAATATATGCAAATTTGTTGTTGGGAAAAAGTAATTTTATCCAAAAACTGCTTTTAACAATCTAGAAATATAAGTACAGTTTACTTTTTACGTTTGATATATTATAAGTTTCAATCCGATATTCAAGCAAAAAGTTATAAACATTTGAGGATTAGACACTTCTAGTCTCCCTCTTTCCAATCCAAAAAATATTCAATATATACTATCCTCCCATCGTAGCTTCGATTTGATATATTATAAGCTCCAATCCGACATCCATGCAAAAAGTTATGAGCATTTGAAGATTAGATATATTCAAATTTGTTCTATTTGTTGGAAAAGTTATTTTTATCCAAAACTCTTTTAACACTCTAAAAATCTGTGTATCTTTTCTAATTTTTATATTTTTCAAGACACAAAACATAGTTTTCTCCCAAAAAGCACTACTCTTTTTACATTTTTCAAGACAAATAAATTAACTTTATACTCAAAAATTACTTTCAACCAACAAATTAATACAACAACTCAAAGTTACTTAGTCATAATGTTTTTATTTGTTGCTAAACTTCAAATCTTCATACTGTAATTGAATCCGAGAGTTTTAAAATTAAATAATAGATTATATTAAAATACTTGACTATCACAGAATAAAGTATGAATGCATGTTTAAGTAATTATTCTAGTTACTCATTTATAATTTTTAAAAGTTTTTAATATATTTTTTAGTGTCGCATATTTTTTTGACTTAGTTGCATGAGCCAAAAACAAGTTTGCCCCCAAGAAAAATTTCTAGTTCGTTTCTAACGTATGCAAACCACTATCACATTTCATTTAATTAGTCAGAATGCTTCTATTTTTTGCCAAATTTTATATCCTTACATTGTAATTGAACTCATGAGCTTCAAAAGAATAAGTTATATTAAGATAGTTGACTATCATATAATAAAATATGAATACATGTTTTAAGTAGTTATTCTAGTGCGTTCAGGTTTCTAGTGAAGCATGTAGGACTTTAATATAATACCATGATAAGATCTATGTTTCGACTCTCATGAGCAATGCCCTTAAGTAAAAAATATCTATTCTAAGTATGCATTTTTGTAATTCTTATAGAAAAAAGTTGACCCCCTTAAAGAAAATTTCTAGTTTCTCCCATGTGTACATATCGAGAAGTACTTTAGTCATGAATATAAACTCTTTTTTTTAATAGGTGAAAATTAGTCAGACTAAGTTAGCCTAAAGCATCCTTACGGATGAGGATCAATGATAGCTTGCATATAGGTAGTATTTAGCATGCATGTTTACGTTTCTTTTGTGTTGCTTTTAAGTAGTTTTAGTTAGTTTCTTTAGTGTCTAGGAGTTTTGGGTTTTTTCACTTGTTCTATTTTGTTTTACAGGTCTTAAAGTGAACAAGTGTGAAAGGAATGGAAACCGGGGAAAGAGCGCTTGAATTCAGGCCATCCGTTGGAGTTGCTGGTTCGACACCTCTGTCTTGAAAGGGTTGTTTCGTGAGCTATAGTGATCTGATAAATTTGAGTTTGGCATCATTGGAAAGCTAATCCAAAGAGCTACAATTCATGTTTTCCGAGTCCAAATTCCAACTTGAAGTGAGTCAAAATAGCCTCCGAAGTGTCACTTGAGTTCTGAACCGAGATGTTGGCGACGACGCCGCCAACCCAGCGGCGCCCGCTGCCCCTGATAGCCGCGGAGATCTTTACTACACCACGTGTTTTGTTTCTATTGGTCCTTTTTCTATCAGTATTATTCCGAGATCTTTGTATCTTTGGATATACTTTTGTAGACCTAGTTGGTTATATTAGGGTTTGAGAGAGTTGCACCTCTCATCTATCTATCTATTATTCATATTACTTTTCATTCAAGTTTTTCATATTTTCTATGGAGAACTAAGCCCTATTTCTTAGTCTGACAATTGAAGCATCGTTTTGATTAAAGTTGTGATATTTCTAATTTCTTGTCTATTGCTTGGGTTTAGTCTTATCTCTTGCTTGAATGTTTATGATTTATTTCAACAGTTTCTAGCCTGATCAACTAGGGTTTGTTGTTATTTAATCTATTGCTAGATCTAGAGTGTTACTGGTTGAGCATCTCTTGATTAAAGTAGCAACTGCATCGTACTAGAATCTGGTTGTGCTAGTGTTATGCAAAAGAGATTTGATTTGCATTCTAGGGTAAAAGCCGGTTGTTTTATTCTAGAATTGTATCCTATTATATTCCTATCCTTATTGCTGCTATTAAACTGAATCATTGATGGTTTCATGGTTGTTTAATTAGTTGAACTAATAGTATCTGGTTGTGCTGTTAGTTAGAATTGAAAAGGAATTGGAAAATCCATTGCATGCGATATTGAGTGAATCTATGATCAACTTGTCATACGAATGTAGATCTCTGGTTGACTAAGTGTTTTCCCTAATTTGATAAAAACACCAACTTTAATTGCTTTATTAGTTTTTGCATGCTAGATAGTAGTTTAATTCATAAAACCCCTTTTACTTTAATTGACATAAAATTCACATAGAAAGATAAATCACCTCCCTGTGGATTCGACCCTTACTTCCCTAAGACTATAGTCTTTAGGTTTGTTAGGACTCTTTTGCATAGTCGTGATTTGCACGACCATTTCACACCTATCAAATTGGCGCCGTTGTCGGGGAGGCAATAATTGCCTTTTGTGTGATTTTTGTGCCAATTTTGGTGTTGTGAACCTATGTTACGGTTCATAACACTTGTGCTACTAATCTATGGCTTTGTTCAAGTGTAAACAATTGCAGGATGAACACTTCCATGATTATTCTAGATTTAAAGACCATGTGTTCAAAATTGGTACACATGGATTCGGATACAGTGATGGAGAGGTCAACATCGGAGTTAATCTTTGTATGAATTTTGAGACAAGGGGATTGGCTAACTACATGAGCAATGAGAGGCTTTTATATATGGGATCCGATGTATGCTGGGATTTCTTATGTTTTATGAGCTATCGAAGCTTTCAGGTTGAGTCATCTTCCCAACTACCGCAACCGGTTGATACGTCTCTTGAGGATATATTCAAGGATTACTCTACCAGGATGGATACTTTGATCAAGGAGCAAAGTGAGTTATATTCTTCACTTTTTCATTCCACAACCTCATGTCCTTTTGAGTTGTGTGAAAGGAATGGTGGAATCACATTGGAATCAAGCGATTATGAGTCAAACACCCAGATACAAATTGAGGAGCAATCTAAAACACTTGATGTGGGTTATGAAGATGAATTTGATGCCCAATATGTATTCTCACCTATAAGTCAAGTTGAGGAGAACATCACAGAGCCAATTGAAGTCTGTGCTGACAAAGAGATACTTTTAGAGCCTAGGGAGCCTGAATCATTTCCTCCCATGTGGAGTCATGAGTTTGAGCCTTCTGTGATTTTGGAAGAAGATTATTTTGTTGACCATGATAACTTCTTTACTGATGAAGTTGACAACCACAAGGGAGGAAATCAACCTAACACATCTGTTAAGGCTCCCGCCATCATGTTGTGCCCTATGTTAGGCCTTGAGATCCCATGTTTCAGTTTCCCCACCTTCTCACATCCAAAGCTCATGGAGTTGCAAGATGAAGAACCAAGTCTAGAACATAAGGTGGAAGATGAAAAATATATGGAGTTCATCTTTGAAGAAAGTGGTAATGGTGACAAGTGCTTTGACTCATACTGTAAGTATTTTCTCAAGCCACCACTTGTGCTGGATTTATTTGAGAAAATGCTAGTTCATGCCAATTGGGCACACATGTTTGATAAGTTAAAACGGTCTTTGAAAATTATATTATGCATAATTAATTTATCATGGTGTTACTTATGTTTTTCTGAGATGTGTGCAGAAGTGTTTGACAGGTTACTAAGGGCATTGACAATGTCTAATCTTGTCAACTTATGCTAAACGTCGAGCCACGACGTTAAATAAGGCGCTTGTCGGGAGGCAACCCGACCTAGGTACTTCCTTTCTTTTTTTTCTTTTTCTAGCTTAGTTGTTTTTGTTTCGGTTTTCCTTTGTTTCTGTGTTGGACTAACCTGCAGGTAGGCAAAGAAGGAGCGCAACGGAATTGGCGGCGCCCGCCTCCAATTAATTTCAAAGGTCTTCGGCTACGAAGTGGCCAACGGCGCCCTCCGCCAGCCTGCCACCATCCCGCCGCCCCTAGTGGCGCCCGCCGCTTGGTCGCAACCATCCCGCCGCCTGGTCGCCGCCAGCCCGCCGCCTCTCTGATTTCTTCCCTTCTGATGTTGCTCACCACCATTCCGTTACCTAAATTAGTAGTTGGTTTGTGAGTTTTTCTCTTTCTCTTTACTTTTACTTTACATTGGGGACCATGTAAGATTTAAGCATGGGGAAGGGAATTACTTGCTTTGCATTCATGTAGTTGCATTGGATTAGGCATATTTACTTTATGTTTTGCATTGACTAAAATCTTGAAAAATGAAAAAAACAATCAGAAAATTCAGAAAATAAAAAACTTGCATTTTAGGTTCTTATTTCCCCATTGTGTAAGACCTCTTGTGTTTCTAAGTTAAGTATGGATTCTAACCCATGACTTGTTTGAAGTGTTGAAGTTTCTATGAAATGAGCATGATCTTTGATTATATACTTTGATTATAGGATTGAGCATGTAGACGAGCTTAGGTTTTAGATATATTTTGAAGTTCTAGACAATTATCCTTGTGAGATTGTTTTTTGCCATTTATTGATTATTTGTTCTCTATTCCTTGAGTGTATCACATTGAATTGCTAGCTCTAGAAATTGCGTTATGACTCTTTTTCAAGGCTGCTTTAGTTGACTTATGCATGACATTAAAATGATTGAGGCATGTTTCTTAATAGCCTATTATTTCCCTTCCTACCCTACAAGATCCATGTTTTGACACCCCATTTCTTTTGAGCTTTAAAGCCTATTTTTGTTAGCTCCACAAAATAATTCCTAGCCTATATAAGTTTGACTCATCCGGGATTTAGGACTTTAGGTGGATTTGTTTGTGTGGTTGTGAATAAGAATGGGGAAGTGTGATGAAAAGGTAGAAGGAAAGAAAACTCATGAGTGAAAGTGAAAAAAGTGAAGATGAAAGTTTGTTGTGAAAAGTGTGCTTCAAAGAATAAGTCTTCATAATTGTTATAGTGAGTTGAAAAAAAAAGGCAAAAGTGTTACAGAAGAAGCAAAAAGAGCTTAAATGAATGTATGGAGTTGGTGAAGGAAAGTTGAAGTAAGAAGAAGAAAAAGTGATGAGTTTTGGTTTAGTTAGTTCTTTATCCCGGATTTAGCACCACATGACCAATTATAATCCCTTCCAATTTCTCTTTACCTTGGCCCCATTACAACCTTTAAAAAGTCTTCATGATTTTTGTTGTGTGTTTGGTCGATAGCGGTGGAGAATTAGAACTCTGATGCAAGCATATGGTAGTCTAGTTTTTCATTGTTGATTTTGAGTGAAACACATACCTTTAAACACTTGAGTGAGAGTGCAAACACATTACCTTGGTGAGGTCTAGAATGGATAAATTCTCTATGCTCTTTGCTTTAGTCAATTGCATGTTAGGACGTCTTGATCAAGTTATAGTTATATGTTGACTTGCTCTATGGATTATGAGATAAATGCATGTATTGCAATGTTGTAGTGTGACTTGGATCTACTTCTTGCTTGAGGACAAGCAAGGTTTAAGCATGGGGGAATTTGATAGCTTGCATATAGGTAGTATTTAGGATGCATGTTTACGTTTCTTTTGCATTGCTTTTAGGTAGTTTTAGTTAGTTTCTTTAGTGTCTTAGAGTGTCTAGTAGTTTTGGGTTTTTTGCACTTGTTCTATGTTGTTTTACAGGTCTTAAAGTGAACAAGTGTGAAAGGAATGGAAACCGGGGAAAGAGCGCTTGAATTCGGGCCATCCGTTGGAGTTGCTGGTTCGACACCTCTGTCTTGAAAGGATTGTTTCAGGAGCTATAGTGATCTGATAAATTTTAGTTTGGCATCATTGGAAAGCTAATCCAAAGAGCTACAATTCATGTTTTTACTCCGAGTCCTAATTCCAACTCGAAGTGAGTCAAAATAGCCTCCGAAGTGTCACTTGAGTTCTGAACCGAGGTGTTGGTGGTGACGCCGCCAACCCCGCGGCGCCCACCGCCCTTGACAGCCGCGGAGATCTTTACAGCACCACGTGTTTTGTTTCTTTTGGTCCTTTTCTATCAGTATTATTCCGAGATCTTTGTATCTTTGGATATACTTTTGGAGACCTAGTTGGTTATATAGGGTTTGAGAGAGTTGCACCTCTCATCTATCTATCTATTATTCATATTACTTTTCATCCAAGTTTTTCATATTTTCTATGCAGAACTAAGCCCTATTTCTTAGTCAGACAATTGAAGCATCGTTTTGATTAAAGTTGTGAGATTTCTAATTCCTTATCTATTGCTTGGGTTTAGTCTTATCTCTTGCTTGAATGTTTATGATTTATTTCAACAGTTTCTAGCCTGATCAACTAGGGTTTGTTGTTATTTAATCTATTGCTAGATCTAGAGTGTTACTGGTTGAGCATCTCTTGATTAAAGTAGCAACTGCATCGTACTAGTATCTGGTTGTGCTAGTCTTATGCAGAAGAGATTTGATTTGCATTCTAGGGTAAAAGCTGGTTGTATTCTAGAATTGTATCCTATTATATTCCTATCCTTATTGCTTCTATTAAACTGAATCATTGATGGTTTCATGGTTGTTTAATTAGTTAGAACTAATAGTATCTAGTTGTGCTGTTGGTTAGAATTGAAAAGGAATTGGAAAATCCATTGCATGCAATATTGAGTGAATCTATGATCAACTTGCCATACGAATGTGGATCTCTGGTTGACTAAGTGTTTTCCCTAATTTGATAAAAACACCAACTTTAATTGCTTTATTAGTTTTTGCATGCTAGATAGTAGTTTAATTCATAAAACCCCCTTTTACTTTAATTGACATAAAATTCACATAGAAAGATAAATCACCTCCCTGTGGATTCGACCCTTACTTCCCTAAGACTACAGTCTTTAGGTTTGTTAGGACTCTTTTTCATAGCCATGATTTGCACGACCATTTCACGCCTATCAGTCAGGACCCCTTCATGGTTGATAATCTGATTGATACTACAATATATGGTGTAGCTTTGCAATTAAATATGCCACAGAATTGCATTCTCGAGGTATATGTTTGGTAATGACCACCTCAAAAGATTACAATAAAACCAAGGTATCTGTTATTATCAAGTCAATTGTCCAAGGACTGGATCGACTTTTCTTAAGAGCATTGATCATGATTAGACTATCGCCTTCAATTTCTATGCACCGAAGTTTCCTCATTTAGGCTTCTTGTATAGCCTCAAATAACCACATAGCTTCTGCTTGTTCCACTGTCAAGTAGTCGTTTTTCTTTGCATTTATGCTTATAATATTTCCAAATTGGCCTCGTATGACATACGCATCTGTCGATTTGCCATTATCTTTTGTCGATCCTTCAAAATTTATTTTTACAAATTCGTTTTGGGGTTTCTCCCATTTTCTTTTGCTTGTTCTTTGCCTCGGTTTCTGTTCTCTGCAAGACACATTAACCTCTTCATTCACATTTTTTGCTTTGCTCCACATGATGTGGTTTTGAATGAATTCCTCAACACTCCTATACGACCATTACTATCCCGATTTATTAGGATATATTATCTTATGTATATTATAGTTTCCTTATCTTATGTAATTTGCTTCTATCTTGGATATCAAGATAAGATAAGATCATTGATATCTCAAGCTTTGTATTTAAACCCTTTGAGTAATACAATTGAAGGCAAGATCCTTTCACAAAATACTCTCTCTTAATTATATGGTATCAGATTTTTCAACGATCCTTTTCGCTTCCAAAACCCTAGCATCACCATGACTGACGGCAAAACTTCTGATCCGCCCGCCAATCAAGTCGCCGATGATCAACTTACCACCAAGCAGAACAACAACTTACTTCTCGCTGTTGTTGGTACTCAAAATATGATGATGCAATTTCCTAATCTCAATATCAAACTTGAGAGGCACAACCACACATTATGGAGGCATGCCATCATGTCTTCGCTTGAAGCCTATTCGATTGATCACTTTCTCAAGCCTAGGAGCACACCATCGTCTACTTTACCGGCGGCTTCAAACTCTACAGTGCCGCCTGAACCGAATCCAACGTTCGTTGACTGGACTCAAAAGGACCGCTTTATCCTCTTATGGGTGCGTTCTACTCTCTCCACTCCGCTCTTGGCTCATGTGGCCAGGGCAAAGACAACTTCTGAGGCTTGGGGCATCCTTGAGCGCATGTTCTTCGCGCAAACCCGGGCTCGATCGAGATATATCAAACAGCAACTCCAAGATCTCAAGAAAGGCAATCTGAGCATCATGGATTATGTTGAGAAAAAGAGGGGTTTTTCCGATGCCTAAGCCGAATGTGATATTGTGGTGTCTGATTCTGATTTTATCGAGTACATCTTGAATGGTCTAGACTCGAGTTATGAGGCCTTTCTTACTTCATACAACATGTAAAAAGAGCCAATTTGTTTCGACGAACTTCTGGGATTACTATTGCGAGAGGAAGAAAGCATCAATGCTGCGCTACAACCAGTCGTTGACTCCTCATTATCGGTGAACACGGCTAGCCGGACCTCTCGTGGCTCATCATCGTCTAACAATCGCACCATTGACGCCTCTAATTCGGTTAAAATATGGTCGCCCAACATGTCATATCTGTGCTCAGCCGGGTCATGTTGCGATCAACTGCTGGCAGTGTTCCAACCTCTCCGAATTTCCGACCACAAACCCTAATTATCACAGCCGTGGGGATGGTCGCGGGAATAGGGGCGGTCGTGGCGGCTCTTCACGATCGTACAGTGACAACTCTTCTCAAAGTTTTTATTCTTCTCAACAACCTGGTCAACAACAATTTGTTACCAATTACAATCGGCAGACCTATTATATTGGTTAGCAGCCTTCCGCTTTAATGGATCCCAACTGGTGCTTTGATTCTGGGTCCACTAATCATGTTACATCCGATTTCGGTAATCTCTCTGTGCACTCTGATTACACTGGCAATGATGGTTACAAATAGGCAACGGTATGTCTCTTCCCATTATGCATTTGGGCAAAACTTCATTACCTGCCCATCCTAAACCTGTTCAACTTCATAATATCCTGTTTGTTCCTCTTTTTTGGTCGAAATATCCTATTTGTTCCTCAAATTAAGAAAAATTTACTTAGTGTTTCCCAATTAACTAAAGACAATGATGCTTATATGATTTTTTATCCTACCAGTTATTTTGTGAAGGACAAGCAGGGACGAACGCTCCTCAAAGGAACCGTTGAGAATGGGATTTACAGAATATTGGCATGAGCTTGAACAACCCTAAACCGCCGCCTCGTGACCCACCTCGAGCTTACCTTGGAGAAAAGACAACTCTTCAAATTTGGCATGAGCGCTTTGGTCACCCCCATGAGTCAGTCTTTCGTCGTTTAGTATCTAGGTTTCAATTACCTGTCTCTTTGAACAATTTACAGAATATTTGTGAGTCATGTCAATTAGGAAAAAGTCACAGACTTCCTCTTCCTAGTAGTCATTCTTCTAGTTTATCTCCTTTTGAATTGGTATACTCTGATGTTTGGGGTCCTGCCCCGGATTCTTCATTCAATGGCAATTTTTATTTTCTAATATTTGTTGATGAATGCACCAAGTTTGTATGGATTTACTTTTTGTCCCAAAAGTCTCAAGTTTTATCCACTTTTCAACTATTCAAAACAATGGTTGAAACTCAATTCTCCACAAAAATTAAACAACTTCAATCTGATTGGGGTGGTGAATACAGGAATGTTTCTCAATACTTACAATCCCAGGGTATTTTGCATAGAGTCTCATGTCCCCACACTCAATCTCAGAATGGTGCCCCTGAACGTCGTCATCGCACTATTGTTGAAAAAGGTTTGGCTCTTCTTGCTCATGCAAAATTGCCTACCTCTTTTTGAGAACATGCCTTTCATACTGTTGTCTATCTTCATCACAGGACCTTAACCTCTGTTCTCAACTTTAAGTCTCCATTTGAAGTTCTGTATATAACTAAATCCCTGATTACAAATTTCTCAAAAATTTTGGATGTCTCTATTATCCCTTTTTGTGTCCATACACAACCAACAAACTTGAGTTTCGGTCTTCTCCATGCATTTTCATTGGGTATAGTTCCAAACACCAAGGTTATCTCTGTCTTAATGTTCCAACCAATCGAGTCTACATAGCGCGCCATGTCATCTTTGATGAGACGACTTTTCCTTACTCCATTCATGCCCAAAATCCAGAAATTCTACCAGAATCAATTTCGACCCTACCATCCTCTTTACTACCGCTCACCTCCTCCCCTTAGCCCTCGCAACCACCTTTGGCGCCCTCACCACCGCTCGTTCAGCCCTTGTCTCTGCCATGCAACACGACCCCGACACCCTCAACTCACCCACCGACGACTCCACCGTCGCCTATTCCAACCATGCAGCCTCTACCGTCTCCATCGGCCCCTTCAATTCAACCGCTTGTTCAAGTGGATGGCCCGTCTTCTCCTCGGCCCTTGGAGAGTGGTTTTGTCTCGGCTTCCTCTATTGACTCAGATACTCCATCTTCACCTCCTTCTACATTAGTCCCTTCTTATTTTAGACCTGCTGAAAACACTACCCATCAAATGGTCACTCGCTCCAAAACAAGTAGCCTGAAACCTAAAGCCCTTTCATCCACTAAACATCCCTTACCTGTCACACCTGATTTATATGTTGAACCAAAGAATTTTGGCCAAGCCTCTAAATTTCCTGAATGGCAGAATGCTATGCAAAATGAATATTGTAACCTCCCCAACCAAAATGCATACGTCATTCTGCCTTCATATAAGAGTAAGAGCATATGCATAGCATATTGGCATGATATATAGTGGATTTTTAAAAAGTAATATTTATTTTCGAATTAAGTTTATTATATTTTAAAAAGTTTTTAAGTAAAAATTAATTATTAATTAATTTAGGGAGAAGTATGTAGTAAAGGAGATTTAAGGGTGAAAAGTGTAATTTTCCCAATTAAATTGCCGACTTCGGTTATATAGCCGACTATGTTCAATATATATAAGAGGCTTATGTATTCTTTCATGTTAAACTACGCACAAAAAAAAAAGAGAAGAGAATACAGAGAGAAGAGAAAAGACAAATTCATGGTTTTGATTGTTTTTTGTTGGATCCGGTACAAGATCTCTTCTATCGGGTTTTAATCTCGAAGTACAAGCGTGATTTAGTAAGTTTTTAATTAGTTAATGGTTTATTTGGATTTCACTGATTTTTCCAGATCTAGATCTACAGATGCTTTTGATTCGAAAATCAGTCGATTTATAGTTCTCAGAGGGTGTTTTCGATATCGAATTTATATTCGGTAAAAGATTTCAGAGTATTTTTAGGGTTTTTCTTGTAAGGATATTAGGGAGCCCTTTGATCAAGTTTTTCATAAAGGTTTGAACTAGAAAAATGTTCCTTTATATATATAGTTTATTATTGTCAAGTTTTAAAGGATTTGGATATATATGCAAGAAGTTATAATGCATTCTGGCATTTCATTGCATTTGGGGTTAGAGTTTATAAGAGTAAATAGCCTAATTTGTATTGGGTTACATATAGGAGCCCAAGTAATAGACCGTGGTCAGAGTCAAGGGGGAGAAATATAGTATCTGCTTTAAACAGGTGAGTATAGACCGGAGATTCAACCCTATGTGCTATATGTGAAATATAAATATATGGATATATGCTCTATATGTGGTATATGAGGTATATGGATATATGTGCTATATGAACTATATGGCCCTGAACTGTAATGAGGAAATCTTCGGATTTCTTTCTTAAAGCATACAGGATCTTCGGATCATACAGGACCTATGGGTCAATGAGGAGATCTTCGGATTTCTTTCTTAAAGCGACCATAAGAGTCATAATGAGGAGATATTCAGATTTCTTTCTTAAAGGGGACCATAAGAGTCCATATACAGTAAACCCGGGGCAGATTCAGGCTTGAACAGTTCACAGAATAAAGAATCGGAAACATCAGCATTTGCATTCGCATAGTAAATTCATATATGATGTATATAATATGTATGAATATGTATATTGACCAATTGCTTGGTTTTGAGTGAAATAATTGATGATGGTTTATATTCACTGAGTATGCGACTCACGTAAATCGCAAAACAATTTTTCAGGTTCAACTAGTTTTTGCTGATGTGTGTCTCTGTTAGAGGTCACATTCATACAGGTCGGCCGGCTGAAGCTCAATGCAACCTTCTCCTCCTCATTTTGCATCATAGACATATGGGTTGTAATAGAAGTTAGAGTAATAGATGTTTTAGTATGAGAAGTATCGACATAGATGTGTGTTTGCAACCTTGTATGGTTGTTAATGTCTGCTATGTGCTTAAGTGGATAATTATTATATGTGAATTATCTCTTTATATGAGAGATAAGTTTTACAAAGTATATGTCATAGGGTGTAGGGGTGTCACAAATATGATACCCTTTTACGTAATGGGACTTGGACACTTGTCCCTCGCCCTTGTAATTCTAACATTGTTGGTTGTAAGTGGGTGTACATGATAAAACGAAAGGCGGATGGTTCTATTGAGCGCTATAAGGCGAGATTGGTGGCAAAAGGTTATAATCAGGAGGAGGGTATTGATTATTTTGACACATTTAGTCCTGTTATTAAACCTACCACTATCCACATTTTGTTGTCTATTACATTACAACATTCTTGGCCAATTCGGCAAGTTGATATCAATAATGCCTTTCTCAATGGAGATCTCTCTAAGCAAGTTTTTATGGCTCAACCACCGGGTTTTGTTGATCAGAATCGGCCCAATCATGTTTGTTTGCTAAGAAAGGCTCTATATGGCCTTAAACAAGCTCCACGTGCCTAGTTTACTAAGCTTCGACACTTTCTACTTGGTCATGGTTTTGGTACTTGTAAATCGGATACTTCTCTGTTTGTTCGTCGACATGGTACCTCTGTTATCTACATTCTTGTTTATGCCGATGACCTTTTGATTACAGGTTCTGTTTCAATAGATATTGACCGCTTTGTTCAACTTTTAAATCGCACTTTCTCTTTATGTGATCTTGGTCCTCTGCATTATTTTCTTGGTCTGGAAGTCACTCGTGGCTGTGATCATTTCCTTCTGTCCCAACAGAAGTACATTCGAGATTTACTGACTCGTAGCAAGATGTGTGACGCTAAACCTATTTCGTCTCCTGCGGAGCCAGCATCTCGTTTGCAATGCTCAGGTGATCCTCTTGATGATCCTTCTTTATATCGCAGTATTGTTGGTGCATTACAGTATGCTACTATTACCAGGCCTGAGATTTTCAATGTTGTCAATCGAGTTTGTCAGTATATGCATGCTCCTACTGAGTCTCATTGGTCTGCTGTTAAGAGAATTTTACGGTATTTAAAAGGATCTCTATCAGTTGGTTTGATTATTCTTCCCTCTATTGATTCTCGTGTTATTGCTTACTGTGATGCCAGATGAGCTTCTGACAGTGATGATTGTCGCTCACAGCATGGCTTTGCCATTTATTATGGTTGTAATCTTATTAGTTGGGCTTCCAAGAAGCAACATGTTGTTGCTAAGTCTAGCACTGAAGCTGAATATAGAGCTATCGCTTTCACTTCCACTGAATTGATTTGGATTCAACAGTTACTTTATGAGTTACAGGCTCCATTGCATCGTCCACCCATTATTTTGTGTGACAATTTAAGTGCTACTTATATGTCTGGTAATCCAATTTTCCATCAACGCTCTAAACATATCAAAATTGATTATTACCTTGTTCGTGAACAAGTGGAAGATGGTTCTCTTATTGTTCGTCATGTCAGGGCTCTTGATCAGACAACTGATATCTTTACCAAAGCCATTGGCACTGCTCGCTTTCTTCAATTACGGTTCAAGCTTCTTGTTTGTAACCTTCCATGAGCTTGTGTGTGTGTGTGGGGGGGGGGGGGGGATAAGGATATATTATCTTATGTATATTATAGTTTCCTTATCTTATGTAATTTGCTTCTATCTTGGATATCAAGATCAGATCAGATCACTTGACATCTCAATTTAAACCCTCTGAGCAATACAATTGAAGGCAATATCCTTCCACAAAATACTCTCTTTTAATTATACGATTAAATATCACTTTGTTTCTCCATAACCATATACCCCACTAGGCTGTAAACAAATGACATAGAGTCTTCATGAATATAAACTTTGACTGATAGTAAAGCCTAGGAAAAATTATAATAAGAAACTATTACGTACATATTATATTCAGTATTGCTAGAATGGATAAAATCCCCCTTAGGGTTTCCAATCTCATTAATCATAATATATAGGGTACAACTCCTTGTGGAGCAAGTTAGGTTACAATATAATCTATACAAAGGCTATTACACCCCCGCAATCGAAACTGGGGGTAATCTAACAGTGAGACTGTCCCTAAAATCAAGAAATAACTGACGAGGCAAACCCTTGGTAAAAATATCGGCATACTTAAATGAAGACGGGACGTGTAAAACACGAGCATGCCCAAGTGCAACCTTCTCCCGAACAAAATGTATATCCAACTCAACATGCTTGGTACGCTGATGTTGTACCGGATTGTTTGCCAGATATGTAGCAGAGACATTATCTGTATAAACCAACGATGCACGAGATAGAGGACAATGAAGCTCTAACAAAAGATTGCGAAGCCATGAACACTCGGCAACAGCATTGGCAACGCCCCGATATTCAGCTTCAGCACTAGAATGAGAGATGACTGACTGACGCTTAGCAGACCATGAGATTAGTGTGTCATTAAGAAAGACACAATATCCTGAGGTAGAACGACGAGTGTCAAGACAACCTGCCTAATCAGCATCAGTATACGCAACCAGAGAAGGGGATGATGAAGCCTGAATGGTGATCCCAAGCGATGTGGTTCCATGCACATAACGGATAATGCACTTAAGTGCAGAAAAGTGACGCTCACGCGGATCATGCATAAAGAGACAAATCTGTTGAACAGCGTACGCAATGTTCGGACGAGTAAAAGTTAAATATTGTAACGCCCCAGCAAGACTCTTGTAAAGAGTGGGGTCGGCCATTGGAGGACCAGCAGTCGCACCAAGTTTGGTGCCGGGATCAACGGGAGTAATAGCTGGATTACAAGAAGTCATGACAGCACGCTCTACAATCTCCTGAGCATACTTTTCTTGAGACAGAAATAGACTAGAGGAAGTGCGTTTGGCAGACACACCCAAGAAATAAGAATGGGGACCCAAATCTGTCAAAGCAAACTCTCGACCCAATAGAGAGATAATATCATGTCGAAGAGACTCAGATGAAGCAGTCAAAATAATGTCATCCACATTGAGAAGAAGGTAGGCTGTAGACTGACCCCGATGAAAAATAAAGAGAGACGTGTCACACCGGCTAGCCGTGAAACCAATCCTGTACATGAATGAAGCAAAATGTTGATACCAAGCCCGGGGGGCCTATTTAAGATCATACATCGATTTCTTCAAGAGGCATACGTGCTTAGGCCGCGTAAACCCGGAGGCTGAAACATATAAACTATCTCCTGAAGGTGTCCATGAAGGAAAGCGTTCTTGACATCAAGCTGATGAATAGGCCAAGAACGGGAGACAACCAAGTGTAGAACAATTCGAATAGTGGCCGGTTTAACCATCGGGCTAAACGTCTCATCACAATCAACCCCAACTTCCTGAGATCGGCCATTAGCAACAAGACGAGCCTTATACCGCTCAAGAGAACCATCCGCACGAAACTTGTGTCGGAAAAGCCACATACACCTCACAACATTGGCCTCAGGTGGCCAAGGAACCAACACCCAAGTCCCATTACTAATAAGAGCTCGAAACTCATCGATCATGGCGGCATACCAATTTGGATCTTGGAGGGCAGTGTTATGTGAGACAGGAATAGGTGAAAGGTTGGGAGTTTTGGAGGTTGTGACATTGAGATCAAAGAGTTGGCGAGGCCGTAAAATGCCGGCTTTGGCACGAGTAGTCATGGGATGATGATTAATGGACGGTGTTGGTGGGGCTGATATCGGTACAGGTGGTGGTGGGGTCGATACCGAGGGGCTAATAGGGGTCGGTACCGACGGTGGTGAGGTCGATGACGAGGGGTTAACGGGGGTCGGTACCAAGGGGGTGGAGTTCGGTACCGTGGGGCTAGTTGGAGCCGGATGCAAAGTGGCATGCGAGCCCGAAATGAAAGGAAAAAGGAGTGGAGAAATGGAATCAGTAGAGTCAAGAAAATTATAGGAAGATGACATGGAGGATTGTGTTCGGAAAGGAAAAACAGTCTCATCAAACGTGACATGGCGAGACAAGATGAATTTGTTTGTGGAAAGGTCAAGACAAAGGTATCCTCTATGGTTTTCGGGGTAACCAAGAAACACACATGGTGTGGAACGAGGTTGAAGTTTATTAAGAACTCGGGAAGACAAGTTAGGATAGCATAAGCACCCAGACACGAAGATGGTCATATGTGGGGGTAGAGAGATAGAGCAGTTGTGTGGGGCTAAGCTTATTTAGATTAGGGGAGGGTAAAATGTTGAGGAGATAAGAGGCCACCGTTAAGGCAAAAGGCCAAAACCGCGGTGGAACTGACGCATGAGCAAGAAGAGTGCGCATCATATTATTAATGATGTGTATGGTGCGTTCAACTCAACCGTTTTGTGAGGAAGTGTAGGGACAAGAGAACCGAAATGAAATGCCGTTTTGAAGAAAATATGACCGAAAATCCGAGTTGTCAAATTCCCGGCCATTGTCACATTGAAATGATTTTATGGAGCAATTGAATTGAGTTTTAATGTAGGGTAAATTTCATAAAACCACCCACAAAATAGGAGTTTGTGCAGAAAACCACCCGTAAAATTCAAAATTACTTAAAACCACCCTTAAATTAAATCTGTTAACATATGACCACCCCTCAACTTGAATCTGTTAAAACTTCCGTTAAAAGTTAGCAATTTTACAAAAATACCCCCTTAATAAATCAGCAAATTTACAAACATACCCCACTATCTACCCATTTCCAAAATTATAATAAAAAAAGAAAATCCAAAAACCTCTGATTCAGCCTCTGAAATAGATCTGGGTTTTCTTCTTCTTTGGAAGCTCTTTCCATGGCGGACAAAATATTTCATCATGTCGAAGCCCATCTAGCTAGCCGACCAAGTCATCAAAGCCGTCGATTAGGTCTCCTTCTTCAAGCAATACTTACTACTTAGATCTCCAATGCCTATTCTATCTAATTGAACTTGAAAACACAACATACGATCTCCTCTTTTTTGCTAATTAACACCATTGAATGCCAAATAAGAACTTTCAATTGTATCTTTAATAAGAACTTTCAACGATTTGAGTGAATTGAAAGAAATTTTTATCTCTGTTGGATAGCTTTAATCTCCTACAAACATTAGGCTTTTTTAGCAATTGCAAACACAAGATCATGGAATTAAATCCAGAAACAGGAGGAGTTGCCATTGATTTTATAAATTGCTTCCAAATCAATTTGCCCATCAGCGACATCTCCTAGCCGACCAAGTCAACAAAGCCGCCGTCGAGAGCTCAAATGCCTCATCTCATGGGTTGCCGGGTTGGGAGGTTTACTGGGTTCTGAATTAAATTAATTTGGGTTCTAGAGTAAATTGAAAATATATTGATAAAGGATTTTTTTATAATTTTGCTAATTTTTAACGAAGTTTAACGGGTTAAGATTCCTGGGTGGTTATATGCTAATGGGTTTATTTTGAAGGGTGGTTTAATATAATTTTAAATTTTACGGGTGGCTTTGTGCACAAACACTTAATTTGCGGGTGGTTTTGTGAAATTCACCCTTTAATGTATTTGTGAAATTGAACAAAATGGGCATAAACTTGGGATTTGTATTTAAGTGGGTAGACCCATAAAAAATTGGAGTAATCATCAACAAACACAAGATAAAACTTATGACCAGCAGAACTCAACACAGGAGATGTCCATAAATCACTATGAATAATTTGAAATGGCATAACAATAACAGTTTTAGACAGAACAAAAGGAAGACGAGTATGTTTCCCTAGCTGACACGCATGACAAATAGAGGAATCATACAATTTATTGCAACTAGACAAAACAAATTCCTAAGAATGTCAAAAACAAGAGTGCCTGGATGTCCACAACAAGCATGCCAGACTGGAGAGGTAACGACAGACAAGGAGACATGATTTGAGTTGGTGGTGACATGGTAGAGCTCGCCGGAGCTAGTGCATCTCATTCGAGGTGTTCCCGTGATTAGATCCTTCACAGAAAAACTGTTTGGGTCAAATTCAACAGAAACGTTATTATCGGTAGTAAATTGACGAACATATACAAGGTTTTTGACAAGGTTAAGGGCAAGGAGGACATTTTTAAGGTGTAGCGGGCTGTTGGGCGTGGATAAAAGGGTATTTCCGTAACCCAAAGTTGGTATGCGATGGCCATTTCCAACAATAATCGAATTTAAATTACTCTTAGAAGTAAGGGAAGAAAGAATACCTTGGTTGTTGGCCATGTGAGAAGAAGGTCCCTTATCCATGTATCAAGTGTTGTCTGGCGGGTACAACGTCATTGTATTGAAAGCATTAGCCAAATCCGACGTTGGCATGTAACCCGAAGGATCGAAAAAAACAGTGTTGGCTTGCGGCACTTGATTCCGAGGAGCCGATCCAAGAATCCCTTGAGATGGCATAGAAGGGTACGGACATGGGGCTTGACTCCAAGCAGAGAACGGCCAGGCGGGCTGCTGAGTTTGTTGCTGAAAACCCGACATTGGCATCCAACCAAACGGCGTGCGCTGAAACTGGAGTGCACCGCCGTTGTTGCCTCGGCCACGACCGCGCCCGTGGTTGTTTGCCCCGAGATCGCCGCCATTGTTGGGATCGTTTTGCGGCGATGACTAGTGCGAGGGTTGCTATGATGGCTGAGGTGGGGTCGGTACCAAGTTCGTGTTTCGGTACTAAGGCAATCGTGATAGCCTTGGCATCGGCCAGTGATGCGTCTCGATTTTCACGCCTTGTCTCCTCCAAGAGAACCATGGAACGTGCCCTAGCGAAGTCAGGCAACGGGATGGTTTGTTGAATTATGCCAGCAACAATATCATACTCAGCATTCAGTCCGGATATAAGTTTGAGGACCATTTGATGATCAGATAGCGGCGCATCCACATTTTTCAACTGATCTGATAACTCCTTCAGTTGTTGTGAATATGCAGAAACATTCGTGAATGATTCCAGCGCGACGGAGCAGCAGCGTCGCAGAGGAGAGAGGGGTGGCGGCTGAGATTAGGTCAAGGAAGGGCTAGGTCTCATGATACCATGCTAGAATGGATAAAATCCCCTTAGGTTTGCCAATCTCATTAATCATAATATATATGGTACAACTTCTTGGGGAGCAAGTTAGGTTACAATATAATCTATACAAAGACTATTAAGTATTTATTCAACAAAAATGAAATTAGATAAAAAAAAATGCGGCATTAAAGTTTGAGGATTGATGGACCGAGATCATAGACTTATGCATGCATGTATATGCGAGTGCATAAACGTAAGCCAGCCAATTACATAAGCTAGTAAAAATTTATCGTAAATCCAATTGAAGATAATTAGTAGCTCACCGACTTTATATAATAGGCTTTATTAGTTCAAATACTATTAGTCTAGTTATATTTCAACACGATCCACAAATACAACTAGGAGGTTAATTAACGAGTCTAGCACAACGAGCAAGTATAACATGTCGCTTTTGAAACTTGATTGCTTTTGTTAATAATATTCAACTGCTAAATGTTAAAGAAGTGCATTAAAACCACCCATTATATTGGAAACATTGTTAACTCAAATACTCCTTTAGCACAGTATATATAACGTACTTTAACACACATCTAATTGATAATGAATACAAAGTAGATGAAAATGAATAAGGCCAAAGCATGACAGCCCCAAAAAGGGCGCGAAAGAAGCCAAAAGGAAGTTGGCAATATATGAATTGAAGCTGATCATAACAAGATGGAAAATGGATGGCAACGTGGCTGAGGGCACACCTTAGATTGCGAAAGGAATATGTTATATGTGTGGTGTGGTGTGGCCAATCCAATTCAATAAATGTGGCCATGCCATTTCTTCTTCTCTTCTCTTCCAAAGTCCACCATGCACTCCCCCCACAAATTACTTAATTAATTAAGTTTTATTACCTTTTTCAATGACTTTTTTTTATTAATTGTTAATGTGATATGGTTTTTTGTTGCTAGCTAGCTTATCTTACGGAGGTGGTGCGTGGTGGCTAAATGAATACCTCATAAGATAGGGGCTTCTTTTTGGAACTTGAATGTTTAGTTTAGAGGTAGGGTGCACACATGAGGGCCACATGTTTCCCTTCACATTACCTTACCCTAATTAAGTTCATTGTTCGTATACCAACCATTCATCTGACATCAAAATGTATTCACTGTGTACATATATATATTCTATAGTAATTCATGTGGACGATGCCAATGTTTGGTTTACAAGTTTTTGGGCATTAATGGGTAGTCAAGTACTGACACTTACAAATTGTATGTGTATGCTTCATTATTCATAGATACTTGTCCAATACTTATAAAATGGATGCTAGTTACAGACTTGAGCACAAATTATCAACTTTTTTTTATATCATATCAAAATGCTTTAAGATGCCATCAAGATATGTTTTTAGGTACCGCTATACAATTACAACCCATTATAAATTTATCTCTATTAGAGGCATGCACTCATTTATACATTAAAAATAAAATCATTTTCTGTTAATTAATTTCACGATTTCTTCTTCAACCAAAGTTGCCTACACTAAGATTCAATGTTAATTTTTCAACCAAAAAAAGATTTAATGTTAATCTAAATCAAATAAGCTTAAGCTGCTCAAGGGTACCACAAGCAAATACTCCAATAATAATAATTGGCAAAATAAAAGTTGGTGTACTTAGAAAAAAAAACTTTCCAGCTAGGGGAAAAGACGGGCCCGCATCAGCTAGTTGACTCTTCTTGAATATTTGGCAAACCACTCAGGAATCGCCACGTGCTCCTCACCCCGTTCCTGATAATGTTACGATGACTTACCCTTCCACGTGTCAAGCAGCTAGTGCCTGATCCTCGATTTCCCTCTTAGCTTGTTGCTCAGGTGGGGCCCGAGAGACTCCCCTGAATTACAGAATTTGCCCATATTTTACTTTCAGGATCGGGTATATCGGGTCGAATTTTATCCGACCCAATATTTTTTTTTTAATGTTTTATTTTTATCGTAGCACATGACATTTCTGTGTTTATATTTTTTTTTGGTCGGAACATTTCTGTGTTTATATCATATTCATAAACTCATGATAAATCAGCTTTGAATGGTTAGTTCATGTGATGTATGTGGGATGAGAGCGTTACACACTTACACGGTGACATTAATTACAATTCATTGATAGATGAAAAGATTTTCTGCTCAGTTTGTATATTTCCCAGAAAGGAGGCAACCCAAGTTTTCTTAAAATCCACCCGGATCCGATTGAAATTCGGGTCTGGGTATATCTCCCAGACTCCCACTCATTTTCAGACAAACCAAAGTGAGTGGTGCCGTTAAAAGAGCATAAAACTCAGAATCAAAGCTCAGCCAGACGAACCACAGCCGAACCAGGAAGAAGACAATGAAGAATTCCTTTGGTGGGTCAGATTTCATATAAAGTGTGAGGGAGAGAAAGCCATAGTTTTTAGGCCGTTTGATGTTTCAGCTTTGAGCCTTTGAGAGAGAGTGCAAGCCAAAAAAAAGGAGCTTTCTTTCTGGGTTTCTGATAAAATTTGGTTGGTAAGCTTTCTGGCTATGGAGATGAAGCTTTTTCATTTTTGATCTACTAAGCTAGAATTTCGTAGGGTAGGTTTTTATGTTCACAAACACTTATTTCTTCATTCTCCACTCCTCCCATTATCATTTCTTAATTACTTTATGGTTTTATTTCCCTTTCATTGAGCTTGTTGTTCTTGCTAATGTGAAAAATACTAAAAAATTTGAGATTTTTGTCACGAGTGAGCGTAGACCTCCCAAAGAGGATATGTTTGCTTCAATAATCTTGAATTAAAAATTAGAAAACCCATAACCAATTGCACGCCATTACTACAAATGGTCTTTTTATCTAAACCCCATTTTATACTTTTACATGGATGATTAATTAAAAGTTGTCCCCATTTCTTTTTATTCTTTTCTTTTTCATTTTTCCCTTTTCAAGGGAAGATAGGAAGGAGAGATTTTTTGTGTTTGTGGGTGATGTGTGGAGACTCTATATCATTCCACTTTTGAATGCTTTACCTGTTTTTCAAATTTCATTTTAAATAATTGCTATTGCGTTATACTGTTCTATCTGTTTTTTTTGCTTATCCCTGCATTTATTGTTCAACTTTGCAGAGAAATTGAGAAGAAAGGAAGCCCTCTCAATTTACCCAGCTCAAGAAGTCAATCTTCAGAAAACTCTCTCCTTTGTTTGATCTCAATTTAGGCAAGTGGGCTTTGTGTATCTTGTTGGGATCCTATCTGGGATTATTTAAACACCAAGAATCACTTACTGCAGTCCTTGCCTTCTTGGAAAGAAAGCAAGCACAGAATTTTTTATAAGGGTTTGAAAGGGACAAAAATACACAACCTCAAAAACAAAGGCTTTGAATTCTGTATAGAAAATGTCAGTTGCTTTGTTTTGGGTTGTGTCTCCCACCAGTGAGCTATACAATGGTCTTGGTTCAATGGATTCAGCATCCACTAGAGCTCTTGATTTATCCAAGCTTGCTCCTCGAACTCGAAGCTTTGTCGATGGAAGATTGAGGAAGCACCAGCTGAGTTTTTCTTCTTCTTCTTCATCTTCACTCAAGTTGGAGAAGCAAAAGAGAGCTGAGTTTCCTGTGTGCTCAAGCATGGTGGCGAACCCAGCCGGAGAAATGGCAATCTCATCAGAACAGAAGGTGTATGATGTTGTTCTGAAGCAAGCAGCTCTTGTTAACAGGAGATTGAGATCCAAGAGTGATCTGGATGTGAAGCCTGATATTGCTCTTCCTGGTACACTAAGCTTGTTGAGTGAAGCTTATGATCGCTGTGGTGAAGTTTGCGCTGAGTACGCCAAAACATTTTACTTGGGTTAGCATTCTCCTTTTTATTCCTCTTCATCTGATTCCTTTTGCATATTTTTAATCAAGGAAGAAGAGGATTCTTCTAGTGGGTAGGTATAATATAACTTGGAGAAGAAAGTAGAATTATATTGATTTTCATTTTTTTGCTCCATGCTTGATTGGATTTGTTTCTGATTGGTTTGTTTGTATTTTCAGGGACACTGTTGATGACTCCTGAAAGGAGAAAGGCCATCTGGGCCATATATGGTGAGCAGCTTACCTATAACCTCTTACTAAGGCTGGTTTTTTGTATATGGCTTGTATGTTTTTTCAGCTGGAAAAGTGATGAATTTTCTGGTTTGTAAGATGCTCTTTTCGTCTCAAATTTTGATTTTGCTGAACACTTTTGATTCTGTTACTCTGAGCTTTAAATTAGAGACAATTAATCTGCCTGGTCAATCAAATTACTGATTAGTCTTTTGCATATTTGAATTCATGCTGTGTTATTGCTAAAATTTTCAAGTCTTCAAGATTACATTTGTTCTTATACTGGCGCGTTCAGTGTGGTGTAGGAGGACGGATGAACTTGTTGACGGTCCAAATGCTTCACACATTACCCCAACTGCTTTGGATCGATGGGAATCAAGATTGGAAGATCTTTTCAAAGGCCGCCCATTTGATATGCTTGATGCTGCTTTATCTGATACAGTTGTCAAGTTCCCTATTGACATTCAGGTTTCTACAGCATCTGTGACCCTCAAAATCAGCAAACAAACATTTTTTAATTCTAAATATGTCATTGTAAATAAAATAATTCTTAATGTCTAGTTGAAGCAGCATTTTGACATATCCTGATGTATTTTAATCTTTTTGAGTTGCAGCCATTCAAGGACATGATTGAAGGGATGAGGATGGATCTAAGGAAATCAAGATACCAAAACTTTGATGAGTTATACCTGTATTGCTACTATGTGGCTGGAACAGTTGGGTTGATGAGTGTTCCAGTGATGGGTATTGCACCCGAATCAAAGGCCTCAACAGAGAGCGTATATAACGCTGCCTTAGCTTTAGGGATTGCAAATCAGCTTACAAATATTCTTAGAGATGTTGGAGAAGAGTAAGTGCATTTTCAACATATTGAGGTCTCTAAAAGCTTATTCATGTGTGTAATTGCATTCTCACGAGCTAGATTATTTTATTTGGGTATCAGTGCAAGAAGAGGACGCGTTTACCTACCACAAGATGAGCTGGCACAGGCTGGGCTCTCAGACGAAGACATATTTGCTGGGAAGGTCACTGATAAATGGCGTAGTTTTATGAAACATCAGATCAGGAGGGCTCGGATGTTCTTTGATGAGGCCGAGAAAGGCGTTACTGAGCTCAGCTCAGCCAGTAGATGGCCAGTAAGTTACAACAACACTCTCAAATTTAAGATTAAAGCCTATTTACAAACAAAATCTTTTCTATGGCCATAAAGGCAAACAAAACTCATGAAGCCTAAGAATGAGTAAATCACATAACACACTGGCCTGCAAGAAAGTAGACTTAGTAATGACTTATAGCTATGTTTAAAACTTCATGATGTAAATTTGGGCAAATTTTGTTGAACTATAAGAGAGAAAAACAGAGACAAGAACAAATTTTCAGAGCAATATCCCTTTGTAGTATTATCTCTTCACTAATCTTATGGATGAGTAAATACAACTTTAAAGCATGCTATATATAGCCCCAAAACGCTATACAAATAAATCTTTATCTTTTAATCCTAATACATGTGGGACTACCCTAAGAATACTGACCAAGAGCCCCTTTCAATATCTTTTGATTTTAAGTCATCTGAAACACTTCATCTAGCTGATTTACAAGTAAACTCATTGGAATTGCTTCTTCTGGTTTCCAGGTGTTGGCGTCGTTGTTGTTGTACAGGCAAATATTGGACGAGATTGAAGCAAACGACTACAACAACTTCACAAAGAGGGCTTATGTGAACAAAGCTAAGAAATTAGTGGCTTTGCCAATCGCGTATGCAAGGTCTGCCATGGGATCATCTAGGATGCCATCTAGTTTAGTGAAGGCGTAGAGCTCAGGGAAGTCTGATGTTTCTTTTTTGAGCTGAATTTTTTTTCCTTCTCATTGTAGATTATGTAATTGTATATGACAAAACCAATAGTGAGTATGAATACATATTGTCCATGCCTTATATAGAAATTCTTTGGCAGAAGAATGTTGTTGCTGCCTTGCCTTAAATCATCCTACTTGTTCCTATATATAGAAAGAAAGTCACAGGTGGGATTTTGATTACAAATTGCCACCTAGGAACACTTTTCTTCTGTATACCCTACAAATCTTTACAACCGACCATCAAAAAAGCTTATACATATAATTGTGAATAACTAGTGTTCAAATTAATATTTGTACTTGCTTTTACAGTCTCTATTATAGGATGCTTGTGACATTATCAAAATTTCCTAAAGTTACAATTGCATCTTCCATGATCATACTTATTTCCTCGTCTCCTGCAAGTCTTTTGATCACTAGACGATTGACTTTATTATTCATGATGCATCTTCTGCTTAAAAATCATGCTAAAAAAATCATTTTCAGGCGATTTTGTATTTTTGAGTGTTTTCCAATTTTAACGGGGGTGTTTATGTGTAATTTACCTATAATCACGCACCTTTGTATAGAAATTTTGTCTTTAAAAAAAAAAATCTACTCTCCATGAAAAATGTGAACTTACTAGACCGTTACACGGGGCAACGAGGCTTTTGCTTGATTGCTCATTTGCTTCCATGGCCGCCAAATTACGAGAAACAAGCTACACTACTACTACCCGGTATAAATAATAAATTGTGTGAGGAAGCCCAAGCTTTCGAATGTCTTCCCAAATTACGCCGAATATTTTCACTTCCCCCTTCCTCTTAATCCCAAAAAAAAGATGCATTTTTATCCACATTTTGCAAATTTTTGTTTTTGATGGTTGAATTTTGGGAGAAAATTATTCCGTATTAGAATTCAATTTTCTTTGCTTTTATTGGGAGTTTTGCCCCCTTTCTTTCTGTGTATCCTCTCTGTCTGAAACAAACTCAGAATTTTGTATTTGGGAAGAAGATGAGTTCGAAAAGCGGCGATCCAGCCAACGAATCTTCCCATAAAGGGAATTCCAAGAGACCCAATTGTATGCACCTCCATTCTCTTCTCTTCGTTTTGATTTCTCTGTTTCCGCTCTCGATTTATTATTTCTGACCATCAAATTGTGTTCTTGTTTTGCATTTTTCTCTTTCATGGAATTACGAGACATTATATTGTGCCGCATTAGGCATCTCGTTTATCTCACTAAAATTTAATCTTGGATGAAATTGTAGCCCAAAAACAAATTCATCTCTCTCATTGAATTGGAAAGCTTCAGCAGGTTATCAAGGATTTTGCTGAATATCTTATTGAGATTGAAAACGTTGTTGAGATTCTTAGATCATGTGCGAGCTAAACATTTATTATAATGCTGTTGGGCCCTATAGACAGGGAAATCTGATTTCTCAGTTGACAATATCTATCTGATCATGTGCATCTCTGGTCTCTCTCCTGCCTTTCTCTATTTTATATTTGATCATTGTCTTTTGTAATCACTTAGGGCTCGTTTGGCACAAGCCCTTAGATCAGATTGGGTTTGAGCTGGTCAATCTGTACAGGGAGGATCGTCAAAGTTTTGCATGACCCTAGATTTGGCTTTTTGCTAACCTACTAAATCAAAAATGTGTTAGGGCTAACCTTCATTTTATTATGTTCTTGTTACTTTTCCCTTTTTGATGTTGAGTAGAGATTAAAAAATGAGATGCAACTGCTCATGGGCTTGCTGCCGGCTGAGTCAGAATTTTGACTTTCTATTGCTAATTGACAATCATATCTTAGTATATTAGTATAATTTAAGCCACACTTCTGTTGAGCCACTTGGGTTTTTTGTAATACTGTTCCTTTAATTGTCATTAAATGATTGATCAGCAAGATTGAAGCAACTGAAATTGTAATCTAATGGTTCATTGCAGATTCTAAGTTCACACAGCAAGAGCTTCCTGCATTCAAACCAATTCTTACTCCAGTATTGGTAAAAAATAATGCTTCTCATCTTGTGAAGTTTCCCCTATATCTCCGAAGTGGTCATTAGGAATTGAACTTAACTTCCGAAATTCCCAATCTGAGGAACTAAAGAACAGGAATATGTCCTAAATTGGCATGGAAAATTACTTAAATATATAAATGGTGCTCTGTATGAGCAGAATGCATGTTTAGTGTGGCTACTTTCATTTGTTTATTTTTATTTTTGCCGTTATCGTGATCTATAGCTTTGATTAATATCAGTCCTATATCTGTTTGGTGTTTGCTTCAGACCGTTCTATTATTCACATCCTTAGGCATCATCTTCATTCCTATCGGTTTTCTTTCCTTGCGCGCCTCAAGTGAGGTAAGTTCTCTCCAACTCATTTCATCTTAAAGCTAGCTTATTTAAGTCCATCAACTGGTTATGAAGCCCAGTTTCCAATCATTTGGCATGTATAGGTTGTCGAGATCACGTATAGATATGATCGCGAATGCATTCCGCCCTCCGTTGACAACAAGACTCTGCAGGTTGCCTACATTCAAAAGTCAGATAACAACAAATCATGCATCGCACATCTGAATGTAAGCTGTCTAATCTTCACTTTATATGTTCCTTATTACTTTTCCTGCTCGTGATGTTTATGTTTAATTTTCCCTCCCTCATCAGGTTACAAAGAAAATGAAAGGCCCTGTGTATATTTACTACCAGCTAGATAACTTTTATCAAAACCATCGACGGTAAGTATGTCTTTGCACAAGAACTTGAATTACAGGGACTCACTAAACATATACTATACATATTGATATGCAAGGGAGTTTGATCATAATTTCTGTGAATCTCAGATGAATACTTTATTTTTTTATAGGTACGTGAAAAATAGAAATGACAATCAACTGAAGAGTGCATCACATAAGAATGTTACCAAAAATTGTGCCCCAGAGAATAGAATAGACAGCAAGACCCCAGTCGTTCCTTGTGGATTGATTGCTTGGAGTATGTTCAACGACACCTATGAGTTCTCAGTCAATGAAACGTCTCTCCCCATTACAAGGAAAGGCATAGCATGGGACAGTGATGTTAAGCACAAGTTTGGAGCTGATGTCTACCCTGAAAACTTCCAATCCAAAGGCCAAATTGGGGGTGCCAAACTTGATGAGCACAAACCCGTAAGAGCGCGTCTTTAACAATGAATTTTTACAGGATAATCACAATATAGTAAAAACAATAAAATGTCAAAAAAGTTTATTTTTGACATGATACTTGTCAGACTATCTTTTGCTTGATACTCCTCTCTACTTATTACATTCGTTATAGACGATTTTTGACACCTATATTTAATTTCCTTACCAAAAATTTGTTTATGGAACTCCAAACACCATAGCTTATGTATTCTATATTCTGTGATGTGTTACCTGGTGATAAATGGTGTTTTTAATATGTGGCAGCTGAGGGAGCAAGAGGATCTTATAGTGTGGATGAGGCCGGCAGCGCTTCCAAACTTCAGGAAGCTGTATGGGAAGATAGAGTCAGATTTGGAACCGGGGCGAAACATTTCGGTTGTCATACATAATAACTACAACACCTACTCATTTGGGGGAAAAAAGAAGCTTGTGCTCTCAACAACAAGCTGGATAGGAGGGAAGAACGTTGCTCTTGGGATTTCATATCTTGCAGTTGGTGGATTTTGCTTGTTAGTTGCATTCAGCTTTGTAGTCATGTTCTTTTTCAAGCCAAGGTTAGTAACAAAATCGTCTAGAGTAAAATGCTTATGACTTCTTTTTTATTTTTAAAAATTCTGTTTCTTATAGATCAAGATAGAAGATTTTGAATCGGGTTGTGTTTGGATAATGCAGGACTCTCGGGGATCCAGCTTACCTGTCGTGGAACAAGAATCCAGGAGGAATTTAGCATGTTTAATCTTTGGGAATTAGGGTTGATATTCATGCACCCAGATCAATTAAAATGTATGAGAAGTCCCTTCAAAGTGTTCAAGCTTTGTGCTGTGTACTTTTTAGAGGTCTTTTTAGAAGTTTAGTTTTTCTGGTTTATGTATAGAGCAGCTCCACTTTCAGCTTGTTTGATGGCTGGATTTTGTGCGACGGCTGGATCTTCATAATTTGATATGTAGTTTTATTTGAAATGTTGAAACAGCACTATGTTTGCACATAGTTTTTTTTTTTTAAGTCATTGATCTTCTTACATATGTTGAATAAAAATTGCATAACATCTCTGTCCAAACCTGCTTAATTTTTTCAATGGACTTAAGTTGAATATATAACCATATCTTATCTAGTGTCACTAGGTTTTTTCTTGTTTGATGGAGATAGAAATTGACAAAGAGCAATCAAGAGTTTGAATATTTATATCAGAATTCCTTCGACGAAAACATGTGACAAGTTACACTGGATTGAAATTGAATTATCACATGGAACTCGATTATCAACAAACGAAAAGAAATTACAAGGTTAAACTTTTTAGATGCACATATACACACCTACAGAGTGCAAGTGAATTATTGATGCTTAAGAGCAGCACGACCCAGCAGCAGTGTTTCCTTCTGCGGGTCTATCAACTAAAAGCATGCCTGCCGGATTCTGAGCCGGTTGAGCCCGTGGAAGTCGTTTGGCTGTTGATCAAAAACAAGATAAACCATTTCAGGAACCAAATGTGCAGATTTTTATAAATTGAGATAAGACAGCAAATAAAAATGGCATCCAATTCATAGAGTATTAGGGCTCAAAATAAAAGTATATATTAACAGCATTTGCAAAGGGGAATTGCACAGCTTGGAAACCATTGAGCCTGTCT